>JAWNOK010000020.1:9992500-11192500 GCA_035046005.1 Drosophila acutilabella
TAATAACTTTTGAGTTAACTTGAAATAAGACAAGTAAGCGAATTATATTTATCAATAGAAAAACCTTTTAAAAGTAGGTTATCATCTTCCAGTCATGCATATGGCGTTAATTTGATTTCAATCACCAATTCTTCCTATGGCAGCTATATGATATAGTAGTCCGACTGGGAGGAAATTTGGTCAGCACATTGGGATATCGTTTTAGTTGATATTATTTATAATACACTCCAAATGTTCATACTAACATAAGCATTTTTAGCATTTGCAACCGGTTGTTCCTATGGGAGCTATAAGATATAGTGGTTTCATTTGTATGAAACTGGGTTTGCACCTGGGATTTTATATCAAATGCATATGGAGCGTTTTTAGTTAAAATAGCACAAGAAAATTTATATTTTCAAGCGATTGTTCGTATGAGAGCTACATATATGATATAGTTATACGATCTGTGCGATTTAAACATATGAACTTTGCTACGAAAATTCTATACCTTTTTGTCCCCTTCTCCTTGGTCTCCGTTGACCTTCTATTGGTTAAAGCGTCTACCGGGTATAACGACGTAAAATCGTCGGTCCCTTGAGTGTCGTTATAACCGGATTCTACTGTATATACTTTATGGGATTGACAACGCCTCCTTATAACAAGTAACAGTGGCTACAGTCGAGCGAGTTCACCGTAATAAACCTATAAAATAGCTATAGCATATAGTTGTCCGCTCTCATTTGTTCATGTTAATCCCCAATTTTCGACCGATCGGAAAGTACACCACATAGGAGCTTTAGCCTATAGTTGTCTGATCCGGGCCCAAAACGATAAGGATTATTGTAATGCTACCACAGACATAAATGCTTTGAATTGGATGTGTTTTTAGCCGCACGAGATCCATCTTTCTTGCTGTTATTAATAAATTTCGTACCACTTATTTTCTTATACGATCAATAAGTTAAATATTGACAACTTTTGATTCCAACTCGTTGGTGCTACGTGGCACAAAGCAACCGCAAGATTGGTAACTGAATTATCTCATAAAACGGTTCGCTGCATTGGCCTCCCTAGAGTTGTGATTAGACGCCTCCTGACGATTTTCTCGAAGGAAATGGTTTTTAGTAAGAAAACAATATGGAGGATAAAGTGGACTGATCAACTGCAAGCTCCTAAAAATACCTATCTTATACCATTATATTAAAACTTATGTATAGTCGTCTGAAAATATAAAATCTTTTTAAAAACAATTTTTGCTTGGGTTTCTTTTTTTTTTATTTGTGGGTAATCAAATTCTTAATCAAATGCCAGTCCAATTTTAATCAACAGCTGATGGTTCGGTGCTCCATGTTGAGGTTACATCAGTTAACGTCCACAGACACACTGTTTGACCTTGTTCTCTAGGGCCTTCAACGTGCCCAAAAGGTCATTGCAGACTCCGGCTTGGTTTTGGCAACCGGAACAAGCCCTACCACCGGGTCCACATGGCTGTGGTTGTGGCCTAGGCCTTGGCGGTGGTGGTGGCGGCGGTGGCGGTGGCCTTGGAGGAGTTAGGCAACATGTTCCCTCGGACAGGTCCACAAAACTAAGGACCAAAAAACTAGCTGAAAATTTACAATTTTATGCTCCTGTTAACCCAGTTTGTCAGAGACTTTCTTTTTGAGAATCTACTAACCAAAAAGACAAGCAAGGGCAATTTTCATGGCAAAGTTTTTAGACCCAGTTTACTGCTCAGAGGTAATGCATGAACTGATACTTAAGCGACTCAAAATTCCCATTTTATAGGTTTCCTCTGCTAAATTCTTGATCCACACGTGGCATTAAAATAAATTGCAAAAATCGATTTCGGCAATTGCGCAAATAAATAAAACTTATTTTAGTTGGGTACACATTTATTTTAAGGGTTCAAAGGTTTCCCAAAAATATATACCAAAAAACATATATTTACAGATATTTATTTTTATTTTCTGCGAAGTCACAGAGCTCAGAAGATACGTTAAAAAAAATATGTCTAGCTGAACATTTTGTGGAGAAATTGAAAGTTGTTTTTAGAGCCAGTACTCAAAAAGAGCACAGGTGTCAGCAGAGGAAAGCTTTTCAGAGCCCATAAATTATATATATTCCTGATCAGCATCGACAGTCGAGTCGATATAGCCATGTCCGTCTGTCCGTCCGTCCGTCTGACCGTCCGTCCGTCCGTCCGTCTGTATGAACAAAAGGATCTCAGAAACTATAAGAGCTAGAAAGGTGAAAGGGGTCGCAAATGAAAGCAAGCAGTACAAGTTTGTTTTTGTTTTTTGACACGCCCACTTTAGGGCGTTCTATCTTCATATAAAGGTAAATGTACAGAAAACACTTGAATGTTTTAGTATAGAAAACTCTTTTGTTAGCTATGTTATCTGATCCAAATTTACAAGGACTTTACATGTCTATGAATTTCATGTACTGGCCAAGTTTCATTCAAATCGGACTACTATATCGTATAGCTCCCATAGGAACAATCGGTCGAACATTGAGTAACGGGTATCCTAAAGTCGCGGGGCGACTATAGCATTCTTTCTTGTTAGACCCCGTACTCTTTAAAAAAGAGTAAAGGGGGTCTATTAAGTTTGTCAGAAGCGAGATGTGCGTAACAGGCAGAAGGAGGCGTGGCCGACCCCATAAAGTATATATATTCTTGATCAGCATCAACAGCCGAGTCGATATAGCAATGTCCGTCTGTCCGTCCGTCTGTATGAACACCTGGATCTTTTAAACTACAAAAGCTAGAGACACCAAATTTGGAATGAAAGTCCGTTTATGATGTACGCAGATCAAGTTTATTTCAAATTGTTGCCACGCCCCCTACCGCCCCCGCAATAAGCAAAAAACCAGACACGCCTCGAAAAAATTTGTGTTTTAAGCGAATAACTCAATAGTTATGGCACTTAGGAGCACCAATTTTGGTACGCAGGTTCCCAGAGACAGCCTAAATGCAATGTCATTTAAAGTTTTGAGCTGCCACGCCCCCTTTGCTCATAGGAACTAAAACACTCTCCAATTTCAATGCCTTTCTGCAGGCATTAAATCAAATAGTACAGTGTTGTAATTTAACATACGCTTAGAGACTTACTATTTCTAACTTTCCTGAAAGTGGCATCAAAATCCTATGTCAAACAAGAGAGAAATTTCGGTTCAAAGTTCACGTTATTTTACTGCAAAATCACTGCATGCGCGCAACACATACAAACAAACACAGAAACATACAAACATATGTTCGAACGTTTTCTCTACCTGCTTTGGCGGCAGCGCTGCCCGGAGCCGCTGGCCGCGCCGACCAATGCTATACATACACACATATGTATGTGTGCACATACTTATATGGAAATAATCGGAAGAATGATAGAAGAGGGGTGTGGTGCAACTGGTAGAGTTGCGGCGCAATGTGGAACCTTCGCATGGATCGCGGGTTCGAATGCTGACAATGACGATTGTTAATTTATTTACTTTTTAATTTTAATTCAATATGTAAATATTTCATTTTAATTTTTTTAATTTCATTTTTAAATTTTTATTTTAATAAAATGGGCACTACTATGGGAGTACGGGGTCTTTTACAGTCGGCTCGATCGACTGTAGCCTTTCTTACTTGTTTTTTTTTTATTTTTAAGAAATACATATATATATTATTTAAAGTTTTAGTCCCCCAAACTTAAAAACTTCTCTATGAATCACACTAAGACATGGAGAAACTTTATCTTATAGCTTCCATTGGACAAATCAAATGATAAAGGGAATTTTGTATGAAACCTGTGTAGTGTTACGTAAGTTTCATTTTTACCGAGTTTTATCCGGCTCGGACTACTATATCGTATAGAAAAATTTATTTGAATCCTTTGATTGTGCACCAATAATAAAAGCTTTGTTTAATTTTGGCTGGAAAACAACTTTTATTTGAGTTAAAACAAATTTTTATTAAATATTAAAAAAATTAAACATGAAATGAGATTTTTTCGCCTGGAAATGAGCGTAAGATGAGGCGTAGATAGAGATTGTGGGACTTAAAAGTTGTCATTGGTGACAGTGGACTTGGCGGCGGTGTGGTATCAGTGGTATCCCCAGCGTGAACGGTACCTTCGAGCACCCACACGTTTTTTGGGGCTTGCGTGGACAGATCGACAAGGTCTTTAGGTCACTGTACTTCTTAAAGGGAAGATCAAAACAGCTGCTTGCTCTGTCTTAACTTAGCCCATTCATGTGCCCATTAAAACAGTTTTGGTGCCCACGTGTAGTCATATTTTAAGAATCACACAATTGCGCAAATAACTTTTTAAATATAAACAATTTCTTATTAAAATAAATATTGGTTTAATCGGGGTTTTAAGGTTAAGTTTAAAATTATTCTATGCACGTGCCGAACTAGTGCACTAGTAATAGAAAAAAAAACATTCTACAAACAAATAACTACTTATATTTATCTATGCATTTTGTTATCATTTAGTTATTTATATTTAAATAGTTCGAAGAAAAATAATAATAAAAAAAAACAATAATTCTTTGCAAAGTGTCGCCACTATTTTTAGCCTTGCGGTCATTAAAACAATAAACAATAAAAGACAAGTACAATATTGACTAAAATTGCTAAAAAAAAAAAAAAAAGTAATTTAGATATTTTAGGTTAAAACAAAGTTTTCGTACTTATGGTGGTCTTCTAGTCTAAAAATTTGAAAAAATTTTAATTTTATTTTTCTTTATTATTTGATTTCAAAAATATGTGCCCAGCAGGATTTTTCGAAGTTTAAATTATTTTCGAAGTTACAGCTGTTTTTGTGACGTGGCAGCTATGGGCCATCCCAGCGGATGTAAAACTTTAAATGAGTTTTTCTCCAAACAAATTTTATTTTAATACCGTCGCCACGATATCTCAAGTTAAAGAAGCGTAAAAACTATAATAGTAAAAAAAAAATCGACCTAATTTCAAAAGCCACATTTTATAAAATAAAAAAATATCATTTAAATAAAAACTTTTTTTTCTGATGTCCACAAGTGTAGTAATCGTAACGACCAGGACACTGAATTTTTTTTTTTTCCTTTCCAACTTTAATAGCTCTATTCAAATACATTTTTATGAACATAAGTTAAAGATAAGTTAATATGTATTAAAAAGCACTTAAATCGCGGCACTCTTGACCAAAATACCCCCTTATCATTAATTTTTCAATGGTAGTCCTTGGATAGTCCCATTTTCATAGTTAGAAAAAAAATCACAGCTTTAATATACAATTTTACAATTTGTTATTAAACTTAAAATATTTCATTTTTCAAAATTAATTTAAATTAAATAAATTAATATTATTTTATAAAGTTAGACTTAAGTCTCTAGCTAGGATTAATCGACTTCACAACGATTAACAGGGTTTTAAAAGAAAACCAGGATCTTAGAACTGAAAATTTCTGACCAAGAAATACAAACAAGTTTTGAAATACTTTATGTACTATATTTAAATAAAATAAAGCTTATAACAAATAGTTAACAAATCAGAACTCTTCAGCCAATTCAAAATGTGATGGCTCACACTACCGTATTACCACAGACGCAATCTTTGATTTTAAGTTTAATGGTTTTTAGAGTGGCCAAAAGGTCCGTGCAGACTCCTTCCTGATCTGAGCAGCCCTCGCAGGGTGTACCACCGGCACCGCAATTTCTGGGGGGCTCATTGATAGGCGGACGTGGCGTGGGAGGTGTGCTCCGAGGTGTAGGTGAAGGTGTAGGCGGCGGTGTTGGTGGTATGCCTATTACAGGTCCACACTGCTTCTGTGTGCCACCGGAGAGGTCGGTAAAGCCAAGGACCAAAATACTGGCTGAAATTAAACTAAATTTGTAGCATCGTTAGCTTCTTAAGTTCCCCAATTATTACCAAAAAGACAAACAACAGCAAGTTTCATGACAATATCTTTTGATCACTGTACTCCTCGAGCAGAAGATCCAGATAGATACTTCAACCGCCTAAACTTACCCCATTTATAGGACCCATTGAAACAATTCTGTTGCACACATGTTTTCTTATTTTAAGAATCAAACAATTGCGCAAATAACTTTCTTAAAAATATAATTAATTAAATTTCTTGCTGAATTCAATATTTGCTTAGTCGCGTTTCAAGGAGGTGAGTTATCAATATATCAAAATATACCTATGTATGCATATATAGACATACATACATATATGGATTGTATTGAAGTATCTTTAAGAAAATTTGAATTCAATAAATCAGAAAAGTCAAATCCATTTGTCAAGATATCCATCTGGGGATACTTAAATTTGAACTGTGGATTAAAAATATAGCAAACATACCCCTAATAAGCGGACGCCTCCCTAACGCGGTGCCTTTTTATCTGATCTTGAAAATATTTGGACGTCACTTGTACTGGGACCACCTTTGCTCGATGGTAGTTGTCCGCTTATGAGAGTTAATACTACACAAGGTAGGTTAGGTTCATCTACTGTAGTTACCAGCTGGTGTATCTATGACCTATGTACACACATTCATACTTACATATATATGTATGTATGTAATCCCCTTCATAGGTGCAAGTCTGCGCGACATACAACAGAGACATCCCCATGTGCTGTCCAAATAGTAGGGATTTATCTCTGATCAGACTTTTTCAGCCCATTATCTTGTTTTCTTCTCTTTTTGCTACCTACGAATTTGACTTTGTCATTTTCCTGTTTTGCTTTGCACTTCGCAACTTGTTTCGCCAGTTGCTTGTGCACTCGCTCGCACTCGCACTTACACGCACATAAAACGTGACACAAGCATACAACATGCACACCTTAACGTATGCGTAAAGAGGAAGCCAGGATGTCAAAGCAAGAACAAAACAACAACAGCAAAAGCAACAACAACTATACGAATTGGAAAAAATTACGCATTTCATATTGTAAATTTTGACCCATATGCACACATACACACGCATAAACACTCACGCGCGCATTTGTGTGTGTGTGTGTGCATGAATGCGCGACAGAGCATAACAAAAACAAAAAAAAATGTATGTAAGATGTTAATGGGGAAGCGCGACAAAAGAGGCAAAGACGAAACCCAAAAAAGTACAATGAACCTTCTTCAAACTTTGTTGGGCTGGCAGAGACGCGTCAGCGTTGGCAGCGCTGTTGACGTTGCGTCGCCGTTGACGTCGCTGTCAGCGTTGCAGCAATCGCATCATTGTTGCAAGCTGCCCCATGATGCAGTAAATACTTACACACACATATGTTTTTACATAAAAATGCATGTATGTGTGTATGTGTTCTTACATCTATGTAAAAGGGAAACGCACAAAACAAAGTAAAATGTAAAAGGAATTGTGAAAACAAACAATTTGCTGCAGTGTATTGTTGTTGCTTTTGTTGTAATTCTTTTTTACATTTATTGTTGGGGCAGCAAGTTTGCCCAGGGCCCAGGCAGCTGCTGATGGTGCCGTTGCAGTCGCAGCCGCTAAGTACTACTTGGGACGCTGGCAGCGCAGCCGTTACAACGAGACCATGCATATCAAAACAAGTTCCGTTCCACACAAATGCCAGCACGTTTCGAAATTGCCGACGACGACGCATCATAACAATAACAAAAGCCCGGCAACAAAACAATTTGGAAAACGAAACAGTGCATAAAAAGCGACTGCAGCAGCGCTGCTCTGCTCTGTTCGGCGCAACGCAGCGCAGAGCAGCGACAATAAAAACAATAACTTACAACCGATGACGCTCCAAAAGCAACAGCATAAAGAAGCTGCTGCTCTTACTGCAGACAAAATGCAGTCGACGTCGACGTCGCAGTCTATAACGCTGCTATTGCGGCTCAGCATAAGCGCAGGGCAATCGCAGCATCTTAGGGTGGTCCCAAATATACCACGTACATACTCTTAAGCCTGTGCTCTTAGTGCCAAATGTAAATAACTTTGAATTGTTTTCCTTTTTATAAGGGTTTCTATTTCTTTTTGGAAATTCAAAACTACGATCATAAGTACACGTAGTATATATATACTTAGATACTAGAAGAATTAGAGCATCTTATCTGTTAGATACATATGGAATGAAACTGAAACAATATATGTATACAAGTACACAATTTGCCGTATCGTAATTGTAACCCAATTCCCAATTATCAAATCCTATTAGTTCACGCCCCTTGCCGCTACAAAATTACTATTAGCATTTCGCCTTAAAGTTCATTAAAAATAAAAAAGTGCTCTTGTATTTCCAGTACATTCCGGGCTTACGAAAGTATTCGGTGCCACCCTAATATTCTTGCTGCCGCTGCTATTTACAATTACATAGCGCTGCCGTCGTTGTGTTGCTTCTTCTTCTCCTTGTTGTTGTTATTTTCTTCTTCCTGTTTCGCGCTCACACAAACAAAAACAAAGTACACATACACACGCACGCACTTACACAACCAAGCACACACATATACGTGTATGTATATTTAAACGGCACCACGTCACGTGCACTCGCGCTCTCTGCTCTCGCGTACTGCGGCGACTGCACTGTGCGTTTTGCCTTTGTTGTTTTTGCGAATGCTTCTGCTGCCGCTGTTGCTGCTGTCGCTCTGCTGCTGCTGCGACTGCGACTGTCGTTAGCGCAGCGTTTTGCGACTGCGACGGTGGCTGTAGCAGTCAAAGTTAAAGCCAGCGACAGCGCCAGCATTTAGTTTGCTTTTGCTTGTGTCATTGCAGTGTGTGCGGGTAGGAGCAGAAGCAGAGTAATATATAACCGAACCGATCAGAAATAATTTAAAATACAAACAACAAAGCCAGCAGCAGCAACAATCATAGAACCTTCGTTCATTTTTGCAATTTTATAAATAATTTTTTTCAAGTGTAAGTGTCTTATTGTGTGTATGTGTGCCTCGGCGTGCCCAAGTGTATGTGTAAAAAGAAAAAAAACTTGAAATTGTTCATAATATCAACGGTAAATAAAAATAAAGAGAAAAACAACAAACACATGCAAATGCACGTATGCATATAAATATGTATATGTATGTTCTTAATGCATACAAACACATATTTCCCCACACATACGTATGTGTATATGCATGTAAATACATAAGTGCATACATACTTTTAAACAAACATACTATGTAAGAGTAATTTCAGTTCAAAGTGCAGGGCGCAGCAGCAACGGCAGTAACAAAGTCGATTTCTGCTACTGCGGACCAGTTCGCCAGCTTTTGGCTTTGTTTTTAGCATGTGCCCTTTTCAGTGTGCATACATTCTCATATGTATACATATAGATGAACATACATACATATAAATATCATTGGCTGTGTATGTGTGCCTCTCTGTAGTTTACTTGCACGGAGTGGGGTGGGGCAAAGTGCTGCCAGCATGCACAACAGGCACATTTTGTACATGGCGCGCGTGCTTTTGTTTTTGCTCTCATATTTGCGCTTCTCACTGTTTCACTTACACATTTACAGACATACACGCATGTGTATATGTATTGTACACGTACATCATAAGCGTATAAAAACACAAGCACGCGCAAGCTCCATGCAGCTCGAACCAAAGCGCGCTCTCTCTCTCTCAATTGCTCTCTTTCTTTCTCTGCGTTCGGTTGGCGCTCTCTTGGCAGTTTGTCAACGTTGGCGTTACCGCCTGCCGTTTTCATTATAAGTTGTTTAGCCGTGCCGTGCGCGTCGTCGTCGCAGTCGCAGTTAGCAGCAGACGACGTCAGTCCGTTGCGTCAGTAATAACAAATTACTATTTTTTTTCTCCCAATTGAAATTTCGCAACAAATGAGGAAAAAAGTAGGTGAAAAACGTTTTAAACAACTAAATCTTCTATTAAATATGTAAAAAGCAAATAAATAAAAATGAAAATACCAAATACAGCCATTTTCGGCTTCGTGGTTTAGCTTTTTTTTCGCTGTTCTCGCGCGTGTGTGTGCCTTTATGAGTGAGCGTGTGTTTGTATGTGTGTGTGAGCTTTTTTCATGCTCATGCCACAAAGCGCGTGCCTTGGCTCATGCAGCTGTCGTCTTTATCATTGTGTTTGTTTTTTTTTTTGTTTAAAATAAATTGTATAAATACAAGTATGACAAAAAAAACTTTATTGTGTGAGTTTCGTTGTATATATGTGTCTGTTTGTGACTGTATGCGTATATGTGTGAGCCTGACTAACGGAATAAATAAAAACAATGAGTTGAAACAAAAACAGCGCTGATCCAATGTCGGCGCAATCCTCACTCGGACCAAATTGGGAGAGTGTGTGTTATTTTGCCTGCCAATGTCCTTTACGCGACACCCACACTTGTACATGTAATACGTGCATACATACACCCAAATATATTCAAGCACAATTCATGCTGCTCTGGCTCTCTTTTTGCCGCTCTGCTCTTCCTCTGTGACCGCCGCAGACAAATCGCTTAGCTATTTTTATATGCAGCCACAACATCAGTAGAAACAACTAAAAGCAAGCGTCAGCTAATCATGGCTCTCTTTTCGCTCGCATGCTGACTGCCCAAAACTCTTCTTCATTTTCAAAATTAGCAACAATAATAAAAACACACGTACACATACGACGTCAAAGCGAAATGCAAAGAAAGTGCGTGTCTGTGTATTGTGTACGTGTATCGCATAACGCTCTCTCTCTCTCTAGCTCTCTTAAGCTGGTGCTGTGTGCGTGCTTGTGTTTACGTGTGTGTGTGTCTGTGGACAGGGATCCATCTCAAACTTTGGCTCTCACGATTGTTGAGTGTTTGTGCTTATGTCTGTGCGCGAAACTGAATATGAAAGCATTTAGCAAGAAAATCCTCTCATCGTCAGAATCTTTTTATATTTTGCTTTCTGTTGCTTTCTTCGTTTCGTCTTTGTTTTTTTTTTCTTCTGCTCTAGTCGCTTGTTTTCAAATTCACTTTCTACATTCTGTTTTAGTTTATTTTGGCAAATCTCTGTCCTGCTTATAACTGCAGTTCAAATCGAAATTCCTGATATTTTGGCATTATTCATAGAAAGTTCCCAGTGCAAATAGATATATGTATATAAGTGTATTTATATAGTGATGTACATATGTGTGTGTGTGCAAAAGTTGCTTGCGAATGACTTTGAGAAGGCAAGAAAAAAAATAACAGCAATTGTCGCTAAACACTCAGAACGCCATACACATACAAGTTTTGTCTGGATGTATGTGTTTGTGTGTGTGTACATTTTGCATCTGTTGCGATAACAAGCTTGAAACTAGAGATGTGCACGTGACAAAACTTGTGTTACGTGACATTACACGATCACAAGCTCACACGAATACATCCACATGATCAACAAAAAATTCAATACAAAAGTTTGGAGGAAGAACAAAAAAAGCGTAAATAACAAATCCATTAGTTTCTTTTATTCGATTCTTCTATTCCATTGTTATTTATTTTTTTTTTTTAACAGTTTCTCACGTTCTAAGTTGCAGACTTTCATCAAGTGAATTAATATTATTTTTCAGTTTCTCTTCTCATTCTCGCAATAAATTGATCCATGAAATCCACAAAGTTTTTTTTTTCAATTCGATCTAATCGATTTGAAATGTAATCAAGTCACAACAAAGTTTGAGTGACTTATTGTGCAATAAAATATTGCAATTCGATGCCAACAATTGTTAGATAAAAATCAGCCTTTTGTCCTGTCCTTTTATCTATTGCAATGCAGTTTTTGTACACACTGAGCACAGTGTTGGCACTTTAGCTTGTTTATGGCTGTGACGAGCAGTGTTTTTCGGGAAAGCTCCAACCAATTTTGTTGAACTATATTTTATTGTCAATTAAATACGACCAAAAAAATACATTAAGTTGGTTTTTAATTTACGTATTCCTGATCTGCACTTAAGTTTTATCTAAATCTGAAAGTGCTCTAAATGAGCAACTTATTTTTTTTATTTGCTTTAGCTTGAAATTCCGACAACACTGAAAGGTGTACACAGACACACACACACAGACCCATCGTCTTAAAAGTATTCGGTTTCATCAGTGACAATATAAAATATATCAAGTGACGATATTAAGTCGATCTACAGCTTTTATAAAAGCTTTAAAGCTTACCAATATTGATTAATGCTCAAATCCAAAGGTTTTTATGGCCTTAAAGAATTTATAAGCTTAGAGCTTCTCGAATCGTTAGAAAGTTCAGTTATCAGTGCTGCCATATCAGCCTTTTCTGGACTAATTTGACTTCGTTAATTATTTTTTTTACAAATAAAATTGTTTAACTTAACAAGCTTATAAAGAAATTAAATTTTATGTTTAAATATAATATTCAGTTTGAGATTTAAATTCGCTTAACTGAACTTATATTTGACTCCAGTCGATTATTGCTAACACTTAAAGTTAAAACTTAATTTTTTTTAATTTTCTATATATATAATAATATATCCAACACCTTTCTATCCTTAGTCGGTGTCCATTTAGCCTTTTCTTTTTTGTAAGTGGCTGCGCTCAGCACTGACGTACTCAAGAGTGTTCCAGATTAATTCTCCAGGTCTCTTTCCCTTGATTCTCTTTCAACGCTTTTCAACCGGATGCACTTTAATCAGCCACAACTTGTGTCTCATTAGTTTTTCGCAAAAGTCGAATCATTTTTTCATTTTGATTATTCATTTTGACTTTTAGTTCTCAGACCTCAAAGTGCTTAATAGGAATATATAAATATGTATGTATATATTATACGGCTATGTGTGGCAGTATCAACCCCTTGTCCCCTCAGCCCCCTCTCCTGTCCTATATCAGGTATGGACTGTTGTTTTTGAAGGTTTCTTTCACACGATGCTCTTACTAGCAAAAGGAGCAGGAGAAGGGAAGAAGAAAGCCGGACGACAATGGGCCATAAAGTATTGGAAAATATGACGATGAGGCAGGCGTCTAAAGGTGCGACCCCGTCGGCCCATGGGGTTGGTATTCCTTTTGTCACTGTTATTGTTGTTGTTCTTGCTGTTGCCACAGGGTCGATTTCTGGTTGCGGTGCGAAGAGAGCTGATAAGAGGAAAACTGCGTTTCTTACTTGTTTTTTTTTCTTCCTTTTGACGAAAGTCACGTTCCCAAACGGTGACCACAACAGCCCTTAAATGTGTGCTGTGCCTGAGTGTGTGTGTGTGTGGGCTGAGCTTTCCATATTGTTTTGTGGGAAAGACGGGAGTGGTGGGTGTGCTGCCACCTTTTTCCTTCTCACTAGAGCAATTACTGCGAATTGTTTTCCCTTTTTTTTGTTATTCTATTTTAAGCGATTTACATTTAAATATTTAATAGAATTTTGCCACGCGCAAGTTTGTCAACCTCTTTCAAGCACACGCTCTTTCTATCGTTCTCTTTGTACTTAACGAATGACTGACTCTCTTTACCGAACGAAAATGTCAACGTCGCACCCTTCCACCTAAACTACAAGTGTGTGTGTCTGTCCATGTAGCTTCGCACAAACAACTAACGGAGCTTTACTCCTGGCAACCCTGAAGCGACCGTCAAAGCGCGTTTAATGTCAAGGCGAACACAATAACACACACAAACACACACTAACAGACATTCAGCATAAGAGAGTGAGAGAGCGACAGGGTGAGCAATGATTGACTGACTGCAACGCCTACGTATTCGTTGTTGAAAAGCTCCTTCAACAAGCTTCACTCCCTTTCTCTCGCTCTCTTATAGTTGCACTTTGTGTATTCGTATTTATCTCCTCTCTGCTGGCAATTATCTCTCTCTCGCTCTTATAGTGCCGTTGACGCATTATATCCGGAAGCCGGCTGCAGTGTCCTTCTATTACCGACCGACCAGGTGCCGACAGTCACGACCCTTGACCTTTTTATGAATTATGAACGGGCTGCTTATGACATTAATACAATGCAGCATTAGTTCTCAATGGTCTCCACACATGCACAATAATGAGAGCAGCAGCAGCAATAGTTGCAGCTGACTTCGAATTCGCGCACGCGCCAATGTTATTTTTCATTGATAGACGGCAACCGCTGCGTCGGCGTCGACGTCAACAATTCCAGGGCGCTCTGCAACTTGTTGGGGCGGCAGCTCTTTTGTGTTTGTATAGTTTTGTTCTTGTTTGTGTTTGTGTTTGTGCTTATGTCTTTGCCGTCGTTGCTGTCGCTGTCGCCACGCAGCTGTGCACAATTAGCGCAAACGCAACAGCTGCTGACGCGACGTTGCTGCGCTGTTGGCTTTAACTGCGCAGTGCGTACGGTTGAAAACAAAGTATACAGGCGACAAATGTGTTCGATTCGTTATGCTTGGAAAGGACATTTTACAAGACCATTTCCAGTAAATTTGTAGTTAAATCAAGTGATTAATTAAAAAAGTCTCGTCGCCAGCCGATCCTTTTGTTTAATGAAAATTACAAATTTGTTGACACTGCAGTTTGTGTCTGGCTTAGTCATACGAAGCATACTAATTAAAAACAATTTTTTTATTCGTTTATCTCTCGTTCCAGCATACAAGTGTAAACATACAAATCGCAAGCAATCATAATCAAAAAGCAACGGTGCTTATCGCAACTGCAATAACAATCTAACAATTACAAAACCAACAACAACATCAACTGCATCCCACGCCACAACAACAACAACAAAAAAAAAGTCAAAGAAGGTGAAGTGAAATAAGAAGTTGAAGAAACGGGCGAAGCCAAACAAGAAAAACCAAAAAAAAAAAATATATATATATATATATAAAAAAACCAACTGTAAACGTGTCGACCCAAATCTGTGGTGACTCTCTCTCACTCTCTTTGATCGCGCTCTCTCGCTAAGTGTTCGTCGTGTGTGTGTGTGTGTGTGTGTGTGTGTGTGTGTGTGTGTGTGTGTGAGTGTGAGTGAGTGAGTGTGCGAAGGTGTGTGTGTAGGCGGCTATGTCACGGGGCGGCATAAAATCGCTATTGAAAGCTGCTCAATACATTGAGCAGCAAGAACAGCTTAAATTATCCCCTCAAACGTCGGGCGGAGGGATTTCCATCAGTCTCGGTGGGCAGCAGCAGCAGTCCGTGCCTTTCATCAATGGCAATGGCTACACTAGCAAAAGCATCCCCAACAACAACAACAACAGCGCCAGCCAACTCAACAGAAACAGCACGCCAGCGTCAGCAGCAGCATCAGCGGCCGCAACAACCACAACAACACCCGCCAACGTAAACGGCCATAACGGTCTGACTAACGGCATCGCTGCAGCGGCAGCAACAACATCAGCATCAGCGGTCGGTCTCACCAACGGGCAGAGCAGTCCACGCAGTCAATTAGTTGTTATTCATGATTATGATCATGTTGGCAACGGTGGCAGCGGCTCCGACGTCGTCGTCGTCGTCGGGGGAAGCAATGGACATTTGGAGGCGACGAGACGCAACAGCGAAGGTCGCACCATTGTTTCGGGTGAGTCTCATAAATATATATAAAAAAACAATGCAAAATATAAATGCAACCTTCATACAAAGTTGTGTTAGCATTTATAAAGTCGATTACACAAATCCATACTCTTCATCGTCATGTTTGTTGTTGTTGTAGCATTAAATAATCTATGATTGCTCTCTTAAGCATTTTTCTTACTTGCTTTGATGCTGTGTTGCTTTTAACTTTGCTTTAATTTTGCTTGTGTCGTAGCAGTGACAGTGGCAGAGGCTCACATCATCTGTGAGCATAACAATAACAAAAAGGAAATCAGAAACAAAAACAAAAACAATACGAAATATTGCACTGTGCGTAGGCTCGCACTGTACACTTAGTGGTAGGGGTAGCCAAAAACTTAAAAATGGGCGCTCACCCATTCTCTTCCTCTCTCTTCCAAATGTGCTCTTTAGGCAGGTTGCAAGTGCGACAGCAACAGCAGCAGGTACTGTTATATTTTTAGCGGTATGGCTGCTTATGTTGTTATTGGTGCTTCTGCTGCTGCTTTCTGTTTGCTCAGCTCAAGCCAGCCAAATTTGCATGTGCTAAATTTGCTGCCTACTTTTGCTGTAATTGTTGTTGTCTTCATTGCCTTGACTAATGGCTGGATGCGAAGTGGGGGGAAAAGGGGGTGTCAAGGGAAAACCCAGCGGCAATATTGTTTTTTTTACTTTATATGTGTACACACACACATATGTACATGTACTATGTACATATATTTTGGCGTTGTTACGTTTTATTTGTCTTCGTAGCTTTTGCTGTGCTTATTTGGCTGCCACATACAAGCACCAACAAATACATGGGCTCATACACTGAGCGAGAGAGCTGTACATACGTATTTATACGCATACATATAGACATGTGTGTATATGCTATTACCATTTTGTCTTTGGCTTTTTGCACGTACGTTCGTACTTGTTGCTGTTGTTGTTTGGGGTCACGTCATGTCGCCGTTCTCTTGCGCTTATTTGTGCGCTCTCTTGGGCTCTCTCACCACTCTGCTTCTCTATGTTGTAGTCAGCCAAGCGCAACCATGAAAAACAAGCAGACAAATTAGTCATAGCTATATGGCAGCATTCATACACACACACCAACACACATTCACATACAACCAACGATTCACAGACAACTACAGTGGCACGCACACATGCAGGCAGCCCCCATTGTTGTTTATGCGAGCAGCCCCACGTGAGCGGCGTGCCAGAGAGCGAGAGAGTACAAAAGGCGAGAGAGTTTAACGCTCTTAGTGTTGCTGCTGCTGCTGCTGCCGACGTCGTTGCTTGCTGCTGGTGTTTACTTTGTGTCTTTGCAAACACAATATGCAAACGTCAAGAGAGACGCTCTCACCATGCTCTCTTCCGCACGTCGAGTCAGTGTAAAACAAAGTCAATGAACTTTGTACGCATTTTTTGTGTTTGTTTTGTTGTTTTTTTTTTTTTGACAGAGCCCGTTCATATTTTTATTAGCGTCTGCCTTTCTTTTTATTTTATGTTGCTTTATGTTTATTTTCTTCACACTTACAATTTATGTTGCTGCTGTTGTTGCATGCCAGTAATTTGGCGCTTGTAATATTTGGACAGCTGTCTTTGTCTGCTGTTGTTGTTGTTGTTGTTATTACTGCCGCTTTGCGGCTGCCTGTTGGTGTTTTTGTCTCCGTCTGCATGTGTGTGTGTGGGTGTGTTATTGTATTTTTGTAGCCAGCGTGCGCTCAGCTGAGCTCAGAAACACAAGAAGAAACAACAACAAACGACAACTACAAAATATAATGTTATGCAACTCAAGAGTAGCAGCTTTTGAGTGCATGCAAAAGTCACTGACTGTGTGTGTGTGAGTGGGTGGGCGAGCGCATGAGTAAGTAACTGGGTGAGAATATAAATGGGTGGGTGTTAAACTCCCATTACAAAAGCTAACTGGTCTTGGGTCATGTCACGACCCGTTTAAACTGCAAATCCTTCTGGTCATTACGACAAGCGGAAAATATGAGCTTAAAAGATGACGCGACACGAAAGTTGTAGGTTACATTTATGACGATTTTAATTGAACTTCGAGAAATTTATTATTAAAACTATATCGAGGCTTATTTAGTATTCATTTCTTTCAAAATTCCGGTCCAGGATGTTTTTCATCAAGGTAGTATGATGTAGTGCTGAGTTTATTCATCCCTAAAAAAAATTTGCATACAAGCTTAATTGGCAACGCTGACAACACTCACACTTACCCAATCGGTGTTGCCACTTATGTATTTTGAACTCCTCGGTCTCTCATGACAGAGCTTTAAGGGAAATTTTGTAGCTCAGATTTGATTTAGAATTTACTCCTATTTTGGGTTTCGCCTAAAAGCACGCAATGTTTTTTCTACCGATTTGAAAAATACGCAGTTGTTGTTGTGATTTTGTTGTTGTTATTGTAACTGTAATATGCTAAGTAATGCATACGGGCAGTGTTGTGTTATTGCTGTTGTCAATTTGCATTATTATGCATTTCATTGTTGCTTGTCAGCCTGCATTGAAAGCGATTGTAGTTAGCAGCAACATTTGACGTTTAGTCGCGCGTTAAGGCGGCCACAAGGCTCCCTCAAAATATTTCAAATACACACACAAACATAGATAATTAAAATAAAAAGATGTCACAAGAACAACACGAACAACAACAACAACAGCAAAACATTGATTACCTGTCCAAACAACGTGAGTTGTTAACCGAACTGCTGGACGGCCTCAATAAACTGCAAACTTTGTTGCTGGCGCAACTAGCTCAATTGCAGTTGCCGTCGCTGTCGACGTCATCGCTGGCGCCGCCCAAAAAGAAATGGATACATCGCCATTACCGTCTTGGTATGTGCACTTGCATACGCTCACAAAAGCACATAAGCATACACACACACTTACATTATGCATGTGTGTGTGTGTATTTGAGCGCAGATAATGAAAGCGCTGTCGTCACAGCCACGTGATGAAAACAAGTAAGAAAAGTACAGTCGAGCACGCCCGACCGTAAAATACTCTCTGCATTTTTTCGCGATTTAATTATTAAAATCGGTCTAGATATATTAAAATGTGTTGTACTTGCATTAAAGCACGTTGAAACAAAAACAATCTAAGCATAATCAAACATACATCTGTTTGTCTGTATGCGAATACACACACGAATGACAATATATGATGCATATACTTGTATGTATGTATGTGTGTATTCAGCGCGGCCAGCGACTGCGGGCAGCGCTGCCGCCACGCAAACAAAGAAAACATTCAAACATGTGCTTGTATGTTTCTGTCTCGCTTGCACTCATACATTGATATGAATGCCGCAGCGCTGCCGTCACATGTGCTTGTATGTTTCTGTCTCGCTTGCACTCATACATTGAGCGCTGCCGCTCAAGTGCTTGTATGTTACTATCTCGCTTGCACTCATACACGATATTGCTTTCAGTTATCAATATTGTAACTCTTCTAGTTTTCTTGTTTATAGTGCGATTTCAATGCGCCTTTCAGGATAGTTTGATATAGTTAGTCTTCACACGAATTATAAATTACAATACTGTACTATATTAAAGAATGCCTAAAAACGGAGCGAAAGTTAAAATTTATTTGTATTAATTGTGGGAAAAAGGGGCATGGCAGTCCAAAAATTTAAATGTCAATGCATTTACGCTGTCGCTAGGAACCTTCATACCAAAATTGGTAATCCTTGGTGCCATAGTTACTAAGATATTCGCCGAAAACACTGATTTTTTCCGAGGTGTGTCTAGTGTTTTGCTCATTGTGGGCGAATGGGGCGTGGCATCAAAAAAAAAAAAGATTCTTGTATTGACTGACTAAATTTCTGATCGATTAAGACCAAGCTCGACTTTGTAGCTTCTACCATCTCTGAAATCTGTTTGTTCATACGGACAGACAGACAGACGGACAGACGGACAGACGGACAGACAGACAGACGGACAGACGGACATGGCTATATCGACTCGGCTTGTGATGCTGATCAAGAATATATATACTTTATGGGGTCTGCCACGCCTCCTTCTGCCTGTTACATACATTTTCACAAACCCAATATACTCTTGCAGAGAGTATAAAAACGCACGTGGCGATCGAAAGCGCAGCAGAAGCAGCAGCAGCAACAGCAGCGACTGCAGCAACGACATTTGTCTTATTGGGCCTCTGCCGCTGCCTGTGGCTCTTCCTCTGCACTCGCTTGTGTTCGTTTGTAATTTAGGCAGCGTCAAAGAGAAGAGAGCGCTAGGGCAGGCATATTAAGAGAGCAAAAGTCAGTGTGCGAGCTTAGGTCTAACCGAATGTGTAGCTTCAAATGTTATGTTTGCTTTTCCTGCACTGAAAGAGAGTAAGAGCATGTGTTTATGTGCATATGCGCATACATGCACATACATATGTATTTATGACTTTGTAGGCAGATGTGTTCCGTTAATGTACATTGAATGGTAACCTTTGTTTACAAGCTTTTATTCTAGACCAAACGATGTGCGTACAAACATTGAAATTGTGAACATTTCTAGTGATGCACTTATTCCACTGTACCGAATCGAAAATAACTATAGTATTCCAAGCTGTTAACTGTTGACGGACTTGAGAAGTAAATAGAAAATGTTTCAAGTTCGGAATGTTATAACAAAACTTTCTACGAAACGTTTCCCATTTGAGTATTAAGGAATTTAATAATTGTTTATAGATAATTGGTCTCTTCTAATGGAATGTCAAGAAAATTAAATAAACAGATAGAATTGTAGTAAAAAATTAAAGCAAACCAACTTTGATTATCTGCAGAGTAAACAAATGTTGATTGTTTGTTTACAACTATTGAAATGATTGAATTATGTTATAAATAAAGAGAGAAAGCATTTATAGAGTTATTAAACAATATATTAAATTAAAATTTGTTTGAGATTATTCAATTTATAGCATGAAGATAAAAATATCATAAATTTAAACTAACAAATTGGCAAATATTTATGATCATTTTGGTCAAAATTAAAACAAAATTAGTAAAATACAAATTTTGCTCCTGAAACAGGTCATGGATCTTTTATATAGTATCTTGATTTCAAGAACACATAAAATACGATCACAAAAAGTCCATAAATCTTAAAACAAGTTTAATTGCTGATTTAGGAATAGTTCGAATGAAAAAAGAGATTTCTCTTATTATAATATTTTTAAAGATACAAATTTGCTTTAAAATGTATCCACCCAATTCACTGGAACTGCCTGCTTGTTTTTATCAGTGTAGAGGTTTGGGAAATTTGCAATTTTTTTTTAAATTTTGTCCACAAAGAATTTAAAGATGCAGTTTTTCACGTTTGTTTAATAATTTCTCATTTATTACTAATTTTATTTCATGTTAAATGTTTATTTGTTTTTAACATAACACACATACATATGCATTTATCATTATTTACATAATTTTTGTTATGTTTATTGACATTTGAAACAATTAAAAACGCAAAAACAAAATTCATTTTATTTATTTATTTATATAAAAAATATTTTCATTTATGTATTAATTTAATATGCTTTGTTTTTGTTGTATTTTGTTGCTTTAAAATGTATATTTGTGTTTGCTGTTGTCTTTGTTGTTAACTGTGCTTTTTTCATTTATTGTGTTAATTTTTTTTTTGTGGCTTTTAATTTTAATTTCCTCCTTTTTTTTATATTTACTTACCCTCATTCATCAAGCTACAACTCATTTATCATTTCTTTAATTTTTTTTTTTAAATTTCCCACTATTTATTTATTATTTTTTTCGTTTTACTTCTTTTTTTTTGTTTTTAGAGGATGAAAATTCCTCCACAAACTCCAAATCCTACTCCCAACCACAACCACAACCACAAGTAGCCACAACTGGCAGATCAGCAACAACAACAACAACAACAACAGCAGCAACAAGTGCTACAAAAGTAACGGCTAGTGGCCGCTTTGATGGTCCTGCTTTTTTTCTGGTATCAGGAACAGGGGCGGGAACGGTTGCGGGTGCGGTGCAGGTTCAATTGCCGGTTACGGCCACACCCACGCCCACCACAAAGCATAAGCTAGCTGGGGGCATGGCCTCCGAATTACCGCGCAAGTATTTCGTGCTGTCGGACGCCAAAGGTGCATTTCCCACACCGACGCCAGCGTCGTCGTCGACATCACCGCTGGCAGCAACTGCAGCGATAGCTGCACCCACCAGCGGTGCAGTAACGTTACCAGCAGCTGCAACTGCAACTGCTAACCCTTCAGCAATCAATCAATCATCCTCAATGTTGGCATCATTGGGTAGCTATAAAATCTTTAGCGATGCTTTTCCAACAACAGCAGCAACGGCGGCAACAAAGTCGCAAATTCCACTCACACCACCGCCGATGACCACCCGCAAGGTGGCTGAACCCGCCAGAATTCGCTCATATTCAATGTCATCCCATAAACTTTCAGCCCAATCTCCAGGATCATCAACTGGATCTGGATCGAGTCAGTTGATCAGTTCGGAGGATGCGCATATGAGCTATGTGGGCACGGGCAGAACCACCAGCCTCTCCTCCTCTGCCTCTCTATCTGCCTCTGCTTCTGCCTCTGTTTCGGCTGCCACCTATCGACAGCTACTCAATTCTCAGCAATCACAGCATCTGCTGTATAATCATAACAACCACACGTGCGGCTCATCGGCGTCTGTGTCGTCATCGGCGCCCGTAACGGGATCTCAACTGAGCGGGCACGGTGTACGGAGGCGTACCATCAGCTCCAATAGCAATGGGTAAGTCCAAGTCGATATATATGCCTATATAGCCCCAAGGTAACGATAACTTTCGATTTCAAGCCCCAAAAAGTTTTTAATCGAAACTAGTGTATATCGATAACATAGAACCAATCGATAACAAAGAACATTTTGTTTTTTTGAGTGAGTTTTATAACCACAGCGCTAACTCACACTTTTTTTCAAGTTGGGTTCTTTAATTTTACTATCGATAACATATTACATTTATCGATACATTGAATTTCATTATGTTTTGCATAGTTTCCTAATGTTATAACTTTAAATAATTAATTTCGCAAATTTCCAAAGTTTTAAATCATTTTTAACTTATCGATAACACTAGAGGTCTATCGAAATCTTTAATTTTCTTAATGAAGCTACACTAAGTTAAACTTAACTGTAGCTTGATGAGCCAAATTGCCATTGTCATTGACAATTGGGATATTTATCGATAACAAATTGATATCGATAGTTAATTATTTTAGTTTCTGATTATAGAAATCATAACTATATCAACACTGGCTTATATTTAAAGTAATTAATCAAAGTAATGAATGAAAAGTAATTAATCGATGTATCGATAACCAACTTGTCATTTGTCGAAATGAAAAAAGTGGTCAACTACTTCACAATCTGCTTTAAGTCATGTCTAGTTAAAAATTATCGTTATCGGCAACACAATTGAATGTAATTTAATTAACTTACTTATTTCGATTGTTTTTTTTTCGATTATTTTAGCGCGGGCACACGTGAAGTGCACAATAAGCTGGAGAAGAATCGACGTGCCCACCTGAAGCTCTGCTACGAGGTGCTGAAACATGAATTGCCGCTGAACGATGAGGATCGCAAGAAGACATCAAATTTGACAATACTCGACAAGGCGCTAAAATGTGTTTTGGTAAGAAGAAGAATTGTTATCGAAGTGTCTGTCTGTTATTAAACTGTCTCTTTGTCTTGTTTTAGCAACTGTCAAAGTGCGATCGGGAACTGGAAGCGGAAATGGAACACTTGGCCAAACAGAAAATTGAGCTGCAAAAGCGTTTGAATATCCTGAGACGTCCAACGGATTCCCAGAGCATTCCACTGAACGAAAAAGGTGTGTAATGGGGGTGTCTTTTAAGGGGTGTCTTGTCTGGTTGCAATTCAAATGAACTTTAGCCGATCTATTACTTGTGCAACCATGAAAAGCACCAATCAATTAGCATTTCCATGAAAACAGCGCCGATAAAAAGTAGATCAAGTTTTGCATATCATTTAAGTGGAGGCTTTAAAACAAACACAACCAATACACACACTTAAGACACCCCTACACCCACGACGACCTTCAGCTTATGCAATTCAAATCGATTGCTATCGATCTTTCTCTGTTCAATTATCGACTATCGTTACTAAAACGATTTCCTTTCTTTGCATGTACTGAACACACAGATGAGGCCGTTTGTCTCTCCACCACATCACCATCATCGTCATCGTCATTGTCGCCAGCATCTGGTACGGGATCGGTAACTGGATCGGGAGCGGGAGCAGGACGCAGTGGAGCAGCACCAATACTGTTTGATGGCACCGCCACGCCACTTTGTGCCGCCGGTGTAAGTTGAACTTGAAATGAACCGGTTCGCTGAACCTTCATAAAATTTAAAGATTTAACTTTATTAATCGTGCTCTCTCTTTCTTTTTGGTTGTCAAACATTGTTGCTGTCTTTGTCACACAAACTGTGCATCTCGCTCAAATGCAGTTGCCAACAACGGCAGTGTCACCTGTGATAAACAAGAGCAACAACAGCAGCAGCAACAAGCACAGCAACAACAACAACAGCAGTTATACACAGAATACATTAATGAATCCCGCCGCCGCTGCAAATTCAGCAGCTGTTGCAATTGGTGCGCTTAAGAGCAGCAAACACAACAGCAACAGCAACAGCAACAACAATGTTACCTCCGCTGCCGTCAGCTATTCACAATTGAATCCCGCCGTCGCCACAGTTGCCATGGGACTGCTCAAGAATGCTGGCAACAGCAACAACAACAGCAACAGCAATGGCTCAGCAACAACATTGTCCACATCACAGCAAAGCAGTCCAGCGGGCAGTCCAAATGTTGTTGTTGTTGGCACAACAATGGTGGCAACAACAACACGTGGCTCACCAACACCATCGACACCATCGCCATCGCCGAGCTCCTCATCGAGCGGTGTCTCATCATCGGCCTCATTTATTGGCTCCTCATCATCATCATCGTCCAGCTCATCATCGTCATCATCATCGTCCTCATCATCATCGTCATCATCGTCGTCGTTATCATCATCATCATCATCGGCCAGCTCATCGCCGCCAACAACAACAACAACAGCAGCAGCGCCACAAGCAGCCACAGCAACAACACATTTGTTGGCCACTACACGCACCGCAAATAATAAATTTCTTGGCGCTGCTGGTGCTGCACTAAACGGTGGTGCCACCATTGTCACCGCCACAGCACCAAATGCAGCAACGGTTGCTGCTGCCAATGGTAAACAACAACAACAATCACACCGCATGAGCCTTAAGCCTTGAAAAGTATTTAGTATAGAAATTATTGATTAGTGCAACTAACTTTAAACGATAGGCATTTAGAGTGCTTCAAAGAGTCTTGTATGTAGGGTCTTGTAGTTAATTCAACCTAATGATGATTAGACCTCCTACTCAAATAGAGTTGAGGGGTGTATAAGCATTGTCTGAAGCAATTCTTGCAATATCTGTCTAATCTAAGAGACTATAAGAGCTAGAGACACTGGATTTGTAATAAACTCTGTCTACTTCGAGTGCACCTACAGGCAGGGGCAGTGGAACCTATCGCGCCTGCAAACTAAGTGTTTATCATGAACAAATCGCTCGAAATGGGGTAAAATGGACACTAGATTGAGGTCGCGGTCTTTAAACTTTCCTTTTTAGAGCTTTTCAAGTCTTAAGTGTGCTCAAATTAAACAAATTATGTTAAATTGCTGTTATTAGTTACTAAAATCATTTATATTTTATGCTAATTGCAGCTCATGGCGCTGGTTTTCATCAGGAAAAGGATCGTAACTACAATTTCCTTATACGCAGCGGCACGACGGCGCAGTAGAGGCAGCAGCAACGACAACAACAACAATTATAACTACAACAACAACAACAACAAAACAACTGAATTGTGTGCAACAGCTCCCACCTTAAAACAACAAAAACAACAACAAATAACAGCAAGAAGTAAAACTTGTTCTCAACAACTCAACTTTTTGTTTCTTCGATTTCCGTCATACAACAACGACAACAACAACAACAATCGCACACAGCAACAACAACAACAACAAAAACATAAACAGTTCCGCCCAACATTTAAGCATCGATTTTGAAAATCAAAAAAACAAATAATGAAATACATATTTAAACAAAAAAAAACAAACTTAAAATGAAAAGAAAAAAATTAAGAAAATTATTTTTAATAAATAATTTTATACACTTAAAACAAGAGCAGAACAACAATAGCTAAAACAGACACACACACACACATACAGGGACACTCACACACACAGACAGAAGTGTTAAATTTTAAAGGCCTATTATTAAATATATATATCAAACTATATTAATATATATACTATATAAATAGCTGTGTCTGTATAGCAATTTGTATGTGTAGACAACATTGAATTTATGTAAAACACTCTCAAACACACACACACACAGAAACACACCCACACACACACACACACACAGCTACAACTAGAATTTAGTATAAAAGACTTTTTTTGATGAAGCTAAAACGATAACTAACTGAAAGATAAGAAAATGCGCTGTTGTAACAGAAACCACCAAAATGGGTAACGCTTTATGTAAACTGCATGCACATGTGTATGTGTGTGTGTATGTGTGCATGTATATAGATCTATAACTTTATATACTTAGAAAGAACAAACCAATCGAAATATTTTTTCTTTTCTTTTCTTATTATTTAAATTGATGTGACAAACTGAACCTAAAGACATAATTTTACATAAAAGAGTTGAATAAATATTGTATATAGTACATCATGTGTGTGCGTGTGTGTGTGTGTGTGTGTGTGTGTGTGGATATATATATTTATATAGTCTATAAACTATGACCAAACGAAGCAAACAAACAAATAGATTAGAAAATAACGTAGAGAAAAAGAAGAAAACTATTTAAAATGTATTGAGGAAATTCAACAATTAATTAATTACGAAAATAGTTTAATTATTTACTCGCTCCCCCCACTCCCCCTGTAAACTGTTTTTTGCTACCGAAAAAATGTCAAGGCCAAAACTCAAAGTCAAATCAAAACTTTCGCATACAATTTGTTGTGTAGCGCGTGAGTGTGAGTGTCTGTGTGTGTGTGTGTGTGTATGTGTGTATGTGTAAGTGTGTGTAGCACCCCATAGAACACCCCTGTCCCCCAGCTAACCATATTAGACGTATATGTAAACCCATGTAGACACAATATATACATATAGAGAGTAACCTAAATATACCCATAAACATGTGTGTACATCATATATATGTATGTATGTATATTTATGTATGTAGTTGATGTAGCTTAATGTATTTGGCCACAGTTCATCACACTTAGCTGTTACTGCATTTCTATGCCATATTTTGTGTACTTCAATGCTGCAAGTAACTAAAAACTGTTTACGTTGTTCACCTCCATTGTCACTTTGTGGCCTATTTAAGTCTTTTTGGTGTGCCCATGCAACTAACACTTCAAGTTGTGTTTAATCGTTGTATCCTCCATGTTCACTTTGTGCATTGTTTGAGGCTTAAACTTTGATTGAGTTAACTCCACGTTCACAAAAGAAAACAACTTCTTTTTGACCATTTATATGAGCTTCTTGTTAACTGTAGGTACTGCGAGCTGATTAGGGCTTACTGCAGCCTCCATGGTCACATATTTTTCAAAACAACTCGCAATTTTAGATGTTTTTTTAATTTTTCTGCTTAAAAGTTTTATGAATCACTTAACATATTCTTTCTTGCCTTCATAAAAAAAAAAAAAAAAAAAAAAAAAAAAAAAAAATTTGTCTGCTCTTTAAACATAAAGAATATTTCGATCTCTTGTTTGACACCCTTTTATTTTTTTTTTTAAATATAATTTTTTTCAACTTTTGAAGAATTCTAAGCTCAAGAACTCTGCAAGTCAAACCCTATATTCTTTATAGTCTGCTCTTAAACCAGCTTAAAGTCAAGAAAGAATATGGAACAAGTGCAAAAAATGTTTTTAAAACCCTTTGGAATTTTATGCAGTCATTTTCAGTGCGAAAATCAGAGTTAAAGTAACTAATAAAATTAGCTAAAATCCCAACTAAATTAAAATCAGTACGAGAGTTAAGCAAACATTTGACGGTAGTAAAAACAAAAACAAAAAAAATAAATAACATAACAATAGTATTAAACTTTAATTTGTTATTAAAAAATATATAGATAAATTTGTTGTCGAGTGGCCAAAATCGACTTTTGTTTATAAAGTTATTTTTCGATTTGTTTTGAGTAGAAAGCTAAAAATCTAACGCCTTAAGAGCTCTACATCAACTGAACCCTGAACTCTGATGAGTTTGGAATACACATAATATATATATATATATATATATATATATATATATATATATATATATATATATTTAAAAATATATACAAGAAAAATAACTATGAAATTTAAGCAGAAGACAAGAAAATACTAAACTAAACTAAAAAAAAATATGAAAACTAAACTAAATATTATATTTTGGAGCATTTTTTTCAACGTGTGTGTGTATGTGTGTGTATTAAAAGTATTAAAATAAAAAAATAAAATAAATGAGAGCATATTATATAGAAATCAAACGATAAATGAAATGCAGATAAAACAGATGCTGAAAAGTTAGTTGTACTTGGAATGGAAAACTCTACGATGATGGGCAATGAAATGATAAAGATAAACAAGAAGTAGTTAAAAAATAAAAACAACAAAAACAAAAGAAAAAGTTTAACAACAATAACAATAACAATTAAATTATAAAGTTTATAGTTTATACTTACATACATGCTAAGAAGCGTATTTGGACAGAGTTAAGAACAAATTTCAAATTCTCTGTCATATTTTGTAAATAATTTGTTTGTTTTATGCAATACGCACACATGATCGATGTATGTGAGAGCAGATTTACAGTTATTTTTGGCACAGACTAAAAAAACAAATTAAATAACAGCAATAACCCAAGCTTAAGCTAATTAGTTACAGCAATAAATGTATAACAATATTATTCACAGCACTAATAAAACTCAAATCAAACAAGTTTATAGTTTCTGAACCAAAAAATGAAAAAAAAAATTAAATAAAAAAGAAAAGCCACAAAAATATGAAAAATAAAATTTATTTTCACACATTTTAAACAATTAAAAATGAAGCAAGTGAAGGAGAAAATACAACGCTGTTGGAATCTATTTTCCAAAAGAATAACAACAATTTAGTGACTAAGTCTAAATGTTTTGTGTAAATGTTTTTGAATGTACATGTAAAATGTTTAGTCGTAAGAACTACAAAAAAAACCACATAAAAACCAAATAAAAATAAATGTAAAAAATAATAAAAAAAATGAAAATGAGAAAAAAAAAAAGAAATAGAGAAAGAGAAGTAGAGGAAGACGATGAAGATCTGCATATTTATATGTTTTGCTTATTAGTTAATTAATTTTTGAATATATATATATGTGTCTTTCTTAAAAATTAATGAAATACTTTTGTAAGTAGCCAAGTAATGAACATAATACTTTATTTATAGCCTTTACTTTAATTCTATTCTATTCTATTCTGATATAAATATAAATACCTATTTTTTTTTTGTCTAATATTTACTAAACGATTTCATTTTTGAAATGCTATTATTATTATTTTTATTTACCTAATTTAAAAAGTTGAAAACAAATCGGGAGTATTGCAAATTATAAATGTATGGAAAACACATAAACAAAACACACAAAACACAAGTTAAATATTAACGGAGAAAGCAGACAACAACAACAAAAAACAACCACAAAAAATATACAAAAAAAAAATATTTAAAAAATAAATAAATGTAAACAAGAAACTAAAAAAAATACGAACATCTTTTAGCTGTAAATGTAACATGTAAAATTAATTTTAAATGAATGCATCAAAAAGAGAAGAAACAAAATGCAAAAACGAGTATAAAAAAAAAACAAAAACAAATATAAATATATATATATGAGAAATTATATATATATATAAATATATATATATATATTCTATAAATGTGTAAAGAAAACAAAAATGCAAGAAAAAAAAAATAAAAAAGTGATTTCAAAGCAAATTTCAAAATGTATTTTTATTATTAATTTTAGTTTTTAAATGGTTTTTAGGGGGATTTAATATAATAATAAAGATTCGGATTCATCAAAATTTGGATTGTTATATAAAACTATAAGTTCTTAGCTTACAGATCTTATATTTATTTATGCTTTTGTTTGTAAATTTCTGTTACTGTTTAGTTTTAAGATTTTCTAGTCTTCAGATCTTAGGTTTAGATTATTTTATTGCTTTGAAAACTAAATTAATTTTTAAAGGTTACATTCTGACAAACTTAAAAATGTTTGAAACAAATGAATGATGTGGAATTTGATAAAATAAGTTAAGGTGAGACAATATGATTAGATAAAGTAGCAGGGGTAATAAGTATAACACTCAACGGATAGTTAATACAATCGGAGTCCAATATAAAGCATTCGTTTATTTTCTTTATTATTTTAACCTCTTTAAATATCTTTAGATCCCTTCCACTGATGTCCCACAATTATCAATGGGTTTTCAGAAATTTTAAAATAAAATTTTGACTAGAGATAAACCTAAGAAAACTTAAGGAAACTTAATAAAATTTACGCTTTTCCCATTTTTGATGAAGGATGATTCTTCTGACTTAACTGACTTATCCAACGCTGGGCAAAGTTTAATTTTATCTTCAATTTTTTGATTAATAGCCGAAATATACATATGTAGATGTATAGAGTATTTCCACACTGGGACATAACATTATTTATTTGATTTAAATCAAAAATTTGTACTTGACATTTGACCTTTATATCTTACCTTACCGTTCTTGTAAAAAAATAATCTCAAGGCTGTAAACACTTTATACCAGAAATTAAATAAAAAAACAGTTTTGCTTTAAGATTTCTCATAGTTTTTGTTTATTTTCAAGCTAAACATATTTTAAATCCAGTTTTACTCGTAATCATTATAATAATAGTTTATCAAAAAAATGCTTTGCTATTGCTGCTAAAAAACTGTTACTTATTTCGATTTCGATATATATGCATGTATATATATATAAGAATGGGATTGTGAAGTTTTTTTTTTTTGTTTTTCATATATTTGATTTTTGTGTGTGTAAAAGTAAGAGCAGGAAAGTTGAGTGGGTGTGTACCAGAGTAGAGCACTTAAAATGTGTGTGTGTGTGTGTGTGGGGGGGTGTGTGGGTGTGTGTTGGCTGCTGCGGGTTGTTCAGTGCCCTAGACCCTTATCATAATATATTTACGCTATATATATAGTATTGTGTATGTATATTAGTTATACATAGCAACAATTGTTACTCAAAATATCATACATAAAGAAATGAAAATTAAATAAAATAAAAAACAAAATAGGAAACAATAAAATGAAAATCAGTTAAGCAAATGCTCAACAGGATTTGAATAATCAAATGCAGAGTTCAGAGTTGAGAGTTGAGAGTTTTGAGTTCAGAAACCAAGGTCGATCAATTGCATAACTTATATATTTAACAATAATTAGATTTAACATTATCATATCAATAATAATAATAATAATAATCATAATAATAATAGCTTAAACATTAAAATACAGAATGCAGTTTGCAAGAGAGACGATTGAAAAAAAAATTAAAAACACTTGCGTAATCTTAATAATTTCTCAATACATTTTCATATCATTTTAATTGTTAAAGAAATAAAAATAAAAAAAAAATATTGCCAAAAACTAAAACATTTGTTCCAACAAGCAGCTACATATAATTATCATTTTTAAATTAAATATTTTGTTTGTTTTTTTTTCTTTTTCTGCTTTCTTTTGTTTATTTAGAAAATTACAAAAATTGCATCAGAATTGTGTGTTGTTGTTGTAATTACTTTTTAAATAGTTATTAATTAAAGTTTGGAGTTTTATTATTATTATCATATCATTTTCTTTTTAATTTTGGTTTCGCTTTTCAACCTGCAGCTGCATTTTACAATTATATTTTAAACTATATTTTTATGTATTGTATTGTAGTGTATTGTATTGTATAATATTTATAAAAAGCTTTTCAGTGTGTATTCCATTATTGTTTAACATTTTGCTATTACTTTATACACGAAACTCTAGAATTATTATCATAAAATAAAAAATTAAACAACTGCATAAGTATTAAAAAAAAGTAAAATAAAATAATACAAAATATTTATTAAATACAGTGTAGCTTTGTTTACTTGAACCAGGCTGCACTGTAAATGTATCTATGTGTGTGTATTAAGAGTTTAATGTATCTGTAGCGTAGCAAAAGAAATATCTTTAAATTATTATTATTAAAAGCTGTGCATTGTTATTGTTGCTATTGTGTAAATAATAATTGCTTCTGTTGTGAATATATTTATTTATATATATATATTTTTTTTTATGTATTTTACATATAATTCATAATTTATTTAATTTTTATCATCGTTGACATGTTGCAAATAATTTTGATACAATTTTTGTTTGTTTGTTGTTGCTTGTTGTGTGTTTTTTTTTTAGATTTTGTATTTTTTTTGTTTTGTAAATATTATTAACATAATGCTCAATTGTTGTTCTTGCTGTTGATTTTGTTGTGGTAATAAATCCCGTTGTTTCTTGTTGTTTTATTGTTCAACTGCTGATGTTACTTGCTGTTCATTTTCTTTCTCTTCTTTCTCTACTTCTTCTCGTTCTTGTTATTGTTGTTCTTGTTGTTCTTGTTGTTGTTGTTGTTGTTGTTGTCGCTGTTGAATGTTTACAACAATTGGCAGCAAGGAGAAGGCTTTGTCGGCTCTTTCACGTCCATCTGACGTTGTTTTTTACGTGATGAAATATCCCTGATTAGATCGAAAAATACCTGCACAGAAATAAATATTAAATTAATTTAATTTTTTATACTTTAATCAATTATTGTTTTGATTTTGCAGTGGGTTAAACTGTTTCTATAAAGTTACATAATTTGGAAAATGGCTAAAAACCGAAAGCAAAAAGTTTCATACACCGTAAAAGGAATTTAAACAAAAAATATAAAAAAAAAACTTAAAAAATATACAAAACTAAAAATTAGAGCAAAATACGAGCGCCAAACCATTTAAGTTTATTAAATAACTAAATAAATTAAGTAAAATGCAATTATAAATGGTTTAATTAAAAATATGTGCCCTAAAATTGGCGTTAATTAAAGTTGATTAAAGTTTGTGCTAAATTTATTTAAATTAAATACTTTATGTGTACGTGTGTGTGTACGTGTGTGTGTACGTGTGTGTGTGTGTGTGATAGCGATAGTGACTGAGTGTATGTGTGTTTGTACTAATGCGTGTGTAGTTGTGTGAGTTCTTTAGTTTCAGCTCGATAGTTGAGTACTTAAACCTTAAGAAAATACCAAAAGAAAAATACCCACTTAAAAAAATTTATTTCAGATTTTATTTTTTAAATACTTGAGTTTTGCAGAACTAGTGCTGCTAATTGTTAAACTCAAACAATTTTTACCATATAGTTCTGTTCTTAAGCTCTTAGAGTTTCAAGTAAAGTAAAGTTAAAGTAAATTATTACTTGTAGTTCATTTTAGTATTAAATTTGTTTAAGTAAATTTTATAGAAAGCTGCCGTCTTACAGTCTTGAAAACCTGCTACAAAAAAAAAAAAAACCCACATTATGTGGAGATTTTTGTGTATTTCCTTAACACTCGTATATAAAAAAATATTTATTTATTTATTTAGTACAAACGATGACAGTCACATGCAGAGCTTATTAATTTTTCTATGTTTTGTAGTGAATCAAAAGTAAATCTGCGCATTGTTATAGTTGTTAATGTTATGATTGTTTAGTGTTTTTTATTTGTTACAAATCAAGTCAAAGGCAAAGACAACAAATTAAAGTTAGGCATATCTAAAAAAACAACCAAAATACAAAAACCCACTCAAAAGTAAAAGAAGAGTGTAAGAGAAATCAAGAAAGAAAAAGAAAACTTGTTAAAAACTAAAATTGGTTAATATTTTTTTTTTTTTTTTTTTTTTTTTTTTTAGTGTTGCAATAAGCCAAAAAGCGAAAGAGGGCAAGCAAAGTACTTAACGGAAATTACTGGGGGTATTATTATTATTATTATTGTTATATAAGTACAATTAGTGTGTGGGTTTTTTTGTTTTTTTTTTTTTTGGTTTTAAAAGTAAATTTTGTTTATGCACCTAATGCCTAAAGTAGGGTACACTTAAGTCTCCGCTTCTTGCATCTATCTTTAGCACGCCCGTTCATGGTTTTCGAATCTTCGGTTTTTCGTGATCTTATTTCGCGCATCAAATCAAAAAATACCTGCAATTGTGATGGGAATAAAATATACATGTACATACATATATGTATATATATTTAGAAATTAAGCTATTCTAACATACATATATATTAAGAATTTTTTTTTTTTTTTTTTTTTTTTTAAATGTTACTTTAGAGAGGGGAACATTATGGAGCTCGTGCCCTTGTGTTGTGAAAAGAGCGTGTCAAATGCGCTGGCATTACATCAAAAAAATAAATACATAAATAAATAATGAAATAAATAATAAATTGAAATGTACAACAATTAATTAGACAATATACTTATAACTATAATTATTGCCATCATTGTTGTTGCTTCAAGCAGCGTTACGAATACACAACATTGATAAATCGATATTGGGTGCTTAAATTTATATAATAAATGTGGACTACACTTGGTGCTTAACGAAGCCCTGTAAATTGATTAAAATTAAACGAATTCCCTAGAAATTTGTTTATAAATTACTATAATGAATTCATTGAATTTAACTACTGAAAACTGTTTGCTAACAACAGCAGTAGGTGATAAACTTGCGTTAACTCTTAACTTATTTCCTATAAATTCATAAATTATTTGATATTTAAATAAATACTTATTATTAGTGTAGAAAACATGAACAACTGTGTTATTACTGCTACTGGAAATTTCAACTGATTGAACAGTCTGGCAGCATTGAGACTGCGTTGCCATATCTGGCAATAAACTATAGTTATAAAGTTATCATTCACTTTGTACTTAAATAAATTATTGTGTGTGATAAGTGTGGGTGATTTCTGGTTATAACTGTGCCAAAACAACAATGTTTATAAACAATTTGGCCAGAGATTTGCAGGAAGAGTAGAGTAGGTGAAAGACACAAATAGAAACAGAACATAAACAAAAAAAAATACAAAAAAAAAAATAGACAAAAACATTTGTTTGATAAGAATTATTGAAGGTGAATCGTTCAAAGCACTTCAAAATTTGTATCAAATGAAGCAATAAAAACAGTAAAATGTGAATTGAAATATTTATAAGCATTTGTTTGTTGTTTGCTGTAAGTATTTAATGTTATTTGTTGCTGTTTGCTGCTGATTACGGTGCACGGTAATCACAAAAGCACACGAAAAACTTAAACGATGAATCTTAACGATAGTCAAATGATAACCAAAAAATTTGACAATTTTAAAACAAACAAAAATATAAAGAAATTTATGTGTGTGCTATATAAATTTTTGCATTTCGTTTTCGATCTTAATAAACTCTTTTTTTTTGGTATCATTTTTGTTTGCTTTAGCCAATTGTTGAAGAGCCTTCAAAATATCTCTGCAAATGTTTTACATTAAATATATTGTAAACAAGTCCATTAATATGAAAGGGAGAGAAATAGTGGAGAAAGTATGTGGGGAAAAGGATTTCTCTCCCCGCATAAGCGACGCAACTATCGCTTAACTATCGATACGTGATATGCAACTCAATTCGTGTCTCTGTTATTTACATTCTTCTACTTATCGATAGTAGCACCGATAGTTGTGCTGCTAGTTTTCATTTCCCTTCAAAATACTCCCCTTGTTTAATGTCCTAAACAACCCCGCACTTACCTTGTCCACATTCTCACGTGTCTTGGCCGATGTCTCCACATAGGGTACCGCCCATTGTTGCGCCCGCGATTGGCACTCGCCAAGTGGAACTTTGCGTTTGTCATGTAGATCGCATTTGTTACCCACCAGCAGGAACGGTATGCTATCATCATTTTTCACCCGCAATATTTGTTCTCTGTAGCAGAAAGAAATCAAGAATATTATTTAGAGATCGAGAAAAGTTACAAGTAAGAAAAGAAATGTAAACCGATTTGCCATATAAGATATAGAATAATGTCAACCGATTCGGATCAAACTTGGTGAGGATAGTTATAACGGCCATACTGTGTAAATTTGATCTGGATAGCTTTAAAAGTTTCCAAATTATGCTGTTATGGAAATACTTTTTCTCAATTTTAGGGGGCGGCAGTGGGCGTGTCAACAATTTGAAATAAACTTGAGTTGCGCACAATATAGACGAACTTTCATTACAAATTTGTTGGCTCTAGCTCTTATAGTCTCTGGGATCTAGCTGCTCATACAGATGGACAGACGAATATCGCTATATCGATCAAGAATGTATATACTTTATGGGGTCGGAAAAGCCTACTTCTAACTAATATACCCCTTTACAGCTTTTCAGTACGGTATGTGCATATCAAATCCGTAAAACTGTAGTTCAAGATCTCGCAATGTTTTAAAGTAATAACAGACACTCTATGGTTCTAGAAATCGTAATCATTAAGTTTACTTCAATTTCCTTCCTACTGCTCATTAAAAACATCCAAATGAAGCTACTTAATGGCTTAAATGACAGCACTGTCTGGAATGTAGGGTAAATAATTGCTCATGTTTTGATAAGCGTCGGTTGCTTATCAATTTGCCTCGCGTGACTCACGACCTGTCAACACACTGGTCCCGGCCATAACATCAATATTTGAGCCGTCAACATGGCCCACTCAACCACACCCAGTTCCAGCTCATAATTGAATGGAACACCCTCACTACTGTCCACTTAATACAATCCATTTAATCCATCTAGTCATACAAACACATGTGGTAAAGTATTCCTTATGCTTTTTTCCACTTTTTTTTCTGTTTATGTTTTCAAGGTTCGTGTTCCCGCCCAACTGAGAATGAGGCCAATTGGCACATAAAGACCATAACTTTTTAGGGATGTTTTTTAATCAGCATGGAGGGTGCAACCGTTGGGAACACTAATGGGTTTACTATAGTCAAAGGACTAGTCTTTTTGGTACTACTTTTGAGCCCATTCAACTCAAAGTATTGCCCATTTTTTTTAAAGAAATCTAGCCAAAATAAGTTATAAAAATAAAGCTGAAAACCTTTAGTTTTATGGCCCAATGTGTTATGCTACACGGCTCCTAATCTAATCAGATTTACTTAGTTACTATGCCTATAATTGCCAGCCATTTAATCATGCTAAAATCAACGCTTTAGTTGAGCTACTTTAACTATTTTTTGCGCACCACAAAGCACAAGAAATGTAAGTTTAAATTTGTGGTTTTTGACTAATTAGTGAGTTGTGGTTTTTAGTGGCTTATTTTTCGAGTGGTACTTGGGTAGCAGCCACAGCCACAGCTAGAGCTAAAAGTGGTAACTGCAGGTGGCAGCAAAGACAACACTTGAGGCTGTGACAAGTCAGTCCACTTGACATACTCGACGCACGACGCATGATGAAGACAGAGATAAAATGAGTGAAAAAAGAGATGAGTATTTTGAGTGTAAAACTTACCTAAATTCCTGGGTGGCCTGGAAGCTTTCATCATCTGTGATGGAGAAGACACAGAGGAAGCCCTCGCCGCTGCGAAAATAATTATCTCTGATGGCTGCATAATCCTCCTGACCGGCTGTGTCTAGTATATCTATTTGTACTTCTTCGCCATCGAGCACAACCTGTGTGATTTGGTAAAATATGATTTAAATAAACATATATACAAATATAATTAGTTTGGAAGCTCTACCTTTTTCCTATAGCTATCGGCCTTGGTGGGCTCGTAGTCCTCCACAAATTCATCGTACATGAACTGCAATGTGAGGGCTGATTTGCCAACGCCACCGCTGCCCACCATGATGACCTTGTGTAGCGCCGGACCGGCTGTCGGTTTCTTGCTCATCTTGATTAATTTACGTGGATTGTTCTTTTGGGAGTGGGGGAGGAGGAAGCAAGTATTTTATTGGATAATTGAGCGCTTTGTTTTTTCGTTTAACAAGTACTTAAAAATCACTCAGCACTCTCTCTCTCTCTCTCTCGCTCTCTCTCACTTGTTCTCCTTTAAACTTTGTCTCTCAGCTCTCTCTCTATCTCTGTCTGTGGTTCGATTTGTCTGGCTGCTCTGGGAGTTGTCGTTCAACTGCAAATAAACAAACAAAAATCAGGCGAAATTAAAAGGGTTGAAATATTTGCGTTTGCTATTTTCGAATGCTCTTCCTGTGTTTGGGCCATGTACTATGGGCAAAGGACGCAAAATTTTGAAATAAAAAATATATATATATATATATATATATATTTATTAAAATTTTTGATTTAAATAAATTAAAATATTTTTTAATATGAACTCTTTTATATATTTTTATCTCATATATAATTTTATATTATATTTATTTTGTATATTTTGCACGTTTTGGTATAATAATGTTTTAAAATAATCATAAAATCTTAGCCAAAAACATGTATAAATAAAATTGTATCTAAGTCACATTTGTGGTGTTTTTACCCACAGTGCCAGGGCTAAAATAGCTGGCTGACATATGTTTTTGTTGCTGTTTGTTTTTGCTACTGCTGCTGACTGACTCTTAAGTCATTCAACCGTTCAACAATTCAGCCATATAAGGCCAGGGCCCAGAAACAGTCCTATTTCCAATACCAATACCAATCCCCCGTCTCGAGTCGCACATGTTCTCATGGGCTCATTGACTTGCCCTGTTGTGTTTCATAACTGGAAACATATGCGACTTTTAAAGCCGAGTACACTGCACTGTGGCATTGCCTATAATGGACAACAGACTTTCCAAACTCAACTTTTGGTCCATAAAAAATTAAATTTATAGTAGATTTAGATATAGAGCTTATACCAACTTTATTGTAGTTACTTTTATAGTTTCCATACATGCTGCTAAGCGCCCTCCATTAAACCACTTGTTAGAATTTAGTTACACTTAGCTGTTCTCCAGTTAAGCTCTAATTAGTCACCTAACAACTGAGTTTATGTCTTTCTTCTCAAGTTGAAAATCCACAGATTTTTAATTGAAGTTATTATTAAATACTAGAGTGGCAAAAAGAGTGTACAGTCGTGCACGCCCGACCGCATAATACTCGCTGCATTTTATTTGCAATTATATTATTAAAATCGAACACTATCGATGGTACCATCAATGACACTTTTGCTACTATCGTTACTATCGGATTCTTATGGATGGCTCTATGGAGTACACTAAAGGTCACTATCGATTTTACTATCGGCGACTGTAGATGACACTATCGGCCACTGTCGATTGTACTGCATACCAATGATACTATCAGCCACTATCGATGGTACTATCAACCACAACCGATAGTTCTCCACCTACAATTTCGTTTGAACATTTAATATTAAGTAATCATCGATGGATTGTTAAGCTTCCTTTGTAAAATATCGATTATATAGTCTTATCTTAGTTAAGTATCGCTTGGCTAGAGTAAAAAACTATCGGAAAGGATAACTTTAGGACAAGACTGATCGTGACACGCTCTCTGCTTCTGGTAACCCTCATGAGAGGCACAAACTCATGTACCAAAAAAAAGAAACTTCAGATATATCAGCTATAATTTTTAATATTTGTATTAAACAAGCTATTATTATTATTATTATTTTTGACTTGTCGCCACCTGAACTCATCTAAAACAGTTCGTTATAGGCTGCCAAGATGGTGGATAGTTCATATATACACACAAACACAAACACACACACACACTGTAAGTACTTGGTGTTATTACTCATTTGGCTTATGTTATAACAACAGTTAACTGACTGCTGCTACTTTAATTGTTGTTGTGTTTTTATTTTGTTGTAAATGCTATTGTTGTTGGTGCATAAAAAGCTTTGCTTATTTTTCTTTGACCACTTCGCGCGCAAATCGACAAATGAAGCATAAAAAAAGGTTGAATGAACTTTTTACCAACCAACACACACACAAAACGGGCAAATGGCAGCAAGAAAATGTTAAGAGGGGAAAACGAAATAACAATAAATACAACAACAACAACAAAAGCATACAAATACGGGTAGCATAATGCAGAGTTGGCCAAAATGACGCTTGGGCCAAACAAACACACTATTGTTGTTGTTGCTGTTGCCGCTTTTTGTAGCCGCTATTCGCAATTAGCCTTTTGTGACCGACGCGTCGTCGTCGTCGTCGTCATCGATTGCAATAAATTAAGGCGTGAAATAACGTATTGGTAGACGCATTGGCATGGAAGCACAATATAAAGAAGGTGACACACACACACAGACACACACATCTTGGGGCCACGTGGCCTTTTGGCTTGCTGCCAATTTTACAAAACGATCTCAGTATTTGCCATTAAGCTCTGAGGTAGCCAATCAGTTTTGAGCACAAAACAAATATTTACAGCGATTAATCATAAACTTAAGTTTATGATGAATGCTAATCATAAGTCGATTAAGCGTTTTTCGCTTTCTCACAGAACTACAGTTAATTCATTTGGCTTACTTGTGGATTAGCTGCTCAGACAGTCTACAGTAGACAGTCTTCAGTCTTAAGTTTGTTTTTAATTATAAAGCTATTAAAATGATTTGCAAAGCTTAGCTATCCGTTAGTTTTAGCTTGCACTGGGACGCCCTCTACCGCTTGGTGCTTGTAAACACAGCAAAATGAGCAGAAGACTTGAACAGTTTGAAGCTAAGCTTAAAATTTTAATGGCAGTTCATTGGCTTATTTAAAAGTGCTTTCAAATATGTTTATAAGTAATCAGCAATTACAGTAGAGTCCGGTTATAGCGACGCCGCTTAAAGCGTCCGTCCGGTTATTGCGACGAAAATTCCGACTTTTTGGTCCCCTTTTCGTTGGTCTCCTTTTGGTTAAAGCGTCTGCCGGTTATAACGACGTAAGATTGTCAGTCCCTTGAGTGTCGTTATAACCGGATTCTACTGTAATATGAAACCCCTATTAAATTATTTATGTATCTCTTCTCGTACAAAAAATTGCATAATATTAAAAAAAAATTAATTAATCAAATTGAGTAGTTTATTAAACTGCATTTGTTTTTAAGCATTTATAGGGGCTCCAACCTTGCTTAGCTTTCATTATATAAAAATATAAAAAAAAAATATAATATTTTTTTATAAATTCTTATCACATTGCGCATAATTTTATAAACAATAATACCCGAATTTCCCTTGAAAATTCCAAGAAAAAACGCAAATATTGAGTCAACTTTTGCAAACAGGCATTAATTGGCAAGTATAAAAATCAAACAGTCAAACAGAAATTGGTTGAAATACACCGTCAAATGATTCATGAGTAAAGCAAAAACAGCTCTGCTAATACACCATAAGATAAAGTATCTAAACCAGACTAAATTAGAAACAAAAACCACAAAGACAAGTGGATTGCAGTGGAATATACTTAGTATATACAACTAGATCATAACAAACCGCAAGTGACCCAGAAATAAATACTAAATTTATATTGCAGTGTAACGCAATGCTGTGAACGCAAAAGTGAACTTGAATTGTTTGTTTGCTGTTTATTGCTACATAAGATGAGTAGTATCGTTTCCCAATGGCGACGCGCTGGGGAATTAAAAACAAAAAGCAGCAGCTGTCAAATAAAATAACATGAGCAACAAGTACAACAACAACAACAACGAGAACAAACACCAACGATAGCAAACAACTCGTTGAGTGCCACGCGGCGTATGAGTAATCGCAGCAAACGAACGCGTCAATCAATAGACTCGAAACAAACACAAAAAAAAAAAACAGAATGAAAACCAAACAACAAAATGAAATACTCCCACGCCCAACTCTCAATTGAATCAAGCGTCGTAACAATAAGATAGAAAGAAACTACGAGTTAATCAGGTGGAAGCAAAAATACTCTAACTTTATGTGAATTAATTTAAGCAAGCAGGCTGATCATTGAGTGGCACAGTGGACTAAAGTTTTGAGTTCTAAAACATTACATACCATCGACTAATTGTAGCCCAGAATTCCAAAGGGTCTTATAGTGCAACAAGCGCTAGATGGCGCCAGCACTAAATTACATATTTCACACTTTGCTGAGTACTTAAAAAAAAGAAGGAAACTTAAAGATTTTTAGAAGAGAATTAAGCACAGTAATTATTAATTTTTTTTTTTTTTTTTTTTTTTTTATAAAACTCTAAGTCAAATCGGAAATCTTTGCTTTGTAAGGTCTGCTGCGACATTTTAATAGTTACTTCAACATAGTTTTTGAGTAACATAAGAAAATTACAGTTAGTATATCATAAGGCAACAAAATTCCCCATAAGGGTTTATTATGACTTCATTACTACAATAAATACTTAGCGCAATTATACAGAAATAAATTATGCACATAACAATTACCTAACATATTTATAAAGAAGACATAACTCAATTTCAAATAATTTATAGGCAAAAACAACAAAAATAAAACTCTAAGCATTTATAGATTTACATCCATTTAGATGTGATTGATATGGCGTGATATTGTTCCATTATCTTTCTATACAAACACGTTAAACAGTAGCCAATGTGCACAAGTAAAATACAAAAATAATAAACTACAGAAATAGGTAATAATTTTAGGCTAGATTGCACGTTGTTACTCATACGCAACGTAGAACGACGGCAAAATTAATTGAAAAGTTGCATTTAAAGACGAGGCGCCGGTAAACTCATTGACTCACACACAACCCACACAACTAACACACTAACACTCACACACACACACACTTGTGTGTAGTTCAAATGCAATTACGGTCTAATGAAATCAATTTTTGATTATCTTTTCTTAACACAACAAATATTTATTTATTGCTTCGTTTCGTTTTGTTTTGTTTTGTTTCTTTTCATTAATTATTTTTTTTTTTGGTTTTTAGCCCACGATTTATAGTTATGAATGGGGGTGTATTATATTATTATTATTATTATTAAGTTTTTGCGCTTTTGGAATTTTAGGCATTTGACATTAGACTTCAAATTGGCGTTTGAATTTTTTTTCCTTTTTTTGTTTTTTTTTTTTATTGATTTCTGGGAATTTTTGAAAGTTTTTTTGTTTAAACCCTGTACGTTAATTTAAGTGCAGGTATATGCAATTTTAAGCTTTTAAATTAGAGCTTATCAGATTTTTTTTTTTTTTTTTTTTTTTTTTTTTTAAGAAAATAATATTCAATAAAATTTGACTGTATTTGGTATTTTATTTAAAGGCATTCCAGACTAAATTACAGGGCATAACGTAGTCGAGCTCTTAGTTCTTTGAGAAATTTATGTTTTTGGCATTTTCAGCAAAATTGTGACGCACGAGTTTAAGGGGTTAAGTGGGTTTCAGAAATTTTGAAACTCGATTTTTTTTTTTTTTTGCTTATAAATTAATTCAATATGTTTACTATATTCTCCCAAAATTTGGAGCCGATCCGAGTAAAATTGTAAGAGATAGAGCCTTCGGAAGTTCCGCTCATTAGAGTATTTCCTCATGAAGCGGCGCAATTAATCCCGTTTTTCTCGAAACCGTGTTTTTGAAGCTATTTGACACGATTGCTCGAACAGTTTTGAACCGATTGTTTTCAAATTTTGAACACTTATTCAATATGACCTCGTGACAAATCTGAACGAAGGATTTTTTTTTTTTTCAACATTTACTATTTTTTAAGGACATTTGAAGTTCAAAATTTCGTCAAAAAAAATTCAAAACGCTGTCAAATATCCAATTTTCAATATTTTGGATTTTCCTTCGTTCAGATTCAGGGCTGAAGTGTTTACTAACAGAAAAAATTTTTTTTTTGAATTTCAGATGATCCGTTCTCCTCAAATCGTGTCAAACACGAGGGTCCTTTTTTTTTTAGTGTTCCAGGACATTGGCTCCCGTCGGCTCAATTTTAAAAATTTTTTTATGAAACCAATTTTAACGTACAAAGGAAATGTCAATCTTGTTATCTGTTTTTTGTTCTAATAAAATATCTCACTGCAAACACCCAAAAAAAATGTTTGAAAAAGTGCTTAGTTTCAGCCTCTGAACACCACTTAACCCCTTAATTAACTAAAAGTTTTTACTCGAAAATTGGCTGATTACTTAGATGCCATTATAGTTTTCTTTGTGTAGGCCAAGGCCATAACCTTTCAATTACCGTTAAGAATGCAAAACTGGCAAACATAAGAAACCGGAGCAAATAAACCAATACTCAAAGTTTTATTTAACAAATTTAAACTGTTAAATATAAAATAATATTTTAATATTAGTTATGCTTTGATTTTTTAAAGAAATCTTTTAATTTCAAATATAGTTTTGATCAAATTGAACTTTATTAGCTCAAATAATGATTATTTGGCACAGGGCCAAAGTTTTTTTAGTTGCAGCTCAGTGCTCGAGGTCAGATCCAAAAAACAATAAACATAAAGAATATTTTTGTTTTTTTTTTTATTGTATTTATAACAATAACGAGTCAGCTTCCCAGCTTTATAACATTTTAATAAGCATAATAAATAATTTCATAAACAACAACAATGACAAAACACTGCGGCTTACATATTTTTATGACACACATTAATTTTAATGTTTCGAAAATAAAAACAGGAGGTTAAACTAAAAAAATCATCGAAAAAACCGCGCTGCGAATTTGTTTGTGGGGGGCAAATTTCAGCACCCCAAAAAAAAGTAGAGAAAAACTGAAGCAAAAACCAAAGGAAATAATAACATTGAATCTACAGCGGTAAAATCTAAACAAAAGAAAAGCAATTTTTCCTCAACTTGCTGTCTGACAGTCTGTGTGTGTTTGTGTAGAGGTGTGTGTGTGTGTGTGTTTGTGTGTGCGTTCGCTTTTCATCATAAGCAGCACAGAAGAAGAACAGAACACACACAATCGAGCTAAACTCTATTTTTGCCATTTGTTTGTTTGCGGAAATTAATTTTTACCGTACGCAGGAAAAACTGTATCGCAGCTGATGACGTCATTGTGGCATGCTGACAGACAGCCAGACAATCGCAATCAGTTTAAACCGAATTTTCCTTAGAAAAATTCAGTAGCTACGAGCACTTTGTTATGATAAGCGTGTTGGTAATCAAGGAGTTACAAAATATATATATATTTTTTTTTTAATTTATTTTATAGGTAAATGAAATAAATATAATTAGGGTGCAGCTAGTCATATTTTTTATTTATAAATTATTTTTACGATTTTGTGAATTTAAGTATAAAATAAATCGAAAGCGCAAAAAAAAACGCCAATAAAACTGGTTCAGAATGACAAAAGAACTGGTTCAGTTAGCACTCAATTAAGGAAACTGAAAGCAAACTTTTATCACTCTTGACTTTCTCCCCTTTCTACAAAAAAGCATTTAAATAAATTTGGAATTCATTTGAAACTGATTTTATATGTAGACTGTTACGACTAGAAAAGAATACTTTTAAACCAAATTAGCTGCATTTGTTATGGATTGAAAAATTCTAGAAATATACCCAAATAATCTGTTAAAAAAGCGCATACAGAATTCGTATATTTTGTGAATTTTTTCCAGCTTTTTGATGGGGTGGTCTACTTGTGTTTGCCATAATACTGAAAACGACTAGCCAAATATCGAGCCGACTAAATTTATTTGCTACAAATTGATTTTAAACAGATTTTGGCTAACCAAATCCAAACCCAAAAAAAATTGTTAGTTTTAGTTTCTCAATGTTGTGATTTCGTGTTCTTCTGTTCATCTGGGCAAATTTATGAAGTTGTTTTCTTTCTTACCCAATTGATGCCACTCACACACTCTGAGACTATATTATTTATATGGTAAATTTGTGTACTTAATACATGAATTTGCTCAATAAGCAGACTAACGGCTTATTTATTCGACATTATTTCAAAAATCTACGCGTGTATAAATATACATTTTAAGATTTTATCTATTAGCTTTTTCCACTTTATTTTGGTGGTGGTTGCACGGCTGACGTCACTTGCTTAAACTTTGCGAGTAGCTCGAGCGTAACAGCTGCGGGGGTGTAGTTGTACAGTTAAAGAAGGTGTTGGTAGCATGCAACCCTCAGGGTCAGTTGAACGCGCTTCAAGTACAAGTTGCTGCCACACAGAGTGCAGTCAACTCAAAGTTGTGTAAAGAACACTGGGAGAAGGGTCTACAACTTTTGGCATCTCGCGTTTGGCCACTTTACTGGCCTGGCCAAGAGCCTAACAGTTGTTACAACTTCTTTAGCTCAATTCGCCGCAAGTTGCGTGCTCAGCAGAGAAGCAAAGTTGCTTCATACACATATGTATATAGATACAGTTTATAGATATGTATTTTTTTATTCTTCAACTGTTTTGGCCTCCATTCGGCATACAGCAGTTTGTTAGTTGCGTTTTGTTTTGCTTGCCTTATTTTTTCTGTTTTCAAGCTAACTGTTAAATTAATGGCTTTTATTTTTAGTTCAGTCTGCTGCTCGCTGTTTACTGTTTACTGCCAGAGGAGCACACTGAGTGCTGCAACCTGAGCTTGATTATAACCTTGACGCATTTCAATGCTTCAACTTGGTTACAGGTAAACTAATTCTATATGCAGTCCAAATTGTTAGCAAGCGTCAGCGTATTGAATTGATGGTTCAATTTGAATGATTGTTAAATCGATTGTGAGCACAACAAACACATAAAACAAGTTACATTTTCACTAGCGCTTCATTAATTGACTTTTAGATCATTTTAATCGCAATAAATTACTTTTTATTAAACAGAAAACACTTTTTTAATTTATTTGCTGGTTTAGAAGTTATGCTTACTTTTAGTTTAGCTTTAAAAATAAGCATTGCATACCTCAAGGCGGCTTAAACTTTCAAACTGCTATAACTCTGGCTATATGCATACGATTTTGTTGCAGTTTGTTGCAATTACTAATTAATAGCAATACGAATCGCTTGCCACTAAAAATCAATCTTTATTGTTTTAGTTTTCGATTTTAAAGACATGTTAAGCTTACATAAAGTTTTAAATCACAAAATGTAATCTCAACTCTCTGAACAAGTTGCCGATAATCGCTTTATTTCGCAATTATTTCAGGTAGACTGCAAACACATTTTACAAGTTTTTTTTATATATAACTATAAAATGAAATACTTAAATTTAAAAAAATTTCAAGCCAAAACAATATTTTTACGATATCAATAAAAAGTGAACAAAAACATGTGCAAACTTGATTGAGTGTATAGCATAAATAAATCGCATTAAAAAAAGAATTATCCAAACAATTTTCCCACCGGTGTTTATGAAATCTCTTTAAAACGACTTTATTTTGATCAAGAAAAAGTTGATTTGTGCAAATACTTGTAATTTGTATTAATTATTGTACACACAACTCTTGCAATTACCAACAATCTGTCAAGTTGTTGCAACATGGCTAAATGCAGCAGCAGCATTTGCTTTTGGGGCGCAATAACAGCATTTTGTCATTTACTGCATGCCACGCCCAAAAGAAACACAACTAAAAAAATCACATAAAAACATTTGAAATTTCCTTTTACTGCAAATGTATTTATCTCAGTTAGGAAGAGTAGAAGAAGTAAGCAGTTTAAATAGAAACCCAGCTAAAGATCGACTCAAGCTCTAATACAGTTAAGCTTTTAAGTCACAATAGCTCACAGGGTATATGCCAGTTGTGCGTACTCAATTCACACTTTCTCACTGGTTTATTGTTATTGTTTTCACACCGTTTTCTCTGTCTCTCCATTTGACAATTGCCAGTGGGCAGCCTGAGGCAGTTTTTCTTTTTCTTGCCTTTTCTTTTAACGAAGTCGGCACTTTGGAGTTGCAGTTTTTATTTTGCTGCGCCATTTGTAATGTTAACAACAACAACAACAATAACAACGACCATAGTAATAGTAGCAAAAACAACAACAAAAGCGCTGTACTCCACACACACACACACACACACATGTGACGACTTTTATTTAACTTCCGCCAAGATTAGGTTCAATAAACCGCATTATGTTGATATATTTATATGGTGCATATTGTATACACTGATAAAAAGAAATGAGCTTGTTCTTGAGTCCAAAATATGCAGCTTTAAGACTGTCGTCTGTGAGATACTACAGATAAAAGATTTAAATTTGTATTTATTTATTTAAATCAACAAATTTAAACCCTCCAAGCATTTCTTGATTTAAATAGTTTTTTATTTTTAACAGTGTAATAGCAATCAAAGTCTCGTGTAGGTGGAAGACAAGGGAATGTATCCATTAACATCTTAAACACAATGCAACAAGAAGACATAGAAGAAGTAGCAGAAGAAGAAGAACAACAACAACAACATGAGTACACGCATTCTGAAGAATGTTTATTTAGTCAAGCTCAATTCCTCACTTTACGCATACGCCTACGCCTGCGCATATTTTAAATAGGGGAGTACACTTTTCTGCATTCCTTTTGCAGTGAACCGTGCTAAAAACGGTTCGGCTTCATAAACTAAGGGTTATTTGAGGTATGAACTTAGGTTTCTTAGGAATGTCTGAATACTTTTACTGAGTCTTATGAATTACATTTTTTATACCCGTTACTCGTAGAGTACAAGGGTATATTGTAATCGTTGGAATGTATGTAACAGGCAGAAGGAGGCGTGGCAGACCCCATAAATTAGTATGAAAAAATTTTGCATTGACTAAGATATCTTAATGAAAATGACACAAAATAAATAGGTCAATAATATAAATATACTGACCAAGTTTCAAAGAAATCGGACTATTTTATCGTATAGCTCCCATAGGGACAATAGGTCAAAAATTTGCATTTAGTATGAACTTGTATGAAAATTTTCTGTGTTTACCAAGCTATCTTAATGAAACTGATACAGAATATATTTATCAATAATACAAATGTACTGACCAAGTTTCATACAAATCGTATGACTATATCGTATAGCTCCTATAGGAACAATCGGTCGAACATTGAGTAACGGGTATCCTAAAGTCGCGGGGCATTCTTTCTTGTTTTTTTTTATAAAATAAATGCAGGCCAAAAGAAGTTTAATATTTGAAAGTAAATAAATAGAAAAAATACCATCACTACTAGCTAAAAATGCATTTAGATGCAACAAGCAGCGACTTTTTTTCTTCTTCTCATTAGCTGCCATTAAAGGCACTTTGCCACGCCCACCTGTTCATCATGTTTATGGTGAGAAACATTTTTTACCTTGTTGTCTTCAATGTTAGACTGATTACAATGTTTTTGCTAAATTAGTCGTAACCATCAATTACCTACAAACGGTTATTATAAGTTATGTCGCTCAACAATGTTAAAAGAAGTTAATTAGCTACTTTTTTAAAAGAGTTACTTTTAATATGAAAAATCATTTTGTTAAATAATGGAAGAAAAAAACGTATTAAATCATAAAATTTTTTTCTATGAAAAATGTGTTTTAGGAATTTAGAAAGCTAACACTTAAAGTTTTAAACAAGATTTATAAATAGAAACGTTTATGATCAATGAATGAAATTTATTATGAATTCTCATAAGAAAAGTTTATACGAAAATAATGTTTGCAGATTAGGAAGAAGAACTTTAGGAAATTTAACAAAAAAAACCTACTAAATAAAAAATTTCTTTAAAAAACCCATCGAAGTTTTCGGCACAAAATCCGCGAATCTAAAGAAAATAACTATTAATCATTAAAAATGATGATAATCCCAGATTGAGAACATTTTAAGCAAATTGTGTTAAGAATGTGCCATGCCGGTTTGTACCAACTGTGGTTGCCTTTATACACGAGTAGTTTCAAGTTTCAATTTTGTAGTATTTCAACTGCATTTGAGCGCTATTGAGCGCTGAAACCCCCGGCCAGTTTGACCCATTGACGACCAGAAACGTTAGAATATTTCGAAACTGGTTAAACAAGCAAATTTAATAATCACGCGTATTTTTTTTCTTCTTTCTTTTTCACCTTTTTTGCATTCCAATTCCATTCGAAATGTGCGTTTTGCGTTTTGCCCTCTCACACCCCGTGTCACCTTCGTGTACACATTGGCAGCCACAGTTGACACTGCGCATAAACGACAGCAAGCAACCAGAAGATCAGCATAAAAAAAATGTTTCTAGTTTTCATTTTTTTTTTCTTTTATTTTTGCGTTTTGTTCACTGTTAACTTTCTGCCTTTTTTTTTGCTGTGCTGTGCACTCGCTTGTGACAAAACAAAAATTTTAAATAAATGCCAAGACACAGGCAACACGAGAAAGAGAGTGTGAGAGACAGAGAGGGATAGAGTGGGAGTGAGGCAGACGAAAAGTTGTTGAATGCGCGTGACTCACGGTAAATTGTTTGTTGTTGTTTTTTTTTTAAGCTGCGGCGAATTCGTGCTGCCAGCTGCGCAGTCGCGTGCTCTGATGCGCAGCATTGCGACGCAGGCAGCGAAGCGACTTTCAATGTCAAGTGGCAGCCCAAAAAAAAATAAAAATTAATACAACAACAATCGAAAACAATGCACAGTTTATGCTAAACAGCGTTTTTAAGCTATGAGTTTCAATTCATAATAAGTTGCTGCCTTTGTTTTAACGGACCCTGTACATGGGTAGCACTGTGGGTCGTTCAGCTGTGGTGTGTAGCAAAAAGTACGAATTTAGTACAATAATTTTTTGAATTATTTTTGAATTTTAATATATTTCTTTAAAGCTCATATTTAAGGGGAAAAAGGAAAATCTCAGGACATAAATCGGTTATCAAATTTAAAATATTTTTATATATTTTATACCCACTTTTTAGTCAGCAGATTGCTCAAATGCTTGAAGTTATTCTTTATGAAATCTTAAAAATGCATTATTTAGTTAAGTTTATAATTTAAGAGACCTTTACTTAAAAAATTAACTATTAAATTAATACTGAAACACAGTATTTAAATATTGTTTGTGTTAAAGTGAAATATGTTTTTAATGATAATAAAAAAGCTCATTTGAATTAAGTATTTAAACGTTATCGAATCGTTAGTATATGAGCACAAATTTCTTAGCTTATAGCAGAGATTACCCTATATCAGGTATATTATTAGTTGTGTTTAATATATAAAAAAAACATAACTTCTAGTAAGCCTCAAGCCGTCGTTCGTTTAATGGTGTCGATGATGTAACCCACAGTGACTGTATGATATTAAAATAATTTCTGTTCTTATGCAACATTTATTAATAAAAATCAGCGGGTAGTAATGGAAAAACGTTTTGCTTCTATAAAGGTTTATATAATATACATAATGTTTGCTAAACCTGAAATTCTTAACCTCTAAAGTCGCAGATAACTGAACTTTTTGTCGACAATATCAAGAAATAACTTTATGCAGGGTCTCTCACTGCCTAGTTTACTCTGTTTACACACTAACAGCTATGTTAGTTGACGTTGCTTCAAATGTTGGTTTCAAGTGTCATTTTTGTGAACTGTTCACACTGCGTATGTGCGACATTTGCTCATCTTTTGCATCATTGTTGCTAAAAATAGACAACTTTGGATGGATATGTTAACTGGTTTTTGTCGCGTATATCGCCCAACAAACTTTCTACGCACATGTTTTCTACCATTTCGTTTTGTTGGCCAAGTTCAAGGCGAGAGAATAGGTCCAACAAGTGGAATTTTAGCCCTAAAGATAATGCGAAATTCACACCACGAAAAAAAACCAAAGCGTGGGAAGTGGAAAACTTTAATTAAAAGCAAGAGAGACGAACAGAAAGAGAGAGAGAGAGAGTGAGAGAGGGAGTGAGAGCGAGCGAGTGAGAACAAAAGCTGTGAGCTCAAGATCTCAGTGAGAGATAAGATTGAAATAGACGTGCCAAATACAAGCATGTATATCATTATCTTACAATACACTTTCTGAACACACGATCTAAGGGGCAACCCTGAAGCAACTTGGCAACTCTGCACAAAACCTAAAACTCTACACGAGACAAGATCTGCTGGGAAAAACTCATTGTAAGTCGCCAAGACAGCAGTTTTAATGAGTAGAATTGCAAAAAGCAGGATGTGATTATTATTATATAGTTAAAAGATCCTTAGCTAGATCGTCAAGCATTATCTATTTGTACATCTGAAATCAGGAAACAATTGAAATGATTTGAAGCAAAAGTTTGTAAACTTTTGATTCGCTAGCTTATTGTTATCTTTGGCTATAAAAATGCTAGATAACCGCTGTGTCATGTGATAACCGAATTCGTGCTAAAATGCTGAATTCGTGATCCACAAATGAAATGTCTGAAAACAGAAAGATATCAGTTTCAGTGTTAACATTTTAACTGCCCCCTAAATGGGTGTTAGTTTAGCTTTTTTATACTCTCTCTTGTTTTTGTTTTTTAGACAGTTTGATGTTCAGGAAACAATCAAACTGTTGTTCAGTTAAAAGTTAACTGCGTTTTTCTAGACAGACTTTGTTAACTTGTTGTTGAGGAAGACGATGTCAAGAAATTGGCACAAATCGCAGCTTGATGGCTATAAATTAGGCTAATGCTGCTTCGGTGCACACTTAAATTGGCCCAAAAGAAACGGAGAGAAACAGAAAGAGAACTTTTGACAAAGAGACAAGTGTAACTAACTCAAAAAAAAAAAAAAAAAAAAACTGAAGAAACGGCAAAAAAAAAAACAGCAACTAGAAAATTGTGTCATCATCATCATTAGATTTAATCATTATAATTATCATTATTGTTGATTTCAGCATTTACATTCATTCTCACGTCATTGCGAACGAGATCAAAACAGAGAAAGAGAGAGCGAGACAGACACAATAGCTGCGAATTATTTAAATTTTTGCAATTGTTGTTAGCACTAGAATACAAAGAGTTGTTTAAAACCAAAATGGAGTACAAAATTAACGCGTATCACGAGCAGCGTAACAAATCCGCATGACCTAAAAAAGTGTCTCAAAAAAAATAAATTCAAAATCAATAAATTCCATCAAGAAACGCATTATTTTTTTTTTTTTTGGCACACTTATTATTATATTACCGTTAGCTATTAGCGGGGTTACGTTGGGCGACAAGCACAAACGTGTAAGAATATCAACAGCGTATGCTCGACTTGTAAATACTTAGTTTAGCTCAAAACATTTGTCTAATTTAAGTCTTTTTTCAATACTAATAAATATTTTGCATTAAAAATAATTTAAAAAATATATTTATATAAATTAACAAATTAATTTTTGTTTAAGCTAAGAGCTGTAAAAATAAATTTAAAAAGTTTGAAATTTAGTTCCATTTTCGTGAGCACAGCTGTAAGTGTCAAATATTTCAGACAATTACAAATTTTATCAAATTGATGGTATTGCTTAATTTCTTTTGGCATGAGTCAGGCACCGACGTTTGACATTCCTGAGATAAGGATAATGAACTGAACTGAACTTGAACCTGTTTTGTATTGCAAGCTGATAAGCAGAGTCATTAGAACAATATTATTTGACGACAGCTTTGATCATATTTTAATTGTTTTTGTTAAAAAAAAAATAAACTCGAGTTAAGCGCTCTTAAACTCTAAAAATTCAAATTCCAAATGATTCTATGACAAAAGCAACAAAGACTCAAATTATTTGACGGCTTATGCTGATAATTAAGAGTACTCAAGTTGATGTTGTGCTCTCAAATTTTGCCAACATGTCTGAGCAGAACAGGTGAACACAGCGAAGGCGGGAGTGTAAGAGAGAGAAAAAGATAGAAGCTAGAAACAAAAGAGCGAGTGACTATGTGAAATGCGCGCATAGCGAGAGAATGAGTCAACTTTATTGAACGCAAAACGGAATGCGGGTGATGAGCGATGAAAAACTACAAAACTACAAGCGACAAACAACGGACGACATAAGAGGGCGGAGGACTGCAGTGCATAAAGAGAGCGGCTACGCATTGTTTGCGTGTGAGTGTGCGTGCATGCGTCTGTCTCTGTCGCTCTGCGTGTGGAATAAGGTCAAGCGGGGTGCGGCAAATGTTTCTGCTGATAGCGTTGATAAAAAAAAAAAGAGAAATAAAATAAATAAAACTAAATAAAAGACTGCAACAATTTTGAATGCCAAAAGCAGAGCAGCGCCGAGCCGTTGTTGCAACAACAATAGCAGCAACAACCACAAGAACACCAGCCAAGCAACAATGCAAATTATACAAATCTCCGCACAAAGAATGGTAAACAGCAGCAGTATTTTTTCGTTCCCTCTTTCCATCTCTCTTTTAATTTAAATAATAAAGCAAACTGAGTAGAAATTTCACTTTTGCTATGCGCCATGCGGCGCCCGTTATACATCAGCAACAAATAAATACACACACACATACATGCATACTTTGGGCTTGGTTTATTTTTTGCCTTTTGCTTTGCACACACTCACGCATACATGCACATGCACAAGCTGACAGACTAGGCCGCACTTTCTTTGACGCTAACGCCGACGACGCCGCTGTCGCAGTCGCTGCCTGTTGTTGATGTCAACTCAGATCGTTCGCCTTTTGGCGGCTTTTGCATATTTTGTTTAGTCGATTTAACAGCAAAATATAATTACATATAGGACGCAGTTTGCAATTTAATCAATTAGTTTTACTGCTACCACCATCAACTCTCTCACACATATACACACGCACTCATGCACACACAAATACTCACACACACACAGTTAGACTCACGCACACTATACAAAAAACCTATAAACCAAATCGAGCGCAAACTTTGTGCCGTTTTTTGGCGATTTATTTTCATTTTTTTTTTCGTTTCATCTAAACGATGACGCGCCTCACCAAACGGTACAAATAAAAAACAACAAAAAGAAACAAAGAGCACAATTGCACGAATGCAGAACACATCATCTTTGCACATCATCAATAACACAAATCACACAATAAAAAAAAAAGTATTTGAAGTCAGCAGCAGCAACACAATAACAACCAAACAAAAAGATGATTAAAAAAATCTCATATATGTATGTACATGTACAGCAACAAAATGCAACGAAAACATATTTATTCGTAATCACTTTATAGCCGCTATTTGCTAAAAGTATACTTGTGTTTTATCGCAGCTTACATATGTATGTTGTTTGCAGCGCGTCTTTTACTATAAAATAGTTTTTAATTTCTGTCAAACGCCTCGAAACTGATATATAGGTAACTCCGCTGCGCACAAAAACCGAACGTGAACTGAATAGAGTTGGTTTGTTTCGTTCAGAATAAGTTCAGTTGAACCGTTCACTGAAACGAGCAATGAACTCGTTCAATTCAGTTTTGAACGAAACACACTCATTTGAACGAACAACATTATTATTCTAGCTCCAATTGAGCTTAACAGCTATCTGTTAAACTTAACAGTCGCTAATTTAAAAGTTGCGTTAATAATTCTATTTAAAATATTAATTGTTTTTACTACTGTTTGTTGTATAACAATACATTCAAGGGTGTTTAAAAATATTGTTAGCCATGCATTTTATGTGAACAATAATCTGTGTAGCTCTGTAGTTCACGATCAACGGTTTCTGTTAAACTATTTAACAAAATTTAATTAAAAATGTAAAATTTGTAAATAAAACTACTGTCGAATCCAACACTTTTCAATCTGATTTTAGTTTGAACCTACAAATTTTTAATTATTGATGAATGTTTAATCGAGTTTTGAGGTCAAAATAAATTACTATCGAAATAAAGTATCGATATACTGAGTACTCGCGAGAATGTTAACGCGCAGATATTGGAAAAATTACATCATACAAGCATTTAAGAAATTCAAAGCACATTTTTTTTTAAATACAATTGATTTAAATTTGATTTAGTTTGTTTGGTATCTCCATTAATTTCTTAAGCACAAAAATACCAAAATATTTTGGGTAGTCAAGCATTCAATGCTGAACAATGTGACCATCTCACCTTATTTTTAAGCTGACCAATAAACGGTAATTTCAAATGTATGAACTATTTTATATTAAATTTCATATGTGTAAGATAGTTTAAATATGTTAATATCGATAATGTATGTTAAGAAACTGCCGATATATTGTTAAGCGAATAATGTTAACTATCGATTAAGTATCGTCTAGGATAAATATCGATGATGTACCAGCTGACATTAGGATAAGCCTGACTTGATTCCCGCTCTTCTTCCGGTGATGCTTCGAGAACACAGACGTGTCTGCTCGATAGCTAAGATAATCTAAATAAATAAGTAAAGTGAAAACTAATCGGTTGTATTTTATAGCATTTTACAACTCAGAAGTGGGATATGAACTCGAGGAGAGTTATATTTCAACGCCCTACGCACAACCTGAAGGAAATCCAGAAGTTTGCTCATGATCCCTGGAGATGGCACCATGAGCAAGAGGAGACGGTTGAGACTTTGTGTGATTGTGATGTCGAGATGCCGCTGTCAGACATACTGACGAAAATGGAGAAGATATACGCAAAGGCCGTCAAGGCAGCTAACCCGATGGCCAGCGCGTCCGAGCTTGTGCTGTCTCCAACTCCAACCGTTGCTAAATCTGCTGTCACGCCTGCCGACTCGCACGTGGTCCAACCCAGAGCTACGGTCATGGCTCCGTCGCCTTCTATATCTGCTGTCCAGCACGAAGATATTCTGAATGCCTCGCCGCCTGTCTTGACTCCTTTGATGCCGGCTGCCCAATCCGAAGCTAAGTGTGCTAACCTGCCAGTACCCGTTCAGCTGTCTGTTATGTTAGCTAGTGCTGCACCAACTACCATTCCGATTTGTGTCCCGCCGCCTAATGTCCATCTGGCCGTTGCTGCGCCTGCTGCCGTTCCTGTTGCTGCTGTTCCTGTTGCTGCGCCCGCTGTTGCTGTTCCTGTTGCGGCGCCCGTTGCTGTTCCTGTTGCTGCGCCCGCTGCTGTTCCTGTTGCTGCTCCTGTTGACGTACCCGCCACTAGGCGCGCTGCCGCTTTACCTGTGTCTATCGCCGCGTCGGCTGAGAGGTCTGCCGTTACTACGCCTGCTGCTGTACAATCGCACGTTGTGCCGGTCACCGTCCCTACTGCTGTGCCGACCGCCGTTTACGCTGCTCCATCTGCTACCGCCACTGAGGTTTCTGCCGCCCCATACGTTATTACGGGTGAGTACTATGCTTCACGCTTGGCTTCCGAGCACCGTGCAGCACCCGTTGGCGATCCACTAACCCATTCAGGCGTGTCCACGCCCGGAATGTCAGGAGTGGCCACGTTCGGGTCAGAGCTAGCCCGACAGATAGAAGAGTTCAGGAGGGAGGAGCTCCTCATACTCCGGTGGGAAGTGGCGGAGCTGCAGAATTTGCTTAAGGATAGGTCCAGCCAGACGTTCCAACCGGCCCAGCCAGTCCAGCTGGCCCAGTCGTTCCAGCCGTTCCAACCGGCCCAGCCAGTCCAGCTGGCCCAGTCAATCCAGCCGTCCCAGCCCGTCCAGTCGTTCCAGCCGGCCCAGCCAGGCCAGCCCGTCCAGTCGTTCCAGCAGCGTCAGCCGTTCCAGCACCGTCAGCCGTTCCAGCACCGTCAGCCGTTCCAGCCCGTCCAGTCGTTCCAGCCGTACCAGCCGGCCCAGCCAGTCCAGCTGGCCCAGTCGTTCCAGCCGTTCCAACCGGCCCAGCCAGTCCAGCTGGCCCAGTCAATCCAGCCGTTCCAGCCCGCCCAGTCGTTCCAGCCGGCCCAACCAGTTCAGTCGTTCCAGCAGTGCCAGCCGTTCCAACCCGTCCAACCTGATGTCCACCCGGCCGTTGCCAATGATGTCTTTGTGCTGACTGGTGTCTCAACTAGTGTCGCCGCAGTGGCGACTTGTGTCCACCCAAACGATGCCAAAGATGCCCCTCTGCTGACTTGTGTCGCAGTAACCGCATCCGACGCCGCAGGGTCGACTACTGTTGCGGCTTGTGGCCGCACGCCTGATGTTCACCTGGCCGCTGTCCCTGATGCTACTCTGCTGCAGTGTGCCTCAGATGCTGTCTCAGAAGCCGTTTCGCTGACTACCGTTTCGGCTTGTTTCCGTATGCCGGATGTCCCCGCAACCGTTGCCCCTCCGCTAACTGTATTTTCAGCTGCTGCCTCAGCCGCCGCTGTGCCGACTACCTTTGCGGATTGTGTCCGCCCGCCTGAAGACTCTACCGCCGGTTCGTCGACTGCCGTGCCAATTTGTGTCAGCCGGCCTGATGCCCACCCAACCGATGATCCTGCTGCCACTCTGCCGACTTGCGCCTCAGATGCAGCCTCCGCCGCCGGTGCTCCGACTAGTGTTTCGGTTTGTGTCCGCCCGCCTGATGCCTCTGTGCCGACGAGTGCCCTACCGGCAGCTACTTCCTCTGCTGTTCGACTGCATGCCGCCCCAGTAGTCCAGATGACCACTGCTGAAGTGACTCGATGGACCGCCCCGACCATGAAAACGACGTCTACTACTACTACCGTCCCAGTGTTCCCACCGCCGTCTCAGTGTTCCCGCCGCCATCCAACGTGTTCCTCCGCTTGCCATCTGCTGTTGCGCTCCCGAAGTCACCGCGCCCACCGATGTTACTCCTAAATAGAATCGAGGCCGATTCTTTGTCAGGACGGCCGAGTTGTAAGATAGTTTAAATATGTTAATATCGATAATGTATGTTAAGAAACTGCCGATATATTGTTAAGCGAATAATGTTAACTATCGATTAAGTATCGTCTAGGATAAATATCGATGATGTACCAGCTGACATTAGGATAAGCCTGACTTGATTCCCGCTCTTCTTCCGGTGATGCTTCGAGAACACAGACGTGTCTGCTCGATAGCTAAGATAATCTAAATAAATAAGTAAAGTGAAAACTAATCGGTTGTATTTTATAGCATTTTACATATGTTTTGGGACAACGTTGCTTTTGATAATTATAATTTATAGTTTAAAACAAAGTTGATATCAAAGAATAATCAGTTAGGGAAACATTAATATTTTTATGAGCAATTTTAAATAATGGTAATAAAATTAAAATCAATTAATTGTTTCCCATTTTGACTAATTACAATAATTGAGAAATACAGGATTTTTAGATTTCATTAACAAAATGTAAAAGTTTCAATCCAGAAAAAAGCTTTGAGAATGTTAAGAACACGCTGTAAGTGCCGATAAATGTTATGTATCGATATACAAGCTGGGTACAAGCTGTTATGCATCAGCTGTTCTGTTGCTCTGTAATGTTACAATATTTAAATGGCAATAAAGTTTCGCACAACAAAGCCCAACAGCTTAAGTTTAGCATATTATGGCGTTTTGTTATGATATTCTATAAACACGGTAAGCAAGAAAATTAAGCTAAATAGTACATACAAAAAATTAAACACAAAAAAATCAACAGTTGATGGTGAAATGATGGTTGTGTATTGAAAACAGCTTTTACAATTTAACAGTCCAACAAGCGATTAATATCGATGTTTTTAGCCAGCCCTTACACAGCTGAGCGCATTTTTTAGCACATTTTTGCAACGCGACGCGATTGTGTAGCTTCTGCTAAAAAATTTTTTTACTGTGACAAAAACAACATAAAAAGGAAAATATCAAATAAAACGAAGGCTTAAACTAACCAATTGTGTTGTGTGCTTGGGCATTCTGCAACGCAAATTGTTGCAAATCGGATAATTTTTTTGTTTGTTTTGTTTTTGTAGTTTAGCTTGATAAGCTTTACTGCTCCTCTCCAACGGCAACGAACTGCAGCTGCTGCAAAGCAAAAAAGACAAACTTAACCTCGCAGCGTTTGCAAAAAAAAAGCGAAAAGCGAAAAAGAAAAAGCAAAAAGAAAAAAGCAAAAAAAAAAATACGCAAAGCGAAGCGTCCAAAAAAGAAGGAGCAGAGAGTAAGCGAGAGCGTACTATTTGAGTGAAAAATATTATTAAAAAAAAGTGTTTGTTGCTAATACTTCTTACCACCCCTTACCACCGTAACCCTACACACCGTCTGTTAGTGGAAAACAAAGTATAAATTAAATAAAACAAACGGCAAGTGTACGATTTTTTTTTTGTGCCAGCAGCGTCTAAGAATTAATACATACAAATATACAAAATTCACCGGCGAGCAATAAAGAAGAAGAAGACGAAGACATGTACAATATACAAACGCAAAAGTATGTGTGAATGTGTATGTATGCAAAAATGTTAAATTTTGTTTAACAAACACAAAAATATTGAAACACTTGAAATACTCTGCGTGATAGTAATAACTATTTAGCCGGCTTTAATAATCGATCACGATATTTGCGTAACATTCGATTTGTGCACTTCCATGGACTGCAACAGTTTAACCCCAGGTTGCCTGCCAATAGGAAAACAATACAAATTCAAATTGGGAAAAATCTAATAGGTGCACATTGTTTTTAACCTTATTGTTGTTTTAAAAAATTCATATATACACATATAGTTTTGTAATAATTTGGCAGATTTTCGTAGACATAACCTATAAATTTAACGTTGCAGGAAACACATGACAGGTCCTAGGACAAAATGCCTTTCGAAATAATAAAAAATGAAAAAAAAATTTATTTTGAATGCAATTGAGTACTTAGTACAAATAAAATATAGCGGAGTTGTTATTCCATATAAATTTTGTGTGTGCATTCATTCACATCCAAAATTTTTTTTGTTTTCTAAATTATTCAGATACTAATAAATTGCACATACGGGTTTTAAAATCACTTTGTTATAAAATTCGACGAAAGCTATGAGTTAAAGATTTTTTTTTGATAGGTTTGCAAATAAAAGGAATAATTATTATCGGTTTTATTTTTTTAATAGTTTTCGGCGTTTGTTTTTTTCTTTCTTATTAACCAAATTAAGTTTGACGTAAATTTTGGAGCTTATTGAGTATTTTAAGTGTTGATAATATTTTGGAAAATAAATTTAATTTTTACTAATCATAAAAAAACTAACAAATTTCAGCTTTTAATGCCACATTGTCACCATGGCGTTGACAATTGTTGTTGCTGTTGCGGTTCTTAGGCAACTCAATTGCAATAAAACAATAAACAATAGCATCGATAATTGATAAACCAAAGAACAAGGAGGAAAACAAAAAAAAAATAATTTAAAACTTAAAACGAATCCAATTGGACAATTGAACCTAAGCTAAAAAGCAGAAGAGGAAGAAGAATCAGGAGCATAATGGATCATTTTCAAACATCGCTGAATCCGCGAAAACAGGAGCTGCTAGAGGCGCGCTTCATTGGTGTCAGGGTGAGTAAAAGTATCCTTGAATCAAAACCAAAATAAATCAAATGCGATTAGTAGGAATAGATTTGATGGGCTTTGGAGGCTAACGTGGGTTAAATGCCAAGGCGCAGGCCAAACGGTTATTGCACTTTGGAATTGTCAGCTATACACAACTTTAACGCTGTTGTTGTTTTTGGTGCTGTTGTGGTAGAGTAAGAGCAAGAGGTGGAAAAGGGGAATACGAGGAGGAGAAAAGGTGGAGCAGTCAATAAAGGGAAAAAGCGCGGTGTTGTGCAAAAAATGAAGATGGGAAGATGCTTTCCCATAGTTTGGTGTGCCCTTTTTCTGCTCTGCCATCTTGCTCGCACTCTCTCTCGTTCTCTCTTGCTGACTCTAGCCTGTTGTTGCTGCTATCCGCGTGCATGGCAAAGATTTTTAACAAAGCGAAAAAATACGAAAAGAAGAAATACACGAAGCATAAGCAAATAAATTAGCGTACAAAAGATGTAAGGGCAAAAGAAAGCTGGCAATACATATGTATATGTGTATGTATGTGTGTATGTTTATATGTACATATGCAAGCATATACAGGCATATATAAGACAAGTATATACTTGTTTGTCTCTGTGTGTGTGTGTTGCATGTTTAAGAATGAATAGCTACACAACAGTTGTTGTTGTTGTCAACATCTTGTCTCGTGACGAGCCGTGGCATACACCATACAGTACACACACACATACATACATACAACACATACATATGTATACTCTTAGTAAATACATAGCATTGCACTGTGCACAAAGAGCACAAATACATACGTACACATATGTACACAGCCACATACAGAGATATACATATACTCACACACACTCACACACGTAGTCGAAACATTTGCACTTGGCCCCCTATCCTAAACCATTTGCCAAGCGAAACCAAACCGACTTCTGCCTCCCCTTCCCCTCTACATTCCCATCACACAGCAGCGCACCCCACCCCACCCATCCGACATACGCTTTCCCGTTTCTCCTTTATCACCAAACAACCAGCACCACCACGCCTTTTCGCCCCATATCGCATACACTTTGCTTTGCACACACAGTCCCCAACATTTTATCCCTCTGCCGCTCACCTCTCTCTCGCTTCATTCGCTCTCATTTTCTCTCTCCCTTTCGCACACACTCTAGCGCTAGGCCAGGCTGGTCGTCGGTGTCGCTGAGTTCTAGGTCTGCCACGTCTCTGTGGTGTCTGAAGAAATGAAAGCAACAGAACAGCTGATAAGCGCGGCTGCGACATTTGCTTTGCTTTGCGATGTTAACAGCGCTGCCGCTGTTGCTACTGATGATAATTATGTTAATAATAATAATGAATGGTGAATGTGGTGAATAACAAACTCAACTCGTATCGCATTGGGATGATCAGAGTTCGTGTGTGTACAGAGCCACAAGCACACAGTGGTTTACTGTGTGTATAGATTTTTAAACGAAGCTTAAGAAATATTACATGCTATATATAATTTACATGAATCTGAAATTGGATTGGCGTATGGCTGGTATTAGTTCACTGTGCAGATAACAGCGCAATGTTAACTTTTGCTGTAAACGGCACTGGCACTGCGACCGACTGTTAGTGAGTAGCACTGCTGCCAGCATTGCTGTGCGCCTCATACAGGCGTTTAAAAATTGTTTCACTCAATTTGCAAATTAACGCAAATTGTAGTGTAAATGTTGATACACATACCAGAGGGCAGCATCCCATCATCATACTCAATAGACACCCATTCCCACTTGAATTTTACAAAAAAAAAAAACAGTAACAAATAAAAATGAAACAAAAACCCCAATCATCAAATATGATGTACATGTTTACAAACACACACACACACATATATGCTTACAAATGTATAAAGAAATGTGTGTGCATGTGCGTAACATAACATTTAATAGCCGAGTGCCTGTCAGCACACAATCCCACACATGCAAACAGTATAACAGCAACTGTGGTATCGGCTTCCGCATGTTATTAACAGTGACGTTGCTGTCGCCGCTGCTCTGCCATCGTTTTGCCGGCTAATGCGCAACACACAAAACAACTGCAAAAAGAAACCAGAACAAAAACAACAACAACTACATGCTACTACAATGTTCTGCGCATTGCTTTCTGTTGTAGTCGTAGGTCGCTGCAGCTGCTGCCATTTTAACATTAGCAGCGGCGTCGCTCGGTAGCTTTTAGCGATTCTCTCTCGTTATTCCAAACACGCGCTCACATTTTGTTGCCTCTTTACCTATGCGGTATGTGAGTGTGTATGCGAGTAAAGCAGCCGGCTTGTTAACGGCTCTTTGACTTTTGGCTCGCACTGTCAGTGTTTTTTTATGGTTAATCAGTTTATTATTTTTTACAGTTCTAGCAATTGTTGTTTTTGTTGTTATTTAATTAATTTTAAATACAATGCGCCAATTTGGCAACAATTTAACATTGGGCTTATCATATCGAGAAAAAAAAATGGCAATAAGAAAACGAAGCAGCAAAAAAAAGTGATTTAAGCACACAATGACAAAGTCTCGTCCCGATTACGAAGATCGGGCCAAAAGCCACAAACCGGCAAAATGGAAAATGTAGGAAAATGGCCAACGAAAACGAAGCTGCGCTGCCGCAGAGTTAGTTGTAAAACGTTCGCTTCACTTTGCTGTTTGTAGTTGCTGCTGGGGCGTTCACTCTCTCTCGCACTCACACTCACTCTTTCTACACCCTTTCTTTCTTTTTGCGGCTCCTTTTTAGTTTGTCTTTCTTTGTGTCCTGCGCTAGATGCACTTACAACAACGACAACAACCAAGTTTTTTTTTTTTTCATTGTACTTTTTGTTTGCTGCTTCTGCAGCGTTAGCGTCATCTGCAGCAGCGTCAGCGTCGCAGCTGCAACGCCGGCGCTTTTCACATTTTCCCAGACCCAAAGTGCATGCAGTTTTTCACTGTTTTTTCAGTTGACTGCCACGCTTCAATGAAGTTTCAGTTCGAGTTCGAGTTCGACTTGTTATCCACTGTAGTTGTTGTTGTGGTCGTGTAGTTGTAGCTTACGCGAGTTTGGCTCTGTGTGGGAGTGTGTGTGTGTGCGTGTGAGTTAGTGTGTTTATGTATGGGAGAGAGAGAGTCGGCAAGCAACTGAGAGAACTTTTGTGAGAAATTGGCAAAAAGCAAGTGATGTAAAATCATTCAATTCGTAGTTTTTTTCTGTGCATGTGTGTGTGTGTTTTTATTGTGCTTGCAACAAATAAGAATAAGGAGAAGAAAACAAACGGGTAAAACAAGTGTGAAAAGTAACAACAACAATTAGAAGAAATAAAAATCGCAAACAAATGAGCGAAGTTAGCGAAGAAATAACAAGAATAAACAACAATCGACGCTCACTGTAGGCAGCGACGTCGACGTTGACGCCGACTGCAGCTTCAGCTGCTTAGCGAGGACACAAACCAAGCAGCGAAATGCCCGTAATAAAGCAACGGAAAATGAGTCGCTTTAAGGTTAGTACAAACCGCAAAGGAGTAGCACAAAGAAGAGAGTAAAAAATAATTTAGACAAGAAGAGAGTAAACATTAAAGAGAGAGGAACAGGAGGTGGATGAAGAGCATTAGCAAGCGCGAGCTTTAAAAGTGACAATTGCTTTGATCACATTTGTTGCCATTTTTGTTGTTGTTGTTTAAATTTGTTTTTATTTATTTTAATTTCTTTAATTTGACTTACTTTTGTAACTGCAACGTGTGCGTAATAAATGTTTGTGACAGGATATTTAATTAAAGAGTAGACAGAAAGTGAAAGAGGCTAGAAAGTGAACGATTTATTAGAGTGTAATCGAAATGAGATGGGATTGGGATTAGGATTGAGTGGGGCAGAAGCTACCCGGCTTGAACAAAAGATAAATATCGTAAATGCTATAATGTCTGGTGATATAACAAAACTTTGGATTCAAAGTTATTAACACTATTTAAATAATTGCAACAAATTTAAGAAAACAAGTTAAACAATTTTAATATTTTGTTTTAAAATATTTTAACAATATTTTTTTATACTGGATTAGTCATGTTAGGGAAACCAAAAACCTGCAAATGAGTAAGTTTTGCTAAAACATCGATAAAGTAAAGAGCACATGTGGACTAAGTAGGAATGATCCAAATCAAATGTTTATTTCAAACCTCTGTAGCTGTTTTGGATATTTCTGAGAACTTCTGGATTAAATCTTAAACATATTAAGGAGATATTTCTGAAATACTGATCAACATCTAATTTTGATTGTTAAAATCAAATCAAGTTGGCTATACACGTTGAATTTATTTCGGACAATCCCAGAATCTATCCAAATATCTATTGTTAATCCATTAACAGATAAGCTTTAAAAATTGAGTTCTTTAGTTTATAATAAAACAGACTGTCGAGTTAGTTGCCCTAGATTACAGGGTGTAGTCGTGTTGACTATCGTGACTCAGACTCAAGTTCGATGAGATTGTCACAACATGATTTTAAGCTTACGTTTAAGCCAAAAGCAACCGTAAAAACTGATTGTACATTGAAAACTGGTAATGAAGAAAAAGAACTAGAAGTAATAGAAATGAGAAATAGCAATGGCAGTCGTGGAAGAAGCATAACCAGAGGAGAAGCAGAAGAAAACCTAATTTCTCTTTTTCTCGCGTTCGCCTTTTTTGCTCATGTAATACAAAATTCAAACACAAGAAGAAGAGAAAGAAGAACACCGACAGCAACAACAACAACAACAACAATAGTAACAGTGCCAGAAGAAAAAAAATCACAAAGTAAAAGAAATACAAAAATTCGCAAGTTCATTGAACTTGCCATGAAAATTATACACTGCCAGCTTATGCGACGCAGGCAGCGAGAAAACTGAGCGAAAAAAAGAAGAAAAGAAAAAACCAACAACTGCAAAAACTAGTCATGCGTCGCTGTCGGCGTTAGCATAGACGCCGACGTCGCTGCATAGATTTGCGACCTGACCTAAAATGCAAAAATTCTGTGCCCTCGCTGCTATGAACAGAGGCCGCCACTGTAATGCGCTGCAGACTAACAGAGGCCATCTCTGTAAAGCACTGCCGATTAACAGTGGCCGCCTCTGTAAAGCTTGCTGTACATTAACAGCGACGCAACAGTAAGAGGCCAAAGAAATGAAAGCAGTGAGCGAAAGAGGGAGAATGAGACAGCGAGCGAGCGTGAGAGCATTGCATCAGCTGAGAGCGGCCAACTGAGCTTGGTTAAATTCAGCTGTTGTTGTTTGTGTCATTTGAGCTACTAAAAAAAAAGGGACAACAACAACTACAGTGCAGCAGAGCAGCTTGAAAGAATACGACTCGAATCCCAATCCCAATCTCAATTTGAAATTAATGAAATGCCCACTGAACTCTGCACCTTATGACAATTTCTATTGAGCTCTCGCTCACTACACTACACACGCAAATGAAAAGAAAATAGAAATAAAAAAACAGGAGTCACAGTAAATGAAGATTCAATTTAAACAGTTGTTGGCTAAGCAGTTGAGCGTATTTATTCAATCGATTCGATTACACCGTTCTCTCTCTCTCTCTCTCTCTCTCTCTCTCTCTCTCTTGTCTCTGCCACCCACACACATGTTCACACGTGGTAAATCCTTATGTGGGTCACAATTTGTAACAGTTTTAGAAATTGATTTTGAAATTTGAATAAAGTCAACTAAAAAATTAAAGTTACTTTGGGTTTATATTTTTTAAGAATTTAAAGCGGCAAACATTAAAATTCAAATTTATATTCAAGTTAAATACATTTTATTCTTGAATATTTATACAAAAGTTAAATAACTAATGCACAATAAAATTAATTTATTAGTCAAATTTTGATAGAGAACTTGAAAAAAAATGTTATTATTTTTCTAAACCTTAAAGTATTTTCAATATTATGATTATAATTAAATATTCAATTAAAAAATAAATTAAATTACTTTATATTAAATATAACAAATATTAATAATTGTTAGACGTTAATAAGTTATGGCTACTGTAAAAAGGAAAATATTATAAAATGTTAATATATAATTTTTTTTTAAATTTAAATGCTAACATTTATTTTAGGCGTTAAGTGGGTCCTCGAAACGGTACAAAGTTACAATACTTTTATTTTAAAATTAAGCGAAGACACTGCGTATGCGTAATATGCTGAAAGTAGCGCATACGCCATGTTGTGTTTAACATGAAAATTTCCTTCAATTTTTGTGTTTTTAATAATTTGAACTGTTTGGGAATTTGCTGCACATAACGCTGTGTGCTGTAGTGTTGCAAAATACCAAAGGAAAACGAAGTTTTTATAAGACACAAGTGTAGGGATAAGTGTTGGGTGGGGTGAAGAGAGCATAGGAAAGGGGGTACATTTTTTGCACAAAAAAGAGGCAAACGACAGCGGTGCGACCATCGGCTCTGTAGCGCCCCTAGAGGCCGATGTTATTTTTTTTCGATGCTAACGAGTTTTTTTTTGCCTTGATTTTTTTTCTTCACTTTTTTCATTTCGCGTTGTGATACAAAGGGAAGCAGTTGAAGCTGGCGGTGAAGTTTTGTGGTGTGTTTGTAGGCAGGCGGGGGGTGGGGGGAGGAGTGGTGGGAGCGGGTGTATCGGAAGTGAAAAGGGGGCCTGAAATGGGGTAATATTCGCCAGCTGCTGTAGCTTTTATTATTGTTGTTGTTGTTGTTGCTGTTGTCGTGTTGTTGTCGCGTGAGTTGACATCAAAACGGATATGGAATTTTCAATATTTACTGTTGCTGTTGCGGCTTAATGTATGCAGCTCGCACACACACACACACACACACATACACATGAGTAAGGGGTAAGGGCTGTGGATGGGGGCGTGGGGGGTATGGCCTGCGCAATAGCTAGCGCCCAGTTGTGCTTGCCTTTCCTGCTTCTTGTTCTTCTTTATCGTCATCTGCTTATGTAAGCATTTTCAGCATGTTTCCGCTTTTATATACTCGGTACAATTCACCAGAGAATATATATATATATGTATATATATATTTGTATATGTATATGTATGTGTATGTGGGCGTACACGGGGCAACGGGATGTCAAAGGGGTCGTTAGGGACGACCAGCGTGTCAGAGTAGGGAGGTTGAGTGGGTAGTGTCAATGGCTGAGGAGAGGGCTTGCCCAGTGTATCATTTCACATAACGGCCGTTACCTACCTATCTCTCTCTCTACTCTACTTGCCCAATATCGCTGTTTCACTCGCACTTTGCTGTAATTCATTTAAAACTTTTCACACGCAAAAGTGCATTTGGCACACAATCGACTGCGGACGCTAGATGGCGCTTTATGCGTGTTGATGGCATGTTTTCAGTTAACTTTATATATCGATTACATTAACAAATTATTGTATTGCAGAAATTGAACAAGTAGACAGAGGTCTACCCTAAACAAGTGCTGTTTAAGTGGTATTGTTTGTCACATCTGCTAAATAGCTGGTATTACTATCGATAATTTTGATATTACTATCGATAGGTTCGATATTTGTATGTGCTGTCCATTGAAACTAGTTTGTTTGAACTAATTTCTGAATAAAATGAATTGAACAAATTTATTTAAATATAATTGTAGGCAGGGTATGTTTATAAACCTACAAATAGTTTAAGTAAGTAAGGTTATGTAACCCATAAAAAATTTTAATATATCGGTGACAGAAAATAATCGAAATAAAGTTTAAAATTCGTAAGCTAACAGAAAACAATAAATATCGATAACAAATCGATAAACGATTTTTCGATTATATGTTCCACGCACACTTTTGCTAATTTTAGCCTATTATTTGTGATTTAGAATAAACTTAATTGACTGCAATACATGTCATTGCTGAAGTGTCGTATTAAACTACCCCACTTGCTATATTCCCAGGGTGTTTGTCAGTAGAATCAAAGTAAGTTTCCTTTGCTTAATGCTAATATTTTTGACTTTATTTATGTGCTTTTGTTTCATTAGAGACAGGACACATGTTAAGCATACGCACACACACACACAGACTTGAATGTGAAACACAAACACACACACACACACACACACATAGATTTATACGCAGTTCTCGATTGGCTAACGAAAAATTTGTGCGATTTGTTAATGCAAATCGCAATTTGCAAATTAAATGTGATTAGACAAATGTGGGTGTTTGTGTGTGTGTGTGTGTGTGTGTGTGTGTACATACCTATATATCTTGATAACCATATGTTTATATACAATTTAATTCTGTTTATATTTTATGTAATTTGACAGCTTCGAGCGCAACATTTTAATATATAATAGCATTTTGTTAGTGGGGGGTGGGTGTGTGTGTGTGCGTGTGTGTGTGTGTATCTATTGGTTCGTCTAACAATTGGCAACAATGCACACTCTCACTAACACACACTCCACTAATATCATGCTCCAATCCTCCCCCCTTTCAAGCTCAAAACGTATTTACTATTTGGCTTAGAATTCTCTATAGGCCAGTGTAAACATTTTAGCTTGTTTGTGGCTAAATTTTTCGAAATTATTAGTACAAAATTAATTTTTACCTAAAAGACTTTAACGTTTAAAATTTGCAATGAAATCTTTAATATTTTCAGCACAAATCATAAATATTGGATAAATTTATAAAACTTTGCACATAAAAAGCTCAATTTCTGACTTAAGAGTTAAACAACAAAATGGCTAAAAATAAAACTGAAATATTTGATTTAAATTATTATTTTTCCTACATTAAGTGTTAAGGGTTAAGTGGTGTTCAGAGGCTGAAAGTAAACACTTTTTCAAAAAATGTTTTCATATGTTTGATATATTTTATTCAAACAAAAAACAGATAAAAAGATTGACATTTCATTTGTCATTTAAGAATTTTACCAAAATAGGTCGACGGGAGGACCTTCGTATTTGACACGATATCAGCAAAACGGTTCATCAGATTTCAAAAATGAAAAAATCGAGTTTAAACAAGAAAAAACGTTTATCTTTGGCTCGCCGACGATTATATACACTTGCAGTCATGCACATTGCGTTAATTTGGTTTCAGTCACCAATTCTTCCTATGGTAGCTATAGGATTTAGTAGTCCGATTTGAATGAAATGTGGTCAGCATATTGAAATTTATAACAAAGGTTTATAGTGAGAATTCAATTCAAATCGTTCAAGAGACATAGAAAATTTTCATACCAAGCATTTTCAACCGATTGCTCCTATGGCAGCTATATGATATAGTGGTCCGATCTGGCCGATTTTAACAAATGATCTGCGTGCAAAGGAAATACACATCTGTGCCAAGTTTCATAAAGATAGCTTTTAAATTGAGAGAATAGAGAGACTGACAGACGGACTGTATCGACTCGACTGTTGATGCTGATCAAGAATATATATACTTTATGGGGTCGGCCAGGCCTCCATCAATGCGTTACAAACTTCGTAATACAAACAATATACCCTCTGCCAGGGTATACAAATTCTGAAACCCACTTAGCGCTTTAAGTGCGTGCTACAAATTTTTAAGGGGTGTCTAATTTCATGTACATGATTAAAATTAATCAAATTAATTGGTATAGTCTTCCACTTAGTTCAAATATTTTGCTTTTTCTTTTAAAATAAGCTCTTAAGACCTTTGAAATGGTGGCAACACTGGCAGTGTCCTATTGTTTGTTATATCACCTGTGCCAAGTGTTATACGCTGTGCCACTGTTATACATAAATGCGAGGCGTTGGCTGCACACAGCAGCCCCAAAGTAGGCAAACATCGGAGACGTGTATTCTCTTTAGTCTTCCAGCCCACTGCCACGCCCACAATGCACCCGCATCACAGAGTGAGCCTCAAAATGCTCTCGAGTTTTGTTTGTGTCTCAGTTTCCCCTTGAAAGGCCCCTAGTTGCACACCCCCAAAACCCAGTTGAGCTTATGTCCATGTCATGCTCCGACTGGACGCATTATGTTAGTGTGTGTGTGTGTGTGTGTGTGTGTGCGTATTGCATCAATGGTTTGCGCGATTCAGCAGCCCCAACATTTGCCACATGCCGAAACATGCCACCTTCTGGTCAGCGGATGCGTGTTAAGGGGTCTCCGAGGTGTACACAAGCGGGTGGGGGAGGGCTAGGGGATTGAGTCTTACTGCCAACTTGCAGCTGGTATTAATTTCAATATGCGCACACTGCTCCAGAAGAGCATTCTTCAAATAATTCGATTTATACATGGAATTATTTTAATTACATTTATTGAATTCCTAACATTTTTCTACTCTAATACAATTAAACGTTTAACAATTTCTACAATGTTTAATACAATTAAAATATATTCTTGAAATTACTGAGCACAGTGGTCAAAAGTTGACTTTCCATTGTAAAAGTTTTTTATACCCTTGCAGAGGGTATATTGTTTTTGTCACGAAGTTTGTAACGCATTGAAGGAGGCGTTTCCGACCCCACAAAGTATATATATTCTTGATCAGCATCAACAGCCGAGTCGATATAGTCCGTCTGTCCGTCTGTACATCTGTTTCTATGCGAACTGGTCTCTCAGTTTCTTAATGAAACTTGCCACAGATGTGTATTCCCTTTGCACGCAGATCATTTGTTAAAATCGGCCAGATCGGATGACTATATCATATAGCTGCCATAGGAGCAATCGGTTGAAAATGCTGAAAATGCTTAGTATGTAAATTTTCTATGTCTTTAGAGCGAATTCAGCACAATAGATGTTTTCTATAAATGTCAATGTGCTGACCACATTTCATTCAAATCGGACTACTATATCCTATAGCTGCCATAGGAAGAACTGGTGGTTAAAACCAAACTAACGCAATGTGCATGACTGCAAGGGTATATAATCTTCGGCGAACTGAAGAAAATAGTTTTGTCTTGTTTTGTTTTCATTTTCGACTGTCATCGAACCAGTGTGCGCCTTGTCGGCTGGCTGTAGCTCAAAGATTGATAGATGGCTGGATGGATTGATGGATGTATGAGTGGGGGATGGAGAATGGTGGAGGTGTATGACCGGAAGATCATGCAATTTTGCAAGACTACCTTTTGAGTGTATGTGGTGTGTGCGTGTGTTGTATGTATAGCAATGTGTGTGTGTGTGTGTGTGTGTGTGTGTGTGTGTGTGTGTGTTTACTCCCTCTGTGAAGCTATTCGGCCGTTCGACTTGCAATCGCCGCAATTTGTTGGCTCGCGTTTAGACCAAAGTTGACTTGGCTTTGTCGCCAGGCGTCGCTAATGTGCTGCGTGTGCATGTATGACGAGTGTGTGTGTGTGTGTGTGTGTGTGTGTGTGCGTTTGCCTAGCAACGCATTTTCGTTGCTAGTTTCCCAGGACCAGGCCAAAACATACACAAGAACATATGTACTTGTGGGTGGTAAGCTAAGAGCAAATGCAAGTTGGTTGAGGCATCGACACACACACAGAATCACACCCATACACACACTCAGTCACATCCACTTGTACACATTCCATAGCAGCATCGCCCGACACACTTTGCGCATAGTTTATTCCAGTCGCCACCCAGTAGGAATTTCAGTTACATGCAGCCCTTGTAGAGGTTACATTTTCACGGCAAATCTTTAGCCATAGTTGGTCTATAAGTTTCCCAAGATGATTATGATTCTATAAATGCATACACAATTTGAATCAAATAAGTATATAGTAGGGCATATAGTGCCCATAGGTCTATTTACACGTCTACAATTAGATAACTATCAAATACAGTAGAATCTGGTTATAGCGACTACGCTTAAAGCGTCCGTCTAGTTATTGCGACGAAAATTCGATGACTTGGTTGGTCCTCCGTTGGTCGCCTTCTGCTTAAAGCGTCTACCGGTTATAACGACGTCAAATCGTCGGTGCCTTGAGTGTCGTTATAACCGGTTTCTACAGTAGTGAAAATGTAACTCATGGGTAATAAATGACGGAAGTAATCGATAAAGGAACAATGTAGCACCAAATTAACTTTTGATGGAGCCTCTTAAAATTATGATCTGCAAACCGCGTAGTTCCAACCTAAGCCGGGGATCACGCTACTACTGGAGCTCAACTATGATTTTTGCTATGAATTAAATCACAACAGACCCCATGAAAAATGCACAACGAAAGTGCCGATTTGAGAGTTGAAAAGTGAAAAAAGTTTTACTGGGTAGAGCAACAAATGCAGCTGCAGATGCAGATACAGAAATCTACACACATATAACTGCAAATGTGTGTGTTTCTCTTGTACATATATATGTTCATATATGCATATATAAATGTGTGTGTGTGTATATGTATATATATACATATATAGTCATGTGTAAGTCATGTATCATATGAAGAGCTCGACTCGCTTGCTGCATTTTTCTGGTTCACTTTTGTTGTTTTTTTGCTACTGCTACTGCTATTGCTTTTTGTTTTCTTTTTTAATGCGCCACATTTTCCATTTTCATATCGTTTTTGGCTTTTCTCTTCACAGGGGGTAAAAATTGCGTATACGCACAGCTTGCCGCCGCACAGCAAGCACAAATACAACACTTAAGCTTAAGATATTTATATTTGAGTTCTGAATATTAAGATTTACTTAAACACATTTAGTACTGTGTGCCATTAGCTTAAAGCTGCTTGGGGAGAAAGTACTGAATAAATGGAGGCAAATATTTAGTACATTTTAAAGCAACACATTTGAAATTTGTTTATTCAAAATAAATGTGAACTCTTGTCTCTTAATTGCTGCCAAGTTCTTCTTGAAAGGGGTTTAAGTAGAGGTTTAGTGACTAATCTGAGGCCAAAGGTATTTCAAAGTGCTAGACAAAAGTCACATGCGCTACTAGCAGCTTCATTTTTTACTTGTTAGCTTAGAATGACTTTTATTTGTCTCAATAGTTTTAGAGACTCAAAATAGCTTATATTTTGTGAAAGTTAAAGCTGCTTAAAGTTATGCCGCCTAAAAGTATGCAGTGTTTCGGTAGTTTAAGTAATAGACGACTTGTGGTAGCCTGATTGTATGCAGCTACAGGGCTTAAATGGTAAGGAATTGGTAGCATCAACTTTTTTTAAATCGAAAATATCAAAGTTGTTACACACACCGACGCACACATACGCTGACATGTGACTATACATAAAGTATGGTGTACATAAACGCATGTGTGTGTGTGTGTGTGTGTGTGTTTGTATGTATGCAAAAAAGTTTTTTCTGGCCTGCGTTTTCCCTTCACTTTCGTCATGTTCAATTCTTGTTTTTGACTTTTTCGCTTTATTCGTAGACATCAACATTTTCTCTCCCTTTCTCTATCTATCTTTCTCTCTCTCTCTCTCTCTCTATCCATCTCTCTCTCTCTTTCAGTTCTGTTCTCTGTGCTGTTCGTTGTGCTTGCATTGCAAGCAAATTAAAAATTCAATTTTTGTTGTGCAACTTTTGCACTTAACCTCCAACCTCTCCGGCCCTTAGCTTGCAACCTCAGCACCCAATCCCGTAGCCCAACCCTAACCCTCACACTCACCCTCACCTCGACCTCAGCCCGTCGAACCCGTGCACAATTTTCTCTCGCACTGCTTGGCTTTTCTTGAACTTTGTTTTCCCTCGGCTCGTGTGTATTGCGTGCACTTTGGCAATATGTTATTATAAAGGCCTCAAAGCCGCCCCCTTTTCATCCCTAAACCAGCACCCCCTACGACACCCGTTGACCTCTTTCTACCCCTCCACTGGCACCGCATAATCCCTGCGTTTCCACCTGTTTTCCACATTTTCGCATGCTTTTCTGTATGCGTGGGTCCGCGCCTACTTTTCATACATAGCACATTTATAGCTATACCTATATATATTTATAGTATATAGTTAAAATAACAGTAATTTACTGTAAAACTCGAGTGGCAATAATTAAAATCAAAATTGTACTCGTTTCTTGCAATTAATATAGTAACAATAAAATTCAACCAAGATATCAATTACAGTAATTACAAGTTACTAAAACAACAGATTTCAAAGTTAACAAATTTCAAACTGAAAAACGACTAGAAAAATATAATATTTATTTTGGGTCTTTGGGTCTTTCACTTGTCTATGCTACTTGACTTTAGGCATAGGCATAGAAAACATATGTATATATTCAACTTTAATTCTGTAAACTTTTAATAGAAGTTGTGCATATACAGAGGTAGACGGCAATTGTAATTTTTTTATTTATTTTTTATTTTTTTTATCTTTTTTATTTTTTTTTTTTATTTTTTTTTTTTACTTTGGAAAATAAACTAAGCCACCAGCTCTTAAGTCTTTTCATAGTCAAACATTGTCATATTGCTGACCCAATCCATGAAAAGGTTCCCTTAACTAACTTTGTAGTTAGTTACTTGGGTTGGTAGCTCATGGGCTTTATAGTACGATTCATAGGACAGCTATGTAAGACTGTAGTTCGATTCTAAAGAAAGGTTAAAATGGCTCAACAAATCTTTTTAAATATTTAATTTAAATTAAAAATCAAGTATATATTTTAAATATGTTTTAGCTCAAATTTATTTGCAATCTTTCCGCTAAAAATATGACTAAGTTTTGTCTAAAGAGAAATCAAACTAGGAGTTATTGAGAATCAGTAGTTGTATATACAAAGAAATACAGGGTATTTTATTAGACTTATAAATTAGTCAGTTCAATCAGTTTGATAAAAGTGTATAAACATTTGCTAACATATAAATTTGATAATGTTTGACCACTAGTCACATTTGTTTGGATATTAAATAATTTCAATGCAACAAATACCCTATAAATGCCACTTTGAGTAAGTAGTTGCAGTCAAAACGAGTTTAAATCATTTTTCCTGCATCCTTGAGCTGAGCCCAAAGTTATAGCAAACCGATTCCATTTACGATCCATGTCAGATCAGACTACATAAATAAATAAATTCATGTTGTTGTTGTTGTTGTTGTTGTTGTTGTTGTTGCCTTGGTCACTTTAATCGCCGTGCTGAACACCGTTTTGTTCTTGTTGTTGTTGTTGTTGTTGTTGTGTTGTGTACACACTCGTGATACGCCTCTGTGCCTATCGCCCGTTTTGTGTCGCTCCCCTCTTCTTCTCCCTCTCTGCCCCTCCCTCGCTCTCTTTGCCTGTATCTGTCTCTGTCTATCCCAACTTCCCCACTCTCACCGCCTGCCCGTTTTGTTGCCTGCTTTTGACTTTTGCATTCGTTTGTTTTGTCGCGTCTCGTTGTTGGTCAGTTTAGTTGCCTCTTTTGAATACCCTACTGCACAGTGGGTAGTGTGCACTTAATCACCCAACTTGTAACACATTTCAAAAACTCTTTTGTTGATTAGCATTACATAGTTTGTTTTAATATGAATGTTGTAAACTCATAGAAAACAGTTTCCTTGGCATAACTTACGCTAATTAAGACCGATTTAGTCGAAACTAACTGGGCTAATAAGTGATAAGCATACTTTAAAAAATGTTTAGTTTAATTGGATTCTAATATGCCTACGTTGAGGATAAAAGTCAGCTGCCTAAAGCCAGCTACCTAAAGCTTTGAGCCTTAAAGTACAGTCATCGTTATTAACAACTTTTTTAAGTTAGTGAAAAATATACAAAGTTTATAGGGTATAAAGATCATTTATCATTTATTTAAAGCTACGTTATGACTTGTAACAGTATGCTACACAAAACTCAAATGGGCGTGCCATTAAAATTTGAATTTGTTTTTTTTAATAAAGCTAAAAAAATAATTAAAATTAATTAATTTAATAATAAATATATGTAGTCATTAGTTTAATTTAAACAAAAAGGTGTTTAAATTGTTAATTAAATATTAATTAATTATTCAATTATATGTAATTAAATAAATTTAAACAGTTGAACTTTATTTTCACTTTTAAACTTAGCTGTAAGTGTATTAATTGGTTGTCAATTCTTTTCTAACTTTTTATTTTTCTATCAAGCCTTTGTGTGCGTGTCTGTGTGTGTGTGTGTGTGTGTGTGTGTGTGTGTATTTTTTGCAGTTGCCTCATAGTGAGCAGCAGCTTCAATTGCGCACTTTGCGTTGCGATTTTCAACATCTCTGATGGCTTGCCTAGGTTCACATTCTCATTACAGTTCATTCACCCAAAAGATACGGCTTTATGTATCTATTAGTTATGTATGTGCTGCTGCTGTTGCTGCTGCTGTTGCTGCTGCTTCTGCTGCTGTTGTAGCTGCCACTGGCCATGTGTAGTGTGGAGGCTAAGACTGCGAGTGGCGTGCGGCATGCGGCATGCGGCATGCGGCATGCGGTAAGAGGCAACTGCAACATCAGCAGCAACAGTAGAAACGGTCTGCACTTTCAGCCAAGTTTTGATTTGTGAGTTATGTTGCAGACACAAACACACACACACACACACTCAGTGCTGACCCTAGTGGTTAGGTGTGTGTGTTTGTGAGTGCACTCCATCTCTGGTTTTGGTGGAATTGTTTCCACTTGTGTCCACACTCAATGCCTTTAAGCTGCCCTAAACTAATCGCATTTGCATATTGCATATAACTCTAACTCTCTCTCTCTCTCCCTCTCTCTCTCTTTTACAGGTGAGTTTCTTTTGCAACTAGAACCAATTTCCAGCTAAACAACAACAACAACACGAAAAAGGGAACTAAAAGCAAGGAACGATTCTAATAAATGAACCAACCAATGAACCGTACCCAAAAAAACCCCAAAAACCAAAACAAACAAGACAACAAAAATCAAGCGATACGAAACGAGCTGTTGCTTTACAGGGTATCACAGTGGGCATATGGATTTGGTGAGCGTGTTTGTAATCAATTGAATTAAGACTTTGATCAAATTCTCTTGGCTTATGGCTAAAAAATGTAAGCTTTGATTAGCGCAAGGAATTTAAACATTATGTTTAATGTAAACATTTATATATTATATAGTTATTGTTCGTATTGCTATATGGTTTTGTACTCTAAACTTTTAAAGTTATGTAGTGAATTATAAACTAAAAGACTGTTGATAAATTTCATTGAAATTCAGTGATTTTCCGTATTTACCCATTTCAAGAAGAAAACTTCTATAGAAATTAAGTGCATTTTTTTCATGGGTCTCCTTAAAAAAACAAACCTACCAACTTACTATTTAAGATCCTAATATAAATATTTTCCCAAGTTAATAATAATCAAAAATTAGCTTTTATTATTTTTTTTTTTAAAGAAAAATCTTTAAGTTTGTTTTGGTTAATTTATTAACAAGATAAAAGCTTTTTGTTTACAGTTTCTTCATAGAATTAAAATCATTAAATTTGATTTAAATCCTAAATTTGTTGTGGACTAACTAAACGCAACTCCAAATGGGTTATCGAAAGGATTTTTCTGTTTTATGAATGTTTTTTACATTTGTTTAGGTTTAACAATATTCCAGGCTGCAGAATTAATTATTGTATGTTAGAAATATATATATAAAAAAAAAAACCTATTTTGTAGGCAGATTTTGAAATATAAATTTAACTTTTATTCATACTTTTGAGAGCAGTTTGTTTAGCGAGATAATTGTATAAATGTGGCACATTATTTATTTAATTGTTACAGAGAAATTAATTCCAAAATAACAATTTAATGGGAAATGTGGCACAAATCTAAATACAGCAGAATCCGGCTATAGCGACTCCGCTTAAAGCGTCCGCCCTGTCATTGCCACGAAATTTCTATGACTTTTTGGTCCCCTTCTCCTTGGTCTCCGTTGATTTCCTTTCGGTTAAAGCGTCTACCGGGTATAACGACGTAAAATCGTCGGTTTTTTGAGTGTCGTTATAACCGGATTCTACTGTATATATTTTTCAAGTAACTTTTTTATTTTATTTATTTTTTTTTTTTATAGTTATTTGTTGTATATAAAATAAGACTAATAAAAGCACATAAATATTTTAAGTTTATGCTAAGTAATAATGCAATACTTTTTAAAAGGTATAAAGATTTTTAAACAAATTAAAGGGTATGTGACTAGTCAAGCTGTATCACTTGACGATTGTTTCATAGTATTTTTAAGTGAGTGCAATAAGAAGAAAAACAATTGCATTGAAGTGACACTACTGACACTACTTCCGCCCACCTGCCACTCCCAGCTGCCGTCCTTCAACGCGGAAATTCTTTATTTTTGTAAATGTTTTTCTTTATATATTTGTATTTTTAAAGGCAATGGAAGTAAGATAAAAATGCTGTACACATAAACTCATATATACATATATGTATATATATGCATGTGTATATGTATTAGTATATGTGTGTAGTTGGGTTTGTGTGCAGTCGCTAACGACTGCGACGTCGATGTTGATGGCAACGGTGACAGCAGCAGCAGCAGCAGCCGTAGCCGTGTTTTCCCGCTGAATTCGGCTGGGTTTAGTTTTCCAATGCATATGCAGAGTTGCTGAACAGGGGGGTGGGTGGCTTGGGTGTTGAAAGCAGTGGGTAGTTGATGAGGGGAGGGGGGATACATGGCCCAGCCATTTCCAGTGTGTATTTAGCAAATGCTGTTGTTGTTTTTGTACTCTCGTAGTTTAGTTTCCACTTCCAGCCCAGCAACTAAGGCTTTGAAGCTTGCCTCGCTTCGGTTTTCTGTCTATTACCACATACACACACACTTGTACACACTGTCACACACACACACATTGCGAGTCGCAGCCATAAGAGCAGCCGCCTGCTCATTGCAATGGCCCAAAACTCGCCGACTTTCTACCCTGTAGCCCCCTGACCCACCGCCACCTCCTCTCTCTCTCACTCTCTCCCTCTCTTTCTCTCTTTGGTAAATGCAACAGCGCAGCGCTTAGTTTTAGTTTTTGGGTATACATAAATCAGTTTTGGAGCAGCTGCCATTCGATTAGCATTTGAACTGCGATTTTGGTGGCTACTTTTGGACTCCCTCTTTCACCTCGCTCTCTTTGTCTCACTCTCTCTCTCTCTCTCCATCTCTTTCACACTCCCTTTCTGTTTGCCACACTCTGGCAACGCTGCAAATTATTCAAGTACCAAACATCACAAGTTCAATGTGCCACAAACCCAATAAATTTCATTTCAATTTATTTTTATTCTTCATAAATTTCAAAGAGAAATCCATTTATTAACAATTTAAAAAGATTTTTTAAAACTAGCGTATACCTTAACTTATATTGTTCATTACAGTAACACATCGCAAATGCTTTTCCAATCTTGAGTGAAATTTTAATTGATTTATTTGAAGACAGTTGGAGTAACACGTGAATTTCCACTCACTACTTGGCACTCGCTATTCGCTACTTATTATTCGTCACTCGTTACTTTCCATTCATTTGATGTAACTAATTGCTTGTCACTCGTATAGTTGTCGTTTGCCTCTTGTTTCTTGTCAATCGTTACAAGCCAGTTGTTACTCGTCACTCGTTACTTGCTACTCGTGAATTAACTCTCTTCGCTTGCCTTTATAGCTTGTGAATCGCGACCATTAGTTACTTATAAATGGCTACTCGTTCACGCTACTCGTTACTTAATACTCGTTACTTGTTACTCGTTACTTACTGATTGATGACTTTCGTGACTCGTATTTTATAGCCCTTGAATCGTAAAAATTTTTTACTTATTAATTCGTTTCTCGCTACTCGCTACTTAATACGCGTTCCTTGTTACTCGTTACTTGCTCGCTGATGACTCCCGTATTCCATATTTTCCGAATCATGACCATTTGGTACTTATCATTAGGTACTCGTTACATGCTACTCGTTACTTATTACCCGTTCCTCGTACTACTTGTAAGAAACTACTCGTAACTTGCTACTCGTTACTTGCTCGCTGATGACTCTCGTTAATCGCATTCCATATTTTCCGAATCATGACCATTTGGTACTTATCATTAGGTACTCGTTACTTATTACCCGTTTTTGTACTACTTGTAAGGAACTACTCGTAACTTGCTACTCGTTACTTGCTGATTGATTAGCCCCCTTTTGTACCTCGTTAATTCTTATTTACCACTCAATTCCTGTCACTCGTTACTTTCCACTCACTACTGTCTACTCGTTACTTCCCACCTGCGAAATCTTGTTACGTTGCTTTAAACTTGCTGTAAGTTTACTGCAGTTGAGTGAGTGACTTTCCATTTCCTTCACATTTTTTGCACTCTTGACTTTGCCACACTTTATGTATTCCTGCAGCTGCAGCCCGAGGGTGTGTGTGTGTGTGTGTGTGTGTGTGTGTGTTTGTGTACATGCTGTGGTGTTATCTCTGGTCTTGTTGCTATCTCTGTCTACTCAATGCCTGCATCTTCTGAAGAAAAGCTGATTGCAGTGGCAGAAAGCGCCATCTGTCGATGCAAAATGCAAGCAGCTGTCTATGGGTGTGTGTGTCTGTGTGCACAACAAGCCAAAAACCAGGCAGACACACACACACACACATACATATACATTTAACCGAACCCCGACATTTTGGTATTAACAACAACAACAACGTGATGGGAGAGCACGAATCCAGAGTGTCCTCGTAGTCGCCCTCGTCCTCGTCCTCGTCCGCAACGCTGTCGTTGGCGGCTGCCGAAAATTTTCCACGATTTTGGCAACATCCGTGGCAACAGCGAGTGCTGATTGAAAGGCCCCACAAAAGCAGCGTTGCACGTTAGAGTCCCGTTAGCCGAAGCGCCTCATCATTTCCCATTGTCCCATCGTCTCGTCGTTTCGGCCACTTGGCAAATGTATGTATTTTCCTACGCCCCCCCTACACGCCCACTTTTTTTTTCATATGCAGCGCGCGCGCATCACATGCAACACACACACACACACACACACACACACACACACACACACACACAGGCACACACACGTGCTCGCACTCGCACACACTTCTCAGAAGACAATTGCATTCAAATGCATTGCCGCACAGCTGCCACGCCCCCCAAAAACTGCTGGGCCATAAAACAATTATCGATACTCATTTATTAGCCACTCCTACTCCTCGCTCGCTCTCTCTCTTTCTGTCTCTCTCTCTCTATCTCACTTAATCAGTCCCTTTCTCAGCATGTGATTTAATTACAAAACATTTAAACCGAACAATTCAAATCTTGGTATATTATTATAATGCCGCGTTAGCCATACATTTGGGTACATAACACTTTGTGTAGATGGACACTGATAAGCTACAATTATATTTTTTATATTGGAAATATGATACGATTCGATGATAACACAAAATGAAGTTCAATTTTTTGTGTATGCAGTTGCTGCTCTGTTTAAACCAATGTGCAAATGTTTAGCTAGTCAATTTGTAGAAATTTTCTTAAATTAAAACATTTTTCTGGCTTAAAAAACTAGAGTTTCGTAAGTCGTTTAATTTCTCAATTACTCCATGAATACATAAACTTTAATCAACCTCAGACCATTTAAGGACATAAACAGCTTAATTATTTAGTAGTTTTATTTATTTATTAACGCAGACTAAGTGCAGTCGCGAGTAATAATCAAAATATACAGTTAAAGTTAGTTAAGTAAAATTACTTTTAATGACTGTAAAAAGTAAAATATAAAAATTTATTTCAACTGAAAATGTTAAAAAAAATTTATTTAATTCAATTATCAACTAATTAATAGTTAATAGTTAATCTGGGCATAAAAAGTAAAGAAATTGATCCAATATTTGTGGCAAGAATTGGGGAAAACCCAGAAAAACCCAACGTTACGTAATTTTACTTAAAAAAAAAGTTAAAAAAAAAAAATTTGAACCTTGTAGACAACTCAACTCTTTTTTAGAGTACGGGGTCTAAAAGCCAAGTTTTATAGCGGTTTCAAAGCTTAGCAGGTTCGGTGCTTCATTTCTACACAACTAGCTACGTAACAGCAGTTACGTAATGTGCATTTTACATTAGTTAGATACGTAACAAAATACAACATTGATTTCAAAGCGAAAATCTAAAGCTTTAGAGCGCAATAAATATTTAAAGAAATATTTTTAAATAGATATTAAATTTCTTGACGTAACGTAAGAAAGTTAATTACGTAATGTATTTATTCACAGCAATCCTTTATTTTAGACACGGTTGCCAGTCAGATTCATGAGCTATTACGTTACAACAGAACGTTAAGAAGAATTATTTACTATTTACTTACATTACAGTTGAATTATCAAATACTTAATGCATCTACTACATAATTTAAAGCACTAGTAACTGTTTGTAGAATTATTTACTAAATTTTCAACTGAAATTTGTCCCTGAGCTTTACGTAAGTGCAGTGTCAAGAAAATAAATATTTACTCAGTTACGTTACGTCGCGTTACGTTGAACATTTTTTAATAAAGTGCAACGTTAACCACAACGCCACGCCCACAACGAAAAACATGCACTTTATTACAGTTAACGTAGTGTGTCAAAAACACCACAAGTGTAACACGACGTAATTAAAGTATGTATTACGCATCAGCTCGACGTAATAACCCCAAACTGAAAAAAGCTGGCAAACCGGACTCGACACACACAAAGCACAGGACACTTGCCGCAGCAGATGCAGCAGAGGACGATGAAAACTCTTAAAGTAAAAGTTAAATTGTCAGCTAAATGTTTGTGGTGAGTGGGGAAACAGGAGGGGAAATAGAAGAGCAGGAGTTCCACTATACATGTAAATGATGAAATAAAAAAAAACGTAGCCTACTTAACAGCGTTGCAGGAAGGTATTTAGCAGCCCATAGCAGCTGCTGTTAACTCACTCTGACCGACTGATCAATTTGAGCTTTGAAAAATACTTTTTTTTAAATGGAGAAAGAGAGTGGAGTAGGAGAAACAGCAGGAGTACGACGAACTGCATACATTTATCAACGCTTCATTAGCGCCATCTATGTGTGATTGTTGTGCCACTTGTTTTTGTTTTATGTTTCTTATAGCAACATTTTGCTGTGATTTTTTTTGTATTATTACTATAAAGAGTTCTTTGCTGCGCTCACTGTAAGTTCAACTCGCTCTCTCTCTCTCTCTCTCCATCTACACCCGCTGCTACACTCCCTTTCTCTCTTGCTCTGCTGCTATCTTCGCAACTGTTGCTGTCTCTTTCGCCTTGCTGCAGTTTTGTCAGTAGGCCATCTCGCTTTGACTTTAGCCAACAAATTGCATTGCATCTTTGTGCCCGGATAAAAGCCAACGTTGCCACATCTCCCCAGCAACAACAACAAGGACCATACCTCAGTCTGAGTTTTAAACGTCTGCTTCCTGGTTGTCCCGTTAGCTGCCCCATTTCGCTGCTGCTGCTGCTGCTGCTGCAACACGCACGCAGCGTCATCGACGTCGTCGTTGTTGTTGTTGTTGTTATCGTGCCGAGGCGCAACGAAGCTGCTCGCTGAACTTCCAATATTCCTGTCGTCAACGTTGGCATGTGTATGGGTGTGTATGGGTGTGTTTGTGTGTGTGTGTGTGTGTGCGTTTCATTAAATGTACATCTACCAAAAATTCAACGAGCCGAGTCCGAGTGCAGCAGCTCCCTTCCCTACCCCTCTCCAAACAGCTTCTCGCCTTACTGCAGCCAGGCCCACGCCCCTAGACCGCCCTCTGCCACCCACAATTGCACGCGCTGTTGTCGCGCTACGCTTCGGACTCTTCTCGTCGCCAGTCGTTTCACGACCAAAAATGTTCTGATTCTATTTAGACCATAACTCTGGCGCCCACGCACACAACGATTACGACGACGGCAACGACAACGACAACGACAAACCCCCAAAAACCGACCAATCCAACCCTAACCAGGACACTACCCTAACCCCCCTTGAACCCCAACCCCAATGAAGCGACCAAAATGCGAAACATTCCCGAAACACAGAACACTTTGGTTGCAGGCCCGGCTAAAACATGGCTCTTCAGCGTCAGTTGGCTGTTTCTGGTTCTGCTTCTTCTGCTTCCAGGGCATCCTAGATGGCCGTGTGTGTTTACCCTTTTATTTGTAATGGTATATCGGTGTATCGGTATATCGGTGGCGTGCCGTGTATTGCAACCATTTCCATTTCCATTGCCATTGCCACTTAAAAGTCCGTTGTGCCTCGTACTGTGTCGGTTCGCGCGCACTGTCAACACACACGCACACGCACACACACACGCATTTGTCGGGTATATTTTTTTTTTGTTGGTATCTCGTCCTAGACCCTGAGACACTGTAGCTGCTCTGGGCCAACGAACTGCTGACATTTAATTATCCATTATAATCGGTAGTTAGTAAAAAAAAAAGATAAAAATAAAGACAAACAAAACGAATTTGAAGCGTTTGCGGTTACGATTTCGAAACGGTTAACCGCTAACCGCTTATTTGTGTGGCTCCTCGGGGAGCATGATACTAAGAAATTTACTGGTAAATATCAATTACCAAGCACATTTATTTTACTGTGTTAGCTGAATGTTTGATTAGCTTTTCGTTTCTTTTTTTATTTTTTTTTTATCTGTGTGTCAACAAGTGGAAAATACCCTGTAAAAATATATACGAAAATTCAACACTATAGAAATTTTGGATAATTGTCTTTTATGTAGATCAAAGCATGAAAATGTGCTACCAAATAATTTACTTTATTTTGGCTCCTTTTTGAAAGTTTATTTAAGCTTGTAAAATCATAGCATACTTATCGGCAGCACTGCTTGCGATACAGGGTGCTTTTTAATAAGCCTTTTTTGAGTGACAATTTTTTTGATTTGCATTTTTTTTGTAGGTTCTTTTAAATATATGTATATACTTCAGAATCTATAAGTCGTACCCAATTTATGATTTTTAAACAGACATTTTTAATAAAAAAAAATATTTTTTATACAAAATTTCAATATTTTTATTTTTCAATTTTAATAACTTAACAAATTTTAGTTTCAAACTTCAAATTAATTTTAAAAATAATAATGAATAATAAAAATAAATAATAAATAACAAGAAAGAAAATTACAGTCGAGCAAGCCCCCGACCATATAATACTCTCTGCATTTTATTCCCGTTTATATGAGTATATTTTCAAAATCCGTAGTATCAATGGATACTTGTTTTCTTTCTTATTTATAGTCAGGTTTATCTGGGACTTTCAGCATAGTTTGCTATAAGTTGTCATCAAACGAGTTTTAAATATAATATGTACGATAAAGTTTTTAAGTTCATATGAGGAAGGGAACCTACATACCAAAATTGGTCTTTCCAAGTGCCATAGTTACTGGGATTTTTTGATTTTTATCGAGGTTTGTCTAGATTTTGGCACATTATGGGCGAAAGGGGCGTGGCATAAAAAAAATATTCTTGTATTGACTGACTAAATATGTAGTCAATACTGACTAAAATCGAACTTGTAGCTCTAACCATCTCTGAGATCTGTTTGTTCATACGGAGAGAGAAAGAGTATAATAACTTATAACTAAATAAATTACTAAACACTCAAAAAGGGTATTTTATAGTCGTGTCCCTCAGACTTTATGCTAATCTGTGTCAATTTTAAAGTTCTAAACGCAGCTTAGTTGACAGACAGGCTAGTTGCTAGCTAGAAAGAGAGGGCGAGAGAGATAGCTTAACACAGGACAACTTTCTGAACCAGTTTGTGGATCATTTTCTTGACAAATGCACTTTCCTAATAAATATGTATGTATGTATGTGTGTATGTGTGTGCTGCTTATGTCTGATTCTGGAACCAGATTGCGATTCTAATGCAACTACAGACCGGCTAACATTAACATTTGGCTTAAGCACACACACACACACACACGCACGCAAACAATACAAAGCGTCGATGACACGCTCACACATACTCACGCATTGACATGTACATGCACACACATATACATATACATACGCATCCACACATCAGGTCCTTATTTGAAAGCAAAGCTTCTCTGCTTGCGCCTTGAAGCATTTCATCATGCACACACACATACACAAGCACACGCAGTCTATAGACCGAACTGCCAACCTTCACACAAACACACACACACACACATTCAACATACCCAAATTCCCCCCACTCCACAAATCGTCTACTACTCCTCCCGCCACATCCCTCTCGCTCCTTTAGCTATCCCGCTGCCCACTACTTTGCTGCTTTTCCTTTTATTTTGCGTGGTTCATTCGCTGTGTTGAGTTTGTTGATTTTTTTTTCTATTGCTGCTGCTGTTGCTGCTGCTGCGCTGCTGTTGACGTTGACGTCGACATCTACAGCTACTGCTTTTGCTGGTTGCTGGCTGCGCGCACAAACACATACACAATTGCCTCATGTATATACAACATTCCTCAGTACTTGAAGCGCCTCCGGAAGTGATGGTTTTCATCTGCCGCTTGTCGCATTTGCAGCAGCAGCTGCTTTAATAATAAGCTTAAAGCACTTGGCTCCCCACCTCTTATTATTTGGTTTGCCAACAAAAAAAAAAAAAAAAAATAACAAGACCACAAAATAATATAGAAAAAGAACCGTAACTGAAATAAACAGTTGTTATCTATCTGTGTTCGCACAGAAGTTTGCTGTTGATTGTTTGTTTGTTTGCTTGCCTACACATAGTCCTGGATTTGGAATGCGCAGCAAACGATACGCCAGCGATTTAAGTCGCATTATTGTCGGCGCTGGAAAATCGGTGAGCTAATCAAAATTAAATTTATAACTTTGAACCCAATGGCAAACTGTGACCACACGCAATAAAATTACATATTAAACAAGAAGAAGAAGCATAAAATAACATACGAAAAAAAACACACACAAAGAGAGCAAGAAAGTGGCAAACTAGCAACAACAACAAGAGCAACATTAAACATGCGCGAGAGGCAAGCGAATGAGCGAGTTAGTAAGTGAACACACAGCTCTCTTTTGCTCTTTTACTCTCTCTCTGTCTCTCTCTTTACGGTGCCCTCTCGCTTGTGTTTTTGTCTCTCGCTGCTGTAGTTGTCTTTCCTTTTTAAAGCTGTCGCTGTGTGTCGTTTGCTGCTGGCGCTGTGAGCCTGTTACATTCTGTAGACTGCAGCGTCATTGCAGCGACGCTGGCCTCATTGTCGACGTTGTTGCGAACGCTTCTGGGGCTGGCCGACCAAACGACAGTCGACAGTTGAATTGACAGACCGACTGTCGGTCGTAACAGCAACTGCCAGCGGCAACACAGCAACAACATCATTATTGCCATTAAAATGTAACATACAACAAAAAATTTCTTTAAAACGTGCTGCAAGCACGAGAAAACCACAACAGCAACACCAAACACAGACACACTCACACGTTCAATGGCAAGCTTACACACATGCACACGCACACTTGAGAGCTGTTCAAGTGAGTGCGAATGAAAGAGACAAGGTGATGGAGTGACTGTTGCTATTGCTGCTGCTTAGCGCTCTGCTCTGCGGTTTGCTGCTTATTGTTTTACAGGCCGCTTGGGGGCGCTAATTTGTAATGTGAAGCTTAGTTTTGACATGAGTGTGTGTGAGTGTGTCGTTTGTGGTGTGTGTGTTTTGTGTACAGTAAAGATTGCCGAAGTGTGTAAACCACAAGAGTTTATGGTTAATAAATGACCGCCTTGTTGACTTTCATAAAGACTTGTTTACTTTACACACACACACACGCACATCCATACACAGTTAAGCTTACAATTAATATTTTAATTTCAATGGAAAACTTATTCATTCATCCAGTTTTTAGCACCTTTTGGCATTTAAATTAAGTCTTCAATTAAATTCCTAAATTTGCAAGTCTTTAAAATTTGTCATGCGCCCTGTGCGTTGGAAAGTATCAGATATTCGAGTATCATTTACACCAAATTTACCACAATGTGTGTCACTGTAATGTTTACAGTTTATTTATTTAATTTCATCAATTTGATGACAAATTGAACAATTTGACGCTTTGGCTATCGATAACGAGCAAGCAGTTTAAATTATTTATCGCATTTGTAAACACTTTGAGATATATCGTTCAACAATTTCAACAGTTAAATTGTATTTGCTTGCTCTCTTTTATATGTGTGTGTGTGTTCCTCACAATATGTTTACCCACATACACACATAGGCAAACATTTAGATTCGCCATTTGTATTCAGCTTTTTACTATTTTCGTTGTGTTTTTGTTTTTGTTGTTGCCGTTGTTGGTTTGTGGGGGCTCGGGTTTCGGGTGGTGTCGTGTATCATCGGCTGGCATTCGCCCGATGGTGAATTCGCATTTTGTTGTATTTTTGTATATTTTGTTTTTGTTATTTTTCGATTGCCTGCGTTGCCTGCTCTTGGTTTCTCAACACCCAGCAGTTGGCATACGGGACATACAACAAAATTAAGCTCATAAACTGTGTGTAGGTAAATATAATCTTTTGATTTCTTTATCTACATGTAGTAGTATACAGGCTACATGGTATAATACAACACCGAGGTGGGGTCTATTAAAGAGCTCTACAGAGTGTTTAAAATGTGCAAAAAAAAAAAGTAACAGAAATGAATGCTCAAAGCTGTTGTAAACGGGGCAAGATGAATATAAGCAGTAAGTTAAGAGATATCGATATAACGAGAACCACTTGCTAAGCTGACCGAAATATTATAACAGTCTCTTTTTCTCTCTCGCTCTCACTCTTTCTCTGGCGTTCTGCTTATTTGCCCCCCCCGCCCTACAAGTATTTCTGTTGCATGTGTTGGTAAGAGGCAGCTCATTCAGTGCACAGGGTTGTCAAGTTGTCGTTAGCATAATAGCGAACAACATAAAAAGTTGATGTACATTTATCAAAAAAATATTCATTTCGAATGTTCAGCTAATAACAGTAAAAAATAACTTATTTACATGATATGCATTAATTATTGTTGTTAATTTGCATATATTACTCTTGCATTTAACAACTCGACAGCTCTGTCTGTCGCTCTTAACAAGTCCCAACTCTCTTGCTCTCTCACAGTATGTGTGTGTGGCTGTGTCAGTCGTCATTTTCGCGCTCTTTCTTTTACGCTCTCACACATTGTGTCGCAATTGCTGCCGGGACCGAAACCGAAACGGGGGCCAGGCCAGACAGACCGGCCGGTTGTCGTTGAGCGAAAAGAGAACATTGTTGTTGACGTCGCTGCGCTGCTCTGCTTGCCATGCTGCTTGCTGCGCTGCCTGTTTGCCTGTTAAATTGGCGGTTACACGCGCGCGTCAGGTACGGTTCCAATCAGATTTTCGCCGTTTACCATTCGCTCATTGCCGACTAGATATACAGCTACAGCTGGTGGTGCTATGCCTTCTGTCTGTTTCGGCTTTCATGTGTAGATACGCGGGATTGGGTTTTCGGCACGGTGGTTGCTCACTGCTTAAAGTCTTATTTGTCTCTCTGTTGCTGTTGCTGCCGCTGCCAACGTTTTGCTGTTAAGCTTATCGATTTTTTTTGTTGCATTTCAACTTTTTGTCGAATGCTGTTGTTGTTGTTTCGCTCTCTTGCTGTGCTCTCTCTTTGAGGCGGCATTTGGTATATCGTCACTGCGCTGCTTGTTTCTGGGCGCCTGTTCTTTCCCTCGAATATCGAATCTCGATTTCGATGAGATTTTATTACTACCGTTTACAGCAGACAGACCGATGCTTCCTGACAGACACCACATACACGTCCAATTCAAATTTTATTTTTTACGGCTTTGGTTTTGGATTGTGCTTTGTGTGTACATATCAAATTATTTATTTATTATGTAGATTACGATTCTTGCTTTCTTTACGCGCGCTTGCTAACCCAGGCAGCCAGTCAGCCTTCCTGGCATGGTCTCTCGCTGGAGACTCGTTGGCATTGTTGCTGCTGCTGTTGTTGTTATAGTCTCGTTGACTCGGTGCTAGTGCTGCTGCTGCTGCTGCTTTGTGCACTTACCTTCACCACATCAACTCACCACGAATAATGTGGGCTTGTGTGGGTTAAGGGGACGTAGACGGGAGCAGCAGGACGGGTAGATGGGGGGGCGGCGCCTGCTGTTCAGCTTGATTTCATCATTTACCATATTTAATTCCATTTAAATGAAAATGAACTGAAACCGATTACAATCGCCGACGTCGACGTCAACGCCAACGCTGCCGCCGCCCCAGACTCAAGCCAGACACTCTCGGTGGAGTCCCGGGCCGGCGTTGCGCGTGCAAGCGACACGCCATGCAGCCAGCAACTGAAATGATAACACGACCAACGGCAACGAACCCCAACAGCAGCAGCAGCGGCAGCGACAGAGGCAGTCAACATTATTTCACCAACAACACCAAAGCAGAACAGCGTGGCAGAGCAGCAGGCAGTAGGCAGCAGTGCGGGCAGCAACAACAGCAACCGCCACTCAACAGTCAAGTGCTTTGCTTGCCCAGCCAAAGCAGCGTGTGAAATATTTCCTACACACACCACTACACAAACACACATATACAGCGCAAAAAAAAAACAAGCACGAAAGCAAAAATGCCGAAAGCCGAAGAAAAAAAACAAACGACAAGAGCGACCGACAAAATTGCAAAGCTCTCAAAGCAATGTCGGTGATGGTGTTGGCAAAGGCAGTGGCGCAGCGGCGGCAGCACCGTCGTCGTTGAATGAATGCTCAAACAACCAACACTAACAACTCTCACAGAAAGACACACATACATGTAGACATACACACGGCACGACGGGAGACACACAGCACAAATCCGAAACCAGAACACATGATTAGCCTAGTAAAATGAAACGAGCGACGCCGTCGTCTCTGCTGCTGCAGTGACGAGATGCGGGAGCGCACTTTTGAGTCAGTGAGCAAAGCTTTTTAACGCTCTCATGACAGTGTGCTAAAAACAGTGGAGCAAAGTTAAAAAACTTTTAGTCAAAAGGGAAATGAAACAATTTAGCTGCAGTTAATTTTAAGTATTGTATATTATTATTATAGGTACTACTTAAAGAGTAAAACAAAGTATTAATTAGTAAATTATTAGAGGATTTATATTTTGAACACAATACTAATAATAATCTAACAAAATATACTCGGCCTGTCTTTGATACGAATTGAAATTGATATCTAAGGTGTTTGCACCACTGTGCTTGGCCCCCACTGCTATGTGTGCGTAATTGAAAACCGGTTGCACTGTTTACCGACATTTTCCGCTACGTTGCGACAAAGAGATGGAGAGAGAGCGAAAGTCTGTGTGTGTGTGTGACTGTTAGTGCGAGTAAGTTAATGGTTAAGAGGGGGTAAGAGCTAGCGAGCAAAACGAGCAACTGACCGACCATAGGAAGGTCGACATCGTCGTTGAGCCGAACAAGTGCTCGTGTGTACACTGTGTGCCTCGTGTCGACGTCGGTGTCGTTGTCGTCGTCAGCCATAACCGGAAGGTCGCCTTTACCACAACATTTATTATGGAAAAATCGCGTAATCACTGTCGTATCACATTTTTTTTTTCGCAGCCAACGTTGTCGGCTTCGTTGTTGCCGTCGCCGTCAACGTCGTTGTCGTGTTGTCGACATCGTCATCGTCGTAGTCGTCGTCTTGGTCGTTGTTCCTCTGTCTGCGTTCGTGTGTGTGTTTGTGTGAGTGTGTTGGTTTTATTTTTAGTAGCAGACGCCGCATGCCAACTTCAAACTTGTTGCAAGTTGTTGGTTGCGTGTTTGATGTACGAAATTGAACTTAACTTTTATATTAAAGCTCTTGATGTTTTTTTTTTCTTCTTCGGTTGTTTGGCACTTTATGGCCTGTGTGTGTGTGTGTGAAAGCCTGTCTGTATATGGAAGTGTGTGTTTTTTTCTCATTTCAGTTTTATTTGGAGTAATTTATTTTTTTTTTTTTGGCTAATATTTTTCTTGTTCTTTGAACAAACAGAAAAAAGCTTAGTATTCAAAGCTTCGCAGATTGCCTATGTGTGTGTGTGTTTGTGTTTTTTGATTTCGCACCTTTTTTCCGGCAGCAAAAAAAAATAAACCTAAACTCTTCCAGGCTAAAGGCCACTCGCGCTGTCCTGCTCGCACTTACACACGCTCACTCTTTCTCTTGCTTCCAATGCATATTATTTTGGGTTCGAGGCTCTTTTTTTTTAACTTTTTTGCCGTTTGTTTTGGGCTGAAGTTTCAGTTTTGCTCATCCCTTTTGGGGGTTGCTTCACAGTGACACTGCACAAGTATTAATGTGTTTGTGCGTGTGAGTGTATTTTTTTAAGCTCGCTGTGTATGTGTGTGTGTGTGTTCGCTGCAGCTGAAAACATGGAAATGGCACCTTGCTTTTCTTGCTGCATTTTGCCACTGGAATGTTGTTGTTTTTGCTGCTGTTGTGTGCATTGGAAGGCCAGTTGCATCTTGCATGCACATGCAGCAGACACACACACACACACACACACATTTACGCATACACACGTACGTCACACAGGCTCCGGACACTCTCCGACTTCGGCTCTGTCTGAGGCCATGGGCCAAAATCCGGGGCCTCTGCTTCTGCCGCTGTCTCTGTCTCTGGCTCGGCCCCCTGTCCCTGTCTCCGGTCCCCGTCTATGTTCCTGTTTGTTGTTGATGATTTGCAAAGTGGATTTTGTGTATTTGACGATTGTTCGACTGGCAACTGCAGCAGTTGTTGTTGCTCTTGTTGCAAAACTGGTTACTGCTTGCCGTTCTCTCTCCCTCTTTCTTTCATGCTCTTACTCTCTTGGGGCACAGTTCCCTATGTGTGTGTTAACCCTTTATGCTATATACATACAGATACGGCCTGCCGCATCGGTCGGCTCTGCACTTCCTTACCCAATATATGCAATACATACATAAGTACACACACACACACACACACACACACACACACACACTCACTCAGTCGCCGTCGTATAAACATATCATGTACAAGTGGTCTTCTTCTTCTTCAATAATTTTTTATTCACTTCTTACCACTTGGTTTAAAATCATTCACACTTTTTATTAAGCTTAGCAATAAGTCAAAGTTTGTTTTAAATTTTATAAAAATTAATGTAATATTGAGTGAAAAAAAAACAAACAGGAAGAAAATAAGGAATTTAGGGAAAGTAAACTGTGGTTCCTGGGGAGAACCCAGAAAACTTCAATCAGATGACAAAAGAGTCAATTGGAATCTTAAGATTTATAAACAATTTAAACACATATGTACGTTTCTTTAAATGCAAGTAATCATGATTTTAATTAAAAATGCAGAGAGTATAAAAAAAAATAAGATTTGATTTGATCGACTCTAAAATATCTATTAATCACACATTCAATTTTCGAACGATTTGTCCTATGGTAATAATAGGATTTTTTTTGGCTGTCAATTTTTTATTAAAATAAATTAAAATTAAAAACTTTTTGAGCTTTTTTTCTAAGTTTAAATTTGATTTTTCAGAATTTTGTTTTTTTTTTGTTAATTGATTTTTATAAACTGTATCGCATTGGCTAGAAAAAAATTTGTTATGCACTTTCGATTTTAAAGTTAACAAAAAAATTAGTTGTATTAAACTTTTTGATGGTCTTTTATTATTGTCCTACTTGACTTTTTCTTATTAGGGATTAAGATCGTTTATCGATTTGACTATATTCTCAAAATATTGGCAAAACAGTTTTCAGCTTTAATCAACTGTTTTTTAATTAATATATATATGTACTCATGAAATTTCTGCAGGTCTTATTTAAATGCGACTGCATTAGGGTAAAAATATAGCTATTAAATAAATCGATTTTGTTCTTTCACGTATTTGATAAAAAGGGTTTTACACAAAAGTTTTTTCTCAACCCAACTCCAGGTCCAACTCGTGCAATGCTATGACAATTTATTGATTTGTGCCACAAGTTTTTGTGAGTGAATGATTAGTGAGGTTTTGTGGCTAGTCCGAACTTTAGTTGAATTCCTTTCAGTTGTTGAGATTTTTGTTGCAGTTCTTTGTTGCTGTTGTTGTTGTCCGTTTACTTTTGGTTTTTGCACTTGAAGCCAATTATGTGTGTGTATAAGTGTGGTGTATGTGACCAGTTTAAAGTCTTGGCAATTATACACACACACACACAGGCACACACATATACACATTTATATAAGTACGTGTAGTGGTACAGTGTGCTCCCTTGGAGTTGAACGCGCATTGGAATCCGAAACAAGCAAAAGGCAAACTGAACACATTATAATTAGAGAGACCAATTGAGAAGTTAGCGGAAAGTCCAGCAAAGCAGAGCAGAAATAGTGTGCAAGACAGAGACAGAGCGTGAGAGTAGGAGAGAGAGTGGAAGTGGCAGTGGCTGAACACTGAGAGGTGGGGGAAGGGGAACGTCATCATCGTCAGCGTTATGCTCATCAGCTCTATTAGATTGAAATGCACATTGGCCCCATAGATTTTTGGGCACAGCTCAAAAGCAAAAGCTTTTTTGGGAGAGTATAGAGAGCGAGTGATGCATGTGTGTGTGTAAGTGCGAACGTCTGTGTGAGTACGCGCGTAGATGTGTGCTGTACAGTTTTGCAGTCGATTTTGCTACACTTAAAGTGCGCTTGTTGCTGTCCAACACAGCAGCAACATCTTCGCTGCTGTTGTTGTTGTTGCTGCTTCTGCTGTCCTTGTTGTTCTTGTTGTTTTTGTTCTCCTTCTTGTTGTTGCTGTTGTTGTTGTTGTTGTTGTTGTGTATATGCGTGTGGTTATTATGCGCGGCGCACACGAGTAGTCCGCGCCGCCCCGAACAACAACGACAGGCACCAGAATCAGAAAACAGCGACGACGTTAACGTTAGCGTCAACGTTAGCGTCAACGTCACAGTCTGCGTTAGCTTCGACGACGACGTCGAGCACTTCATCATCGACAAGCAGCCGCCAGTTGAAGGCAGTTGGCTAAAACAAAGCATGGCCAACAGCAGAAGCAGCGACATTAAGCACGACTTGGGCTTGACTAACAACCAACACACACTCACACACGCACTGCTGCCAAATCAGCCTAAAAAATACTCTATAAAGTCCTCGTATTTTTTGAAACAGTTTGTTCTTTCATACCCTGTTAGTTTGGCATTTTTATGCCCTAGTTATTAGTCCCTATATTTGGTGATTGATTTATTTTATATCCTGTAAATTTGGTCATTTTATGCCCTGTAGTTTTGGTATTTTCTTATCCTGTACTTTTTGTACTTCATGCCTAGCAAATTCGGTAATTTCATACCCTGGTCTTTAGTCATTATAACTTGTTGATTGATCCTCAAATTTTGTGAAATACCCTGCCAGCTTTATCTGAACAGTCTGATCAACAAAAGACCAATAAACATAAATCTTCCTTGCTAAAAATTTGTTCTTAAAACATATAAAGTATGTCCAATTTAAAAACAATATTTTATTTTTTTAAATCTTTTTTGTAATCATTTATTTAAGCACTTCTTTGTTTGCTTTTCTGAGTACGATAACTGCAACTCTTGTGGCAGAAAGCGACCGTATTTTTCTATGAAAAGAGCAACAAATATTGCCAACATGATAATGATACTAAAAATGTTCATAATGATGATGATGAAAACGTACTCTTTGATGTACCATTGAGCATAAAAGCTAAATTAGTTGCAAGTTACAGTTGCAGATGTGGATCAAGCGCATTTCAGCTTCGTGAAGCGACCACACACACACACATACACATAAACTCAAACATGCAATACGTATAGAGACATTGCTGTATGCATGAATCGTGAATCATGGAAAGATGATGATGAAGGTAGTCAACAGTCAACAGTCAACGCCGCAATAGTTTTGATTCGCACTGCAACGCAATTGTGTTGCCCACCTTCATTTGCCTGCTTTGCTCTGCTCTGTGCTGAGCAGTGTGCACAGTGTGGACTATGTGGATTATTTGGAGTATGTGTGAGAGTGTGTTTGAGTGTGTTAGTGTGGACTGTGGACCAGTCGCAGTCAGTGGGTGGTGAGTAGTGGCAGTGTGGTGGATTGGGACTGCGACTGTTGGGTTTAATAGTTGTACTGGTGGAAAGGAGGAGTGGGGAGTGGAATGTACGGGATGGGGGAGGGGTTGGTGTGTTAGTGGAAGGTGTATTGTTAGGTACAAGTTGTAACCACGATGACGATGCCGCTGCTTACAGCCGCGAAGCGACGCGATGCGATGCGACGTGTTGTGCGATTGAGTTGCGACCTGCCTCTAACATGCTATGGATGGTGTATTGGTTGGCTAGCGAAACGTATGTAAGTCTAAAGGGATTTGGGGTGTGGAGGTGACGCTGGGCTTGTTCTGTTGTTGGGTGGCTCTTTGGCTTGGACCTACAACGTAAAATAAAAAATCTGCGCGTCGACGTCTACGCATTTGGAAGTTTTAGCTAAGTTGGCAACAGCGCTGTCGACGCTAACGTTTGCTGCTTTGGCTGCGTGCACTCTTGTGTATGTATGTGTGCGTGTGTGTGCGCGCGCGTTTAAATTGAAAATGCGGCTAGGCGAATGAGACACAGCACCTGCCTGCTTGCCTCCACTCCTCTCTCCTTTTCACTTCTCTACCCATCCCCACCCCAAGCTGGCACGCAGCAGTGTCGCTGCCTCAGCATCAGCATCAGCCTCTGCCACAGTCACAGTCATAGCCTCTGTCTCTGGCTCTGCCAGTGCCTCTGCCCACGCCCAGTCCAGTTGCTGTTGATGTTGGCGTTTGCCGTTTTCTTTGCTGCCCTGCCCGCTGCGTTTGCTGACGCCGTCGTCGTTGCTGCGTTGCTGAAATGCAAAGCGACGCCAGGCTGTGGCAGCAGTAGCCGCAGCCGCAGCAGCAGCACCAGCAGCTGAGCCAGAAGCAGCAACAGCATCATTCAGTTTCAGTCGCAATTCAAACGCCATCAAAATCAAAACGGTAACGAAAAAGCAATGTGTTTTGTTATTCTTTTTTTTGTGCTCTTTATTTCGTTCTTGTTGGTTCTCATCTTCGTTGTTGTTGCTTTTGCTCGTTATACGCGTTAATTTCTGCTCACAATTTCAATTGTGTGGATTTTTTTTTGTCGTCGCTGTCGTTGCCGTCGCTGCCGCCGTCTTCGTCGTCATTGTCGTTGTCGTCGCCGTTGTTGTTATTATTATTATTGTGTTATTACAGAGAGCAAAAGCAAAGCAAATCACACTAGAAACGACTAGTGCGAGAGCATTGCCAATGTAAAAGACGAAGAGAGAAAGAAAGAAGAGAGAGGCAGCTTGCACTATATGCATGTGTGTGTATGTTGTTGTTGTTGTTCATTGCATTTTGTTTAAAAAATTTTATTGAATAAAGTCTAAACATCATAAAGATAGGAGCAGGGGAAGGCATAGTGAAAGACAGGAGCAAAATGATGAACGCGCTCTTTTGCTGTCGCTCTTTGTCACTCTCGCTCTCTTTGCCTCTCTCTGCCTAGCCTACACGCAAGTTATGCCTTTGTGAGAGTAAGCCCCAGCAGCATGTGAGAGAGAACGAATAAGCAAAAAAGCGAAAGAGCTAAAAGAGTGAACTAAACTAAAACGGAACAAAACAATGCAAAAACCAATGAGCAAAAAAAATATTTCCACACAGTGACGTTGCGCTCAAGGGACATACAAAAAAGGGAGCGGAGTGGGTGGAAGAGGAGGGGCAAATGGGGTGTAAGTGGGTGGCCTGACGAGTGTATAAAGATGTACGAAAACCGACATCTCTCTAACTGGAAAGAACAGCGGCAACAACAGCAACAACATCAAAAACAACTGAGCAAAATAGATGCGCAAAAATGTGGGCCAAATTTTTGTTTGGTGTTTCTGAACCCCAATTGCAAAACGTGCATTGTTGTTGTTGTTGATTGAGTGTACAAGTGTGTGTGTGTGTGTGTGTTATTTTAAAGAATAAAACATATGTACACACGTTTGTATGTATTTGTATATATTTAAACATAACGCAGAAATTTGTATTTGATTAACAGACTGAACAAATTGAAATTCTTAGTGACTAAACAGCGTAACGTGACTATACAGGGTGCATCCACATATAGTATGATCATTTAAGTGTGTTGCTTTCGAATTGACTTGTGGAGATGTTTTGTTATCGATATCAATTTGAAAGACTCGGAAAGTCGTTATAAATATCAGTCGTATAAATATCTTAAAGTCATATAAATACAGGGTACTTATCAGTCTATTTTGACTTGTTAATTTAAATAGTTTATACAAGTGTCTGGAGTTCTAAAATTAGTATAATATACTGAGTTTAAGTGCACACTGATATCAAGTATTTTTGAATAAAAAGTTTGAATTTCCACTGGGAATTCCAATGCATTCCTGCAAAAATAGTTTTATAGTTGTAGTTTTTTGTTTAATGTAGGACCGTAGGGTATATACCAGTTAAAACAGCAAAAGTGCCCTTCAAAAACGCGCTCTCATGAATTTTTACAAGCTTTGCTTTTTAACGAATGGTCATTTTTTTTGGTCTCTGTTTTTTACTGCTTTTTGTGTTGTATTCTTTTTTTTTTGTTTTGCGTTTTCTTTCTACTTTTATTTATTTTATTTAGATACGTGTGTGTGTGTATAATATACTTTGTGGTATTATGTACTCGTTGCTATTCTTGCGCCATTCGCAAAAATACCAAAAAGTATCTGCAAATTGTGTGTGTGTGCCTGTGTGTGTTTGTGTGTGTATCTGCTGAGTGGCAACGTTGTCGTACCACAAATCACGTATTTGTTTGTTTCTTGCATAAAACCGCAACAGTGATAACGGTTTTGTCTCTCGATAGCCAGAAGAAGCTAACATTGTGAGATACTTTTGATACCCGATGCTCGTGGCGCTAAAGGGTATGCACTATTAGTCCATAAAGTGTGATCTAGGATCTGAGTAGAAAGAATCAGTCGAAATTGTATAAGAATTCCATACATAACTAAGCTTTCTAATCATATCATATCAATCAAGATACATCTATGCAATACATCTTTCGGACTAAATTTCATTCAAATCGGATCATTATATAGTATAGTTGTCATAGTACAACTAAGGTCTTGTTAGAAGTTAAAATAATAATGTAGCATAACATTGATGAGTGTGTATCTTGTAGCTACCGATACACACTCACGTTCAAGCATTTATAAATTGATACCGAGAGACGTCTCGGGCAATTAACTGGGCAATGTCGAAGACAGAACACAAAGCACTGAAGACACGCAGTAAATACCAAAGACTGCAGACAGAGGACTGCAGACAGTCTTCCAGTGCATTGGCAGTGCCGACGTAGTTGTATCTAACTCGAATTGAAGGTACAGTGAGCACTGCTCATGATAAACTGCTTTGCTTAAAGAGAGAAGTAAGTTTTAAAAGCTATAATGTGCTTTGAAAGCTAAGATGAAGCTTAATATTTATTACAAGTCCACAACATGGCAAGCCTCACTGTATTTACTGGGCTAGCTACCTTGGTGAAGCTGCCCAGCTAGCTACCTACCTTCGTAGCAGATGTCAGTGTCAACAATTTTTTACAGAATGGGGTAAATGGGAGGTTTATAGAAGTGTAGAAAGAGGGGAGGGGTAAGAAAAATAAAAGAGAAAGAGGTTTAAATTCATTAAACTTTTTTAGTTAGTGAAAAACTTGCAGCCAAATCAGCCAAAAATTCAGCAGATTGTTATTTGCGGTACAGTTGCAGCTAAACTGGTACATTTTGTGTACCTTTGGTACATTCAATGGTTTTATTTAAAAACATTTTTATATTTTAAGAGCTTAAAAAATTTTTAACAGAAACATTTGCATGCTTAATTTATAAATAAATAAATTTTAGTAGGTTTTTTTTATTGAAGAGGGTACATTTGTTGTGGACATTTTGTACTCAAGTTAAACAAAATTCAGTTGTACCCAAAAACATCGAAACATCTCTGGAGATATCGTTGCTTTTGGTAGCTGTATGACCATCAAGTCCCATTGGGAAGTTGCTTTTCGCCGTCGCAAAAAGTTTTTTTTTTGCACTCACGACGACGAGTCACAAAATTATCAAAGAGGCTCATTGCAGTAAAGAGCGAGTGACAGCGATAGGCGGAGTAGGGCAAGGGGTAGAGCAGGAGGGCAAGTGAAAGGTACATGAGGTGCCATGCGGTGCGGTGCGGTGCAAAGTGGTGAGGTGAAATGAGATGAGGTGGGTAACAGTGCCTTCTTTCTATCTTTTTTATTTTTTTGCTTGGCTCAGTTTCAGGCAGTCGCTTTAATCGACCAGTCCGACCCAATGTTTGTCGCTTTGTGGAGTATAGGGCAGGGAGGGGTACACACACACATACACACAGCCATACTTACACCTATACATACTTAAGTCTCAGTTGTAAACCGATTGGCGTGTGTATACATAATTTTTTCACTCTGTATGTGTGTGTATCTTTTTTTTTCCGTTTATTATTGAAGCTAGAATGCCAAGAGGGGGAGTGCAAATAATGGGGGGCGGTTGGAGTTGGGGTAAGAGGTAAAAGTACAGACAAACGATGACGACTTCGTTCCACAAAAAGTAATATAAAAATGTGTAAAAGCTTCCAAAGCTTCCCACAAATGATATCTCAATACACACACACACACACACACATACAAGTAAAGTATCTGAAGCTCGGGCACTTGAGCACCTCTGCCACACCCCTTCCCTCTGCCCATTATACGCCCCTTCGCCCCTTTTCACCTTCCGTTTTCCATTGAGCTCTTCATTTAAGCAGTGCCAAAAAAAAAGCTTGAGATACTTTGTGTTGATGTCTTTCGTTATCGATAACGTTTGTTTGAGTATTGTGTTTGTTATCGATAATTGGCCGCATCATTAGCAACTGCATGCGAATGTTAGCGTTTACTTCTAGTCGATTTTTTATTATAGTTAACTCAATTTCGGTTATCGATACATTTATCGTTAATCGATCTGGCAACTAATCTGTGTTAAAGCGATTTCAAGACTTATCAATGCTTAAAGCGTATATCTTGTTCAAGTTTATAGTTCTAAAATGTGTTATCGATAATTTCGATAACAGTTTATGCGCTGCTTTTGTCAGTTAAGCTGTGGTTTGTTAGAGTCTAGCTTGAATTTTAAAACAAATGTATTATGTTGCCCTTTGCGTTTTTTAAATGTTATCGATAACATAGCTAAATAACAATTTATGTTTCAAAATCGATTAATGACATTTAAACTAATGTTTTTTGCTTCAGATTAGTTAAATGGGTAGTTTGTGTGTCAACATTGCTTAACCTAAGCTAAATCTATCATTGTTTATCGATAAACGATAGGTTTGGGCGATGAGTATGTTTTCGATTTACTTGGTTTGAAGTAGCAGATAGTCGATGCGTCGAATTTTATTATTTTTATCGCCGCTCTTCGATGCTTACGTCGACAACGATTGCTGTTCTGCTTCTTCTTCTTCTTCATTCACGGTGGCAAATATGACTTCAACCGGTTCAAAAAAAAAAAAAAAAAAAAAAAAAAAAAAAACAGAAAATAAGCAGAAAAAAGAAGCATTTACTTTGGGCTGCCTTCGTCTGAATGACTGTCTGTCTGTCTGGCTGTCTGTCAGTATGTATCTAAGTATCTAGGTATATGTTTAGATACAGATACATTATGTACAGAAAGCAAGCATGCCAAGTGCTGCATGCTTGTTGTTGTGCCTACAGCTACAGCTACAGCTACAAATACTTGTACACAAAACAGATACAGATACAGATACAGATACGACAAGCAATGTTGATGACATCGTCTTCAGTCTTCCACTTCCACTGCTTCTTCTTCTTCTTCGTCTTCTTATGATTTACATACAAATCTATAGGGTATTGGGCCTTCGTCTGTCATTCAGTCCGCCTTGCAATACGTCTATATGTATCGCTTTAGTTTAGTTTTATTGTTTTTAGCAATAATCGCTTTAATTAAGTAAAAGTTTTTCTTTTGTCATTCATTAAAATAATTAACAATTTATTTGTTCTCTTTACACAATCGTTCAGCTCCCTCCCCACTATATGTGTCTACTTATACATACATATTATATAAATGTATATTTATTTCTCTTTGTTCTGTCTGACTTTTTTATATACTATCTACAGGGTAGAAAATCGTGTTATGAGTCGAATTAAATTGCACGAAATGTACGGTAAACTTATGGTATTTACCACTCTTTTCTTTAGTTTTAACATTTCGATAAGAATTAAAATTTATTTAAGACATATATAAAATTTAGGTTAATTGATTGTTATCGCTTTAGCTTTGAAATGTTTTTGGCAAGACTTTTTAAGAATTAATTATAAAAGGTTGCTTTAAGAAGAAAAAAGAGGTAATCGATTGTTTTCAAACGATTATCGATATATTAAATTAATCAGTTTTTTGAGTCGTCGTTCATAAATGCAATTGTTTCTTATGTTTAAATTAGTGAACAATGTGTTATCGATATTTTATCGATAACTGTTTTTGTAAATTTATGAAATGCCTCCAATATCACAGTCCATAATATATCTTTACTTAAAAGCTAGTTTGTGAATATACACAAAATCGATAACTCGATAATTATCGATTATCGGTGAAGCCTTAAATTCTTGAATTTCAAGTTATACCATACCGTTTATTTAGGTATTTATAAATTATAAACATACAGCTCTACCTTTTATTTAAGTATTTATTATCCAGTGCATTCTTAACGGGTGTTCACTGTATCAGCTCTTGAGCTTATTACATTGGCTTTTGGGCCAGATCTCAATGGGTTGCCTAATTGTTCAATTGCTGCTATTTATGATTGGAATCTTTGTGAAGAGAGCAGACTTTGAGGTTCATTCAACTGTCAATGAATGAATACTTACTTTTGTTTTCTACACAGCAGAGATTCCCTTTTGGAGAATGTATTAGATTTCAAGTGAAATACATTTCTTAAAAAAAAAAAACTCAATTAGTGTTTCCATTCAATCTTTTCACAAAGCATTTTAATTATTTTCTTGAAATTGAGCTCTAGTTTACAGACTGATGATTTAGGTCATCGAAGCTAAAATGTTTATAAGTGCAGTCTACTTATTTTGAATTTTAAAATTAAAAAAGCAATGGCATAATTTTTACTATAATAAAATAACTTAATTTTTTAAACTTAATTTTATGTTTCTCTTAGTATTGGCGGTTTTAAGGTGAATTTAAGTGAAGTATCAAGAAATTTAAGAGAGCTTAAAAATATAATAAACTAAAAAAGAAATAGATAATTTAATTAATACTCTAATAATTATTAAAGTGGCCATAACTGTTAAACTTAATTTACAAATATTAATAAACCCAATTGCTTCTTTATATTTTTACAATTTTTAAAGAAAGTTAATAACAGAAAATTAAATAAAATTTTTTTTAGTCTATAAATTTTCTAAAAATTTAAAAAGTGAATACTTGTTATATATTGTGGGTATTTTGATGTAGGGTGTATAAATTTGAGTTATTTTATTTGTTTGCTTTAAGGATTTACATTGTTTTTCGTTTTCTTTTTTCTTGAGTGTAGGAAATTGTTTACTAATTGATTGACTTGCCAATACCCTGCACAACTGTTGTAGTTTCTGTGTTTTCGGTGCAATTTCATTGTCAGTGCAACTCACCTATTTGGTGACCACGCCCACAGTGCGTTTCAGCGCCCACAGCTGGCAATTGCGCTTTGTTTATTTCCGCTTTCGCAACAACAACAATAAGAACAGTTATACTATTATTGTGTTGTTGTCATAGCTTTTGTGATGCTCAATGTTTGTGTGTGTGTGCTGCTACACGTAGAGGGTCAATGCAATTACCCATGTAGTAGTATAAGAGTACCTGCAAAATCACAGGCACAAAAGCAAAAACAGAAGCAAATGCAAAAGCAAAATGCAAATGCAAATGCAAAAACAACAATAAGAAGCAACATGAACAATACCGACAACCGGCAGCTACAACAACAGCAAGAACACAACAACAACGCATGTATAAGCGCCCTATGTGTCTTGTTGTGCGTCTCGCTCACTCACTCTCTTGTTGTTCGCCTTCCTTTGTGCCTCCCTTCCTGGTGGCTACCTCTCTCACTCATTCCATTAATACACTCACGCTCTCATATTGCGGGTATATGCATGTTGTTTGCTGTCGACGATTTTGCTGCCCAGCTGCTGTCTCTGTCGCTGTCGCTGCCACTGTCGACGTCGACAGTGTCGTCGCATCGACATTTGCTGGGCGACATTTGTCGTCGTTGCTTTCAGTCAAAATAACAAACACAAAAACAACAACGCGCGATTTTTGTTTGCGGCAATTTAATTTCTATATACACACACATGCTAAATTACATTACACATACTTGTGTATGCACATATGTGAGTGTATGTCCATGTGCAAAATATTTTATTGTTTGTGTAATTCTCTTTGTTGCTATTGCTTTTTTGTTCGCTGTTAATTTCTTTTGTTTCAAATATGCCTTTTTGTTAATAACATCATATTATTTACAGTGTGCAACAATACAACAATATTGTTTTTTTTTTGTTTTTTTGTTGTGTTAAAGTGACAAATACATAAAGAGTTGCAATATCAAACGCAATTTAAAGGGCGCTCAAATGCAAATACAACCATACACACACAAACACACACATGCACACGCATGCCTAGCCACTGCTCAAGCAAGCATACATACATACGTTTGTGTGTATATATGAGAGTGATCTACAAATTATAACAGAGCCCATCAGCTGCAGCTGCTCAGCGTCGCAGCAGCTGCCAACGACGCTGCTAACTACGCCGTCGCCGTCACCGTCGTCGTCGTCGTCGTCGTCGTCGTCATCGTCGCGTTTCGGTCGTTGATACAAAATTTTTACCTTGAGCTCATTTCAAGTCTAAACAAACCAAGCAAAAAACACAAAATTTACGTACTCACAGTACAAATGAAAAGAAATAAGCGAGCAGAAACAAAATAAAACAACAACAACAAAGAGCAGAAGAAAACACAAAGCAAAAGTACAACAGCAACAACAACAGCAGTGAGAATAAATTCAATAAAAGTGCGTGCAAAAATTCATGTGTGAATTGTGAATAAAAGAAAAAAACTGCGTAAATCTTGGCGCGTATTAAAGCATTAAAACAAACAATAGTTAAAAAAAAATAATAAAAAAAATAATAAATATCAAAATTGTGTACTCAGTGCTTGTGTGTGTACAAATTGTTGTGTCTGTGTTTGCGTGTTAAATTTTTTTTTAAAAATTCTAAAGAAATTGTTTTATTTTTTTTAAATAGTGTTTTACAGTGTGTGTGTTGTTTAAACGAATAAATATTTAAAGAAAGTTTGTTCCTTTAGCGATAAGAAATACATACGCATGCACATTGATACATATACAGACGCCTATGTATGTATATATAATCTATATGTGCAATGCAAAATTGGCAATTGCAAGCGCAAAGCTATCAACAACATTACCAGCATCAGCAACATCATCATCAGCAGACGCAGCACCAGCAACACCAACAGCAGCAGCAGCAGCAACAACAACAACATCAACAAACATTTGCAATTGTCGCGCAGCAACAACAGCAGCAGCAGCAGCAACCGTTGCAGCTGCAGCAACAACATTTGAGCAGCAACAGCAACAGTTGCAACAACTACAGCAACTATAGCGTTTACGCCAACAACAACAACAGCAACAACAATAACAATAACAATTGTTACAGCTACAACAACAACAACAGCAATCATCAGCAGCAACTACAACAAATACAGCTACACACCACCAACAACAGCAGCAACAACAACAATCTTGATGATGACATTTATTATTTGTTTTACAAAGATTTTTATGTAAGTTTTTTGTGCCAAATTAACAAAATTACAAAAATAAAAATAAATAAATAAATCAAATTATTATCAAATTAATTTAACAACATTTTTATACAATTTTATTATATACCTAACAAATTACAGAAAAATAACTTTTGTCTTAGTAAATGCACTTTTTTTTATTTTTTTTTAAATGTGGTATTTATTATTATTATATCGTAGATTTATTTTTAATTTGACAGATTTCTTTAATTTAAAAAACAAATTTTTAACTTATATGCATATAAAACGTAATAAACCTTAATTATGTTAAATAAAAATAAATACAATTTAAGGGGTGAAATTTCTTAGATTTTCTGACTGTCTTTACTTAATTCTTTTTTTAAATTTTTCAAACATATTAACAAATTATTTTTAATAAAATTTAAATGTTATAGAATATTGATTTATTGGGCTTAAAAAAATAGTAATTTAAAATAGCTATGAACAAATTATGTTTAAAAAATTTGTATAAGCAATTTTATTTTTTTTTTAAGTGAAACACTTGAATATTTTATTTAATATAGAAAAAATATGTGATTTTTTCTGCTTAGTGGGCTAAAAATATATTCAATAATTTAACTATCTAGAATTCTATTGGTTAAACTTTGCCACAAAACGCTTTGGTATATAACCGTAATGAATTAGAGGTGGCAAGAAGCAGCAGAGAAACAACAACAACAACCGCAAGAAGAAGACAAGTCAAGTAGCAGCTGCTTCGTTTTTCGTTTCGATTTCGTTGCTGTGGTAAAATTCCAGACACACACACACAAACAGACACACACACACACACAGTACAGTAAATGCACGTTAATGAGACCAATGAACTTGAACAAGGCATACAACTAAAAATGTCATGCGATATTCAAGTGTATTGAATTTAGTCACTAATTAACTTGATTTCATTTCTTTGTTTACCCAAACATTTATTAATTTCTAACTACAGTCAATCTACTTTTTTTTAATTGTGCTCTTATCACTATGCTCTTATCATAAATATAAGTTTTTTTTAATAGCACAAAGACAGGGCATTTTAATTCGTTGCGGTTTATTTATAAGTCGCACATTTTTTGTTTTGGACTCACTTATCATTTAAAGCCAAACAATTTTATGGAATTCTTTGGCTATGAAAGCGCCTTAGAATTCGGTTTGATAATAATTTAATTGGAACCTAACAAACTGAAGAATTTCTTATTGTTTTTCTGCACTTTATTTGAATTTGATTTATTGAAATGAGTCAAACTTAAAATAGTTATGTTTTCTGTAGTCTTTAATTGCTTTAAAAAATTGAATATAAAAAAATTCTGAGTTTTATTTACAAGGCATCAGATTTGAAACTAACAGATGATGGCTTAGTTTCTCTTAATTAGTAAGAAATGAAATAAATCTCAGATAGCTTAATAAAATAAAATTTATTCAGTAATAAATCAATAATGGTTTATAGCCAAACATATAAAAAAAAACATAAATTTTTATTTATTTTTGAATTTGTAAGTCATGTGCTAAATATAAATTTAGTTTTATGGTTAAATGAACTTTAACAATTTAAATAAAAATATTTCATGTTTGGCAACATTTAAGCAAAGTTTTAAAGTAAATTTAAATCTAAATAAATGCAAACTATTTAATTAGTTTGTTTAGCAATCTTTCTATAAAATAAAACAAGCTACGATAATTTTTTTATTGTTTATTTAATAAATATTTTACATATAAATAAAGTAATTATAAATTATTGTATTTTTAATGTCAAAATTTTAGGCTTCTTTTTGGGTAATTTTAGCTTTGTTTGCTGATGCTTGCCACAGGAATTGTGGTTCAAGTGTGCGTCATAGCGTTGCTTCACTTTACACATGACAAATTTTGTTTTATTTTTTGGAGAACAGGCACCTAATAAACATTTGTTGTGTGTGTGTGGGGTGAGGTATAGGTTTGAGTGTGCGTCACCGGCTGGTTTCCTGTTAACCCCTCGTTACTTGTTATAGTTATTGTATCTGGGCAATCGGGCGAAACCGAAGGACCAAACGAAACAGACAAGCGAATGAATTCCACATTTTGGTTAGTCACTTTCCTGTCTCTGTCTCCGTATCTGTATGACTGTATGTCTGCGCTTGTATCTACAATACAAGCAAGCGTATATCGATCTTAAAAATCTGTATATGTATCTGTATCTGTATCTGCATCTATACGTGCGTATTAGTCAGATCGAAGCATACTCATCGCTAGCATATGCACATATGTATCTGTATCTTGATGTGTATCTACAGCTATTTATATGACACACTGCAAAATTGCACTTCAATGTCAATGTCAATAATAAATAAATAAATAAACATGCACACGTCGTGCCTTCTATAGTGCTCATTATATAAAATATACTTTATATACATATATATTGTATATTATATATATATGTATTAAATATTTCTTTACATGCTTTGCCAAAATTATGCGTCATCTTGCAGTTACCAAGCACTCGCATTTTAAATATTTACATATACTATTTATGTGGCTTGAGATACAACCACTAACAAAAGTACAACAACACCGCCAAACATTGGCATTAACTTTCACCAGCTGTGGGTGGTTGAAAACTCACTCAAAGGGCTCTCAGCTCTTAGCTCTTAGCCCTTTGCCAATACGCCAAAAATAAAACTTTGCAAATTTTTGGCAAATTATCAAATTTCAGTCATTAAATTTGCATTAATTGGATTTAAAATGTTTGTAAGCAAAAGGGATAGGAAATTATCAGTCGATTAAACTCCAATATATTTTTTTTTTTAATTTCAAATGTATCTTAAAAATACATGGGAAATTTTTTATGACAATTTATTTATTTAATTGCTACAGAGAATTAATACAATTTAGTGTACAGTTAGAGCAACAAAGACCTTTAGGCACGCTCTCCTTTAGGACGCTCTGTTAATAAGTCCATTAAACTTGTATACAAAAGTTAGTATCAGAGTTTCTAGAGTATGCTTTAGTCTGTCATTTTCAACTACAGTTTTCCTAGCTTGTCTTTGACTTTAAGAAATATCAAGAAACAAGTGTTTTTAGCCCTTCTCTTGAATTATTAAATAAAACTTTTATTTTTTTGGTAGCTCAGCATTTTCTAACATTGTGGCTCATTGATTGAACTATGTGCTTTAAAATTAGTGCTAGTTATTTACTTAGCACCTAGTTAAACAATTGTACACAAAAAAAAGCTCAGATTCATTTGTTTTCATACTTTTTTTTTTATTTATTTTTTTTTTTTTGTGGTTCGTGTGCCGAAATGTTTCTTGATGATTCCGTTCGCTTGATGAGCTCAATGTCATTTCAATCAATGAGAATGCGACAAACACACACACACACACACACACACACTTACACGCACACACATGTGTACACATACTAATATTAAACAACAACAAACCGATTCGAACTGTACTTAGAAAGACACGTGATGATGAAACAAATTTTGTGGCCTCGAAATGAGCAACGAAAATCGTTCAAATGTTTGAACCAAAAATTATCCACATACTGCTTAATACCCTGTAAAAAGTTGTTCTTTTTGTTGTCACTTGTTTGTGCCTTTTGGGTTTCGATTGTGTGGGTTTTTGTGGGTAACAGATGCGCAGTTTAAGCCTTGAAACTAACCACCGTCTAGAGCAAACTCAGTAACATTACACACCTCCACGTCCCCAGGACCTTTTTACTCTTCTAGACACTGTCTGCCACCTTTCTCTGCGCTCGTTTCAGATACTGCGTATCCGTTGGATTACAGTACTTAACAGTACGCAAAGCTCTATAGTCTACACTGATAAAAAAAAAGTTAATGGTTTTTTAAAGCAATGAATTTAGACATTATATGTAGTGAAATAAATAAATATTAAATAAAAATATACAACATATAAATATTTAACTGAAATATTGAAATGAAAATAATAAAATTATTTTTAAAAATATCTTAGTTATATATTTAATAAATTTTTAACTAAACTTTAAAGCTTCCTAAACAGCAATTATATTTAAGTAGTCTAAATCTGAAGTTCAAAAAAATTTCTTCGATCAGTGTGCGCAAAATATTCGATGCGTAATTAACATGTCGTCGTCATTTCAAGGTTCCTTCGACCTTAACCTAAACCTACCCCCGCCCAACCACTAAAACCCCTTTCCACAAGCCATACACACTCACACACACACACACAGACAGACATTTTCCTTGGCGTTTGCAATCTAATTTCATTTATTTGCCCTTTTTTGTGTTAAGTATTTTTGGGTTTTACGTTTTCAGGATTTTTCGAGGGTTGTTGTCGACCTCTCCAGCTCCTTCTACGTCTCCGTCTCCATCTTCATTACCATTTCCATCTGCGTCTTTGTTTTTGGTGTATAAGTGTGTGTGTGTGTGGCAAAGAGAGCAATGGTGAAACTAGCAACACAAACAGGAGACAACGGACTAGTCCAGTCGCATTGCGTCGCGTTGTGTCGCGTCTCATCGCGTCGCGTCGTGTCGAGTCGTGTCCACTTCAGGTTGCCAGTTGCCAGTTGCCATTTGCTCATTCAGTCAGTCCAGCAATATTTTACTCATTCAATTATCTTCAATGCACGCTTATAAAAATATACAAATACACAGACATATTGTTGTACAAGGTAATATAGGCACATGTATAGATACACATACAGATACAGTTGGCTAGCTTGTAGATACACAGACATATATGTAGATACACAGATTGTCTGTTGCTAAATAGCTACAGATATACATAAGTAGAAATGAGTACAATAACACATGGCACACGTATCTAGATACAGGCATATCTAGCTACACAGACTGAAATACATGTATCTAGATACAGACATTTCCGTTTGCCTCTAGTTTCCATTCCACTTTCCACTTTTCCACTGCCAAATGACGTACGCTACTTCCATCTATTTTATTTATCTGTTCATCTATTGTATACCATAGATACATCTACTAGTTTAACTATCTTATTGTCTAGCTATTTATCTAGCTATCCTAATTATTTATCTAAGTATTTATGTGTCTGTCTACCAAACTATTTATTTCAGCTAGTTAACAAATTGCAAAAGTTTCCTACTGAAAAATAGTTTAAATGTTTACTATTAAGTGAACCTACTGCCTTTTGTTCCCATGCTGACATAAAAATCAATTTCTTGGTCAATTAGCGTCAACAGCAATCAGTTTTGTAACTCTAATGAGTTGACACAGTTTGTCAACTGTTGACCTTGATCGATTTTACGATTTGACGCACGATTAATTCTAAAAATGTAAACAGTTTTTTAAGCTTAACCCTTGTGATAATTTCTAGAAATTGCCTTAGTTGAGTGCTTATTAAAACTACTTAGCATATTATTATACAATGTTTTCTTGTAGTCTATTTTAAGCTAGAAAAAATTGATTGCATTTGTTATTGTGATTTTGTTAGAGCCCTAACGGGTCTTTCTTTCACCTTTGTACCCACGTAGTAGGCCCCCAAGAACCCCCTACTGTCCCTTTGCCCACTTTCAGCACATTTCGATCCATTTGACTCTCGTTCCCGTTTGTGTTCGACTAACATGCCGTGTGAATCTGACCTCGTGCACAGACACAGATACAGATACAGATACAGATACATAGTTACAAATAAATACTGTATGTGTGTTTGGTATATAAAAATGTGTATATGGAATTCCCCTGCGCTCTCGCGACAATCTATATTCAAAGCTAAGATACAAGTAGTATGAGTGAACTTCACAGATACAACAATAGCTACAGATACATAATGCAAATACATAGAGCTTTGCTATACACTCACGCGGGTATATACAGTGAGCTATGGGTATATGCATTTTAATTTTTCTCATTTTTATTATCTAAAAGGAAGTCCCTTTGCTCACACACACATACACACACATAGCTGTATCTGTGGCAGTGCGCGCCTACCAGAAATTAAAGAGGAAATTCTTGTTTTAATACACCGATGTGGCAAATACTCTAGTTCTATTGTATGACAGTGTACGCAAAATTACCCTTCTACCCTTTGACAGTGTATGCAAAATTAAACGCTCAGTGTACACTTTGAAGTGACACTGCCGTCAACGACGCCTCTGCACAGTGCGTCATATGAGTACACACACGCCTACTTTGAAGCCCTTTGCACCAACCGACAAAACCCACACGATAAATATACATATAACAGAGTGTGTGTGTGTGTGTGTTTTTTTGGTGTGTGTGAGAGAATTAAAACTCTGAAATTGCCTATTACAATGCAGAATAGATAACAGCTCAGTATCGTGACCATTTCATATCGTATAGATTTATATTGCAGATATTATAAAATATGTTAGTCACTTGTTCTTTCAACTCATGTGATAAGTGATAACTAACCACCCCAATCTTTGCTTCCATCTTAGAAATTCATTGAATAATCGTTAGTAATTTCTAAAAGGCATTTAAAAATATATTTCCAAAATAAATATTTAATATTTGTCTTGTTTTTGATTTATTAATATTTATAATGTATACAAAATATATTATAATTTAACCAATTCTTATGTACATAGCTACAACTGTTTATTAAGTGAACTATTTACTAATATTTATTATGGTATTTTATGTAGCTCAATATAAAGTTTATTATGGAACTTTTTACAGTAATATTTAGTTCATGTTTCTGTTATGCTTTGAATTAATTCTTTATTTAATTAATTATTTCCTTTCTGAATTCCCACTTTGCTGTAAGTTGTGCCACAGGTTGAACAATTTGAACAACTTGTTTGTAGCCTCTGTGATTTACCTCCTGCTGCTCTCTTTGACACGCTCTCTTTTAATCATTTGACTCTCTTTGCTCACTCCTTTCTGACTGTTTCTGTTAGTTATGTGTATGTGTGTGTGTGTGTTTTTTTTTGTGTCAAGTGCGGGGAGTGTGGGTTGGAATAAAAGAGTACTCGCCCACACGTTTCCTTTGTGTTTGTTTTACATGCTTAATTTTTGCATATTAACAAATTGCACACACATATACGAACACACACACACACACACACACATATTCATATAGCCTGATGTACATACACATTTAAACGAGTAGCGGTGACAGCTTCGGCAACAACTTCGACTTTTAGCTGCAGCTTCAGAGCTTCCCACTTGGCAAAAGACTTCGGTCTCTGCCGCGGCCGCTGCGGCTGCTGCGGCTATGAGTCGTTTTCAAGCTGACGCACATGCGTAAGCTGCGCTGTCAACAGCTGCATTCGCTGCGACAGCGCCAACAGCACCGACTGCACGCCAACCAATAAACTCGCACTGACACAAAACAAACACACACACACACACACATACAGAGGCAACTCTCACACAAGTAAAGAAATGAGCAGCAGCTGCTTGCGCTGCCTTTGACTCTGCTGTCGCGTTCGTGGTCGCTGTCGCAGCCACTGTCGCTGTCGCGGTTGCCGTTGCTACTTGCTGCTGCTCTGTAGTTGTCTGATCCCTGCAAAGAGCTTTTATGCTGCGCTGCTGCTGAGGTTTCCAAACCAAATCGATCCACCCGACATGAATGTCATTTATGTTTCAGTGTTAAAATAAATAGATTTATTTTTATAAATGCAAATTAAATTAAAAAAAGTTTAGTTATGAAGAAATACATAAAGTTTGAACAATTTTAATTAAAAATAATTAAAATGTTGTATAAAATTTCTGTATTAATTTCCTAATGAAGTAAATATACTTTTATAAAACCTTGGGCAACTTTTAAATACATAGTAAAATAGTTTAAATAATTTTTGAAAAATAAATAAAGCATAAATTAGTTACTTTAATTGTTTGCTGTTAAATTGGGTATCAAAAATTTGAAATTAAGATGAAATTATTATATTTATTTAGATTTGTTCATGGAATTTTTGTCGGCTGGCTGACTAACTGCCTTTGCCGCCTGTCAGAGTGTGTGAGAGTGTGTGTCTGTACCTCTGTGTGTGTTTGCTTGTCTTTGTGTTGTCATCGTCTTTTGAGATTTAACTGCTTACGCCTTGGACTCGAAGCCTCGAGACACTCGGCTACGACTCATCTGTTTGTTGCTTTCCTTGATGTGGTTGTTGTTGTTGTTGTTGCTGGGGCGCTTTCCTTAACAAAAATAATAAAAAAAACAGACAAAAAAAGTTTTGTGTAGTTGAAGCTTGTACAGTTGAGTTGAGTCCGAGTATATTATGTATGTAAATAAGCATATGTAGTACATATTATGTACCGAGTATCTTGTAGATACAATACAAATGGAACAGCGAACAGTGGAACAACGCGGCGACAACTGCGGCCAGCAGAAACAGCAGCAACAGCAATTGCAATTCCTGTCTTACGTTTTGCTATTGGCTATTGTTGTAGTTGTTGTTGCCATTGTAGATACAACAAACAACAACAACAAAAAAAAACAGGGTCTGCAGCTCTTTTTCCTTTTTTATGATTTTCCATTTCATTATCTTTGGTTTTGCGCTTTGCTTGCACCGCGAAAACTTGCATGGAGCAACTGCTGCTCATGCATCCGCCAGATACATTTCAACATTGTTGCCATGCTGCCCCTGCCGCTGCCCCTGCCCCTGCCCCTTTGCGCCACTTGTATCTAACACATACCATGGCTAAATGTTATAAAAAAAAAAAATCAATATATTCGCAACGTCGACGTCTGAGCCCAAAGTTGTTTTCTTATTTTTTGCGGATTTTTTTTTGTGTTTTCTTTTTTATTTTGTTTTCGTAATTCAAAGGCGAGAGATGCATAACGAAAAATGTCCAAAAACAACACAAAATGAGACAACAACCACAGCAACAATGGTAGCTCAGCCAATGGTGTTGGCGGGGGCGTTGGGCGGAGCAGAGGAATGAGTTCTCTCAGTGGTTGCTCTTGTTGTTCTTGTTGTTGTCGTTGTTGTCATGCCTACGAGTTTGCTTCATTTTTTGTATTCTTTCTTTACCCCATCTCCTTTATTTGTTGCTCTGCTAAGCACAACTCATTCGCATTCATTTTGTATTCCATTTTACACTTATTTTCCTTCGCTTCTTGTTCTTCTTCTGCTTGTTTCTCTGCTTTGCTGTTGCCTTCTCTTTCTTTGCTTGTTTGTCTTGCTTTTGTTTTTAAATATTGGTGCTGGAATACGGCTCTCTTTTTGTGGCCATAATTATTGTTGCCCATGCCTCGCAACATGATGCTGCTGCGTAAAGAATATTCCCCTCTCTCTCCCACTCTTCCACTTTACCTTTCTCTCTGTCTCTTTCTGTCTGCCTCTTGCTGACTCACTTGCTCTCTTCTGGGCTCCTTTAAGCTGCAATTATTGTGCGACCTATTGTGCTTGTTATCTACAGTCGTTTCAAAACACTGTCGCACTGTTATCGAATATATCGATTACAAAGTTGTACTAGGCAATATGTATATCGAGTTAATCGATTAATTATTTGTACCATTTTTGGTTACGCTTTTTGAGTAAAACTCTTTTCGATAAGTTATCGATTGTAGTTATCGGTATTTCAATTCGTCTGAAAAAGTTTAAATAAATGCAATGTTTATTCTAATAATTTATTCTAATTGAAAGTCTGGCTAAACTACTAGTATTTTATCTTAAAATGTTATCGAAAAGCTTACCGGCAAAGTTATCGATAACTTTGCAGCAATTGTATTCCCAAAAATGACCAAAAAAGGAGTAAAATTTAATAACAGTATGCACCAGGATACCAAATCAAACTTTATGCACATATGACTCTATATTCGCTTTAAAATTCAAAGTTATCGATTAGTTAATGACCGAATGGGCCATAGTTCACTAACAATACTGTTATCCGTTTTGTTGTTCAGATACTCAGTTGGGGTGTGGTTGTGGGTAACTATGTATTAAAAGGTCATAAAATGTATTTAACTTTCATCGCACCACCAACACGTTGGCAACCCAATCAATCCAATCGATTACTCGATAAGCATTTTTCTGACTTCTGGACTTACTATTACGATTGTATTGTTTTGAAATTTGCTTTGTTTCATTTCATTTCATTTTTTCCAATCCATTAATAAGCTTGATGTTGTTTGTTTGTTAGCTATTTATAAACAAATGAGCATTGATTCGATTACGTTGACGTCATTGAATTGATATGAAAAGAGCACAATATGAAATATAATAATTATATTAATAATAAGCGTAATAACAACTGCAATTACTTAACTAACAATTGGGCCAGAATGTCAATCGATTGGGATTCAAGTTGCTACAGAAATAAATAAATGTATTCCATATATTATATGAGTATGTAACGACTTGTATATAACTAAACAGTTAGTTTTAACTAAATGACGCGATATGCGTTACGTTGCTCAGTTAATTGTGTTACAATTAAAGTAGGAAATTATTATTGTTATTTATTTGTGCTAAAACAACTCAAGATTTGTAAATTTACACACCCTACATTTGTCTGTCATGCACAGCGGGTATGAGAGACTTAGGGAGTGAAAAATTCAATTTTATTTCAGATTAACAGTTTATTAACATAGCATTAACAGCGTCACTTTAACAGTAGGTTAACAAAATGAGGTCAGAAAAACATTTAACAGCTACAGACAAATGTTCAAAGCACATTTAACAGTTTGTTAAAGTGCTAACACCAAGTTTAACTATAACATAATTACAGGGTATGTGTGCGTCGACTCATCAGACATACTTTTTGCTCTCCTTTTGCTTTGTGACTATTATAATTTGCTAACACGTTCCGTTAAGCGGATCGACGCAAGCAAGTAACCGACCTCAGACCTCAGTCGTATTACCCCACCTACCGACACCATGTACCTCCCCCCCCCCTCTCACTCACTCTCTCCCCCACAATTTGCTTTGTTAACCAACTTAACCCCTAACTGACTTGACTCTTGCTGTATGCATAAAAAAGTAAACGTATTTATATAGTCGCTTATCAGTTGACTGTGCTCGCATTTTGTGCACAGCGATTTCTATTTATAACGAGAGATACACTCGCTACATTCAAGCAGCGAGTACAGAGTACAGTATATATATATATATGTATGTATATATATTTATATATGTATGTCTGTTTGTGGACATGTGCTTTTTTAGTATGTGTAATTCGTTCAATTTCCCATTTTTGTTGTCGTCGTCGTCTGAGAATTGTGCAAATGGACAGCCAAATAAAGCGAGAAATACTCGCACTCATAAATAAGTCTCAATTGGAATTGGTATTAGCTTCAGCTACTTTATTATACAGTTTATTTTCTACTATTTAAAGACCCTGTACTAGCGTAGCTTAAGGAGTGTTTCTGGAATATTTTTTTTTGTTTTTTTTATATTAGTAACAAGTGTATGTTAAAAATATTTATAAAATTTTGTAATTTAGTTTCAGTTGTCGCATGAACTCACTTTGTGTCAACTACAGGGTCTTTAACAGCCAACTTATGCGACTCTAGCATTTTCTGCTACTTTTGTTATTTTTATTATTTATTTGTAATATTGTAAATTACTCATACGCCACGTTTTGCAATTGTGACCCAGTTGAAATAGTTTTGGTTTGTTAATTATTAAAACCAAAAATCGTCTCTCCCTCTCACTCACTCTCTCTCTCTCCCTCTCTTTTCTCTATCTTTTTCTTTGTTTGTATCTGTATCTGTGTGGCTTTAATTTGTATCTAAGCTGATTGCTTTGAGTGCAAACTTTGCACAGTTAAATAGCTCAACAATTGCTGCAACAACACACGGAGTTGACAAGTGCAGAAACTGGTTTTCAATTTTCATTTACCTATCTACTTACTTATACATATATAGTTATATATATATTTTTTATTTATTTATTTATTTTTTTTTTTTAATTTTATTTTCATTGCGTTTTTCATTGTTTTTGGTTTGGTAGCTACAGACAATGCGAAATTTAAGAAATATCGTGGAGAAATCGAATCCGAGCGAGTCTCTTTCATCATTAGCAAACAACTTTTTGCAATCACTTTGCAGTCGACTCAAACTGGAATCAGAGAAACAATTTTAATGAGAGCAAAATTCTCTCATTGTCTCTCTCCCTCTTTTTGCTATTCAGTAGTTATGCTTAACTAAATCGAAACTTTATTTATAATTTATTGAAGTCAGTTCCACAAAATTTGAACTTTTGTTGTGACATTTGTTTGGAAATGTGATCGCGTTTAAGCCAGTTTAAAACAGCTGCTAATCGGACGGGCCTTAGCTAGAAACTTAACAACATTTTTAAGTATCTATTAAAAGGTTTAAATGTGTATTAATTATTATAATAAATAATTTGAAAAATACTTTTATTTTTATGAGAAAAAGTATGAATAAATAAAAAGTAAATATGTATGTATAAAGTAATACTTCTAAGCTTAATTTTATATATATTTTATAATTTTTAAACAATGAGTTTCAGCTGAAAAATGCAGCTAGAATCAAAAATTCGTATAGGATATATTTTTATAAATTTTTTTTTTGATTTAAAATTTCTTTAGTTATTTTAAAAAAAATATTTGAATGCCCTGATACTGATATCACATGCATTTAATAGGCTAGAGCACTTAAATGATTAAACAAATTATTCAATTAAATGTATTAGTGTATTCATAAAGATCAAAGCAAACAAATGAGTTGGGATGATTGTATCTAGATACATGGCACGAAATGTATACGCAAAGTGAGTGTGTGTGTGTGTGTGTGTGACCCTAAAAGCAGTTTTACCATTTTCCATTTTCTCTAGTTTACACGTTCTCTTCTCATCTATGACATTTTTGTTTACAATTTCAATAGCACATGCAATGAGTGTGTGTGTGTATCCAATAATCCTCTACACGCTCTCTCTTTCTCTCATTTGTATTACTCCCTCACACTTGCAGTATCTCGCTCTCTCTCTCTCTCTGCTGCGCTTAATCCCACAATTGCAATCACAGTCGAAACTTTTCGATTTTAATTGTTTTTTTTTCGTTTTTTTTTTCTCTCAACTTTTTTGTTGTTGTTGTTTTTATTGTGTTTCTTTCGCGTATTTTGCACTTGAACGACTTTCAATTGAATTTTGTATTTATATAATCAGAAGCGCATATCTACATATATGTATGTATATATATGTACATTTATATTCTATATATTTATATATTATGTATCTCTGCCGTTTAGCCATAAAGAAGGCAATTTACATGCAACAAACACACAGATACAGATACAGATACAGATGCACATACAGATACAGATACAGATACATGTGTAGAAGCATACAATGCAAAGTATTTATTGAGTTGTTGTTGTCACTAGTGTGGTTGTTGTTGTTACTGCCCCATTTGTCATGCCTTGCAATCAATGACCAAACCAAAAATTTGCAATGCGCAAATTTTGTATGTAAAAAGCAACAATTAAATGCGCAACTAGCACATACTACGTATAAATTATAAAATAAAATACTTGTATGAATAAATAATGTTATTTATATCTAAAATTGGTTCAAAATAAAAGTCTGGGATTTTACAAATTTAATTAAATATTTTTTTTTTTTAATTATGTACAAATTTTCTTAACAGTACTCGGTAGTTTCAGTGTTGAAAAAAACACTTTTATTTACTTAAGCAGAATTTTTAAATATTACAAATTTAATGAAATGTCTTAAATGACTCGTATAAACTATATACCCCATCTGTTTTTCTAATCACAATTTTTTCTATAACAAATGCGATTCCACATAAACATGAAATAAGCTGCGAGAGCGGAAATAACTCTGGTATTGATAATACTAAGAAGCAGTAGCAGAAAAACTAATTATATGTAAACTTTATTTTGAATAAATGATAGAAATAATTATTTAAAATAAAATTGAATTTTTAAAACAGTTTTAGGGATTATATAAAGCAATTTGAAAAAGATTTTAACCAATTTACACATTTTGTGTCTTCTTTGAAACTATTAAATCTCAACCTACTTGACCCAGATCAGCTTACTATATCTTATAGCTGATTTGTGCTGAAAAAATGTGTTTTGAAACGATTACGTGGACTTTTACAGTCGGCTGGATCGACTGCATGCTTGCCAAGTAGTCTTAGAATTAAACTTTAAATATAATTAAATAAAAACCTCTGACATGCCGCAGAACAAAATTAATTCCCCACTTGACAGTGGTTAAATTCAAAGCTAATTTCTTTTACTAAGTGTTGAAACTTGAACATATTTAAATATATATTAAAATAAGTAATACATTTTAAAATAATTAACTCTGAATCTTACAACAAATGACTAACCAATTCCCTTTTACTTTTTTCTATTTCTAGGTAAGTTTTGGTTTCTTGGTGGCAGTTAAACTCAACCTTCGGGATATGAGCGAAATAATACAAATAATTGAAGAATGCTGCAAAAATGAATCATTTGGGATGAATCACATGAACAAACACGTGTGTGTATGTGTGTGTGAGTGAGTGTTTGAATTTAGCACAAAATGATCTCAACATATTTAAATGAAATGTTATTTTTGAAAACCCTCAAACGTTACCACAAATGTTACCATATAAGTTCCCTGGAAAAAAATGTATGCTGATTCTAGGGCTGCAGAAAATCATTCAATTTTTCCTAGAAATTGGCTAACAAACTAAAACTTTTCACTTGTGATTGAAAATAATACCGGAAAGCGTTGAAACACAAAACTCTCGTCGTTAACGACTAAACAGAGTTGACTCCCTGAGTTCTCTTATAGAGTAGCTACCAAAGTGCTCAAATAGTACTATAACTTGTATATATGTGTGTTTATGTAGACAGACATGTGCGTACCGATTTCATTTTAAATTTTATTTACTTTTGCTACACGAATTTATAAACAAATGTCGAAATAATTTCGTGTATTTTTTTTTGCTAGGCAGTTTAAAAATCGATTTATAAACTGATGAGGGAGAGTTTTTATTTAAAAATCGGTCATGATAATAAAGATCATCAGAATATTATTTTAGCATTAATTAAATTGAATTATCAATTAATCTGTTCAATTTGTTTAGAAGTAAAAAGTATTTTAAAAATTTATTTTATTGTTTTTTAAGACATTAGAAATTTCATTGTAATTACAAATACTATTTTTATAGGGTATCTAAACTTGAGCTTTAAAATTTCTTGCATTATTTTCTTAACAAATAAATTTGTACATGTCAAAATTCTTTGAATGGAATTTTAAAGGTAAACAATTATGGCTAATTACTAATGAGAGAAGCACAAAGAGAGGAGAGGGATTGGGAGTGGGAGTGGCAGTGGGAAGAGAGAGTGAAATTTATGCCAATTTATAAATCATTACTCATACGCAATGTATGCCAAAATACGAAACTCATGAACATATTCAATTTTGTTGCTGTTGATCTCACTTGAGAATATTTGTTCATATACATGACAAATGATTTCATCATCATCATCGTCATTATTCTTAAATTTGTCATATGCTTTTTGTGCTTAGAAATACTTAAATAAATTGAGTCTCAGTCTATAGTTTAGCTTGACCCATTTTAAAGCTAAATCGCTGAACAATTCAATATTTGTCATAATCCGCTCTTATTCATGTTCAATTGTGCCTTGATTTGTGCACTAGTCAAAGCAGCACATGGGCTGAGCGCTCTTTATAAATACCCTGGAAAAAGACTTAATCATAGTTGGGGAATACAAAACTTTATTAAAGTTTTAAAGTTGCAAATAAATTGAGAATTAAAGATTTAACTGCACATGAAATTTAATAAATAAATAGCTAAAAAATAAATAGAAAACCCAGGGTAGCTGCTAGTCGTGCGTGTGTTTACAAGCTGCTTAAATTTTGTAACTAAAACTCAAATTAAAGAAATTAAATACATGAGGCGTGTCAGTTGTTAGCTGTTAGTGTTGTCCAACACTTGAATGTGTGCAGCCAATGAAAATGGAAAAGTGAAAAACGAGTCGCGAGCGAAGGCAACAACACAAATTTTTTGCACATCAGAAGAAGAAGAAGAAGCGAGAATTATAAATATATAATACATATATGTATATAAGTGTGTATATGTATAAGTTATGTACTAGTATATACTACAGGGTGTAGTGGGCGTGACACTTAAACTGGGCGCCAAAAATATTGATGAAGAAACCCAAAAGTGACATGCCGAAGGTTTTAACAGTCTCGACCTACGTGTCGGGCATTAAACCCAAATCGTTGCTTGTCTGTAACACTGTGTGTGTGAGTGTGTGTGAGTGTGTTTGCTTTGCTGAGGGTAGAGATGGGAGCGTGCTTGGCTTGCTTAGGTACTAAGGGGAGTTTAAAAAAAAAATATTTTAAATATAAAAAATTCTATTAAAAATATTATATTATTTTATTTAGTTAATATATAAAATATTAACAATTTAAATATTCGAACCAATTTGTGTTGCTTATTCATAGAGCTAAGCGGCTAAATCTAAAAAACTGTAGCTTTAAAGCTTAGTTTTAAAAAACACGAGGGTTTTTGTGACTACCAATCACGAAACCTCACGAAAAACTGTTTATACGCGTTACTCGTAGAGTAACTATAGTAGGGTATATTGTAGTCGTTGGAATGTATGTAACAGGCAGAAGGAGGCGTGGCAGACCCCATAAAGTATATATATTCCTGATCAGCATTAATAGCCGAGTCGATATAGCCATGTCCGTTTGTCCGTCTGTATGAACAAGAGGATCTCAGCAACTATAAGAGCTAGAATGACCGAAAAGGTCGCAAATGAAAGATAAATTGCCCAAGCAGTACAAGTTTGTTTTTGTTTTTTGACACGCCCACTTTAGGGCGTTCTATGTTCATACAAAGGTAAAAGCAGGTGAAAATAGCATGTTTTAGTATAGAAAACTTTTTTGTTAGTTACGTTATTTTAACCAAATTTACATAGGATGTACGCATCTGTGGCGCTCATGTACTAACCAAGTTTCATCCAATCGGACTACTATATCGTATAGCTCCCATAGGGACAATCGGTCGAACATTGAGTCACGGTTATCCTAAAGTCGGGGCGACTATAGCATTCTTTCTTGTATTTACTTTACTTTCGAGTGAGGCACGAGCCTTTGTCGTGATGCCATGCGCCATTTTGGGGAGCATCTCCAACACTGACATATGTTTGCTGGTGTTTGCCTTTTAGCCATTTCTTTCATTGCCCTAAACTGACTTTTGTACTACGGGCACGCCAATTCCGCCCTTAACCCAACAAGACACCCTTAAAGCGATGCCCCGTTGCCACCCGTTGTCCCCCCCCCCCCCTGTCCCGTTTGCTTTACAAGCCTTAGCAAACTACTTAAATATTTAAGCATCCGTTTGCGTATATACATGTATATAATTATACATATTAATATATATACACTTGTGAGCATGTGTGTGTGTGTGTACGTGTCTTTCTTGACATTATTGATTTAGCATTTAGCATTTATAACTTGAACGTTGATTGCAAAACAGCAACAACAACAACAAGAGACAGGCAACAATGACAGACCAAAAGTCAACTCTCTACATTTCCCAACTTTCATTTGTTTACGTTGCGTATGCGTAATAAGTAATATGTGTTACTTGTCACTCATACGCCACGTTGTCCTTGACTAACTGTCAAAAAGAACCACAAAACGACACACAAATGCAACAAATTCAATCAAAACATTAACGCAACTAATCTGATCAAATTAAATACATAAATGTATTAAGTTGAGTTTTATTTAAAAGCTACTTAAAGACTGTTTAACATAAGCAATACGCTTTCAGTTAGACACCCTTTTGTTGCTCTGATACCCTGGAATTTGGAGTGTACTTAATTTTGATAACATTTCAAAATTCAATAGAAAAAAAAAAAAAAAAAAAAAAAAAAATTAAATTGAATGCAATTTATGCATAATTCGATTCAATTTCCATACCCTGTAATTAACGCCGTGTGTAGTGTGTTTAATTCAAGTGTATTTTGGACGATTGTCACTTGTCTGTGCATTTCAAATGCAATTTCTTGCACAGTTGGGACAAAATTGTAAAATTAATAATAAAAAATAGTATAGAAATGGCAATATGAAGTGGTAGCGTGTGTGAGTATGTCTGTCTGTGTGTGTGTGTGCATGTGTATGACAATCTATAATTATATAGCTAGATAAATTAATTTGTAATTGTTGGCTCTTCAATTATAATCTTTCAACTATTTGGATTTGTGCATTTGATTGAATTTCCTATGTGCGACTGTGTGTGTGTGTGTGCGTGTGTGTGTGTGTGTGTGTGTGTGTTTGTGTGTGCGTGCTTGTGCTCGACTCTTTGGGTTACATAATGCGACCCTGGCAAAGTCCAGACACGATGCTAATCCAACCACCAACAACGCTTACAACACACACAAGCTCATTAATTATTTCCTTGTTTTTGCTGAGTGTGCGAGTGTGTGTGTGTGCTTATGTCTGAGTGTGTGGTAGGTTTACGGGAGTGTTGGAGCGTGGCCCACCCAATATCCAACACCCATTGCAGCTTCAGTGAGACGCGTGCGTGGCTCTCAGGTTGCTTTTGACTGTACTCACCTGACCTGAACAACCAACGGCCTTACCCCACCATTATCTCTCTTTCTCCCTCTCCCACTCTCTCTTCCTCTCTGTCTCTGCCTCTGCCTTGCATCGAAATGCACTTTAAACTGTCATTGAGTAAGATTTCATGTCAAGCAATGCGTTTTTGAAAGGGATTCATTTGAGTTCTTCATTTTACTACCGAAAATCGGAATTTTGGGCTTGAAAGGGTGGAAACTGGTAGTGTTTTCCTTAATTGATGTTTTCTTATAATTATTTATTGTAGAGAAACTTAGATTTTTGGTAATAAAAAGCACAGATTTTGAATTAGATTACTATTTTTAATTCTACTACACTTCCCCACACAGTCTACAGTGTTTAACATGTGTTATAAATTGAGCAGGTTTTTTCATTTTTCATTTATACATATTTGAATGTTCTTTGCAAACATGCAGCACAAACTACCCAATCAAAGTAAACCCGTTTACAGGATATGTTATTGGCATGATATTTTAAACGTATGTGCCGAACACGATATTGTCCAAAGCCATGTAATCCATTTAAAGGGCCAACAGCAGAAATGGCAACAACGGGGCCCGAGCAATATTTATGAGCAAACTACACACACACACACACACACACTCACACACACGCTAACTGGAGCTAATAAGGCACACACGCGTACGTGGAAAAAGCCACCCCCTTTGCCAATAAGTGGAACTGGGAATTGGAGGCGTTTGTAAGGGACCCTTTTGGCCCTTTTGGTTGTAGCCAGCTACTGGCAATGGCCTAAACAAACTCAATCAGTTGTTTGCTTTATGACAGAGCTTTTGGCATCGCGGCCATGTCCTTTTAGTCCTTGCCTAGTCTTTTGTACATATATATTTGTATAAACATATATATTTATATATGTATGTGTATGTGTTTGCTGTATGTAGCTAGAGATGAGCGCGTGCTTTGAGCACGAACACGCAAGCTAACACAGCCACGCCCACACAGCACACGGCCCAGCTAATTTCGTGTATTGAACTTTGGTTTTTTATGCTTAAATTTAGTTGACAATAGTCTGGATTTTATAAGCTCAAATTAAGTCTTGAGTTTTATTTAATTTTTTTTTTTTTTTTTTTTTTTTTTTTTTTATTAAACTATTTTTATGTGTCGCCTTTTTAGCTGTGCTAATTAATTAATTTGAAGCAGTGCTACCGGATTAAGTGCACCATTTTTGGAACGAATCCAGCGCATCTCTATAGGTGTACATACTGCATGTGTGTGTGTGTGTGTGTGTGTGTGTGTTGTTTTTGTTTTTTTTTTTTCTTATTTTTATCAGCGCAACTTGGAAATTGATGCTGTCGCTGTCGACGTCGCTGCTGACGCTTGTCTTTTGCTGTAGGTGTGTGTGCGTTAGTGCCTGTGTCTGTGTGTGTGTGTGTGTGTGTGTGTTGGTATTGAGTATTTTGTGGCAGTTGCCACTTTTTGCCTCCTCCTTGCTACTGCTACTGCTGCTGTTGTTGTTGTTGTCCTGGCCTTTTGCGTGCGAAGGACATTTCAGTCTATTCGGAACTTTTGAGTTGGGGAGTTGAAAATCGCGCGTGTTTCGTTCGTGTTTGTTAAGGTTTTCAGCGTTTTCCTTACTGTTTTTCTTTTCTCTGCCTTTCGCTGCTTGCCTCCCTTCGCGATACACGGGTGTCTGTGTGTGTGTGTGTGTCAAGCAGACAAAACTTCCTGCCCCGTTCAGTTGCCCACTGAAAATTTCTTTGCCTTTCGCATTTTGTTTATATATTTTAATAATGTATTTTCATATTTCCATTTTTTCTTTGCTTCTGCTGCTATTGTTTGTTATGTGCGCTCTGTTGTTGTTTTAATTGGAATTGGATTACGGCTCGGTTGCGTGTGCCCTGGCGTATACTTAATGCGTTACGCATACGCCGCATTGCTCTTGTCTGGCAAGCAACATTCCATTAAGTAAACTTCCAAGTCCACCCCACCCCTCCCCCCGCACACCTCTACCTCCCCTACCCCTTCCCGCTGCTGTTTTTTTTTTTCATTTTTTTTTTCTTGCTGTGTTGTCCTCTTTTTTCTGGGCGTGGCCAGAGGTCCTTGACATAACTGAATGTCTGACATTTCTTTAAGTTTTTTTTAACACATTTTTTCTTGGTGTTCTAGTGAAAAAGCCTCCCCAAAGGGTCTACCAAACTTATGTAATCTTAAATAATTAAACCGAAAACAACAACAAAAAGAAAAGTGACTCAAATAACAGAAATAAAATAAAATGTTGCTGCATCGTTTAGATGTGAGTATCTGGCACACAAATTAACGAAACTGTTTTCAAAAATGTTGAGCAAAATGTAAGTAACTAAAAGAAGAAACAAATTCAAGATTTCTGCGGTAATTTCTTATCAAATTTGTCAGTTTTATCGATAAAAATACGAGGAACGGCGCAAATAAGCAAGTGAAAATAAAAACACTTTAAACAGTAGCAAGAAAAGCGTTTAACTTTGCTTTTGTTTTAGATAAAAGTTGCCTAAACTAAACCATATTTAAAGCATATTTGTCACCGATTAGACCTATGGGAACTATGCTTTATATCACCCCAAAGCGGGTGTGGTAAATAAAAAAAATATAAATAAACACATCGTTACTATAAATATTAATGCTTTTAATACTAAAACTAATACTTTCAATAACTTTCAAATACAAAAAAAAAAAATACAAAAAAATTATTTAAAAAATTATTTAATTTAAATTTAGAAGAAAAAAATTATAACACATAAATTAAAGTTACTGGAATTATAATAAAGAAAAAATAAAATTTTGTGCTCGTATTAAAGTACCGTCAATTTAAGAGTCAACTCAAATACTAAATAAAAATTTAAGCGAGTTGAAATTTAATAGCATTATTATAACAGTTTTCGACGCTGGACGTTGATTGTTATACTGTTATACAAAGTTGTTATAAATAAAGGAGAATGAGGAAGTGAGAGTGAGAGAGGCACCGAAATGAACCTGTTTTCATATGAAGACAATTCCTGTGACTAAATGTGGAATTGTGGGCAAAAGAGTAGGAGGTAGTAGGAGTAGAAGAGGGGTGTTGAGGAGTGGGGGGTGCAGTTAGAACGCAGTGAGAGCAGAGGTTAAACCAAACCATGTACAATACTCATAAATTAACGTTAAGTTGTCCTTTAAAGCAAGTACCTTCCCCCTAGAGTGCCCCTTCCTCTCTACCTACCCCACCCCCACCCATTAGTACTTCCCATGGGCAGTATTGGTTAGCTGGGTTTACCTCAAACTTAAATCGCGTGACAATCCATGAAATAATTTCATAATTCCAGGCCACAACACAAACACACACAAAGCACTTTTTATAGATACACACTGCAAATGGAGTTCAGGCAAACTTCCAATGCGACCCCAACCCAACTAAGCCCATTCACCACGCCCCCTGCGCCCCTTTCCTCCGTCTAACAGTCATAACTCTTTTTTTTTTCAATTTCTCGCTGCTTTAAAAATATGTTTGCTCACTTTTTGTGAGCACAGCAGCGCGGGGGCGGCGCAATGTTTAGCTGCAGGGTTAGCAGAGGACAGGGTGGGCTTGAGGGGGCCACGAGGGGACACGAGGGGGTTACACGAGCGCCACAACAACAACAAAAGCGACGACAACGCCGAGGACATCGACGTCCTTCCGTTTCGTCCGTTAACCCAACCTTGTCCCCTTCCACTCCTCTGGGCCGACGCCTGCGTGTATTCGTCCTTTGTCCTTCATCTTCCTTTCCTATCCTTCATCCTTCATGCTTCATGCTTCGTTCTGCGTGCCACTTTTTCTTTACATTGCTTTGCCCCCCTCTTCAGCTGCTTCTTTTGCTTTCTTTCTCGCTTTTTTCTATACTTTATATTTTTTAATACCCTACAGGGAAGGGGTGTTATAGGCTGGTGGACAGGAACTGAAGTAACCCAATCGAAATTTTATTTATTATTTAATTCAAAGCATTTCTAAGCTTATTAAAGTTCCCTCAGCACAGAGTAACCCGCTGTCGAGCACACTCGCTTTTTAGTTTTGCGCTGTTACCTTTTAAGCACTTATTACATGCTTTGTTTTACTCTTGGCTGCTTTCGGCATTTGCACAACTTTAAATAATTTAGCGCTGCCTCCCCTAAACTGCGCCACGCCCCCACCACACACACACACACACACACACACAGGCAGTCGCGAAGAAGTTGATGCCACCACTCGGGGCTGCCACTTGTGGTGTGGTGAATATTAAATGGTCTCGGCTTTCGGTCTAGCTCTGTGTTGAAATCAGAGGCAACAATTCTCAACACCCAGCACCCCCTCCCCCCCCCCCCCCTCATTCTCTTTTTCCGCCTCCACTTGTGTGTAAGCTCCCGAGGCATTTTGCTGGCTAACAAATTTTTTGTAGCATATTTTTCAGCGCCAGTCAACTTTTCGCTCAGTTATGTGAGTCTTTGTCTGTGTGTGAGTGTGTGTGTGTGTTACAGTGCGTGTGTGTGTGTGTGCTCAATTCATAAGACTGACAAATGAGAGAAAATACGAGTTTTGCTTTTTTATGAGTTTTTATTTAAAAATTTAACATAATTTTAGCTGGAAAACTTAACTTATTGACGCTCTAAATTATATTAAAAACAGTGTAATGCTAATTTAATATATTTATACAACTTATAGCACTTTAATGTGAGCTTTAAGCAAGTTCCAGCTAATTAAACTCTAAATAAATGCGCTGAAAATTCAATAAAATAATTTTATAAATTTAAAATTGGTTAGAGTGATATTTTTGTTTGTTTAACTGCTTAAATTTGTTTAAATTTCTTTTAATTTGATTTAATAAAAAGTTTAGAAATTTTTATTTTTTTTTTTTTACTTCTTGTAGCTTTGTTTTGACTTCTATTTTTATAATTTAAATTAAAGACACATTTTTATTTAAATTGATACTTTTATTTAATTTAAATTAAAGGATAATTGTTATTTTTATAACTTTTATTACTTTCTATATTAAATTTTCCTGCTTTTCTGCTCAGTTCGGACACTTTCCCCGTTGGCTTAATTACTTTTCAATGGATTTGCAGAAAAAGCTATGCAGATATCGATTGCAAACATTTTGTGGCTGCACCTGCTGCTCGCCAGATGGCGCCTGCGTGTATATTGTGTTCTGTTTCCTTTTTTTTTCCTTCTAACTTGTTTTTATTTCATTTTTTGTTATAAGTTGTTGACTCAAGTTGTGGCGCATTTATGACATTCCAAGTGGGTTCCGTGACAATCGGGCAGGTGGCAAATGGCAGTCTCAAACAAACTCACACACACCCACACCCACACCCGCACACACACACCGACCTATTTACAAGACCAACTTGCATCTCGTGTCGCAGCTTTAATGACAACCGAGCGAAAAGTTCAAAAAGAATACGCAAAACTTGTGTGCTGACAGTGGAGTTGCCTTATACATACCCTGTAATGCACATGGAACTAGGGTAAACTAAATTTAAACTAAAGCTTTAGGTTTACTTATATGTAAGCTTGAATTTAAACAGAAACGAAATGTTTTATTGATTAAAACACTTCCACTAACAGCCAGTATTCGCTTAAATTAAGTAACCTAACTAGGGAATAATCTTAATTATGACATCGTTTCACATGTGAGCACAGCATACCCGTTTTATTAGCCAACTACAGGGTGTTTCGCAGCAAACACTCGCTCAAAATAATTTTCACTTACGCTCTCTTCGCGCTCCCTCTCACTCTCGCGCTGCAGCATTTTCTGTCTCTGTCTTGCTACCACTGGCACTGCCACTCCCACTCTATTAACCGTAGCCAACCCTGCTCCCCCACGCCTTGCCCCCTTCCCCTGCTACCTACTTAAGTATGGATCCTGTTGGTTTTAGGTGTGTGTGTGTGTGTTTAAATTTTCTGCTTCTTTCTCACTTTATGACTGTGCATGAATTTCCCACGAGTGTGTGTGTGTGTGTGTGTGTGTGTGAGTGTGTGCGTGTTTCGCCCCCAATATGCAGCTTCCTCCCTGTCGTGCTGCCGCTTTTCCAGTGACAAGAAGATGAAAATGCATAAAGAAAATTCAGCTTGTGCATAAAAAGAGTTTACAGTTTTCCTTCCTTCGATTGTTGTTGTTGTTGCGTCCTGTAAAAGTATATATATATATTTATATATACATGTGTATATATAAAAATCGATTGTCTGGGGACTTTTTCAACTTTCCCTCACTTTCCTGAGGCATCGTAGGGACTGGGCGTAGGCGGTCGCAGGAGCTGCTTGTTTTTTTTTGGGAATTCTGGATTTTGCTTTGCATTTTTCGGCAGCTGGAAAAGCTGTAACACCCGCAACTGGAAAATGTCAACTTTTCAATGCCTCTGTGTGTGTGTGTGTGTGTTTATATTTGTTTTTTTTTTTTGGCTATTGACGCCATTTTGTCGCTTTTGGCCTGGTCGAGAGACCGTTGCCAACCAATAAGTTGCTGAATGCCGCCAAATAGCGCGAGCTATACGCACACATAGACACACATTCACACACACGCACACACACAGCTAGACAGACAGACTAACTTTCCAGGCGGCTGCGTCTCCGCCATTTTGAAATTGATACACAGCAACTTTAGCTTTTGTGAGCTGTGCCTGCTGCTGCCCCTTCCCCTTCCACTTCTTTGCCTATTCCCCATTCTAAATCCCCCACCCCTTTCTCTTTCAAACATACTGCCACCACTTCTCCTACTCCTTTTCAAACTCCATTCCCTTCGATCTACGCTGCTTGCCTACTGCTTCATTGCTCCGCTGTTTGTAAGTGTATGTGTTTGTGTGTGTGCCGTACCTCTCTCTTTCGCTGTGCGTGTGTGTGTTTGTGTGAAGCAGGTGCCTCTTAGGCAGCCTGCAATTGGCATGTGCTGCAATTGGGCTACGGGTCAGTCAGCTCCGCTCTCTCTTCTTCTCTATTACGCTCTCACTCTCGCTCGCTGTGTTTCTCTTTGAACACACACACACACACACACATACTCTCGCACGCACTCTGACATGCCTTCCATATTTCCAGCTGAAATATTGTGTTGTTGTTCTTGTTGTTTTTGTTTTGCTAGTTTTGCACTTTGCAGTTAGAATTTCTTGTTGTTGTTGCTGCTGCTTAAGCACGCGTGCGAGCGAGTGAGACAACACATTGGGCACAGCAAAGGGAGCAGCAGCGAGTGTGGTTTGGGTGGGGGGGGGGGGTAGTGAATGAGAGATGGAGTAGAAGCAGCAACACCAGCAATTTGGGTGCCTCTTTGACAGCCCTCTACTAATCTGATGCCGGCTGTCGTAGATTCTAAACCGCATTCCTGCACTCTTTCCATCTCCCCCTACCTCCTCCCCACACGCTTTCTTTTCCTTTGCTACAGTCACTTACAGTGGCCAGCATGAGTTTAGGGCCACAGACGAAAATTGTGTGCATATTTCGAAACAAACAACAACTAAAGGAAAACAGGCAACTACTAAACAAGCTGCTAAACTAACTCCAACTAGCGGCCAGAGGAATTGTTAGAAAAGTTTTGGTTAACAAGAAGTTTTCTCATTGCAATCCTTAGTCAAAATAGCCCACTCTGTGAACAGGTGGCAGCACTGGCTCTCAATTGTTGCTATCTGTGCCAGGTGGCAACGCTTGTCGTTGTCTTTAACTCAAAACCAAATCTGTTTTAACTGTTATACGAAGAAAACTAGTTAAATTTTAACGATGTTCCACCTATGAGACTTTTATATTTGGTATAAACTGTTATACACTGTTATAAATGGTAGGCTTTTAATTGTTTTCCTAGAATCAGTTTATCAATTGTGATTAACACAGTGTCGAATTTATCGCTTTTAAGTTCAAATTGTATACTTTTATTCAATACTGTTATACTTTAAATAGCTTAATGAAATTTGATCGGCATACGTTGGTATTACACAGATTTTGAGCTAATAAAACTGGTCAAGCGGTCAAGCAATGATGATGATGACGGTGATGATGATGTTGTTTATAATGATCATACTGATTTGAACATTCAGCGAGGAGTCTTTCAAGCTTTACACTTGATAGAAGTAGAAGAAGAAAAACATGGAGAAGCAAAGCATAACGAAACGAAAGAAGACGAGACGAATATCGAGAAGAAAAAGAATCAAATCAAAGTAACAAAATATAATGAATCAAAAAGCAAATGAGAAGAGGCAGAAGCAGAAGCAGAAGCAAAGAAACAATCAGCAACAAATACAAAAACAACAACAGATTCCAATGAAATTACGTATGAGTGACCGCGTACGCAAAAGCGTAGAGGGGTCCATTAAGGAGGCGTGACAGACCCTATACAGTATATATACTTGATCAGACGATGTTTGATCAACCAGATCATAGAGACTATAACAGCTAGAGCCACAAAACTTGTAGTGAAAGTTCGTCCTATTTGTACAGGGAATGGGTACAGGGTCTTTAACAGTCGGCTCGCTACACTCTTGCCCTTCTTACTTGATTTTGATTTCGATCAGACATATGTTTGTGTACATATATGAAAAGTTTGTATAACACATATAAATATGTGCATGTGTGTGTGAGTGTGAGTGTGTGTATATAACACTCTCGATTGCCAGAGCTGGCAGGCAACAGGGGCTGATAAATATTTACGAGCAACAAAAATTTGTAAATACCCTTTAAATTAAGCTACCAAGCGGGTAGTGCCGACACACAAACTAGGCTTAAAAAAAGCAACACTTTAAATGCCTTAAACACCAAATAAAAACCATAAAACTGAATCGAGTAAAACTTAAAAATTCCAGGGTATTAACACTTCGATGTGTGCCGCTTGTTTAATTAATATATAAATTATTTTTGGCTTTCGTACATGATAATAATAATTATTATTAACAACATTATCTAATTATGACATACATATAAATAAATATATTTGTTTTAAATTATAATTTTTTTTTTTTTTTTTTTTTGTTTTGTTTGTTTCTTTTGATTTGTTAATTTTTTAATTATTTTCTTGACACGCGCGTGGCGACATTTTTCTTATTTATTTTCTTTATTTTTCTGTTTATTGCTTTTTTTGCCCAAAAAAAAAACTTGAAATTCGTTTTATTTTTTTTGTTTGTTTTTTTTTAACAGTTTATTAATTTATTGGGCATAAAAATGGTTTGTTAATTGCCTGAAGAAACAAAAAAGCAGTTTGTTTTTTATTTGCCTTTATTTGTTTATGCTTCGTTGTTATTGTTATTGTTATTGTTTTATACCGAATTCTTTATTTCCTTTTCATCTCTCATTTCGTGTCTTTATTTGTTTTGTTAATATTGTTTGCCGTTTCCGCTTAAAAGGTGTCAAAAGCCATGCAAAATATGATTAATAGAACTTATTTAAAGCTCAAAGCGGGTATGCTCGACTTGCAGTTACCCTGTAATTAAGCGTTTACTAGGTTATAAACTAATGGTAATTGAGGGAAAACGAACTGTTATAGTAGAAGTGACAAAATAGTGACTCGACTTGCAGATACCCTGTAAACATATAATTATACACTATTTAAGGCAGAACAAAACGTCTCAAATGCACAAGAATACCAAGATTGACGTGATTTGACTTGATTAAGCATGCTATCGATTGCTTGACTAACATATACCCTGTACTTATGCACCCACATACCCCGCAGTTGTATATTTTTGTGAAAAATAAACTAAATGCTTAACTAGAAGATGCTATTACCTAGAATGTACAATGAAGCTAACTGTTTTCGCCTAGAAAACACCCTGTATAATATTTGAACCCTTTCTTTGAGTGTATATCAACTCAAACATTTGCAAATTTAAAGCCGAACCTTTAAATAGTTAAGTAAAAATCAACTAACTGAAATAATCAACTTAAATTCTTCGACCTAACCTAAATATTCTTGACAACAAGTGATAAAAAACGCGCATTTTTAAGCTATACATGTATAGATTATGAGGAACACTTCGCAAGCAAATTTAGAACAATAAACTTTGGGTAAAAAAAGATAAAATTCTTCGCCATAACCTACAAATTCTATGACAAATCATCACAAAGAGTGTTATCTATACAACTTATTTTTATGACTACCTTTCAAATGAGTGTTTATTGGTATTTTTAGACACACTCATTACTTAAATGGAAACACAAAGAAAACTTTTTAGTACTAAGTGTTTAGTTACAGGGTATCTAAAGGGTAGTATACCAGTGAATGACAAGTGAAAACGAAAAGCAAAATCAATAACTACGTAATGAGTTTGGAAATGAGATAAATGAGGCTCCAATACACAACATACACACATGTATATGAACACCTAGTATATAGTGGGTATACAGTGGGTACATAGTGGATATAGAGGGGGTACATAGTGGGTATATAGCGTGTATTACACACAATCCATAAATTTGTTTGCACTTTCTGCTATTGTATAACTAACTAGCTAAAACTAAGTACAACAAAATAATGTTATCAAAGTTCAATTTCATTTTCCACTCGGAGTTGACAAGTGCAATCGTTATAATCATGATAATGATGATGATAATCACAATCGGTATCCTAATAACGAACTTTTTTAATAAAAAAGCAAAAAAATTTACTCAAATTTTAATGGATTTCTTTGACTAGACTTTCGACCTTATTAAAATTTGGTTGTTGTCAACACTGTCAATCTGAGTGTCAACCTGGTCAAGTATTGTAAAATTTATTTAGATTTATTCACATTGCGTTGACCTTGTTTGTCAATTGTTGACGGTACATTATAAAGTAAAATTTCAATTTTGTTTTTTGGCACAACACTGCTAAGGTCAATGAGTAGTAGAGGAGTGTGCTAGACTTGAAGATACCCAGTAGGAAAAACTTTGAGTTTGTTGAACTTTTAAAAACATTTGGAGTTTAACGTTTTATCGATATTATGGGATTAAATTTATATGTATTGGTAAATTATAAGTCAGGGATTTAAGAGTTACAATATTTATATAAAATGTTACTTCAGGAAACTCGAGCATTTGTTATCGGTGTCAGTTAATACACTAGAAGAAATATCGGTTAGTTATCGATGACTTCTTTTATCACTAAACATTTGCAAAAAGCTTATTTGTGCTTAAAATATTACCCATTTTGAAGATTTCCCATAAAGCAAGCATATTTTGTGAGATCGTGTTATCGATAAGTATTGAATGTATCGATGACATTTAAGGCATTTGAACTTGTTGCTGAAAAGTTAACAAAATTCGATTGAAATTCCATTTATACAATTTTTCACGACTTGGAAACATGTGTGTAATTTACATATGTATGTATGTACGTTGGAATTTTTGAGTAGATTGCGAAATGCAATTGATAATGTCATGAATCATACTCATGTCCGCTAACAAACAATAAATATTATTTACTATATTATGCAATACATGGATTAAATAAGTACTTTTAAAAAAATTAAATTTTATTAACACAGCTTTTGTGCATAAATTGTTGATTTTCATTTATTTATTTCTTTTGTCACAAACTATCACTTGGTCTACTTCTTTTCCCCTCACACACACAGTTTTTGTCTCGCAGCGGTTGTCCCCCCTTCCATTGCCTAGCACTGCACTGCATTGGATTGCATTTCGCTCTCTCCCCGCACTCCACGACTCTCTCACTTACTGTTTTCTCATTGCCTATCGGTGTCTCTGTCTAGTCTCTAGTTCATAAACTCGTCGTCGGCACACTGATCCGTTACTTATGCGCTACCAACACAGCCCACCACACACCACCCCATCCCACCTCAGCCCACTACACACCATACTCATATTCCCCCACCCGTCGGCTGCTCTTGTGCCTTGCTCTGCCCACTCGCTAGCACTTGCCCTCCCGCTCCCACTGTCTGTTGTAGCGCTATCTTTGTCTTGCAATCTATAAATAAATGGCTGCATTTTGCGATGCCGTTTTTGTGATTCTGTTCATAAAAATTCCATTTGCTTTATACATCCAAAGCAGAAATTCTCGAGCAACAACAAATACACAAATACAAACATATGTACATATGTAGTATGTACATATGTATGTAGTATGTACATATATGTGCTTGTATCTGCCAGATGCGGTAATGTTTACTGTTGTGTTTTCTTTGCCTTTTTCTTCTAACATTTTGGCAAAATTTTGACTTAAGCCAAAAATTGTTGTTGTATTTTGCTTTTGCTGCTGTTGTTTTTGCTTTTTATAAACAAAAATGCTGCCCACGATTACCTCATATGAACTATTGTTGTTGTTGCTTTGCTTCTTCTTCTTGCCTTATGCTCGATTTGTTGACAGACCAACAATAACAGCAACAACAACTGAACTGTAGATGCTCACATACACATACATACACATGCACACGAGCACGTATCATGCAACCCAGCCACACCGCCCACATAAGCTGCCACGCCCATCACACTTTGCACTTGGAGAGGGCAGCGACAGCGGCGCCTACGTCGCGACAACGTCGCTGTCCATTCGCTAAGCTTTAGTTTTTTTCCGGCGCTTTTTTCTTTCTCCTTTTTTGCGTTTTTATTTTTTTCTTCATTTCCCACCACACACACACACACACACACATATACACACATTTAATTTCATTCCCCTTGCGCGCGTTCTTTGGGCTTTTACTTTTTTGTTGCTGTTGTACATTGTATATTTGTTTGCTGCTGCCTGCCTTTATTTTAAATGTGACTGCGACGACGCTGGCGTCGCTGTCGACGTTAACGCCATGAACGCGAGTCGGCGGCGACGCTTGCGCTTACTCACAATCAAATCTCACGCCGCATTTTTAGTCTCAATTTGTTTGTGCTTCAATAATAACTGAAACGAAAAACACACGCGGCTAAAGCGACGATTTCGTCAACGTCAGTTTACTTTACCTTATTTTTACTTGACTTTATTTTGCTTTACACATTTCATTTGCTATTTTTTTGTTGTTGTTGTTGTCGCTCTGTTGTTGTGCCTCATTCTGTTTATGTGAGCTTGCGCGTGTATGCCTGCTTGTGTGTGTGTGTTTGTGTGTCTTTATTATTTTTGTTGCTTTTGCTTTTGCTTATTGCCTCTGTCTTTGCACATTTGCCTTTGCATGTTTGTGTGTGTTTGCCTCTACTCAATAGTAAACTGTTTTCAAACCAGGCAAAACTCGCTGTTGCCTCTGCTTCTGCCGCTGTCGCTGCCACTCTCGACGTCTTTGGTGGCACTGCTTCTGCTGCTGACGCTGCTGTCACTGTTGTTGCAGTGGGCGAGAGCATTCGAGATTGTGAGAGAATGAGCGGACAGCAGCAGCAGGCAATGGGCATCGCCGCAGAAACGCAACTCGTTCGTTTTACTCGCTGCGCTTAAATTTTGTGTTGTCGTGGGTCGCCGTTGCCGTCGCAGCGTTCGTCGTTCGGTCGCCTCGGTGAGTGGGTCGTGTGTACTCTCGTCGTTGTTGTTGCAGCAGCAGCAGCATAATTAGACGCCATCGTCGTTGTCGCCGACGTCTTCGTCTCTCTGCTGCTGCTGCCAAACTACATGTATGCGTATGCGTAACGCGACGCATTGCAGTTGTTGTATATGTGTGTGCGAGTGTTCACTTTTTTTGTTTTACAAATATTATTATATTATTATGTTTTACGCTAATATTTTCGCTTTAACGTTTGCTAATTTTCTGTTGTTCCCTTCCCCTTTTTCTCTTTGCGCTTTTCTTGATGTGTGTTGTTTACTAGCCACCATCTTGTTATTATTGTTATTGTTGGCTGGGCAACGTAGAATGGCAAAGGCAAAGGAAGGTAGAAGAAGAAGAGGAAGAGATGGTGGCAAGCACAGTGTCGCATATTTTTATGCACTGTATAAAATTTAATTAGTCGATTTGCTGAATAAACATAGGTTATGTGTGTGTGTGCGTGTGTGTGTGTATATATGTGTGTATGAGTGTATTGTAATGTATATGTCTACGTGACTTGAATTCAATGTATGGAATTTCTAATTTTGATAACATTTTATTTTCGACATTTACGTACACACACACATACACGTATGAATTCTGTGTGTGTGAAGTGTGTTTAAATTCATTTATTTTTATATAGATTAGCGCTCGTCGTGCTACGGATTTGTGGGTTGTCTTACTATACACAGATATGTATGTATATATGTATATAAATATATATAGACACAGTCTAAACAATTAGCACCCACTGAACAGTGGAGCTAAATCGAATTCGCTTAGTCGCAACAAATTCAATTGAAAGTGTTTACATACAGCTGTGCGCACAAAAATGGTGACACTTAAATACAAATTGAAAAACAAATCAACTTCATATTAATTTAATTCGGGGAAATAATACCGTAAATATCAAATGTTTATTTATTGTTTAACAGCTGTAGTTTTTTTTATAATTAAAGTTAAAACATCTGCACGACACATAAACCAAAACAAAGTATCGTGTAAGTAGTGACCCATAGACCGACTTATTGAAAACAATCAAATTTATATCAACGATAAGGCATTCCCTGTACTACTGAGCAATGGGGGTATGTCCAGGGTATTTTATTGATAAATATATGCATTTTTCTTGATTGACTCAACGCTATACGCTATCGAGTCGCGCCCAAAACTCAAAAACTTTTCTATCATATTCGCTCTGAACTTTTAACAATTTTAGTTTTTTTTCTTCACTTGATTTTTATTTGTTTTTTTGTTATGCTGTGATTACGTCAACTGACAGTCACTGGGACGAATGTCAATGCTAAAAACAACATATAAATAAATTAAATTATATTTATACAAACATATATACGCATTAATATATTTATCTGACTCTTTGTGCTGTATACACTCAAGTGTGTGTGTGTGTTTGTGTATTTTTCGTGCACAAGTTTAACTTTATTTTTTTTGTTTGTAGCAAAAAATGTTTTTTGTTTTTGTTTTTCAGTTGATTTGTTTGTTGTCTACAGTTGGGTGAAAGTTGCACAGTTTGAAATCAAATGAGGGGAAAATCAAATGAAATACATATTAACATACACACTCAAAGTCACACTCACACACACACTCATAGACAAAAAGTGCAACACGAAATCAACTCATCCGTAAAAAAAAAACTGAAATTAAATAAAATAAATTTATCTAGATAGTAGGATTTCAAAAAAATTAGCGACCGGTGAAAATGGCCATCTTGTATACCCATTAATTTCAGTTGCCACGGTGGTAAATTTTTAAAAAGTGCAAAAAGCTAGTTTATTATTTTTCAATTTAAGAATACAAATTTTTTAAAAGAAAGTATAAATGTTATTGTATGAAAAATAACAATTTAAATTGATTCATTTATTTTATTTTAATTTCAATGATTCAATATAGTGCAGACCACTGTGCACTGTGCTCAATGCATTATTAAAACTCAATTCGCCTAACAGTTACAAATTATTACAGGGTATAACATAGTCGTTAACTCGCTGTTTGGACATGACTTGATATTTTGTCTTTCACTGTCCACCTCCCCCCTTACTCTCTTTGACGCTCTCTCTTGATTTGTATGTATTGCAATTGTGGGTGTATGTATGTACATACATGCAGTACATATAAACAGCATTATGTACATTTCTTTGTATATACATATATATAATATGTATATGTATTACTGTTTGTCATCAGTTTATGTTCATCTTGAATTTCATTTAATTTTCGCTTAATTGATTTGCTTCATTTACATACATATACACATATACATACAAATATTTGTGAACTTAAATTCGCTGTTTTTGCTTGTGCTTTGAGCAGTGTTCACACACATACAGTACATATGTACGTATCATGTGTGATCATTTTAACAGTTAGGTTGCATTTATCTATATATATAGCGGTATCGCAAATATAACGGGCCACACGTTCATCACGTATCTCTATCTCTATCCCTGTCTCGCTCAGTCGCGCACTTAACGCCAGGTGCGTGAATAGCAACATCAGCAGCAACAGCAACAACAACAACAACAACATAGACACAAGCGCATCCCCAAAGCCATTATTGGATAATAATAATGCCCATTACGGGCACACACTCAAACACGCATACAAAGCAAGAGACGTACATATTCACACACACACACACACACACATGCATATATACAGGCCTATGTGTGCGAGTGTGTTTGTGTATGTATACAGATGTACATAATTAAACAGCACTCGAAATTGTTGTTTTTGCTTTTTGGGCTGGGCAAACGAATAAATGAGCAAAACGACGAAAAGACAGACGAACAGACGGAGAGACAAACCGACCATTCGAGCAACAATAGTCACCTCATCTAGCGCTGCTAGCAACTGTTAACAGCAATGTTCTATTAAAATGCTTTCACCACACACACGCACACACACATAGTCGACTTTTTTTGTTTTCTGTGCGCCTGTTAACAGCAAAAATAAAAATCGACATTGGTTCGCGACTGCAATTTGCTGCTGCTCTGCGACTGCTGGCTGTTAACGGCTTTAAAAAGTCTCACCGCAGCAAAGTTGTTGCTGCTGCCGCTGCTGTTGCTGTTTGCTGCAGGCAAACAAAAGTGCAAAGAGCTTTCTAACGCGACACGCAACGGCAGCGTCGTCAACGGCAGCTGCGGCCTTGCGCTAGCCTCTGCCCAACAAGAACAAACTAGAAATGCCAAGAAACAGCAACGACGACAGTGGCAGTGACAGAGGCGTCCAAGCAGCAGCAGCAACCGCAGCAGAAGCAGACAGAACTAAACAATTTAAGTTCACTCGGTTAACATGCATACATACAATACATACATACATAAATAGTTGCCTTATATGTGTATGTACATATGTATGCATGTATATGTATGTGCGGGCGCACGCTGTTGTCAGACCGTCCGTCAGCGTCGCAGTCGCCTTCGCTGCCAACCAACCAGCCAGCCAGCCTGTTATCGTTTTTGTTGTAGATTTGCCAATTTTACCTTGCCGCTGCTCTCTAGCACAACAGTGTCGAACTTAAAGAGCGAGTAACGTGACGTGTCGTTGTTGTCGGCAACGCGCGCGGTTGAATTTTTTTTATTTTATTTTTGCTAACTTCCTATTAAATACAACAACACAGCAGGCAATAGCTAAAGCAAAAGCAAAGCAAAAATAAAAAAAAAAGTTAAACAGACAAGAGCCAAACTAAACGATACGATACGAATGCCAAAGCAAAGCGTGTGTGTAACATAAATGCAAACGTGCAAAACAAGCAAAGTGTGCAAAAAAAAAAAGAAAAGAAATTAAAGAGTAAGAAAAATACGAATACAAAACACAAAACAAAAGGCAGACGACACGACGCAAACAAACTGAGAGAGCACCGGAGAGTGCGAAATTTGTTAAACATAAGAGAACGCCGGCAGAGTAACTCGCTCACACACATACTCACGCAAACAGAGCGCCTCGCTCAAAGAGCGAAACAGTAAGAGAAAAAGAGCGAGAGAATTCTAGCAACGACGCTGCGCCAATGGGCAGCTGATTTATACAATTTTGCCGGCAAGCGGGTCAGCTGTTTTACCGACGGTGACAGCAACCGCGACGTCAGCGTCAACGTCAGCAGCAAGTTTTTCTCACTGTTACGTTGTCATGTTAGCCACGGCAGCAACAACAGCAGCAGCATCGGCGAGCAGCGCAGCTCGTAAACGCAGCCGCAGCACCAGCAACAACAACAACGGCAGCAAACGTAGCGCCGGCAGCGGCGCTGCTGGCCGCAAATTAACCAAGAGCGTGAGTGTTATTTTTTTTTTGTTTCTTTTTTTTCGTTTTGTTTTTGTGTGTGTGTTTCTCTTTGTTTACATTGGCGGCGCTTTGTGCACGTGCTGATGCTTTCTGCTGAGACGTTTTGCTGAGCGCCCAGCATACGATTTGTTAACAGCACTCTGTTAAGCAATTGTGGGACACAATTAATGTTAACCCATTGGTTGCCCTTTGCATGGATTATCAGAAAACTAATATTTAGTAAGAGAAATCAACACACGAAACTTTTTTACTTAAATAAGAAACAATAAGTTTTTTTTGTGCAAAAAATTAATGGGTTACTAGAACAAAATAAACGCTTGGTAAATTTCAAATTGATAAGCCCAATTTATTTATACATACAAAATGTATTTTGTATTTGTTCCGTGGCGGTTTCTAATTTTAAATCAGTGACAGCAAAAAATAAATTAATTAATTTAAAAAAGAATTCGATGATGAGAGCTGCGTAGGCTGCCGCTTTGCGTGCTTTTCACGTTCGTTGCCGCTTCCCATTCATTCGTTGCTCAAATCGTGTCAGTTCGGCTCGCCGTCGGTAATATACGACGACGTCGACGACGATACTTGCACGCTAAAAATAAACGGACATAGTGTGTGTGTTATTTTTTTTTTTTGTGTTGTGTTGTGGGCAAGCAATGAAAACGAAAATTTGCGTGACGTCTCTCGACCTTGACTCATCGATGTGAACTGTTAAACTGCGACGACGACGGCGAATGTTGATGCTTGGCGATGCGCAACGGCGTTGCCAGACAGCTGCGACTTGACTGTTTTTGGGTTGTTGTGTGTTGAATGGCAGCGCTAATGTCAACGTCTTACCTCGATGGCGACAACCAGTTTTAGCAAACACACACACACGTACTAACACACATACACAAACTCACGTGAGCTTGTATTTGCAATAAAGCGTTATCAGAGCACATTGTCAAAAAAAAAAAAAAAGGAAAAATTGTAATAACTGGTTAGTTGCACTCTACTGCACTCTCGCCTGTGCGAGTGGAGCAAAATGACAAAGCAAGCGTAAAAAAAAAGGTGCTGACTGAAAGCATTTGAAAAAGCACTAAATATGCAACGGTTTTTCAAGCTGCATTGGAATGCACTCGCAATCACCATAGTACTCGCTCACTCTCTCACATAGTCATACTAATACTCTGATGCAGCAGTTGCTGTCGGCACTCACTCACACACACACACAAACACACATGCATAGAGGCAACAACATATACATGCATTCATTGCACAGATGGTGCCAATAAGAAATGCATACATACGTTATGCATGTCACTGCCACACCCTCGCACAGTGCCCCTCACCCACACTCTCGCACACAGACACAGGGGGCACAGGCACGAATACATGAGAATACATGCATATGCACAGCAGAGAGAGGGACGCTCACGTTTGAATTTTGGTTTTGTCTCGACTCGACTCAACTCAACTCGACTCGTTCTCGCCCGTCGCTACGTCTGCGTCTCGCGGGCCTTTTCGCACGCTTTTGCTTTTGTGCCCCCATCAACAACATCAACATCATCATAGATTTATCTCATTCGCGCGCACGTGAGTGGAGCAAGCCCAAAAAATTGTAGTCGTTGCTGGCCATTTCGTTAGCTTTTTGGGCTCGCTGTGGCTCACAAGGTTTGTTATCATTTGTTGTCTCTCTGGGCCTTCTCCTCTGCTGCCTTTTGCTGTTGCCAATTTGGTCCGTTACAACTTTCTTGTGTGGTTCGCATTTGCGTTTGCGTTTTCGGTTTCTGTTCATTTATTTTATTTTATTTTTCTCAACTATGTTGGACAGCACTGTTATTATTTCATTTTTTTCTGTAAGGCGTCACATCTTTCGCTCTCACTCTTATCAAAGCAGCAGCGCGGGGTCCCAGCTGTTGTCGTGCTCACCAAACCGCAAACAGCGATGCGTTGCGACGACAGCGCAAAATTTGCTTCCTTCCTTTTAACGCTGCGTACTGATGGCGCTGGCAGAGACAGCGACCGAGACGTTAACGTTAGCAGCGAAGTTCTGACATTACATATAAGCAGGGAATGTCCTTTAGCGTTAAACGTTTAAAAGGCAACTGAAAAATGTGGTCACCAAGTCCTCAAATGTTGAATAAGTCAACTTTTCTGCAACACAAGTTCTTATCGTATTAATAATTTAGTTTAAGTTTAAAACATTCTCATTGAAAACTGGTTATTAGTGCACAATAAGAGTGCAGCAATTGAAGTATTTTTTTTTCCGACTAACTAAACGTTTGATATTTAAAGCGTTGTTAAAAGTTATTTTTATCCTATTTTCTTTTTTAAATTATAATTTTAATTACTTTTTTATTCACGCTCAACTCACACACACACAGAGACACCTATACAATACATTATAAATGTACATGCATGTTTGTATGCGCACTTACACATACACATACAGAATTACGAACATAATTTGGGCAATGGCGTCGCCAGCGTCGCTGTCTGCGTAGACGACGACGTCAACGCGCGCTTCGCGAAATGACAAAGACGCCGGTTGGGCTGCTCTGCTGCTGCTGCGACTGCGGCCGCATTGCTGGGCAATGTTGGAAGTGTAGTAAGAAGAAGAGCGTTCGCAGTCGCGCAGCAGACTCGTCGCAGAAGCAGCAAGAGTAGCAGCAGCAGCAGCAACTACAAATAGTTGTTGTAGTTGTGTAGTTTAGTTTCGGTGTTGTTTTTGGATGGGCGCGCGCGGAAGTCGCAGAAATTTATCAAAAGCAACAGCAGCCGCAACCAACAAACCAACGAAGGCCGAACGAGAGCGAGCGACAGACGACGACGACGAAGCGGTGGCTGCCTGTCAATCGGATTAATTTTTATTGTACTTTTCTTTTCGTCGTTTTTGCAAATAGTGTAGTGTTGTGTAGTGGTGCAGTGGTGTTGTTGTCGTCGTCGTGCCTCGACTCTGCTTGTGACTGTGGTTCGTACTCTCTTTCCCTCTCTGTTGTATTTATGTTGCGCGTGTATGAGTGTATTCGACTCTCACTCTTGCTCTCACGCTCGCGAGCGCTCTCTGCAAATAGCAAAAGCGCCGAGACTGAGACGTTCGTCGCTGTCGGTGCTGCCTGTCGTCGTCGTCGTTGTCTGTGTACGCGTTTTATTGCTCTTGTTCTTCTTTTTTCACCTTTCTTGCTCGTTACGGGCCGCGCGCACCATTACAAATACGCGTATAACAATTTGCTGCCTGCCCCGAAACCGAAAGAAAGAAAAATACAAATACCAGCCATAAACTAAGTACGCGGCGTGCAAAATAGTCGATAATAAATTTTAAAAGCTTAATGTAAATTTCATAAAAGTGCAAAAAATAAACAGCAATTAATGTGATAAATTGTAATAGAATGTGAAAAATCATACACACACACATACACATGCGAACGGCACGCATACGCGCATTCATTCGCTCATGCACATACAAGCATAACTCATACATACACTCACTCATACAAACACACACATACACGCACACATACAAAAGAAGCAAAGCGTATGTGTGTGCAGAAAAATATGCGGCGCTTAAAAAAGGTGAACGGCATTTTGTCATAAATAAGAAATACACACACATAAACATCCAAAGCAAATGCAAAAAAATGAAAAATATGATAACACTGTGTATTATGTGGAAAAGTGTTGGCAAAATAGACACAAGAGAAAAGTAAATACAAATGTGCAATAAGAAAAAAAAAATTTTTATTGTGTTGGGTAGCCATTTAATTTGAAATTTAATTTTCAATTTTGTTCGTTTGTGTCGTTTTTTTTCTCTCCATTGTCTTTGCTTTTTGATAAAATATTTCACACATGCACAAACACACACATACACTCACATACACTCACATACACTCTCATTCACTCATACACAAATATTGAAATACACAGATATCGCTGTCTGATGCATTGCGCTCACTCACACGCATGCCTTGCGGAGCGGCGCCCAGCAGAGTAGCACGCGCTTGCTGTGACGTCTCACTCACTCACACATACACGGTCATACAACACACTCATCGCTTTAGTGCCATGTATTTTGCACGTTTCTCTTTCGCTCTTCATTTTCGCCATTCTACCATTCTACCGTTTTTATCATTTTTTCCTTTTGAAATTGCGACTGAGCCGCCGCACTGTTGCCACCTAGTTGACCAATATTTGGTCTGGCAGCGCCGCTCAGTCGTCAACGAACCAGCGAATCAAAACAAAAAGTGGTTCAGTGTTGCAAAATGTATGCGCAATGCATATCGATAGTCAAATATCGATCAAATGTAAAAATATCTCTTTATATGTGCTAATAAAAAATCTTAATAAGTTTATGCAAAGAAAATAAACAAATAAACTAAAATATTTATTTTATTGTAATTTTTGCAGATGTCCGCCGGCGCTCAACTGCAGATGGCCCCACAGACCACATCGACCCTAAGTCATCATCATCCCAGCAGTCAAGTAGCGCAGCAACAGCAGCAGCAACAACAACAACAGCAGCCGCCACAGCAGCAACTTTTTGCAAATCATCACAGTACGCAGGCGCAACAGCAGCAACAATTGTTGCCACAGCAACTGACACAGCAGCAACACTTGCAAACGCACACGTTGCATCTGCAGCAGCTAACCACACAGCAGCAGCAGCAACAAACTCAACAACAGCAAGCGGCAGCAGCGGCGGCAGCTGCAGCAGCAGTAGCCCAACAACAGCAGCAACAACAGTCGCTGCATCACAGCACACTGCCGCCACAGCATCAACAGCAGCTGCAACATTTACATCAACAGCAGCAACATCCGCACGCAACGCTGCATCAGCAGCAACAGCAGCAACCACACGGTACTGCTGGCGGTCACAGTAGCAATCCGGACTCGAATATGAGCACTGGTTCCTCGCACAGCGAAAAGGATGTCAACGATATGCTAGGACTCGGAAGTTTACAACAACAGCAGCAACTGAATGCCGCTGCTGCTGGTCTGCACTCAAACAACGGTGCCTCGATGCTCGACTTGCTCAATGCCCAACAACAGCAACACAATAGCACTGGTCCCGGTAGCGGACCAGTTGCTGTGCCCGTGCCAGGACCACCTGGTCCCGGACCAGGTCCTGGACCCGGTCCTACAACCAATGCCAGCGGGAAACAGCCACGCACGCCAGCGGAACGGAAACGTAAACGTAAAATGCCCAACAATTCAGAGGACACGGGCAATGGCGGTGGTGGTGGTGCAAGTAGTGGCGGTGCTGGTGGCAATAGTGGAGGTGTCACCAGTTTAAAAGGCAAATCTTTGGCATTTCGTGATGGTTCCATGTCCAAAGCTGGCGGCAGTTTGGCCCTCAGCCTGGCTTCAGATCGCTGTGCGCTCGGTGGCAGCGGCGGTGGTGGTGCGGGCAGTGGCAGTGGCTCCGGCGGTGGTGCTGGTGGCAAGAGCGCCCGTTTAATGGTGCCCGTTGTGGCCAATGACAAGAAGATCAATGAGTACTTCAATAAACCCCAACAACAGCCATCTGCAGCGAACTCAACGTTGCGGCAACAACATACCACGGGCAGCAAATCGCCGTCATCAGCAACACAACAGCAGCAACTCAGTACACAACAGCAGCAACAACAGCAACAGCAGCAGCAGCAACAACAACAAGTTAATAGCCAAGTTCAGACGACGAATGCTTATTCCATACATGGCTATCATGCAACTAGTCCACAAACGCAGGCACCCAGCCAACAACAGGTGCAACAAGCTGCTCCCGAGTTTATATACATGAGTTCAGCAGCAGCGGCGGCAGCAGCGGCCGCAGCAGCGAAACAACAACAGCAACAACAACGCCAGCAGCAACAACAGACTTCCAATGCAATGGTTCCTCAGCAAACGCAAATGGGCGTGGCCATGTCGCACGTAGGCGTCGGTGTGGCACATGGTGTCCTTAATACGGCGAGTCTTGGACTTGGCGTTGGTGTTGTGAATCCACAGCAATCGGCGCAGCAACAACAGCAGCAGCAACAGACGCAACAACAGCAACAGTTGCCGGTAACAACGTCGGCAGCAAGTGTTGCTGTCGTCCCAACGCATCAGCAACTCAGTACACTGGGCGCGGGCGTTGTAGGCGGTGTGGGCGTTGTAGGCGGCGTGGGCGTGAACGTTGTTGGTGGCGTTAATGTTGGCGTTGTGGGCGGAGTTGTTGGCGGAGTGGGCGTTGGTGGCTTAGCACCACCGCCACCTCCATTACCAATGACGTCAGCAATCATGACATACGCGAAGAGCACACAAACGGAGATGTCACAACTGGAGCTGCAGGAGCGAGAAGCAGAACATGAATCGGGTAAAGCGAAACTGGACGAGATGACAAGACTGTCGGATGAGCAAAAGTGTCAGATAATCAATCACCAGAAGTCGATAGAGCAGCACAAATCGCATATTGCCAAGTGCATTGATGTGGTCAAGAAGTTGCTCAAGGAGAAGAGCAGCATCGAAAAGAAGGAGGCGAGACAGAAGTGTATGCAGAATCGCTTAAGATTGGGACAGTTTGTGACACAGCGCGTGGGCGCCACATTCCAGGAGAACTGGACGGACGGTTATGCCTTTCAGGAGCTCAGTCGTCGTCAGGAGGAGATTACCGCCGAGCGTGAGGAGATTGATAGACAGAAGAAGCAATTGATGAAGAAGCGACCGGCTGAATCGGGTCGTAAGCGTAACAACAATAGCAATCAACAGAATAATCAACATCAGCAACATCAGCATCAGCAACACCAGCACCAACAGCACCAGCAACACCAGCAGCACCAGCAACACCAGCAGCACCAACAACACCAGCAACAGCAGCAACAACAGCAACAGAATTCCAACTCAAATGACTCCTCCCAGCTAACCGATCGTCTCGGCAACAATCCCAATGCTGCCGGTAGCCTCGACAGCGGTATTGCTGTTGGCAATGCTGCCGGCAATGCAACGGGTCCCAGTGTTGGCGGTGGCGGTGGTGGTAATCCAGTTGGCTCTGGTCCCGGCAGTGGGCGTGGCCTTTCTCGTTCCAATTCGACGCAGGCCCAACAGGCCCAACTCCTGCACAATGGCGGCGGTGGTCCTGGCGGTGGCGGTGCTGGCGGTGGCGGAGCTGGCGGTGGCGGTGGCGGTACCTCGGGTGGCAATGTCGGCAACAGCGGTGTCGGAGTCGGTGATCGACTCTCAGATCGCGGCGGTGGCGGCAATAATGCTGGCAACTCTGGTCCCGGCGGCGGTGGTGGTCTCGGTGGCAATGACAGCGGCAGCTGCTCCGATTCGGGAACGTTTCTTAAACCGGATCCAGTGTCAGGAGCCTACACGGCGCAAGAGTATTACGAGTATGATGAAATCCTCAAGCTGCGGCAGAATGCACTCAAGAAGGAGGACGCCGATCTCCAGCTCGAGATGGAGAAGCTCGAACGAGAGCGGAATCTACACATTCGTGAGCTCAAGCGCATACTCAACGAAGATCAGGTGGGTAGTGGGGTCATTTTGGGGTTTTAGGGGAGTGGAAGTGGGTTTGGCGAGGAGAAGCAGCGAAGGGCACTCTGGGATAAGCAACAGAAGTATGGTAGAAATTGGTTAAAAGAGAGCACCCTCTTTGGGTCTGCCATACTCGAGAGGAAGAGAAGATGTAGAAGAAGGAAAGAGCTTAACTGAAGGACCTCTTGTGTCTAATCTGTACAGTTTCCTTGTGGTGCTAGAAAGAGCAATCAAGTGGAAAGGAGAACTACGACTGTGGGACACGTAGTACCTATTAATTGAGTGTAGTAGTAGAAAGTAGTTTAAGTGTCCTACAAAGATTGAATCAGTAGGAGTGAGTGGGGTCTCCAGAGATGCGGAAGTAAGTGAAAGGAACAGTAGAAAGAGAGCTCGACTGTAAGCCAATAACAGACCAAGCAGAGAGTCCGACTTAAGGAGATTAAAACTAAAAGAAATGGGCAAAATAAACTTGAAATTGAACCCTCCGAACCCTCATAAGATTATTTAAATTTAGTATAAACTTAGCTTTGATAATCTAATCAGATCTCAGAAGCAATACCTACCAATAAATGGTCGTAAGAATTACTCGATGATTACTACTTACTTATTTACTACTATATTTAAATATTTATCTATTAACTATAATCTAATGTATAATATTTTGTTGATATTTCAGTCCCGCTTTAATAATCATCCTGTGCTGAATGATCGGTATCTGCTTTTAATGCTGCTGGGTAAAGGCGGCTTCTCCGAGGTACACAAGGCCTTTGACCTCAAGGAGCAACGCTATGTCGCATGTAAGGTGCACCAATTAAACAAGGATTGGAAGGAGGATAAGAAAGCTAATTATATCAAGTGAGTAGAGGCAGCAGCAAACAGACAGTTTCAAAAATCAGCTCAAAAATCTGTTAAAAAAGAGTTCAGTTGAGGCATTTGCTAGACTATTTTAATCCTAACTAAATTAACTTAGTTTCTGTATTTGCTACATAAACAATGTTAGTAACAGCATGTTAAATAACATACTGTTAACAGACAGCAGATTTCCTACTAATTTACTAATATAAATTTGTAGAAACTTTTTGTTAGCAATAACAGAGTCTCTTTAACAGTATTACTGTTAGTAACAGCATGTCAAATAACATACTGTTAACCAACTTTTTTGTTAGTGAAGCGTCAGTAGCTTTCAAGCGGGTTGTTTTTGGGCATCTTTTTGCATAGCTTCTTAGAACTTTGGGGTAGAATTGTCTGATGGGAATTTCTAAGCACTTTTTTACCACATAATTTGCTAATATTTGTTAACACTTTGAACGTATTCTGTAGACACGCCTTGCGAGAGTATAACATACACAAGGCACTGGATCATCCAAGAGTGGTTAAGCTCTATGATGTCTTTGAGATTGATGCGAACTCCTTTTGCACCGTTCTCGAGTATTGTGATGGACACGATCTTGACTTTTATCTAAAACAACATAAGACTATACCTGAGCGTGAGGCACGCTCGATTATAATGCAGGTGAGTGTTACAAGAAGTCTTTGAAAAACGTTTCATTGCTTACCTATCACATGTTATTATCATTCAGGTTGTATCTGCACTGAAGTATCTAAATGAGATTAAACCGCCTGTCATCCACTACGATCTGAAACCGGGTAACATTCTGTTAACCGAGGGCAATGTCTGTGGCGAGATCAAAATAACCGATTTTGGGTTATCAAAAGTGATGGACGATGAGAACTACAATCCTGATCATGGCATGGATCTGACATCTCAAGGCGCTGGCACCTATTGGTAAATATCAACAACAATTAAACAAATAATTAAGAATTATATTAATTGAATTGTTTTGCTTTTGTTTTTTTTAGGTATCTGCCGCCGGAATGCTTTGTGGTTGGCAAAAATCCACCGAAAATCTCATCGAAAGTGGATGTTTGGAGTGTTGGTGTGATATTCTATCAGTGTTTATATGGCAAGAAGCCTTTCGGTCACAATCAATCGCAGGCAACAATTCTGGAGGAGAATACCATACTGAAGGCCACCGAAGTGCAGTTCTCCAACAAGCCAACGGTCTCAAACGAGGCAAAGGTAAGCAACAGTAACAACAGTCGAAAAATCATTTATAACAGTAACAGTGGCAGTAACAGTAACAGCTACATAACAGCATGTTGCCTTCTTGACGACTATAGTATATTTTCTAAGCTTTGTCTAGAATACTTGTAACTGAGTACCAATTTTATGAAAATTATCTAATACTTTCATTGTTTCTGTCTCACTTTTGCAGAGTTTCATTCGCGGCTGTTTGGCGTACCGCAAAGAGGATCGCATGGATGTGTTCGCATTGGCGAGACATGAGTATATACAGCCGCCGATACCGAAGCATGGACGGGGCTCGTTGAATCAACAGCAGGCACAGCAGCAGCAGCAACAGCAGCAGCAACAACAGCAGCAGCAACAGTCGTCCACGTCGCAAGCAAATTCGGCGGGACAGACATCGTTCTCAGCCCACATGTTTGGCAATATGAATCAGTCTAGCTCATCCTAGCTGCCAACTAAACGCAATTCCAATTCATAATTTTCCGCCACAGCAGCAGCAGCAGCAGCACAACAACAACAACAACAACAGCAGCAGCAGCAACTTAATATTATCGCCAACAACAACAACAGCAGCAATAACCATAATATTTATGTACATAATTGCAACAGCAATAGCAACAACAACTACAGTCGCCGTCATAGCAATAGTTTTTATGCTGGAACATTACTTGATGCAGCTGCCTATTGCTATGAGACTGTCATGGATGCCACACACTATAAGTTGCAACCGCCATTGGCACTTGCAACGCCAGCAACAACATTGCAATCGCAATCCCAGTTGCAGTTGCAGTTGCCGGTGTTGACACATCTGTCGATGGGCACTGGTATTGGTGCCATAACAACGACAGCAACTGGCAGCAGCAATAACAGCACTAGCGGAGCAACGCCAGGAGCAACAGCAACGGCAGCAACAACAACACGCACCTATCTGGGCATGTACAAGCGTTGGCAACAGCAACAGCTGCAACAACAGGCACAGCTGCAACAGCAACAGCAGCTGTTGCTGCTGCAACAGGAGCTGCTGTAGTTCTCAATACACTGCCAAGTTATCGATAACAGTTGTTGCTGCTGCGGCAAGCAAACAGTAACAACAACAACAACCCCAAGAATTTCCAACAAAGCAAAGCAAGAAAAAAAGTAAATTTAAAATGCGTTAAGAGTAAAATGAGATAAGAAACACAAGGAACTTAAATTAATGAAACAAAAAACAAGAAACCTATAGCCATATATATATATGTGTATATGTGTATGTATATATTTATATATGTATGCATAGATATATATATGTATTATTATATGTATATGTATATAAATACATAAGTGTATATGTATATATGTGTGGCACATAGTATATATATATATAAATATATATACATAAATATTATATTAAATGTGATAAACAAGCGTAAAGCAAAAAAACAAAACAAAACAATGAAAAACTTGTAAGAATAATGAAAGAATCAGCAAGACAAGAAAGTAAGAAGCAGAAGAAGCAGCAGCAGATGTTGATAAATGTGAACAGAATTGGTTATATAAGAAAGTGAAGAGAACAGTTAAGAAAATGAGGAGAAGGAAGAGGAGGAACACATGACGCATGCTGTGTACGAGAGGAAAGCAACAACAAAAGAAACAACAACTATAAAAATGATAAGAATTAGTAGACGGAGTAGAGGCAAAAGCAAAACAAGCAGATGAATAAGAAGAAATATAGAAAGCCAGAAGAAAGAGTATAATAATAATAATTACGATGATAATGATGTTGATGATTAGTATGATGATGATTATGATGAGCTACATAGTTGTTTAAAAGGCTGCTAAAGAATGTGTAATTTTTTTTTTTTTTTTTTTTTTGTTAACTATATTTAACAAAACAGAGAAAGAAAGGAAAGCAGCATAAAGTTAATATTACAATTAATAATTATAATAATGATAATTAATAAAAAACAAAAACAAACAAAAAAAAAAAAATAGAAATGAAAAAAAGAAAAAGAAATGCTAAATGTAAATTAGTAACTAGAAGAAACGCCGACAGCGGCGTCTCATGATAAAGATAATAATATTAATAATAATAATAGTAATGATAGCCCTCAACCCAAGGCAAGAAATCAGTTTTTCTTTGTATTAAAAAAATAATAATATAGAATATAAATAAAATCATAATTGATAAAAGGCAGAAACAGAAAACAGAAGTAGTTCAAGTTGAAACAGTAAGAAAGCAGCGCTAACAGTAACAGCAGTAAACGTAATAACAGCAACAGTCAACAGAGCAATTGTAACAGTAACAGTAACATAACAGAACGTTGCCTTGCTTAACACACTTTTAATAACATAAACCGAATTTTGGGATTTCTGTTTGTTTGTTGTTCACACACACACACACACACACCCACACACACCCACACACACACACACACAGACATACACACACGCGCACTGCACTGACATTATTTTGCCTTAAATATACAATACACATAATATTATTAATATACAATACATTTATAGATACATCATTATATATACATAATATATATATAAAATATATATATAATATAAATAAATATAAATATTAATTTTATAAATAAATATATAAATGACGAAAAATAAATTATATTTGTATACAACAACCCATTTACACACACACATACACACACTAACACATTTCTTAATTTCAACAATATAAAAATTTTTAAATGAAAATCGCAGAGAAAAAAGAAAAACGTTTTGCATTTAAATCAAGTTTGTTTTGTATCAAAATTCTGTTTCATTAAAAGCCAATAGTTTTTATTTTGGCAGCGATAACCACACACCCAAACACACACACTCTCACACACACACACACACTCTCACACACACACACACACACACACTCAGAACAACAACAGTTAGAACCCAAAAATGAGGTCATGGCAAATTAAAATTTGCAAAGTAAAAGCAATTGAAATGTTCATCAGAAAAAAAGTTAAAGAAAATAAAACAAATTAAAGCAGCAACAAAAAAATTAAGCAAAATTTTGAACAAGTTGTACCAACTCTTAAAATATACAAAAATTATATATATAGCTATATATAAATATATAAATAAATAACGAAACAAATAAGAACACACATCTGAGAAAACAAAACAAAAAAAAATACTTCTTATTAAATAACAACTACTGTAATAGTTTTTATTAAAATAATATATGTGTATGTATATATATATATTAAATAAATATATATATACATGTATGTATATGTATATCTTTATATAATATATATTAAATGTTTTTTTTTTTTAATTTTAACGCCGTAATTGTAATGAACTATTGGGTAACAATGTATTAATTATTAATATCGAAAGGCATATTAATAGAAATATATTAAAAAAAAACAAAATGAAAAAACAAATGAAAACCTTTTGAAGAAGGAAAAGCGGTAAAAAAGAAAACAAATTCAAACTCTACCAAGCTAAATGTTTCAATAATATATAGAGATCTATATGTATGTAAAACCCATATATAAAATCTGCCTAAAACTATAAACGAGTACACAAAAAAAATACAAAAGAAAAATCAAACTATAATGTTGAAAAATAGTTGAAGATATGATATATCTGCTGGGGGAGGGTTGCATATGGGTGTATGGAAAGGGGGAGGGGCAGGCAAGGGGAGGTCATTTTCGAAAGGCACCGAAATTCCACAGATTTTTCCAAGCCCAAAATAAAAAAAAAAAAAATACATAAATTTGCTTAAAACTGAAAGAGAGCGAGTAGGAGATAGCGTTTAGGTAGACGAGGAAAAGAGATGGAGCTAGAGGGCAAGAGCTGCTGCTGAAAAATATAAAAACTAAAAACAAAAGTATGCAAAATAATAATATTAAAAAAAAAAAAAAGTGAATCAAGTAAACATTTTTTTCTTTAGACTATACACATAAAAAACAAAATGGAAAAATTAGATTTTAGTGCGCTAACAAAGTAAATATTAAATATTGCAAAAAAAAAAAAGAAGGGAAAAGAAAAAAAAGCGAACCCGTATGAGAATGAGACAGCAACAGCAACAGAGACAGCGATACATGTAGTGGAAGCGGAAGTGAAAACGGAAGCAAAAGGCAGAGCATGCTAAAAGAAAAGAAATAGAAAGAAGGAAAGGAATGAAAGAAAATCAACCCATAAACAAGTAGCAAAGAAACTGTAAATATTAATATACATATATGTAATAAAAAAAAAAAAATAAATAATTATTAATTTATGCCTAATTAAAGTTTAATGGAAAATTTCAATGAAAATGCCACAAAAAATAAAAAATCGTTTTTAAGCGAAAAGAAAAACACAGAGGAAAAGCAACAAACAAACAAAAAACAACAAAAATAATAACCATTTCAAAAAATCAAATAAAAATAAAGCACGTGCAACAATTTGTGCGTAATTTCCTTTAAAAAATTAAGAAAAAAAGTATCAGTTTTAAGTGTGTTTTTTTTTTTATTTGTTATTTGTAATCTTATCTGAATCCTTTGATCATAAATACTATATATTGTCAGCGTCAATAAATTATGTAATTTAAAACTTTTACTTATATATATTACTATGATTATTAATATAATTATTATTATTAAATTTACACTTATTATGATTATGTATCTATTTTTTTTTTTAACTTCTATGCGTGTGTTGATTTAATTTTAACAAACAGCAAGAGCGAATCTATATGTAAAATGAACATTTTAAATTATCAACAAACATATATGTATCTTTACACACACACACACACATTTATATATACATATATATTTATATACATTTGAACTAAATGAAAACCTATTATTTTTATTATTATTTTTTTAAAAATGGTTTCGGTTTGCCAAAAAAACAGCGAAAGCGAACTGAAAATAAAAAACAAACAAAAAACCAACAAGAAAATAAACAAGTAAAATGTTTTGAAAAAAAAAATACATTGATTTTTTAATTTATTTTATTTTGGGTTTATTTTATATTATTTATTTAGTATATATTTTTTAAATAAAGACAAACAGGCATTGAAAACGTAATAACTTTTAAGTGTTTAAATAGTAGTAACTAAATAAAAAATAAATCCATTAAATCAATATATATTAATTATGGCAATCCCAACAACAACACCAACAACTAGAGTAACAACAACAACAACAACAACAAGAACACTGTAAGCTGATGTCTCATTTGCAACGGAGTCGCAAGTTAAAAAAGCCCAATTAAATTATTTGTTGAATATTTTATTAATAATTATATATTTAAATTGAAAAAAGAAAAAAAAACCAAAAGCAGCAAAAAATAAAAACAAAAAATTAACTGAATATAAATATAAATCTATGTACTATATACATACAATTATGTAGTATGTGTATGATATTAACAAATTATTTAATAGTTATGCTAAACAATTATTTAAACAACAAAAAAGGCGGCATCAAAAATAAAACAAAAAATTCAAGTGGACCCAACAAATAAACATACTTCCCCAAACAAAAAATTTAAAATAACAAAACGAATAATAAACTGGGTTCTAGGCCGTGTGTTTCCCCTAAGTCGAAACATATATATATATATATATATATACATATATATATGTATCTTCTATATATATTTCAAATTGAAGAAGCGTAGCAAGAGAGCGCCGGGCAGTGACAGGCATAGGAAGCAAAGAGGAAGAGGCGATTAAGCAGATAAAAAAAAAAACAAAAAAAACCAGATACTAAATTAATAAGTAAACATAAAAATTAATTAATAAATTAATTTCAAAAGAAAAAAAAAAATTGAGAAGAGAAAAAAAACAAACAAAAAAATAAAACAAAACATTGAAAATAAAAAAAATACTAAAATGATTACAAAAAAAAAAAATTTACAAAAAAAAAAACAAAACTTGTTTTTAATTTAATTTTTAGTTTTAATGCGCTTCTATGCTCTGGTGTTGCTTAGTTACACGTGAGCTAGGAATGTATGGATAGAGAGAGAGAGAGAGAAAGAGAGAGAGAGGAAAGGAGGCAGCTGCTTTCTCACGTTTAACGGGACAGAAGAGCAGACTGAACGGCTTCGGCCACGCAGGCATCCTCTGAAGCCATGCCTGAAATTGAAGAAAGTTAGTAAATGTAGTATAGAATGAGGACAGAGGAGAGCAATTAGAGTAAAGGCATCATTAGCTACCCATGGATTGAAAGACGGTAATTGCTCCCGGCTCCGGGTAGACGCCACTGTTGATGACTTCGCCCACTTCGCAGACGATGGGCACAGGGAAGTTCTGCAGCTCCTGCTTGGCATTGGCTAGGGAGTCCACATAGACACGGGACTGCATATAGATGTCCGTGGCCACCTCACCGAAGTGCACCTCGCCGGCGCCAACAGCTGTAGGAGCAGAAATATATAGATTAGCAGCAGCGGGGAAGTCAGACAGATCAGTTTTGCTCACCATTGATGTGCATGGGACGCTTGAGGTCCAGATCAGCGGCTGTGATCAGCGCAGTTGGCGAGAATGTGGCCACACAGATGACATCAGCCTCGCGAACAGCATCACGTGCCAATTCGTATACCTGCATCCTAGGTCCCATCTCACCCTGGAAGCTATTGCGCAGCCGAGTGACCACTTCGTGGGCACGTTCAATGGTGCGATTATATAGATTCAGTTTCTTGACCTTGAAGCAGGCGCACATAGCTGCCGCATGAATCTCGCCCTGGACACCGCAGCCAATGATTGCCACCGTGATCTCCTTCTGCCGCTGGGCCTGTAGTCCAAAGCGGCGAAAGTAGAGGTGCTTGGTGGCCACCACAGAGGCAGCAGCAGTGCGCCAAGTGGTTATATCCGTGCCGGACATAATGGTGTCCAATTCTCCGGTCTTCACATTGAAGAGCAGTATATTGGCTGCAATATTCGGCAACGGAGGGAGCAAATCTCCATTACCACGGAAGGATGTCACCACTTTGCAGGCGAGCGTCGAGCGCGGCAGACTGGATGCATCTCCGGCAGCGCCGTCGCCGGTCAAATGATAATTGCCCACAAAGGAGGGCATGGTCATCAGCACCTGGCCAGGATTTTTGCCTGCTTTGGTCAAACTTCTTGGTGGTTGGCTCACAAATGTAGATGCCGCTCCTGCGCCTAACTCTTCGCGGGTTTGGGCCGCAACTGCCATTAGGGCCTGTTCAACGGCTTCGTTCACCAGCGACCAATCGAGCACGCTGCGCACTTCCTCGGCGCTATAATAAACGGGAGTTTTATTCATTTTATTGCTTTAATTTTTTCCTTGAATTTTTTGATTTTCAACTGTCTTGTTCATGTTCAACTCAAAATAGTCACAACATTCCGTTAGGACTGTCAGCTGGAGCTGGAGGTGGAGGTTGTGGTGCTGTTATCGATATTTTGCTGTTGCTTTAGTTGTCAAGTGATTTGAATTTCAACAGTTTTGTTCATGTTAAACTCAAAATGGTGATAACATTCTGTAATGGCTGTCAGCTGGAGCATAAGCTGGAGGTTGTGGTGCTGTGGTTGCAACTGATATGCTCATGTTAAACTCAAACTGGTGACAACATTCTGTAATGGCTGTCAGCTTGAGCATAAGCTGGAGATTGTGCGCTGTTATCGATATTGACTGTTGCGTTAGCTTTTAAGTAACAGCTGGTGCAACATAACCAGCGCAGTGATTTGCAACTTTTTAATGTTTGAACTGTTATGCCTTGCTAGTCAAAATAAATAATTAACTTTTTACATAAAAAAGTTATTAATTAACATTCTACTTAAAAAATATATCAAATTTAATTTTAATAAATTCAATAACTCATCGATAACCATAACGTGTTGCTGGTCGCTGAATATATCGATATTCATATTACTTGCTCTCAGCTGTTATCTTATGTTATCTTTTTTATCGGACGTTAGAAAAGCGGGGGATTTTAAATTGACATTGTTTAAATTTAAATTTGTTTTAAATATTTAATTATAATTTGGGAAAATTATACTTTATCTCATTGAATTTATACTTTAAATGCTAAATAATTCTTTTGTCGACTGCGACGTTAAATAGATGAATAAATGAAAAGATTAGAGAACTTTCATTTTGTTGCTATGCATTTTCTCATTGCCTATAAAATTTTCCCAGTGCATGTGAGCTTTAGGGGGCGTGGCAGCATTTTCACTTTTGGCAAGAGAAGCACACAAAGGGCAATGGGAAATCAAACAATACGGAATGGAATGAAACAAAATGAAACGAAACGTTATTATACCACAATGGGGAAACTATATATATCTACATATATATGTGTGTTTTTAGGGTTGGCTGCTGTAAGAGGTAATTCTCGTTGCTTATCGAGTGACATGTTCGCCTGAAAAATGGCCAGATTTGAAGATCTCAAGATCTCAAAACCTCAACATCTTCGAATCAAAATGAATCCAAGACATTCGTGTGTAATATCTGCGAAAGTGAAAAGCGTTTTCCGTCACAGTCAGTGCCGTCAATTCAGCTTTTTTAGCTCCAATTTGTGGTGTTAGCGGGAAAGATAGTCAAGTTAAATGACATTTTTTTAACATTTTCTTTGAAACCCTTAAGAATGTAAATTTTTATTCATAGCTGCTCGATAATAAAATTTTTAGCACTAGCCGTTTTTTTTTAAAATTACTATATTGCTAGCTAAAAACCAACGAAAAGCTTCAAATTTCTGATTTTTTGTGATTGGTTCTCAAAGTTTTTCAAAATGTAGCTTTTTCAGTCTCTAAGCAGTTGGCAGCACTGGTCGCAGCAGCAGCTGATAGCAAAATTAATTTATGCTACTGCATTGTTTTACCAGCTTCACTTTTGTTTTCTGCATTCACTTCTTCTTTTCCCAGACCACGCAGCTCACAAGAGTACAGGGTATATTCGATTTGTGTTCAGAAAATGTGGTAGCTCATAAAATATATATGTAAAATATATTCTTTTATAATATAGCTCAGGTTGGATTTTGGTAATTTGCCTGAAAAATATTGTGTTTGTTTATAAATCGGATACATCGTATGATATTAGTGACTAAGCCAAGAAACTTTATTTTTATACTTTCTGCAAGAGTATATTGGGTTTGTGAAAATGTATGTAACAGGCAGAAGGAGGCCTGGCAGACACCATAAAGTATATATATTCTTGATCAGCATTACAAGCCGAGTCGATATAGCCATGTCCGTCTGTCCGTCTGTCCGTCTGTCTGTCTGTCTGTCTGTCTGTCTGTCTGTCTGTCTGTCCGTCCGTATGAACAAACAGATTTCAGAGATGGTAAGAGCTACAAGTTCGAGCTTGGTCTCAATCGATCACATATTTAGTCAGTCAATACAAGAATTTTTTTTTTCCATTAAACTTATAGAGGTAAATAATTTTTGTATGAGTCGGCTAGCTACTTGCATATACTGACTTAATTTAGTATATTCCGGTAGATTATATTTAGTTAAATATAACTTTTGGTCTTAAAAAAGTCTAAAAAAAAATATATATATAAATATATATTTTTATTTATGTGGTATAAATTAGAGACTGTACGGGGTCTTTTAGAGTCGATTTGATCTACTTTAGCGTTTTCCTACCAGTTTTCTCTGTGTTCCCAGCCACTAATTCAAATTTTGACATAATTTTTAGCTTTCTCACTTTTGTCTCTCACCTCCTAGTGCAATTTCACTTGTCTTGACCTTTTGTTGCACAGCTTCGTTGCCCACTTTGGTTTCCCTATGCCCACGACACCCCCACGCCCCGCCACGACCCCTAACAACGTGGAGCGCCCTGTCGCCTTTGTGTCTGCGGTGGCCTTGGGAATTGCATTTGCCACTGATTTACGATTATTTGTGGCAACTTGTGGGCGCATGCCACAAATCAAAGTCAACTACATGCAGCATGTTGCACGCTGCTTGCCGCTGCTGACTCACCGCCCAAAACGGTGGCTGTGCCCTGAGCAGTTTTGGCCTGGCCAGGACCAGCTCTTTGGCTGTGTGCTCATAACCACCGTGGTTCTAAATGCTTTGACCTTGTATTCCACAGTGGTAAGTGGCGGGCCATAAATTTCGGCATAATCATTGCGCAAAATGTTGCGCCCCAAATCCAAATTCGAGTCCCAATCAGAATCAGAATCCAAAACGGAAAATTCGAAAATGAAAAAAGTGAATTGTCGCCAACACTTTGAATAAATTTTTAAGCGATTTGGCAAGCGCCAAAACATATTAAATTTAAGCAAAAAAAAAAATAAAAAACCAAAATGCAGCAAACACCCAAATGATATTGGAGCACACGAGCAAATTGCTAAAAAGCGTTCAAATGCGATGAAATCTTTATTAAATTTACAACCAATAACAACAAACCATAACACTCGACAATTACCAACTATTTATGGGCACTCTAGAGCGCAATAACTTCGACACTCTCTTTGTTACCACCAAAGATTTCAAAACACTCAAAAAGTTCCAAACATGTGTGTTTTATTTGTAGTTGAGCGTCTGAAATTTGTACATGGCCAATAAAAAATCATTGAACACAATTGCTTTAGGAATTTATATTTTTTTTCAATTTTATTTTCAATATTATGATTTTTATTTAAAAATTTTCCTAGTTGGTTTGGTAGTTTCAAGCTTAATTTCAATTTCTCAATTTGTCAGTTCTTTAATTTGTCATTTTATATTATTGAAAATATATTTCTATATTTAAAGTAATTTTGGTAGCACCTATTTTATTATTTATTTAGTTTTAAATAAGTTTTAAAATTTACTCACCATATTTTATAGTAGTTTTGCTAGTTACTAAATTTAATGCTATAAAATAAATTTTTAACTCTACTTTTTTTTAATTTTATTAAATTTATGTATAGCTACAGTTTTTAGACACATTTTAAAAAAGTTAATCTATCTACCTAGCATAATTCTAAAATGCTTACTCAAAAGTCTTGGAAACCTTTTGGTTTTTTAGCTTTTTTAAATTCAATCCAAACACTTTTGAATTAATTTTTTTCAAACCATAAATTACGTATACTTTGAACATTAATTGAAGTTAAAAAAAAAAAAAATGAATGCAAAATCTCATGTGTTTCAATTTGAAAAAGTAAACGGTTTTTACACCTATTTCGCTGAGTACAGCGCAGGTGAACAAATTAGGTGCAAATAAAGGAAGTCGTAAAAAGTGAAATCATAATTTGGTGCCACGTATGCCCTAGACAAATACATAACAATTTATTTTATTCATAATATATTTAACAAATATATATTAATAATAATATTGATTATTATTTTTTTTAAAGATGCAGTGGGGAAAATACTCCATTTTGTGCAAAAGACATTTGCTCAGGCGTGGTGCTATTTTTTCCGACTACTCTGTAAGTATGTTTCTCTGCTTGTGTGTATGTGTGTGTAGTTTAGCAAGTGTATTGGCCACTACAGTGCTTTTGTTCTTGTTGCATTTGTGTGTGTTGAAGTTTTGTTTCAAGTTGCTGAAAAGCCAACACAAATTTTCATTTATGCCGTTATATTTTTTATATACATATAATTTTTTTTTGGTGGTCTAGTGCTAGCGGCTTTGGAATTTGTAACTGTAACTTTAACTTTTAACAGCTATGTTGGCGTATGGTGCAGTTGTTGTTGTTGCTGCTGCTGCTGCACACGGTACGCCAGACAGGCAGAACGTAGCCGCGTTGCCACACCTTTTTAATGTGGTGCCCTCATTGGCATTGCCTGTGCTGAGGTTTTTATTTTATTTTCTGTTTCTGTTTTAGTTGTTGTTGCTTTTGCTGCAATTGTTTTTGTTTTAATGTGCGCCCGCACACTTTGTGCACACACACACTTGAAGCCATGCATATGTATGTGCTACAAACATATGAAGTACATGCATAAAAAGGAAAGTTGGCAACGCGAATGCGAATTCGAACAACTGAACCAGACTCGCGACCAGAGAGAACGGACAGCGTAGCTGATTGAGAGAGAGAGAGGGGAATGGCTGACGGGAGAGGAATGAAGGAAAAAAGGAAAGGGGAGATGAGAGAGCGTAGACGGGAGTGGGGGAAGACATTAGATTTGAGAGCCGACTGCTGACTGCCGACAGCCGACAGCCGAGACCCGAGCTGAGCTTTGTAGATCAATCTCAAGCTAAGTTCGGACTGCCTTATGCCGTTAGCCGGCGGCGCTCACTAAAATGTTGTTTGTCCTTGGAGAATGTGGCGGAAAAAAGCACACACACACACATACACACACTTGCTTATGCTTAGAAATAAATTATATACAGTTATACATATGTATATGTGAGATGTCTTTGTATTAGCGTAATTGTGCCGTTAGGTTTTGCGTCGATGCCGCACCCAATCTGCCCGTCCCATCCCGTTCCAACCATTCCTAGCGTCGCAACCCCTCACCACCGTTCCAACCCTCTCTCAGTCGTGCCGTTTGACCCCTTCCATGGCCCCTTTTCAGTCATTCCTTACTTTAGATTTAGATCGGCTGCAACGACGCCGACGTCGACTTCGCCTCGATTATTCACAATCTTTGCCGTCATATTCATCAAATTTTGTTATTGTTATTATTGCTATTATAGTTAGTTATGTTTTACAGTTTGCCATTGTTTAATTGTTTCAATTATTATTGTGGTTTAATGTTTGATTTGCCGCGACTTCCGTCTGCGCACATTTATTTTCCAGTCCCTCCGATAGGCAGAGTTATCGACATGTGACACAGCTCCATGAATATCAAGACTTTCATAAAATCTGAGATATTCGAGACATTTTTAAAAGATTTTCTTGGTTATTATATAAATTAATATGTACAAAGCGTTTTAATTTAAATTTTTAAATAAAAATGTTCTCAATTTTTTTATTGTTTTTTCAGGTAAAAGTAGTGAAATGAACATGCTATTCTTCATGTAAGTAAATAAAAATATTTATTTAAATTTTAAAATAACTCTTTTTGAGGTTTAAACTGAAATGAAAATAAATTTTGAATACCGGTTTAGTTATGAGTATTTTTTTTTATAAACTGTTAACGATATTAAATTTTGTATTATTTTAAAATATATTACTGTAGTAATTTAAATGAAAGAGTATTAAAAGTAATTAGACATAAAATTTAATGCAGTTTACGTATAATATAAGATATATGTAGTTGAAACATTTACTTTTGTTTATAAAAATATTTTCAATAATTTTTTGAGGAATTTTTTTAAAACATTATATTTGTATTTAATGTAATTATTAACTAAAGTTTTCAAAATTTTGAAAAATGTTTTGTTGTATACAAAGAACTTTGAAGAGTCACAGCTTAAATACCCTAAAATGTGCATGCACTACAGGGTATATGAGTTAAATGTATGTACTTAATATAACAGATATGTGAGATGTACTTAGCTATTTCAGAAAATTTAAAAATCACATTTGAATTCAGTTTGACGCACGAACTGCTGTTGAAATATTGCGAGAACGAACTGAGTGACTGCAACTGAGTAACAGAGCAGCCCACACAATGAGATTTGCATAAACTGCGCGCAGCAGTGTTGGCCAAGTTTTAGTTGTTGCCAATTTGCGAGTCCTTTCGCCCACTTGTTTGAACTTTTTTTTTTTTTGGTTTGCCAGACTACAGGTAGAAATAAATATTGTAGAAGTCACTGTGCTTAAATGTTGAATGTTTATCATTAGCATATTTCAGATATATCTCCCACCTCGCCTTACCTACCCTCCACTCCCTCCACTACAGCTTCTCTCCACGCTCCTTCTTGCCACAAAGCAGTGCAATAAAGTAAGCGTACTAATCGTTTCACATTCGTTTCGTTTCCACTTGTTGCGTGGGTTAAGGGAAATGCTACGTTCACACTGCGTTGCAAGCAGTGCACTTAGAGTCGCAGTCACTGTGAAGTGTGAACGGTTTTGCATTTCCCAAATAATAATTTAGACCTTTTTTTTTTATATTTAAAATTTTTTTTTATTAATAGACACGGATAAAATTAACTAGAGGAAAATAATATATGTTAAAAGTGATTTTAAAATTATTAAATTTGGCACTCGAAATAACTGAGCTCGAAAAAATGTGGGAATGCAAAAATTTATTCGTTACATTTTGTACTTACAGTTGATTTTGTATTTATAAGCTGATATTTAGATTAGATTAATAAAATTGGGTGTAAATTCACCTAATAAAAAAAAGTAATAATAAGAAATATTAAATTTTCTCATTTTTTAATATTTAAAGACTTAGCTTAATATAATGTAATATATTTATTATTAATATAAATTAAAAATATTTTATTTTTACTTAATTTGTATCTTTATTTTCTTTTAGAAATATTAAAAATTTTAATAAATATGAAATATAAACAATTTAATAATGTGATATGTATTTTTTTTACTTTTTTGAACATTATTTGAAAGCATTTTCTATAGTGATATCAAAGCATTAATTTTTTTCTGTTCTTAAATATTTAAAAATTATAAATATTAAAAGAGGGACATTTATATAGAATGACATTAATTAGAATATCAGACATGAGTTATATATTATATTTAAGAAAAATATAATCTACTTTGCTTTTCGATATGTTATAAACTCGAGAGAATAAAAATAAATAATGTTTATAGCTTGTCGAGCTAAAAAGTGCTAATCAATGTATTGCCAACCCAACTTTTCACTCAGCAACTCAACGAATAAATCAAAGAATGTAAAGGTGGTTCGTGATCTAAAATGCCGAAGGAGTTTTTCCCTTAACGAGAGCTCTACGCTCTAAGCGTAGAGTTCGTAGCGGTGTGATCGTGTGATCGGGGCTTAGATCGTGTGCGATCGTTCCACTGGTAGTCGCCTCTCAGAGCTTTGGCTTTATCACATGGGCGGCGTTCGCGTTAGTCGGTGTTGCGCATTTGGCCAGAGCTGACGTGAACTCGCAGTAAACAAGCTAAGAGGCTGAAAGGCTGAATAGCTGAAACAATAGTTGACAAACCGATCAACTGAATTCATACATTTCAAAGATATTTCTATTTTATATATCTGAAGAAATTTTGGCGCGTCAAGTGTAAAGTCGAATACAAATTAAATCGAATCGTTGAACTTGAGTGAAGTGAATCAATAAATTCATTCAAACAGAATTAAAAGAAAAGATTCGCAGAAAGTGAATCGATTCATTTGCCCGGTAGCCCAAAAAAAGAGGAGAAAAGAATACAAGTGATTAAAAACAAAATGCAAAATGCTAATTTGTTAATTTTTTTTATTTATATTTGCCTAGCATTTGGCCAAAATGATTTGAGTTAAACGCCATCAACAGTTATTTGTTTAATTAATGGTCAAGTGCTAATTTGTTGTTAATTTCTGCTCGATGACAACTTTTTTTTTATTTTTGTTTTTTAAACCGAATTCAAACTTTTCGTCTACAACATTTGTTTTGAATTCTATTTCTGTTTTTATTTATTTTTTTTATTTGTTATTTTTGTTTAAACCGCAACTCGTCCAGAATTATGAAATACAATAGAAATTGAATGCAAATCGCATTCAATATTAAAATAAAAAAATAGTAGAAATATAAAATAGAATAATACTTGCTGTGTGCCGAGTGGAGAGTGCAAAGTGGCGAGTGCCGAAAGTGTTTTATTGTTGTTCCCAGTTCCCAGTTCGCAAATTGCTTGATTGTTGTTGGCGGTGTATTGGTATCGGTATCGCCAAAAGTAAAAATAAATATAAATAATTGATCGCAACCTGTTTTCTCTGAGCTGCGCCATCCCCAGCACCAGCTACTGGCACTAAAGGTAAGCTGATTATAATCATACAACTAAGATCTGGTCTAAAGGAATTTCTTAAACAAACTTATCGATTGAGCTGTTGATTTGTGTTACACTTGGGGCCTATCTAAATTCATGCACCCCAAGCGGTGGCTTTTTCTGCAACGCTGCACAGGAAAACAAAGGAAAAAAGCAAAGTGGTAAAATACTTCCGAGCCAGTTGCACTGAACCGCAACAATCAAGGCGATCCCCATGAGAGGCATCGTCGTCTTGGGTTTTAGATGCTCACTGACCACTTGGCCAGTTGACTCTGGGTCTCTTGGTCTGTCAACTTGCCGGTGACCTTGCCACAAATGTATTCCACTTATAAAGAGGCCAACATTGGGGAGGAAGTGCATTGAATTCTTGGCCACATCTAAAGCGTTTCTTATGTTTCCATCAATGATTTTACCGCAAAACACATTGTGCGCGCTTGTTTTGGCATTGACTCAAGGTTTGGCCAAGAAGTTTTTTTCCTTTGCTTTTGTTTGGCTTTTAACAAGCTCTGAATTTGTTTAGAATTCCCGATTAAATCTACTTCATTCTCAGGTATGGCAAATTTATGACGACTGTGGTAAAACTAATTTTATTTGTGCTTCTTTGTGATTTTTACTTGAATTAGTTGTGTTAATGCCGTTTATGCTCCATTGAAATGTACTTAAAACTGAACATTTTAAAATGTTTTTATATATTTAGCAACTCTTTGTAATTATTACTAATTGGACCTATCGTTCTCATTGTTTGCTTTTAATTCAGTGAATTTCTTTTAGTTGTTAAATGTTACTTAAAAAAGTGATCAGTTCCTTAAGGCGAGTATTCGATGGGGATATTAGGTTTAATTAACTTTATTCTAAAGTGGTAAAAAATTGAAGATCACAACTTATTTACTTACAATTAAGCTGTGCAAAATTTCTTGGTTTTATGTTAAACTTTTTAGGTCCGAGCACTTGAACATTTTTTATTAAATTAAGCAATTAATTGGTACATGAAAACTACTCAATAAAACAATTAGAAATATGATCTGAAAATATATACTCCAAGTAGGAATTTTTTATACTCTAATCTATTTCTAAGCTTCGTTAAATATTCACATTATTTAGAGGTAAATCGTAGCTAGTAGTAGTTAATCGAAATATTTCTATTTTGAGCTTATATTAAATCGAAGCGCATTATTATTTAAATGATATCAATTCGTAGTAATTAATAACATAGAACAATAGAAATAACTTAGTTGATGGGAACACTAAAATTGAAAAAACTTGATTTAAAAATGTTCAAAAATTATAATTATAGATCCAAATTACCCTTCATTGTTCTCAATTAATTTATTTTAGCAAATTAAAATTTTTTATTTGCAATACTTGTAGTGCTGTTTACTTGAAAAGTATTTGTCAATTTTTAAAATAAGTTCTTACATTTTAAATGTGAGAAAACTTGACAGTTCTAGCCAAAAAAAACATTTGACAAAACTTTATAGTAATAAATCAGTTGATCAATTTAACTGCCGTCTCATGTGGGGGCATTAAAGAATATGTTTTTGGCTTAAAGCTAAAAGCGCTGACCCTCTGAACCGACCCAATTCCACGACGCGTCGTCGCTGCAGTGCAGAATTAGCTGCTGCTGCTAAGCATAGCCCAATTCCAGTTCGTTTCGAGTTGCACTTTTCTAGGCACACAAACACAAGCACAAACATACATAGAGACACCCCGCCTACTTGCCGACGATTGACGCAGACGCTGCAGCGACGACGACGGCGGCCGCGGCGCTTGCGTGCTTTGCTTTGTGTGTTTCGCTTCCACTCTGTTCCCATTTCGTTTCATTGTCGTTTTCGTTTTCGCTGTGCAGGCATTGCAGCTACAACAGCTGATTGCAGTCCCAGTCAAACTCCCAGTAGCTGTAAAGTGAAGACAGTGCGCAGTGCACAGTAGACAATAGACAGTAGCTGTAGTTACACTAGCGCTGGCTATTGCTGTGTTGCTTTGTGGTCGTGTCGCTGTGTCGTTCAGTCGCTTTGCTGGCTGGCGCCCCGTATCTTTTGGCGGTTCTTTTAAACAATCGATCGTAGCAACGAAGACACTTGGCACGCGCTGCCTTTCATTTGTGTTTGAATGTGCATTTTTTTTGGCTTTGTTTTTCTGTTTTGTTTGTGCTTCGTCTTTTTCGGTATTTTGTATTTCGCTGTGCATGCAACGAAGTGAAACACTTGGAACAACAACAATTGTACAGGTATTTTGTCATATGCATATTAAAAGTAACTGAAATTGGACATTTGAATGGGCAATGTGTGACTCGTATATGTGAAAGTGAATTTTGGGCATTTCAAGCTATAAAAAAAAATAAAACCAAATTAATCATATAGAGAAAACTGAAAACTTGGTACTACAACTTACCCTAGTGACTATAATTAAGTATATTAAATTTATCTGATTTCTGCTTGGCTGAAAAAAAAACTATTTAAATATTTTGGGGTCTAATCTAAATAAGTTTGGTAAATGTTTTGCTTACTAGTTGTGGTAGTAACTGTTGTTGTTGTTGTCGCTTGCTTGGCTTACTTTGGCAGCTTTCTTGCATAATAAACAAGATCAGCACACAATGTGCAACATTAGGCCAATGTTGGTACGTGGACACTGGCATCGGGGACACGACAACGGGCGCTAAACTGCAAACAAAACAACAAAAACAACAACAAGCGACAGCAACAACAACAACAACCACAACAAATGGGAGTAGGAAAGCAGCAACAACTTTAGTGACTACTTTTGCTCTCGTTTCCATTGCGCTGCTTTGAGCTGCGTGCGGCACATGGACAATTCGTGCTTTTGGCAGTTCCATGTGGCATGTTGCACAGTCGCCGTGTTGCACAGTTGCATAGTTACAGTTACACAATTTACTGTTACCGTTAACGTTACCGTTATAGGCCATTTGCCCAATCTCAAGTGCAGCGCATGCCGCGTTCGTTGTGAACCTGCTGCCAAAATAAAAAAAAAAGTAAAACAAAAAATAAGCACCAAAAAAATGTAAAATAAAATAAAACAAATGAAAAAATCGCCAGTTGCCAGGCTTAACTGTTACAATAACTGTATGAGTGTATTAGTGTAGCTACAACTTTAGCAGTCACTGTAACAGTGTCGCTACAGCAACAGTCACAAAGTTGCCCCATTTCTAAGTCGCCTTTTTCTCTTTTGTCATATCTGCTGTCCGTCCCAGCGAGTACTATCCGTAAATAATGTATCCATTGGGCCACAGTGAAACCTCACCATAGTGACTGCTGTAAATATTACGCAGTCCGATGCCTATCTCGCTTTGAAAAGAAAGTTCGCTTGAAATTAGAAACTGCCAAAAATTAGCTATTAGTTTAAATAATTTTTAACAACCTAACATTAAAATAGTTGCCTTCAATTTGAAAGTTAGTTTTGTTGTTGTTTTGTGTAGGGAATTAGTGACGCTTAATGTATTTTTATATTTTTACGTAATTGTGCAAATCTATTTAAATATTTATTATTTTAAAAGTTATATAATACATATAATAAGTTATATTAGTTTTAAAGTATTGCTGCATTTATACATATACATATATTTTACAATGCATATTTTTACACTTAACATAACTTATATATATTTATACTTTAACATTTTAGTTAATATTTAGTTTTGAATCAACATAAGTAAAGATGCATTTATTATATATTATATTATATTTATGCTAAGTTGTATTTGTGTATTATTTATTAAATATTATATTTCTTTTTATGTTAAACATTTTAACTTGTTTTAATATTTCCATATATTTTATTTGTTTCTAGTTAATTTGTATGTCTTATTCTTTCTTTACATTAGATTTCATTTTCTAAATTTAACTTATATTTAAGACATATTTTTATTTAATTTTTTTATTTATATTTATTTCGTTCTCTGCACATTTTCTTTTAACATTTACATGTTTTGTTCATTTTATATATTTAAATTTAAATTTATTTTGGTTGTCACTTGAAAATGTAGTAAAAACCGCGACCGCAAAGTGCACATAATTTGCCGTACGCGTGGCACGAGTCGCGACCGTAATTGCCACACGGGTTAGTCCATCGAAGAGTCGAAAAGGTACGGCAGGTGGGTTGGTGGAGGGGGGGGGTACTTGCAACCGACAAAAGAAAAAGTTCCATCAATGCTCCGTTTGGCGACTTCGTGCCCAGCGATCTGCATTGTTTGGCAAATTTGTAAGCACTTTTTGTGGACTTCTGTTGTTTTTTATTGCAGTGACTTTTTTTTCTTTAGTTTTTAGTTTTTGTAGTTTTTCTTTTTGTAAATGTTACTATTGTTGGCTTTTGGCTTTTGGCCGGCAACAGCTTCTTGTAATTATGCGAGTAGGAAAATGTTGATTTTTGTAGTTTGCGCTCGTCGTTTGGCTACCAGTGTGAAAAATGGCAAATGACGAGTCGCAAACATTAGACAATAAACAAGACACAAGAGACAACAGACAACAGACAAGAGACTAGACACAAGAGGCATAAGACATTAGATGTGAGATGTGAGATGTCAGATGTAATGCATAAGGTACAAGGGATGTGGCATGCGGCATGGGTCATGTGGCATGAGGCATGAAATATGAGACGCGCATTCAACTGCTTTGACTCTGGTCCACCGCGACTCAACTTACCTGGACTGTTTGACGCCCACACACGAGTAGGCACTTCAATGCGGTTGCACAAATGCCACAACTGCGATGACAAAGTACCAGAAAAAGCCACAGATTGCGGCATGCAACACAGTTGATTGGGCAACAATTACAAACGCGACTCGAGCTGATCTTGAAAGAGACCACAAATTATATGAATTATCTGGAATTATCGTAGACCTTCAAGGAGAAAAGTTGTTAATTAGTTTGCCAAACAAACCACTCGGCGTATGAGTAATTTATGCGAAATATAAGTATATAAGTCAATTACTTTCAATTAACACTTTCATTTCAACACAAACTAACAAAAATAATTAGTTAAAATTAGTTAGTTACTGAAACTATGCACTTTCGATTTCCCAATTCATTTTGAGTACTAACTAACAAACTAAGCTAACGATTAGCAATTAAAATATATTTATCATTTTTCTAGAACTCTCAGTCGCACCCAGTTAATATGTTTATGGGTGCGTAGTGCTACTTTTGGTATGAAATGATTAGTTTCCTGTAATTTGAGGTCATTAATCAGCCATTAGCTTTATTCTTACTCTAGCTGAAATCGATTTTAAATTGCTTCGTGTTGAAATAATAAATTGTTTAAATTTCTTGATTTGTTCTACGCTACTTTCGCTAAAATAATTTATAGACTAAGAACTAAATTATCTAGTATTCACCTGACTGCGCGTTATCTTCAAATCTTGATAATAAATTAAAAAAAAAAAACTTAATTCAATAAACTTTTAGTAAACCTGCTTTCTTTGGGTGCTTAATCAAAGTTCACAGCATTCTCAAAATGTCAATATATGTATTTATCACTATGAAATCGATGCAGAAACTTCATTTCGCCTTTCTTTCTCTAGTCCCCGAACAGGTTCACATTTTATATTTTTAGACGATGCTTAATTAAATTATATAATTTCTATGAGTGTGCGACTTTAATTGACTGTTTGTTTAGAAGTAGAAAAAAATGTTTTCATTGAAAATGTAATGGTGAATCCCTTACGAGTGTTTAGTTTTTAATATGCAAATTCGATTCACTATTCCAAAACTGACTCTCTGTGGACGGTAGACGTAGAATACCCTATATGGTTTCGGCCCTGGATTGCTTTGTGCTCTCTCAGTATCCAAGTTGTTGTGGGTGGATGGTTCAAAGGCACCGAAATGTTGATACACAGAAAAAACACTGACAAAAATACTAAGAAAATACTGAAAAAATACTGAAAAAGTAATGAAAAATATTTAACATCCAAGAAAGTGCCAACAAAATCTAGTGAAAAAAATACTTTAAAAATACTAAAGAAACTTAAAAAAAAACTGATCAATATTATGTCGAAATTTGTCTCAAATATTCTCAAAGTGAACTCAGAATAGTTTATTTAATTTTTAAATAAATTGAGTTGAAGTTTAAAAAATAAAATGGACAATAAAATGATCGGAAAAATGCTTGAATCAAAAAATTTTAGATTTTTAGTATTTTAATAAATAATATTCCTTTTCGAAAAAATTCTGGAATATATTTTAGTTAACTCATAATATATGTTTAAAAATTAAAGCTAAAATCTTAAATATTAAGCTCAAATTTAAGTACAGTTATTTTGTTCAGTGTAGCGAGCGTTCAATGACTGACAATGAGATGCGAGATTTATTTTATATGGGGGAACACTGAGAGGGCGGCATCTTAATTAGACTTGCGATCGCAAGCCTTATATACCAAATAAGTATATATACATATGTATATATGTAGTTAAGCATTTCGATGTGGTAACCAACCACAGCTGGCAACAAATGAGCCTTGTTAAGAATGTTGTCGATGTTGCAACATGCAACACGAACATCAGCAACAGCAACAACAACAACAACTGCAGCCACTCATGCGCATCACATTTGGTTTATCAATACTTGGTTAGGCAATAGTTTAACTAAATAAATATATATAACTATATATATATAGGTATATATAAGTGTGTGTGTGTTTGTATATATACAAAGTGACTGCGTCTAAGTTTGAGTACCCGAAAAGCCTTCTCCCGGCCTCGATGAGTCAACACAGTCACTGCAAAAAGTGGAGCAACAGCAGCAACGCCCACTGGGTGTGGAGGCTGTCGGTGATGCCTGGTCATGCCTTGACATGTACAGACATGCACAAGCAAGCGCACATGCACATGTGCAACTAACTTGCAGATGCACTGATAAAAAAGACTGGACTCTAATAACAAATTTATAGAAATTTCAAATCATAAAATAAATAAATTTATAATTTAAATGAAAATTATTCTTTGCTTTCAAAAAGTAGTAAAATTATTTAGTATTTGTTATTTTAAACTATTTGTTAAATATGTTAAATGTTGTATATCAATTATTTTTCTTTTAATTTAAGTTGGTTTAAAAACTTAAAAAATAATTTTCACACTTTTTTAAGTTTTTAAAACACACATCAAAAATGATTTATATACGAATCGGTCTTTAAATCGTGTTTTTTAGTTTAAAATTGTCTTAGAATTTAGATGACTTTAATTAATTTTGATGTGCAACTATATTTTCTTATACAAAGGATACCTTTATTTTTGCCAGTGTAGAACAAAAAACAATTAAATTTGATTTGCTCTGGCAGCTTTACATTTAAATCTGCCGATGACAACAGCAATTGAAACAATAACAACAACAACAACAACAAGAGCAGCTCATGACACTGCTCAAGGTACAATGTCAAGACCTCGTGCCACATACAACACACACACACACACACACATACATCTATCGACAAGGAATGCGTTGGGAGAATTCCCAGTGCTATAATTCTCAAGAACACAAGTGGCATTTGCCACTTGCCACTCGCTACTTGCCACACTTTTTGGTGGCATGTAATCGAAACGATCAGCGCGTGTCTCAGATGACCAAAATAAAAGTGAACCATTGATTCACTGATTCATTGATAGATTGTTGCATTGACTCATGAGCAGCTCTTTCAAATTTTTGGATACAGTTGGTCAAGCCTCTGGCATGGACACGCTCTATTTGCTCACAGCTGTCGGTGGTCGGTTTTCGGTTCTTCTTGCCAACTGAAAATGTAAGCAACTTACCAACTCACCAACTTACCAACTTGTCTGCTGATGGCCATTGACCAAGTTAAGCTCTTGGCTTTGAGTGCGTGAGTGTGAATGTTTTTTGACCAAAGTACAAGTTGTTGATTAAAGGAGCAAACTGAATTTGATTAAAGCAAAGCAATTTTCAGTTATTGAACGCCCCTCAACTTAATTTGGGGGGAAATTAGAAATGACAGGTGTAAAAAAATATTATTAAAAATTAAAATTAAATAATATTAGATGTAGTAAAAGTAAGCCATTATATTTATATTCAAATGATAACAAAGAGTGGTCCGTTTTCTTCTACAATTCTCTGCCATTTCGAAGGCAGTTTCATTAAATCTCTTTTATAGAATCCTAGGTCCTTATGGTCAAAAAACTGGAGCAACCTTAGTTTACAGTCCTCTTTTGTTGTGTGCTTTTCACCTGTACTAAAATAATTTATTACTTTTTACTACACCTAATATAAAATACTAAAAACATGGAAATAAAATAAAATATACATGTTTTATTAGTTACAACAACACAAAAAATTGTGAATTTTTTTTAAATTTCTAACTTGAGCATTTAAAAACTAAAATTAAAAGAATAAAAAATATTTTTAATTGTAAAATATAGGCAACAAAATCAAAGGTCTTTCAAAACTATTTCAAGTTTATGGCATGAACTGATATTATTAAATTATCATTGAAAACTTTGTGTTTTCTAAATATTTCTTAAAAAAAAATACAGAAAATGTATTATTTAACATTTCTGAATATTTTAAAACTAAAATAGAAGAGAAAGCAATAATTAATTTTTCTTAGAACAGTTAAAGAAATAAATATAAATATTTATTTATTTATTTTTTAAATTTTAACACTGAAACTCTTTTGGGTTTAGTAAATAATTGCAGAAAAGGAAGAAGTACTGATCATGTGAGAATTGAAAAATAAAGCATCTTAAATTGATCCTATATAAAAAAAACATAAAATTTACTAAACACTTTATATTTTTTATTATTTTTCATTAATATTTAATATTGAATTTCGTGGTTTTATGATGATTTTTATATTATATTTTAAAAGAAAGGGAAAGGTAACTTAGTAAAACAATTCAAAATACATATTAAATGGATAATTAGATACTTAAGTAACCATGGAGGACGAAAGCTAAAACAGCTGAAAGTCAGGGGCCAAAACGAGCATGAAATGGTTAGAAATGAAAAGAAAAGTAAATTGAATTTGAGCGAAGGGCCATAAAATAAACTTATGTAACTCATTAGATGTCGGTCTAGGCAAGGAACGAGGAACCAAGGAACCTACAAAACCAGGTCAAAGGTCGACTCATTGCGAGAACGTTAACGCGATGCTTTCACATTTAAATTCAAATTTAAAACTTCAACTTATCTGACTAACTGATCTACAATCGGTTTTGTGAGTGGCCAGTTGACGCCTTTTGTGACCCGGCTGCTGACCTGCTCTGTACCTGTGCCAGTACCAGTCCGCACTGTGGGCTGGATGTACAGTGGAACGGAGCACCATTCCAAATTTGACAGAGTTTGCAACGCTCTTGTTTCAAGATAAATTGATGGCGACTGATAAGATTTGTTTTCAGTTGTTGTTCAGTTGCTGTTCGTTGTACGTTGAGTGCTCGATTTCAGTGTTTTTTTTTTTATTTCGATTTGAAATTAAATGCGGGAAAAGCAAATCGAAATCGAAATCAAAATGGCGCAATGACATTTAAATTGGCTACGAATTTGCGGCTAGAAGTGAACAACCAAAAGCGCCCTACAAAACGTGCCCACTATTGTTACCGTTAACCGTTAGTTGTGTTTGCTTTTTAACAACAACAACAGCAACAACAACAACAACAACAATAGGAAACTATAAAAAAGGCAACGGTCCAAGCGACTTGACAAAATGAAATGCGCTCGAAATTAAAGTGATTTTTTTTTCCTCTTTTTTTTTTTTTTTTTTTTTTGTTAATTTGAAGGCGGCTTTTTGGCTGCTGTTGTTGTTAACGGCGCCCTACTGTAATAAGCCGCAATAGTAACAACAATTACATCTATACAAATTATGACTGTTGATCTAATTATGGCTTTGACTGTATCAACCTTGGCACCGATTTTCGTCTTTATTTCCACCAAACATTTGATTTCATTTCATTTCATTTCTTTTCATATTTCTCATAACAAATTTGCTGTTTGCGAAACGAGCTGCGCTAGGGCTTTCTCTCTCCCTCTCTCTCACTCTCTCTCTGTCTCTGTCACATTCTAGTGCCACGCCCCCAACCACGACGACAACAGTTTGCTCTGCTTGAAACGCCTTTGGCTTGTCGCTTGCCTACAGTTTTGCTCGCAACGGGGGCCCTCAATTAACGTTAATCAACAACATTGCAGCTACAGCTACAGGAGTGTACACTAGAGCACACACGACTGCCTGTGACCCTGTGTCTAGCAAACCCTTTTAAAGATGTGTTGCAGGTGCTTTGGAAGTGACACAAAAGATGACACTTCTTAGCCTGATTTACTTAGCCTGCGCCGCTTAACAAACTGCGTATACTCCCACCACCACACCGGGTATCACTCCAGCTCCAACCTCCACCCACCTACCTGAAATAGTTGCTACATAGTCACTGCTGTTGCTGCACTTTATTAGTAACCCCCAAGCAAAGCTTAGAAAATTCAACAACGAAAAGTTTTAAACATAGCAAAATATTTCAGATAGCAAACAATTATCCCGAGGCCCCAATAATATCAACTTGTTTGTTGTTAATATTTTGATATAGTATTAGTCTACTTGCTGTTGTTGTTGTTGTTGCTGTGCCACTGGCACGAACTGCTCAAATAAAAGTAAAAGTTTCTGTCTTTTTTGTTTTTGTTGCCCATTTGCGCAATTTGACGCCGATAAAACGAACGACTTAAGAAACGAACTTTAGCATTTTTTGTCTAACAAAGACACACAGGCACACAAAAATGCAGTGGGCATGGTCAGAGGAGCGTACTGTCAAGACACTTAGGGTGAGGAAAGGAGGGTGGGACGTGTCAGGGGTGCTAGCTGTGGACACAACAAAAGCGTTGAACATTTGTCGCTCGAGAGCCCAAAATGACTCCATTAATTCAGTCTTTGGTTTTTGCTTAATGTCTCTATGCTAATTGCCAGCTGATGAATTGCATTATAATGATTTTGATAGGGTATAGCGGGGGGTATTAGCTGCAATGTGCACTTGCTACAAATACTATAGATTTATGCTTCAATTTATTGTATTTGAGTTTCAAATTCGTATACCCATTTAATTATTTATTTACTTATGAATTTTAGAGAGTATTGAGTATTATTTGAGTCTGTCTTCGTCTTTGTCATACCCTTGCAGCGGGTATATTGTTTTTGTCACGAAGTTTGTAACGCATTGAAGGAGACGTTTCCGACACCATAAAGTATATATATTCTTGATCAGCATCCAGTCAAGTCGATATAGCCATGTCCGTCTGTCCGTCTGTTTCTATGCGAACTAGTCTCTCAGTTTATAAGGTATCTTAGTGAAACTTGGCACAGATGTGTATTCCTTTGTTATAATCGGCCAGATCGGCTGACTATATCATATAGTTGCCATAGGAACAATCAGTAGCAAATGCTTAAAGTGTTTAGTATGAAAATTTTGAGTGGCTCTTGAAGGATTTGAACCAAATTCACGCAATATGAATTTATTATCCTTTGTTCATCTGTCGACCAAATTTCACCCGGATCGGACAACTATATAGCTGCCATTGGAGCAATCGGTTCAAATGTTATGTATGAAAATTTTCTATGTCTTGACTGCAAGGGTATATAAACTTCGGTTAGCCGAAGATAACCTTTTTTTCTTGTTTTTGTTTTGTTTTGTTTTTGTGGTCATATTTATGTAAATATTAAAGGCGTGACTCTGTGATTTGTGGTCGCACAAAGCAAACACAGTTGTAGCTACAAATGTTTGCATATGACTAGGAATATAGATGTATCTGTATCTGTATCTGTACAAATCGATGTTGAATGCCGCTGCTGGCGGCCCTTTCATTAAATTGGAGCAAAATGTTGGATTCGAATTGACAATCGACTCGATTAGCTGCATTATGGATTGCTCTGCGCACAGGCAACACACACACACACACACACACACACACCAATAAATGAAAAATATTTGCGGTTTTGCTGTCAGATTCGTTGCACTCATTAGGCCAATTGAATTGGCCGCTTGGCTTTTTGGCCGCCAATCGAAACAAGTCATAATTGTGTTGTTAAGGCCGTTGGTAATTCGATATGATGTATGAGTGTGTGTCTGTCTGTGTCTGTGTGTGTGTATGTGTGTGCATACCGTTATACAGGCCAGTTAGCCACTCGAAATTAATTACTTCCCTTTTACTAGAATTTGCATTCGTTTTTTCGTATCTCACATTTCAATTTTTAGTTTTTTAGTTTTTTAGCTTACAGTTTTTAGTTGCAGAGTTTTCAATTTAACATTTGTCGCTTTTCTGCATCAATTAAAACCCAATTATGACCGTAGGCATGTCTTGAAAAATATGCACCAAGATAATGCCTATCCGGCCATAACGGGTTATATACACACACACACACACACACACACACACACGCAGGCACACACTTACACACACCCAAGGTTACTTCGACTTCAATTCCAACTTCAATTCCAATTCTCCGTCTTGGTTCCAGCTCAGTCCCCGTCTGCCACCCCGTCTCCTGTCCGATCAGGTGAGTCTCAGCGCTCCCCGTTGTCAGCCAATCATTGGCAATGCTCAAATGCTCAGCGGGCTGCCATCGACACTGAAAATATAATTGAAATTGAAATTTATTTTAATTCAGCTCAGAACTTTTCAACTGATCGCACGAAAAATGTTCTTAAATTAAGTCAGAACTTCTTGTCGCTCTAAAAGGGACTGCAAAAGTAAAATGAATTATCACAGGATTGTATGATTAAGAATTGAATTATAACTTTATGTTTTTACACAAAAGAATTTGATTTGTGTGTTTTTTTAGTGCACTCGCAAAGTGCAGCCCTTTTGAGACACTTTTGAGACACTTTTGAGAACCCTTTAAGACCCTTTTAAAAATTGCGATTAATTGGCCAACGACAGCTGAGTAAACCCAAAGGGCTTAGAGTCCTTAAGAACTTGACTGAGACTCGTTTGCTGTTTAACTCAATAAAATATTGTCGTTTTATTAATCTTTGATTATTGCTTACCGACTGCCTTTCGGCCTTTACTGACGTTTCTTTAAAGTGGTCAACAAGAAAATTTTATTCTCTAAAGACTTGAAGTTTTTATGGAATTTTAATTATTTAAACTTTAGTTGGACTTTTGTAGGGACTTTTGTAGGGACCTTTAGGTTTTAAGGACTTGAGGGAGTTTAGTCGCTGTTTGGCCTGCTTTAAGGCCAAGTTAATGGGTTGGTAATTGTCTCTACGCACTTGTTTTGGGCCATGCGCCAAATTCGACATTCTGTGATGATAAAATTGAAAATGGGCAAGCAAAAAAGTCAAGAAACGATCAGTGATCAAACTGGCAGTCAAAAGGCCTCAAATTGAGACCATGTGTGTGTGTGTGTGTGAGTGTGTATGTGTGTGTCTTTCACTCTATCACTTCACTGGATCATACGCTGTTTTTTACTCCGTTTTATTATTAAGAGGAAAGGCGGGCGGGGGCGTAGTTTGGAGCAAACAATTTGAGATTACAATTATGTTAACATTATTTAATTTATTTTCGATCAAAGCAAATGAGGAAATTGCTTATTGAAATTGCAACAAAGTAAATTCCAAGCCAAATTGCAAACTTTTGTAATTTTTCCTGATTTCATGCAAGTTTAAACATGTCTAAAGGGTATGAGCTTAATGTTTATGTGCAAGTCAATCCCAATCGACTGCCAGTGACTTCTAATTCAAATGTTGCTGTCAGTTTTCAGTTTTGGACTCGCCTTTTTGCTTACAGTTGGCAGTTGGCCAAGTTCCTGTCAACTGACTCGTTTTGACCATGTCCAGTTCGTGTCGTGGCGATGCCAAGCGATAACAGTTAACATGCTTCATGTGGCAGCCACACGTGGTGGTCGATCACATTGTCAGTGTTGCTATCAAGTCAGTTGTCAACGTGATAAGATCTATTTGGCTTAGATGTTGTACTGTGGGCTAGTAAGACAACTAACTGGGCTTAAATAAAAAACTTAGAATTTATTTTATGTCTACACTTAAATGACTAAATGAATAACAATCAATTAGCATTTTTTTAATTTTAACGTTCGTTTAAAATTTCAAAAATGAATGTATTTTGCCCATAGTGCAGTTGTATCTTTAGCTGTACTAATTTGGCTTAAATACAAAACCCAGACTTTATTTGATGTCTAGATTTGAGTGACTAAATAAATAATTATCAATTGACATTTGTTAAATTTCCAAATTTAATGTTTTTTGCCCATAGTGCAGTTGTATCTTTATCTGTGTAGTTTGTCATAGTTTGATTGATTTTAGGTGTCACTGTAAATCTATTTGCAACCTGTAAACATTAATCTTCTACTTGATTTATGTGATGTTGGTCTAAATTTGTCATTAACTAAATACAAAGATACAAATGTATCTTCCGTTATTTTTAAGTTTCATCTTCATATACATTATTGTATCTTTTTGACCCTCTGCATTCAGTACTTTTTAAACTGATAAATTGTTCACTCACTTGCTGTCCAAATGTTGTCCATTTGTATCTCCTTCTATGCGTATCTTTTTCCACATCTACAAGCTTTGATTTCATGTCAGTTGTATCTGTATCTTTTACTACATCAACAGACGTAGCTGCAACTGCTGATTGATTCCACGAATGTCTGTTAAATTATTACCAAATGGTTCTGGGTAAATGTATCTGTAATTGTATCACCATATGTATCTGTAACTGCAATAAATTTGTCATAGGCTCGAGCGCTGTTTGATTTGATTTGATTGATTTCCAGTCTGACTTTATGGTCAAGTATTTGCCTCAAAACAGCGACAACGATTTGTGCTCAATTTGTAAAATTGCAACTGTTTGTTCTCGACAACAGTAGCTGTATCTGTTTGGCGGTATCTAGATGTAGCTGTATCTGTATCTGTATCTGTAGCTGTATCTGCATCTGTTTTCATATCTCTGTGCGATTCTATTTATTTTTGATTTTTTTGTTTTGTCTTAATTTATGGGCTTCCTGTGCAATCAATTGAATTTGTAGCTAGACTTTGGCATATTCTAACGATCCATTAAAGCTAATTACACTTGCATCCTGTTGCAAGTTGCACATGCAGTCCACATATGTGTATCTTTAAGATACATTCCAGCTGACACGCTTCTTGACCAGTTTTGGCAACGGCTGCCAACTGTCTGCCCAAATCTGGACGTCTTCAAAACGCAGAGAGAGCGAGAGAGAGAGAGAGTGAGGGAGAGCACGAGACATGTCCCACGAGCCGGCATCTGTATTAACGTCTTTTATGGCGCTTTAAAGCCATTCATAGCGTTATTATAGCTAATCAACTTTGCTAGCAGACGGCTAAAGAGCCGGAGCTAGAGACAAAGACAGAGACAGAGAGAGAGAGAGAGAGGGACAGAGATAGAGGCGACTTGGGAGCAACTTAATTGTATCGCAGACAAATTATAATTGCAATTAAATGCGATAAGTGAACGTTTTGGCCTGAAATTGGCAATGAAACCGAATGTTAATTTCTTTTTGGCCCAAATGCCGTAATCAAATAGCTGTGTGTGTGTGTGTGTGTGTGTTTACTTATGTACTGACATTTTCAACTACTTAGAGCGTAACTAGAGCCTTAACACCTGTAAATGGCTAACTTATTTTATTAAATAAATATTTAATTTTAGTGGAAATGAATCTATGAGAAATATTAATTAAAAAATGTTAAAGGGTTTCCCAAATTAAAATAAATCTTTTTGTAATTAAGTACAGTTTGTTAGCCAATTTATGTATTACAAATAAAATAAAATAAAAAAAAAAAATTAAAAAAAATTGAACAAAGTATTGGAAATGCATAAACTTGGTCAGTATATGTACGCCATAGATGTGTACATCCTATGTGAATTTAGTTCGGATAACGTAACTAACAAAAAAGTTTTCTATACTAAAACATGCTATTTTCACCTGCTTTTACCTTTATATGAACATAGAGCGCCCTAAAGTGGGCGTGTCAAAAAACAAAAACAAAAACAAAAACAAACTTGTACTGCTTGGGCATTTAATCTTTCATTTGCGACCTCTCGGGTCTTTCTAGCTCTTATAGTCTCTGAGATCCTTTTGTTCATACAGACGGACAGACGGACGGACAGACGGACATGGCTATATCGACTCGGCTATTGATGCTGATCAGGAATATATATACTTTATGGGGTCTGCCACGCCTCCTTCTGCCTGTTACATACATTCCAACAACTACAATATACCCTTGTACTCTACGAGTAACGGGTATACAAATTTAAAGAACATGTTTAAAATATGTTCAACTGTATGCGGTGTGGTTTTCCTTAAGAAACTTCAATAAACAAATTAGTAATTAATTTTAAAACATATTTAAAGCAGAATTTCAAACGATTTTTTTTAAGAAATTAAACTATTAATTAATTTCATGAAGTATTTCGATGGCTTTAAAATAAATATAATTATTTATTAATTGATTTATTTATGAAATATTTTTATGTTTGCTTTAGAATACCAAATACAACAACATCAACTATTTAAATTTTGTGTCTGTTCACTTGAGTGGCCGCTTAGCATGTTAGTTATGTTTAAGCCTTAAGTGTTGGCCAAGTTAATGGCAGCGAATGAACCTACTCGTAGTCAAAAGTCGAGTTCAGTTTAAAGACTGTGTGTCATGTCTTTAAGTTACTTAGTTGCAAGCAAAACTAACTAAACATTCACCGCATTTTGATCTGATTTAGTGGCGTTCTGAAATCACCGCAATTGTTGGTGTTATTTGCACCTTTTTAGTGGCGGCAGGTGAAAGGCCAAGTTTAAAGCAAAAGGCATAAAATGAATGTAGTTGTTTGGCTTAATTGTTCGCTTACTGCTAACAACCCACACACACACACACACACACACACACACAGACACTCGCACACACGCATGATCATTATATAGATTTATGACTTCAACACTTGCAACTGATAGCGAAACCCCTTCGTGCCCCTCCACACCCCTCCCTCCACCCGCCACAGTGTTGTTAACAAAGTTGTTTGTTTATGAGGCGCTTGCATTGAATTATTGGACGATATTAGCAACAATTTAGCAGGCAGACATGTCGCCAGCTTCAATAATCATTAACAACGACACGTTGGACGTTGCTTGTTGTCGCACACTGTGCACTGCACACTGCCCAAGAGTACACAAGATTTCAAGTGCTCACAGCTGAGCAAAGCTAGAAAATAACTGCATTTTTTGTCAGTGTAGCCAGGTACTTGCAGCGAGTGAGTGTGTGTGCGTGTGTGCACATTTATCTAGGCCTTTTGCTTGGCCTGGCCCAAGTGGGCGTCTCAAATTGGCTTTATTAATCACTTTGTCATTATAATCAACTTTAATTAAATTCAATTTCAAACTCAATAACATACACACAACACAAGCTACATGAATATATATTGTTATTGCCCCGATCGGACGAGGGAACTACTAAAAAAAGAGCTATTAGTTCATTACGAAATCCATTGAAATGCGACCAAATTGCAGTAGACAGGCACACCCCCCCGTACCAGCACTCCGCCCCTAACGGGTGTCAAGAGTTCTAATAGATTTGTGTTATATTGCTTTATAACGTGCTGATAACTACAGCATTATAATAACCCAGTTTATACAGTAATTGCCACCGAATTTGCATACAAGGAAATTCAAATTGAAATCGAAAACTAAAAACTGAAACTTAAACTGAAACTCAAACTGAAATCTCAGACAAAGAGACAGACAAGTCATGTGCCACTTTGTCACTCCTTCTTAACTCTTCCCTCTCCCCTCTCGACCCGTACACTGCCGCCCACACGCCCCCTAGACATGCCCCCAGACAGGCTGTAGGAGGCGTTACGCAGCGTTTGTTTAAACGTTGTTTAATGACCACTTGCAAGTAACTAACAAACGCACAGTGCTTCAAAGCCCATTTGCTAGGCAGCCAAAATTTTAATAATTTATTGGGAATGGGAATATTTTAAGTAGTTATTAAAAATTAATTTAAAGAACTAAATTTATTTACAATTGCAAATAAAATCTATACCAAAAAGTTAAATTCAATTTTTTAGAAAGTATTACAATATAACTAAAGTAGGAACCGGTTATAACGACACTCAAATGACCGACGATATTACGTCGTTATATCCGGTAGACGCTTTAAGCAAGAGGAGACCAAGGAGAAGGTCACCAACCACGTCAGCGAATTTTCGTCGCAATAACCGGACGGTCGCTTTAGGCGGAGTCGTTATAACCGGAGTCTACTGAAGTTAAATTGTGATACTTGTAAATTAAATTAATACAGTAGAAACCGGTTATAACGACACTCAAGGGACCGACGATTTTACGTCGTTATATCCGGTAGACGCTTTAAGCAAAAGGAGACCAACAGAAACCAAGGAGAAGGGCACCAACCAAGTTAGCAAATTTTCGTCGCAATAACCGGACGGGCGGGGTCATTATAACCGTCTTCTGTAATTAAATTGAAATACTTAAAAAAAATTAAATTTATATATATTATATTAAATATTTATCATATGTGCTGGGAAGATAGGTATAAATATCTGAGAAAAATAAAAAAATGTTTATAATTATATTAACGCGTTATATTTAGTGTTACTAGCAACAAAATAATATGTAGTTTAATCAAATATTTATTATTATGAAAGTTAATTAATATTTTATTAAAGAAAGGAAAACATTTCTTTCAATCAATTATTTACTCGGCTATTTAAAACGAAACAAACTTATAGCAAGACAGAGGCAATTTACAAATATTCAATGCAGATGAGCTCAACTTCCCCTGGAGAGCTCGGCTGTGGTGCCTTCTGGACAGCAGCTGTGTCTTTAGCTTCATCGTGGGACATTTCCTCGGTATTCTCAGTGTTTTTCTTTTTTTCAGTGTTTTCAGTGTTTTCAGTTTTTTCGGCATCGGAATTTGAAGACTTCTTCAGCTTCTTGGCGCCATTAGTATTATCATTCTTCTTGCCACGACGCGAGATGGTGAAATGCGATGGATTATTGCCATCACGTCGAATCATGGGCGGCAGAATACGACGCCGGGCATTGACGAACCAGTTGTTCACCTGCTGTACCATAATATGTCCCTGATTGGCCAGTATCTGCTTCTCATACTCGCTGGGATACGCATTATAGCGATGCTCGTACAGCCAGCTCTTGAGTATTTTCACAGCCGACTGCGGTAGATTCCCGCGACGTGGTGGTAACTCTACGTGTGGCACTTGGGTGCACATCTCGAGGGTGTCGTTAGTGTCAATGACCAGTTCGGGTATCATCTCCTCAGAGGTCTTGGGCTCAACTGTTAAGATTATACCGTCTGTATCTGTGGTCATCACAGGAGTCACATTCTGCTTCTGATGCAAATTGTTGCCATTGTCTAAAGATGACACTTAATTAGTGACTTTTCAACTCTTTTTAAGGTATAGTAAATTGACTTACTGGCTCCTTCCATTTGCTTGGCGAAATTAATAAATCTCAGTTCGGACTCACTAATTGGATTATTGGAAGACATGGTCTTTTTTTTTTGTCACTGCCCGAAATGAAGCAAAAGTTTTGATGATTTTACAATTTCGTAGCGTCTGAAACTTCAAACAGCAGCACACACACACTAATGCAAGTGTCCAATGGCGTTGGCTACTTTGCACAGTTTTCTTTTTATCAAACGTGAAGTGCTTGGTGTCAAAAAGCTGACAGTTATGCAAGCGCAGCCAACTTAATGCGGCTTGAAACAAATAAGTACGATGCTAAACTTCAGTATCGATTGGTGTAGCACAAATTGGTTTAGGGTTACCAAGTAAAAGTAAATCGGGTTTATCGTGTAGGGAATATTTAATATTTGAAATCAAGTTTGGCTAGAATTACTGTACTTTCCTCTACTTCTTCTACTTCGTTTTGAACAAATTTCTCAGAAATATTACATATATTATTTTTATTCAAACCATTAGTAACTTAATTTTTTTTTTTAGTTAAAAATTTTAGTTTAAAAATATTACAACTTCCAGATATCAGCAGTTAAAAGTTTTTAAAAGAAATTTTATTTATTTTTTAATATTTTAAAATACTTAAAATTAAAAAAAAAATTGTGAATATTTGTGGTCTGTAAAGCAAGTTTGGCCAAAATTACGGTACTTTACTGTAATATTTTTCCTAAATTTCCTAAAAATATTACAGACAATGAAGTTTAACATTTTATTTTGATAATTAAAAAAAATAATTCATTTTAAAGATTTATATATTTTAAAATTTTAAGCTTAAAATAAATCAACTTAAAGATTTCAAAAGTTTATAGTTTTTTTTTAAATTTTAGAACATTAAATGATATTTTTTTTAATTTTTACATTTTTTACAAAGTTTAAAATATAAAAAGAAAATTTTCATGTGTTTTGAAATTCCTTTAGTTAAATTAAATACCTGGAAATGGAATTTCCAAGCTAAAGTTTTGAAAGTAAAAATATAGATGTAAAATTATATGTAAATTACATATAAAAATTGTTAACATTTATTTAAAATTTAATATTGTTACAATTTAAAGCATATCATTAAAAATTCAAGAATTTTTTTGCACAAAAAGGGTTTCCAAAATATAATTTTTTTAATTTATATGTGAATTTAACTTTTGAAGGTTTCTTTCGGTTTTTAACCACTGTGCACACTGGTGCGTGTGCTTCTTTGCACGCCATTTGGCCGTACTTCAATGTGGGACTGTTACCATATTCGACTGCAATTAACAAACATGAATTATGACCAATCCTAGACAGACAGAGGCACTCTCCGTTTAGACCACTGCTACTAAGTCATAGTCGCTGTCTTAGTTGCTGTTTTAGTCGCAGCTAACTTTGTCTTAACTTTGCTTAAATACCCTGTGACTGTGAGAAATGTGTATACCAGCTGCGTGATAGAGTACAAATTTGTTGCTTTTAATTATTTTAATTAATCAGAGCATGTTAATCAGCTTGCACTAGGTGCGGTCAATGACAATGAGTCGACATAAAATTCCAATCCTACAAACTAAATGGCGTATAACTGAATAAAAAATAAAACTGAATCAACATTAAATTCCCACGAAATATTAACATGCGAATTAACTTCATAACATAAATCAAAGCCATAAAAAAATAAATACAAAGTGATCTCTATTAATTATTAAATTAAAATGCAAAGCACAAATGGGATTTAATTTTTTATATGCAACATTTGAATGAAAATGTTTTATCATCATTTTAATTAATTTTTTGATATATTCTTGTTGACTTTATCCACCCTGTAAAGTGTAAAGGGTCTACAATATATCCAGCTGATTTAGTTTTTTTCTCACAGACAGTAAAAGTAGTTAGACTTTAGTATTAATTGGTATTTATTTGGTATAACGACACCTTTCATATATCACATATGTAGGAAAAGTATTTTTAAAGCAATAGCCTTGGTTTGAGATATACATTTTGGTTAAACTACACACTTGCTACCCTGTAATCCATCAAAGCGATAATTAAAAAAAAAAAAAAAAAAAAAAAAAAATTTATCAAATTAAGGTTTATAATTTTGAAATAGAAAATAAGAATTTTTATTTGAAAAGTTTTGGGGACCAGCTTTATTTTTTTTTAAATCCCCAGAAATTCTTGGGTAAAAATATCACTGGGTATCTTATAGTCACGCATTCCCGCTGACTGCATTTTAACGATTTTAGTTTATTGACAGTTGGGTCGTTAGTTTATTGCACTTTTGACAATTAATATTTATTGGCCATAATTAACGGGTTAACTCCCACAGCAGCTCCTACTTGGTTCTAATTCCAACTCGATCAGAGTTTTGGGTACGGCTTCCGGGCAGTTAAATTAATTGCTTCTTGGCTAATCAAAAGTGCCCAGTTGTGATTGTAAACAGCGAACTTAACTAGCAACTGGTATTGAAATAGATAGGAAAAGGGAAAGAGCAGAAAAAAAGGTTTGAAAGCAGCACAAAAAAATATTGAAAGGAAAAGACTTAAAAATTTGTTATGATAAAATTATTTATTTTTTTAAAAAACTAATATGATAAATATTAAATTTCATTTGGAGTTTTTTTCAAGAACTTTAAAAAGCTACTAAATTATTTGTTGTGTAAATAACTTTTACTTAAAGAGTAGAGAAATCCACTGTGCTTGGCATACCAACTATTTGATACCCTTTGGGAAGCTCAGTAGTCTTGTTATTTGTACTCATTTTGATTTTGAGAAGATAGTTATTATTACCTAAAGTGTTCAAAAACCGATTATGGTATAGTTAACCTTTTAATACTTTAACTACACATTCAACAGGAACTTTCCATGATTAAGTTTTACCATAAAAAACTAAGACTACACTATACATTAACTATATCGACTCGATTTTTGATGCTACACATGAATCTATATACTTAGAGGAGTCCCTCAAACCTTCTCCTGTAACTAACTTAGCGACAAATTTAAAGCACCCTCGGTAAGGGCATAAAAAAAGAAAAGAAAATAGGATTTGGAAAAGCTTTGCAATAACAGAAATTATTCGAGTGGAATTATTTTTTGATTTTATGAATTGAGTGCAGTCTGAAGAGACATAATTATGTTTATGACCGCGATGGCAAATGCCATAAAGTGCAATCTCATCTTTCACCAGATGCCCATTCAAATTAATAATGAACTCGAAATCAAGTCAAGTGGAATGGGGGAGTGAATGGGGGGGTTTGGGGGGAAAGATGAATTCCAATGTGAAAAGCGGTGCGGAAATAATGACGTGTATTTTCCTTGGCATTGAACGAGAAGGTAAAGTGAATGTCTGTAAGGCAGTTGTAGTTGTTGTTGTTGCTGCTACAGTAGCAAGCCTTTTGTCAGGTGGGCACCCATTCAACCTGTCCAATTTCAATTTCAATTTCAACTTCAGCTCAAAACTGCAGCTGAGCCTGAAACTGTAGTCTGTCCGGAAGCGTTAACAAATTTGCACAAAGATCGTTTTGGTTTTGGCCAAGAAAACGGTAGAGCAATAAAGCCAAATGGCGCCACGGCACGCGCATCATCATCAGCATCAGCATTTAATCATCATTATTATCATCCGCATCTTTAGTCACAGCAACAACAACAACAACAACAACAACAACAACAACGACAACGTAACAACAAATTCATTTTCGTTTTCATTTTGGCACTTAAACACCCTGTAACGAGCAGCTTTTAAGCCGAGTGGGTTTCTACATCGTGTATAAGATCAACGGGGTATTGTATGACATATATAGTAAGGTATAGTACAGGGTATAGTCTCTACAATCAGAGAGAGAGAGAGAGAGGGAGAGGTAAGACAGCCTTTAAGCCGACTGGTTTTAAAAATTTTTTGCTAGTTGTACAGGGTATGGTATGGCATATATAGTAAGGTGTAGTAAAGGGTGTAGTCTCTGCAAGCAGGTAGAAAGAGAGAGAGGTAAAGAGTAAGATAAAGACAAAGATACATTCATAACCAACCTTTAGGGGGGTTTCTACAATGTTTGTTAGTAGACAAACAGGGTATAGTACGGTCGATAACACTCCACTGTGCATTCCTTGCGCTGTTCGTGCTGCGGTTATCGGCTTTTCGTTTACAGCTGCCAAATAAAAAGGCGCAATTTCTGTTGTTGTTCAATTAGCAGAGGAAACCCCTGAAAACCCCCAAATCATTAAAAGCCTAAACTTCATTTTATATACCCAAAGGGACAGTGAAACGCTTTAGATACTTACATACAGGGTTAACTGTGTTCAGTGCTCTATAAAATGCGCAAAGTTTTTCAATTTAATGAACTATTTAATTTTTTACAACTCAATAAGCCACCAACAGATAAACAACAAAATAAGTGAATTCAATTTGAACTTAATTTAAAAATAAATTCAATTTAAATGTTAAGTTTAAAGATTAAATTAGATTTTCAGGTAAGTTAGTTATTTGTTTAAATCTGCAGCCAAAACTTTCACTTTAAGGACTCTTAGATAATTACTTCTTTAGGTGACTTCAGTTTTTTTAGACCCCGTACTCTTAAAAAGAGTAGATCTCAGAGACTAAAAGGGCTAGCGCCACTAAATTTGGAGTGAAAGCTCGTTTGCTTCCAGAGCATATCAAGTATAGTTCAAATGGCGGCCACGCCCCTTACCGCCCCCGCAAATTATTATTTTATATATGTCTATCGATCAGTTTGTTACAGACATTGAACTGTGCTTGGGTATAAGGGGCATAGGGAATCCTATTCAAGTAGTAGCTCTAGTATAACAGTATAACAGTCATATAGACTCTTCTGCTAATGTTGATCAAGTGTAGGCTTCCTTTAAAAAAATACGCTACGGATATAACAAGTCGTTAAAAGTTCTCCCCTGGGTTTTGTGCAAGTCGTGTCATTTAAGAGGCCAAGAGGTTAACAGTTAAGAGTTAACAGGCAACAGCCAACAGGTAACAAGTAACGGGTTTAAGGGCCTCTCAGCACCTGTCATAACTAACAAATGCAAGCAATTTGTCTGGCAGTTGAGTCGGATACAGATTCGTATTCGAATTGCGGCTCATAACTTACAAATCGCAATCAGAGAGGGAGTGAGGGAGAAGTAGGGAGAAGGATTGCAAGCAGAGACAGAGAGAGGGGTAGAGAGAGACAAAGATACCCGACAAATGATCAGAAATATATTTCGCAGGCAAAGCGAATTCCACACTTCATCTTTCATGTTCCAATTTCATGTTCCATGTTCCGTATACAGTATTTCATTTTTATTCCACATTTTAGATACCAAATTTCGATTTTCAGATCTCTAGACTTTCGATTGTTGATTGCCAGTTCGCTCATAATTATCACATTCGATTAATGCAATGTCTGTTGCAATTAATGCGATTTAATTATAGCACTGACTGTGAACTGATGAATGCGGTGAGTCTTTGAGCCAAGTTGCTAACGTATTTATGCATTTGTTTAATGCCCAACGATTTAAAACAATAAAATGCATATGCAGAAAGTAAATGCGAAAAATCAAAAAAATCGTTTAATGTTTTTGCTGCGCATGCGTGTGAGCAGTCACAAAAAATCCAGCTAAAAGGTGCATCGACTGTGAAAGACTCAAGTGATTAAAATATGTTATATTACCAGTCAAATGATCAAATGTTTTATATACTAAAAGAAAACCCCAGCAGACACTGGGACGGGGTCTAAGAAAAGCTGAACACAATTTGAAAGTGAATTAAAATTAATGCAGAGCACGCGAAAAATGCATTGAATAAACGGGAAACCAAAGAAAATTACAGTTGATAGTCGTAGTACCCATTGAACTGGTAAGTAACTGATTAAAATGGTGTAAAAAACGAGTAAAAATGGCTAAAATAGGGCGTGCCGACTGTAAAAGACCCCTTACTCCTTGTAGTGCGCATTTTCCTTAATTTTCGAACGACTTGCCCTAAGGGAGCTATATTATATAGTAATCCGATCCGAATCAAGCTTGGTAGGGGTAATTATATTGATACAATACATATACTGTGTGAATTTGGTCTGGATACCTCTGATAGTTTGCCAGTTGTAGTGCACTGAAAATAGTTTTTTACAAACTGCGGGGGTGTTAATGGCGGTAAAACCATAAATTATCTTCACTCAAGTACTGGAAACAGTAAATTTAAAAAGATTTAAATGAAATATTAATATTGAAAATATGTTTTATAGAAATACGTGTCGCCTGTAAGTTTACATATATTTTTGCATGGATGACAAAAGTCGCCTCGTACAAAATTTATTTAAAATATAAAAAGTTATTTGTTATTAAACACGGATTAGTTAAAACACAAATAATTTGGCTTTAGTGAAGTTAGTAAAGGCTTTGAAGACTTCTAATCACAGTAAGTAGGAATCCTAGGGATGTCCAATCGGTTTCCTGTAATCTGTAAAATGAGTTAATGCATTTAGTTAGGAGTTATATCAAAGGGGCTTTACAGAGGGATTTATACCTCTAGGAGTAAAGCTACAGCTTGGCAATTAATTGTAGATTTTTGTATTTTAATTTGGATTTGCGAATTGTTTGCATTAAATTGGACAAATTGAACTGCTTGTTATTAATATACCTATACCGAATCAAACCAGGTTCATGGTGCGCTAATCGATCGGCGCTATGGTGCCTAGCACACGCAGATAGAGTTCAGCTGATCCTCGAATCCGTAGCTTGCGGGCACAGAGTTTAACCAGCCAATGGATGTCGAGGTAGTCGGCTCCTTTCATGATGACCCGTACAGTTGAAAGTTTCTCCCGCAAGAATTCCTTGTCCCAGTCATCAATCTGACGCTCAATATCGGTGGGCTCCACTTTGCTCTTCACCCAGGCGGGCTCCTTGTCGTCCATGTGGTACTCCAGCCAGAGCAGAATTTTCAGCAATACATCGTGATTGACGCCGTGCATCGGTAGCACTTTATCCTTGTGTTCGGCATTGGCATACGAGCACATTTGTTGAATCACTATCGAGCGCTGCAGGACTTTAAAATCGATGGTTATGTGGTAATGGTCCTTTGTCTCTAATTTCACGTAATCCATTTCGCAAACAATCCAATTACACAGTCATACGATATTTGTGTGTGTATATGTGTGCAACAGTTTAATATATATATTATAGATTTTGAATAAGTCGTCGAGACTTAGCATTTACAATTAGAAAATGTGACAGTTTGACAGCTGAAAAAAAGCAGTGCTTCCAGGTGGTTATTGATGAAGGTGAAACAGTGCTGAAAATGATCTGAAGAAGTATTGAAATAGTGTTTAGTACAGTTCTATAAGTCGATATGTTCAGATTGAAACGGTTCTGCAAAACGATCTGAAGATGAATTGCAATGGTGTTCAGTACAGTTCTATAAGTCGATAAGTGACAAATTCGCCAAGGTACTTATTGATATCGATGCATTGATATCGGGTATATAGCCGATGATACCTTACCTAGTTTGGAAACCCTGCTAATGCCCAAAAGTATGCAGTTGTTTAATTTGTTTGAGCTAAGAATTCTAGTACATTCTGGTACATTCTAGAACTACTTTGTGCAAATGTTTTCAAATGTGTGAGGTAATCAGTGATCAAAAAGATATAAAAATTAAACCCTTCCCTTCTTTAAGCTCTTTTCATATTTATTCAACTACATTATTAATCGTATGTGGCAATCTGACCCTGTCAACCTAACCTCAATCTGTGTGAAAAAAATCAAAAGTCAACTTTCACGACACCGTAACAATGGAGGTCGCATTGTGGGCGTGTCAACTTTTCACATGTGTTACAGTTTTCAAGTGCAAAAGTGCATGGGAAATCGTCATTCGAGTTGCAAGTGAAAACTGATGGGAAAAGCTTTCCACATGCGACCGGTAAATGCATATTGTTGATTATGATTGGTGTGTTGGGATGGGTGCTTCAAATAATATAAATAGATCATCTAGATTAGAGAGAGAGTGGGATGATTGCAACTGACTAAACACAGGATGTTTTCAAGGTAAACTCCAACTTACTTTTGTGTCTCTTTTAAAGCCATCGAGGGCTTGGATTATATGTTGAATATAATCTAAAGTTAAATGACTTTGATTTTTATTATGATCATGAAGGGAAGAATTAGAAAAGGTTTAAATAGTATAACAGTTTTAGTGTTTGTGGTATAACAGTATACTGTTTGTAGAACAGTAACATACAGTTTTAATGTTTTTAGTATAATAGTATAACAGTTTAACTGTTTGTTGGATAGCAGTATAACAGTATATTTCTTGTAGCATAGTAAGAAAAAAGATAAGTGTTTTTAATATAAAACTATAACAGCTGACATGTTTGTTGTCTAACAGTATAACAGTTTAACTCTTTGTTTTTTCTACAATACAACATTTTTATAGTTTGTAGTGCCACCGTATAACTTAAAGTATGACAGTTGTGATGTTTAGAGCATAAAAGTTATGCTGCTTCCAGTATAACAGCGTAACACTGCTTGCTGTATAACATTCTATAAAATTTAACTTATGTATTATACGTTTTTAAGTATAACAGTATAACAATTATACCGCTTAACAGTAATTATACAAAGTTTAATAGAGTCTCTGGGTATTTGTAAATATTTTAATTAATTTATATTTCTGAACAAACTGTTATACCCTATTTAGTATATAAGAGCATAGTGACTATATTTATTCCCACCATTAGCCAGAGTTGCCACACTGTTGACCGATGACTCACAGTTCTGAGCACGTCGAGTTGGCATTTCCTGCGAGTAGGCAGATTTTTATGGTTACTTGTGTCGACCTGTGTCTGCAAAGTAAGTCGCCAACTGACCAATTAAATATTATGCAGTTTTATGTATTTTTTCCCCCATTTTTTTTTTATTTTTTACATGAGGCACGAAAAAGTGCCACAAAATCTATACAAAAATGATTTAATAAGTTGTTGAACAACTTGAAGTCAACCGGATATCGAGGAGTTGGTCAAATGTTTTGCAATTTCCCTAAGTTGTTGTTGTTGTTGTTGTTTTGGTCGGTCGCTGCCTCCGTTGCATGTGGCATGTTGCAACTCTTTTTGGCCAGATGCGTGTGGCACGATTTGACGTAGCGATTCCTCAATTAAACGTTGAAATCTACAGTCGAATTCGCAGCTTGCGCCCAATTAATGCAACAAGTGGCAAAGTAGCAAATCCCCTCCACCCAACTCCACCGCACGCCAACCCCTTTCCTAACACCTTACCCCCTCAGTGCTTGCTTCATGCGGCCGCTTACAACTCAACAGTCGATTAATCAAGAAACTTAAATGCTTTGACGCTTATCGAACATTTTAACGGTTGATAGCCATCAATGATGATCACACGATGACGTCCAGTGGCAGACACTGAAGGCAGTTGCACGTAGCAGTTGCAAGTGCCAAAAGCAACAGCAACAGCAAAGACACTTTGATTTACGAGTTCCGTTCGCACAATCTCACGCTTGCGTCCATTCATTGTACCTTCAGCTAGAGATGAGCACGAGTCGTGTCGTGCTTAGTCGTGACCAGTCGTTCTCTTTAGGTCTACCTAACAATTTTTCTTTATTTATTACAAGTTGATTAATTTATTAATTAAAACCATAAAATATAGGTCTAAATATAACGCCTATGTTTACTCATTTTACTAGTTCTAAGTTATAACTAAGTCGTACATAGCCAAAGGCCCTAGCAGCCTTAGCTATTTATTCAAGTTAGGTGAACAAATTGTATTAGGAACTCAATTCCTAATAAATAAATAAAATAAATAAATAAATATAGCTTAAATGATAAATCTGCATTATTTCAATCTCTTTAATTTACTTATTTTTTTTTTTAAATAAACGTACTTCAATTAAGTATTGCTTGGTTGTAGAATTAGTGTAGTTATCCTTCTTCTAGCATCCTTTAAAATAGATTTTAGTCAGGAATAATAATTTTTTTTCAGCAATTTTCACATACAATATAATGTTTCCTACCGTTCAATAAATGCATTTTATTTATTTATATTTATTTAGTGTTAAAAAAAACTCTTTTAAGATTTATATAATCAGGGTAAAAGAATAAATAGTATATTTATTTTTAACTATTTTATTATCATATACAGCTTAATTAATATAAATTAAATCAAACAAACTTGACATTAGTTTATAGTAATTGTCGTGAGTCACTTTTGCCTCACTAGTTTCGACTGCAGTCGTTTGATCATTCGATTCATTCATCAAGCGAAGCGATCAGAGCATCTTCCATCTACTCCATCTCCCTCTCTCTTTCTCTCTCTCTCTCTCTCTCTAACTGTCTGTCTATCCTGTCTATCTGGGCAGCTATAATTGTTTTTTCTTCATTTTTTACGAGCATTGTTTAATCACCGACAACTTTTGGCCGCTTTGGGGCTCTGCAATCATTTAGTTGATGTCTTTTTGGCGCTTTGATTTCGCCGGTTATTCAATGCATAATAGAGTTGTTTATATTGTTTTTTTTATTGTATTTATTGTACTTGTTTTTTATTGTTGTTTTTGTTGTTAATGTGCAGCAGTTGGCAGCGGAAAGCAGTCGAATTTGATTGTAAATTTGTTTTGGATTTTGTTTTGTTTAATTCACCGATTCGAACATGAATCGACAGCAAATTTGTCGGCTTCTCAATTCGCTTACTGCACGTTGTGATCCACATTTCGGTTTCAATTTGTTTTTTCAATTTCAATTGCGAGTCTCTGTCTCAGTTTCAATTTCAGTTTCAAGGTTTGTGTTTGTTTTTTTTTAGCAACGTTTCAAGGGCGTCAAATGTTTTGTATTGCAATTTATTGCCGACAATTGTCCCCAGTTGCAATTTGTGGTTTCCTCAAAAATTGTATGTGCAGCTGCGAATTTGTTGTCAATTATTGTGGTACCTGCAAATTGATTGCTTCTAGGTATTGACAGAATTTTGCAAATAAATCAGACTCTATTGAACTATAGTATTTCTGGCTATAAAATAAAAGTTTTTATTATTATTTAAATAGAAAAGTGTGACGCCTTTGTGCACCGAAACTTTCAATTAGTAAAAGTAGAAAGGTAAGAAAATCAAATGATACTTGACACACACTGCCAGTCTGAGTTGAACCTGTTCTGGGGTGAAAATTTGGGCCAATTATAATGAGTAACACGCCCAAGTGTGTCGTACGACAGAGGTGTGCACACACACCCAGTTGATCATTAAGAGACGCAGAAGAAGAAGTAGAAATAAATAACAGTTAGCAAACATTAAAGCCAAAAGCAAAAGGTAAAAATAAAGTAAAGCAAAGAGTCGACTAATTAACACATTGAGAGCCAAACTCGATACGAGTTGTACCTGTAGTTGTAAATATGGGTCAGTTGGGCTACTACTACTACTATGGGTACTACGAGACTCTTAGGCAAATACTTCACTTAACGCCTCACGCGATCCAAACTAATGTAATTTTGATGTACTGAGCACGCACAGTTGAGCAAACAGTTAGAAAATTGTGTACCACTGTGCGTATGCGTGTGTGTGTGTGTGTGTGTTTGAGTGTTGCAAGCACTTAACTGGGCATCAAGTGTTGACCAACTTGCCAGCTTGGCTATAAGAAATCATCGCCATATTACACTTACTCACACTCGTACTTTTATTCAAAATCCATTGTGACATTTTTCGTCTTTTCTTTGGTCTTTTCAAATATTTTTCTGATTTCTTGTGTGCCATTTGTTAATTGTTCCTCACTTTGAGCTTCTTCTTCATTTTTCTTTTCTTTTTTCTTCCTTTTTCTTTGTTTTTCGGTTTTTCTTTTTTTCATTTGGTTTTCGCGTAATTCCTGCGACGTGTGCTCATTGATTCAAACAATTTCCGCCTTTCGCCATCGATTGCATCACGATAACGATAACGATAGCGATGACGATGATGTCGATAACAAAGACTGACCAAGAGCTAACAGTACTTCCACTGACAATGGTTTTGCTTTGCAACTGAATCGGTTTTTATTTATTTTATATTTTGCCATTTTTTATAGAAAATAAATTGAAAGAGTTTAAACGAAATTCTACATTATAATCGGAAAATATTTTAGTTACGTTGGGTTAGCTTACTATAGGTTAGGTAAGGTTAGGTTAGGTTAGGTTAGGTAAGGTTAGGTTGGGTTAGGTTATGTTAGATTATGTTAAATTAGGTTAGGTTAAGTTAGGTTAGGTTAGGTTAGGTAAGGTTAGGTTAGGTTAGGCTAGATTATGTTAAATTAGGTTAGGTTAGGTTGTTTTAAGTTAGGTTAGGTTATGTTAGGCTAGGTTAGGTAAGGTTAGATTAGGTTAGGTTACGTAGGCCACTTGGTGGCCCTTAGGTATCGGGTCGCAGAGGAATTTGACAGAAAGTTAGTTAATCTTCCAGAATAAATAATTCTCTGGCCTTTCTGATCTTTAATTAACATATCGACATTAAAAACTATATAACAGACGCTAATGACTTTAACGGTAGTAACTTTATTTGTAGTTACAGTAACACCGTTATCGCTAAATTGACCGATAACGATAACCCTAACGATAGTAGGAAAGACACTTGAAAGGCTTTTTATAGCCGGTTTCGGTTCCCAGACCTAGACCTAGACTCAGACCCAACCCTGTCGTAGACCCCAGAAACAGCCTTGATGTGTTGCTTTGAGAGCTGAGTGCTGTTACCGTTTATAAATCTCTTAATTAAACGCTCATTAAAAATGTTAATTACGCATTTAAAACAATTCAAATTCAACATTTTCAACTAGTCGCATTTTAATTGTTTTTTTTTTCTTTTCCTTTCCTTGCCCTTACCTTAGACGGACCATAAATTGGTCGTAAAGCAATCTGATACGGCTCATTACATTTGTCAGTTCTATGCGTGATTGGCACATTGGGGGTTTTCCGGAAAACGATTTGGTATTTGATTTCACCCTCGACTATGACAAATTTCGTTGTTTTAGACAAGCGAATTTATAGAATTTGATAAAAAATGTAAAAACAAGTAAGGAAAGTACAATCGAGCACGCCCGACCGTAAAATACTCTCTGCATTTTTGCGCGATTTAATTATTAAAATCGGTCTAGAGATATTACAACGTGTAGTACTTGCATTAAAACACGTTGAAACAAAAACAATCTTAGCATAATCAAACATACATCTGTTTGTCTGTATGGGAATACACATACGAAAGACAATATATGATGCATATATGTATGTATATGTGTATTCAGCGCGGCCAGCGACTGCGGGTAGCGCTGCCGCCACGCAAGCAACGAAAACATTCAAACATGTGCTTGTATGTTTCTGTCTCGCTTTCACTTATACATTGATATGAATGCGGCAGCGCTGCCGTCACATGTGCTTGTATGTTTCTGTCTCACTTGCACTCATACATCATATTGCATTCAGTTATCAATATTGCCACGCTTCTAGTTTTCTTGTTTATAGTGCGATTTCAATGCGCCTTTCAGGATAGTTTGATATAGTTAGTCTTCGCACGAATTATAAATTACAATACTGTACCATATTAAAGAATGCCTAAAAACAGAGCGATTTATTTTTATTAATTGTGGGAAAACGGGGCGTGGCAGTCCAAAAATTTAAATGGCAATGCATTTACGCTGTTGCTAGGAACCTCCATACCAAAATTGGTGATCCTAGGTGCAATAGTTACTGAGATATTCGCCCAAAACACCAATTTTTTCCGAGGTGTGTCTAGTTTTTTGCTCATTGTGGGCGAATGGGGCGTGGCATCGAAAAGATTCTTGTATTGACTGACTAAATATGTGATCGATTGAGACCAAGCTCGAACTTGTAGCTCTTACCATCTCTTAAATCTGTTTGTTCATACGGACAGACAGACAGACAGACAGACAGACAGACAGACAGACGGACAGACAGACGGACAGACGGACATGGCTATATCGACTCGGCTTGTGATGCTGATCAAGAATATATATACTTTATGGGGTCTGCCACGCCTCCTTCTGCCTGTTACATACATTTTCACAAACCCAATATACTCTTGCAGAGAGTATAAAAAAGGTTTTCATTAATGAATTCAAGTTGATTGGTTAGAAGAATATATTTTAAAATTTAAAGTGTTGTATAATATTTTAAAAAAATGTTTTTTTAAATTTTAAACATTTAGGATATTGTTTCATAAATTAAATAAGAAATCTACATTTCTTTAAATTGAACATTGATTTTACAAATTTTTTTTTTTTTTTTTGTTTAAGCACTTTTTAATTCCTTGTTGTATTTTTCTATTTTTGCAGTTACCCAAAAATTGGCGTGGAGCAGCGTCATGTTGTTGTCGCTGTATGCGCAACAACAACAGCAACAAGAGCAACATAAACAATTAACTCGCTGCAAGTATTGGCCAAGAGTAACAATACCATTAAAAAGAAACTAAAAACCTGGTTTTAACTCGACTAATTTGCCAAGGGAAACGAATAGCGAATAACGAACAACGAGTATTTTCAGTACTGCCACCGAATACAACAAAAACTTACCAGAGATTTGAGAAATAAAGAGAAGTTTAAACGTGTCTTCGTAGCCAGAAGCGAGTGGTAGAACGAACAAAAGCAAATTAAAACAACAACAATAACAGCAACGACGGGAAAACTTGAAATCAACCGAAAAAGTAGCAAGAAAATAGTTTAAAATTGCTCACAACAACAACGACAACAATAAGAATAATAACAACAACAACAACAACAACATAAGTAACTACAACAACAAGTGTCGCCGTTTCTTAATGCAAACAACCATTCTGTGATATCTTAAGATCCAAAGGTGAGTCTGCAAAAACCAAAAACAAATTGAAAATGAAAATGGAAAACAAAAACTGGCTTAAGCCGTACCCAATTCAGTGCAGTAGAACGGAAATGCATGTACTTCAGCCACACACTTAAGGCGTTTTTCTCAGAGTCCCCAAGAACTGGAAATGCGAAAAAGAAAATGATTAAAAACATTTGACACACAAGACAATGATTAAAACATTAACATAGGAGCTAGGAATTTGTTTTAACTTAGTTAAAATAATATAAAAAAAAAAAATTGCAAATGATTTTCAAAAAATTAAAGACTTATAAAGTTTTCCTATGGGAACTACTAACTTAGGAACTACGAAGTATATGCCATAGTTATCCGATCCAGATCAAATTGACGAAAGAGACAACGATATCAATTTGGTCATTCTGGATCTAGTTTCAAGATGATTTCAAGGTGATTCCGGGGCAGTAGAGGGCGTGAACATAAATTTGAAATACACATAAACTGCGTTCACCACTGACGAACTTTCATTCCAAATTTAGTGGCTCTAGCACTTATAGTCTCTGAGATCCTTCTGTTTTTACGGACGGAGTTCGCTGTATCAAAAATATATGAAAATGTTCCGAAAACAAAAATTTCTAAATGACTTGACTGATCTGAACTAATTCCTAGCAATTAAAAATATATTTTCAATGTGAGCAAGTTAAGCCAAGCCTCCTCCACTTTTAGTCTGAGGTCAAAAGGTCAGTAATAAGGAAATTAAAAGTGAAACACTTGGATCGTATAAAATGACTACGGTGTGGACACCTAATTAAAAACCGTTAATTGCCAGTCAGGCTGTAATCAGTAGCTGGGTTGGGACTGGATTTGGGTTGGGTTCGGATCAGTTTAGTTAAGGTTTAAGGCATTTAAATGTAACATTAAGTATACGCCATGGTTCCCATAGAGTGTGTGACACGTTGTTTATATGGAATATATATGTAAGTAGGTTTATATTGTAGATGAATTCGATTAACATGTGACAACATTCAGTCGTTTAAGCGAAAACGTTAATTGGAGTGTCGCTGCGTTACAGGGTTCGGTCGCCAGGGGGCGTCACTGAGCGGTGGATGTAATTGGAGCTGTTTTCTGCAACTTGTTGTGCTAATCAAATAAATAATGCAATGTCCCAACAACAAAGAGTGTTGACAATGATCAACAACACCAACAATACCACGAACCACAACAACAACAACAACCTGTCGCATTCTTAAACTGTCAGTGACAATTAGAGAGCAAATTATGCTAACTAAATATGCGACGTGCAAATATTTCAATCGATTCGACTTCGCCACGAACGAGTCAAGTCTTGACAGCCAGTGTTGGTGAACAGGGCGTGCCAGCATCCATTTCATCTGGCCCTGTTATATAAGTCCACTCGCTGCACTGCACTGCACTGCTGTAATTATATTTATTTTTAATCACAGCTTATCGACAGCAATTGATGTTGCCACCCACAGTTGGAAATTAAATTCAGTATCCTTCAGCATCACTTCAACTCGGTAGTGACTGTACTTTCAATTGTGTTCAGTTGGGAAAGGCTTCAACAGAAAAGATAGTATAGTATAGAGGCGACTGTAAAAGACCCTGTACGCAATTGATTTGTTAAAACATTATCATTATCATTATCATTATCATTATCATTATCATTATCATTATCATTATCATTATCATTATCATTATCATTATCATTATCATTATCATTATCATCATCATTTTCATTATCATTATCATTATCATTATCATTACCATTATCATTATCATTATCATTATCATTATCATTAACATTATCATTATCATTATCATTATCATTATCATTATCATTATCATTATCATTATCATTATCATTATCATTATCATTATCATTATCATTATCATTATCATTATCATTATCATTATCATTATCATTATCATTATCATTATCATTATCATTATCATTATCATTATCATTATCATTATCATTATCATTATCATTATCATTATCATTATTATTATTATTATAAAATATCTACCCTGCGCTTAAAATGACTACAGGGTCTACCAAGGGGTTTGGCTCCGTCATAGACTTCGTTTTTTTCGGCCATCGGCCGTCGGCTTTCAGTTAACGGCTTTTGTTTGGGCCAAAGTGAATAATTTAACACAAGAGTCGCAAAAGTCGTCGGCTTCAATTGCGCCACGGTAGTTAAAAGGTGTCAATCAAGCGACTGACCAACATGCAACCCATTGGCCAGGCCTAAAGCAGCGCCCAAAGCCGTAAGAGTTACAGTCAGAGCCAGAGACAGAGCCAGATTTTGTAGAGCAGCAAACTGCGATTGGGTTGTGCTCTTAGCATTTTCCAAGCCATATTGAACTGCCCACAAAGCTAAGTCTGTGTCACAAACAATTTAAATATTATAATAAACAAATTTAATAGACCCCTCTACACATTTTTAAAGAGTACAGGGTCTAAATACAATTTATTTTATTAGTTCGCACAAATCACGAGGCTGTATAAAATATAAATTATCCATAATTAAATAATTAGAATGAAAATCTTTTATTTGCCTAGATCTGAACAGATTTCAGTAAGATTTAAAATTATTATATCTTTTCCAAAAATTTATGTTTGCAAGTAATTTTAATGAGCAACAAAGAATTACAGTGTAAGATAAAAACCTCTATAATCTATAAGTTTGATATATATTTATTTAAATAATTTATTAATCCTTAAAAAAAACTATCAAAATGTATTTAAATTTATTTTTGTTATACAACTAAATTAGTTATTTGATCCCTTGTTTGAAAACACTTAGTTGCAATAGAGATTGGCGTTTGTCAACACTGGTCTTAGTGTATTTTTTTGTAACTACCCAGCCATTGGTCGCATGCTTTGTAAATTAAAGCGAGTCGAGTAAATCTCACTCACGGTCCCTCGTCCTGCCCAGCACCAACTTCCAACTCCCAGCTCCCAGTCCCTGTTCTAGTGTTTTTGGGTGTGTATATCCAGCTCGTGGAATGTTGTTACGCTGACTGCTCACAGTTCTTGTTGTTGTTGCTGTTGCCGTTGCCCTTTGTGATGTGGCCAAGTTAAAGAGCCAGCTAAATAGTTTGTCATTAGGGGCAAATCATGATGGAAGGCGACCGCCTCCAAGAAATCGAGCAACCAAAATCGCATCACTTTGCATAATAAAGTTGTTTGAACCAACTTAAATTGATTGGGCGTGTAGTAGGTAGGGTCGTAAGGAAGTATGGCAGAGTAGGGCGGCGGGGCGTTCCTTATTGTGGGGTAACTGTACATTCCCACGCCCAGCTTTTTATAGCCTGGTTTAACTATTGGCCGATTGGCTCTAGTCGTTGTTTTTGTTGCATTTTAAAATGCAAATCAAGTGATTTTTTATTGCTCGTTTCGCGCGCGCCTTGCAGCCGTGCGCACTGGCAATCCATGTTAGCGATTTTTTGACTTTTTGGTTAGCGGAAATTGTGAGCAGGCTGCTTATTTCGGCCACAAACTGTTAGCCAGCCTGGCAGTGGAATGGACTGTTCTCTATATGTATGTGTGTGTGTGTGTGTGTGTGCTGCAGTGAATGACACAGTTACAGCCCACTATACTATAATTGTGGGTTTTGCACTGCACTGCGGAACAACGCGACGCATACGTAATGTTGAATATTCAACGAGATTACGCATACGACGCGTGGTCTGTGCACATTCCATTCAAATTACCAATAATTCGCAGAATCTGCGAAACAAAGCGAACTAGAGTTGGTTCATATTTGCCACGCCTACTTTTGTACCAACTATTTCCAATCACACGCCTTTAAAGAGCGCGGGAGTGCAAGAAATTCTGTTAATTTTCTTTATTTCAACTGCTTGGGACTGTTATATAATTTCTGCGATTAATCACTGGTCTGTGTTACAACACACTCGCACACACACACACACACACACAGACAGCAAAGAAATGATCTAAACACAAAATAAAACACGAAACAAAACGGCAAAAGAAAACCTATAAAAAATTACGAGGCTCGAAATCAATGAATATTTTGTAAATATATTTTTGTTGTCAGCCGCTTTTCGTGTTGTTGGCTTAAGTTATGCTTGGCGCGTAACTGGGACAGCGGCAACAGCAACAACAGCGATCACAGCAACAACAACAACGATCACAGCAACACTCTCGCTTTCACGTCAGTGCGATCGAACACAGAATAAACTTAACTCGTACATATGATTTCTATATATTACAGTTAAGCATGCACACACACACATGTGTGTGTGTGTGTGTGTGAGTGTGTGTAGAAGGCAACAATTGATAGACGTTGATTTTTCGTGAGTTTTGCAGCGCAGTAAAGAAAAAACTAAATAAATAAACAAAAATACAGCAAAGTAAAAGTGCTCTAATTAAGACTGCTCGACTAGCAGCTACCCTGTACACAGTAGAAAATTATTTTATCTTAATAAAAACATTTTATTTCAAACCACTCTGTCTAAATGTAAGTAGCAAGCTCTTCATAAGTTTTTAAGTGAAAAATTTATAGGGTATGTCGCAAATAATACACAGTTGTACTTAACAGGTATTTTTGTTTGGTTTTCTTTAATCTCTTACTTAACATGCGGTTGGCTATGCAAAAGGAACTCAAATATATCAAAAAATGCATTTCCATTTATTTTCATACATTTTTGTAACATAATTGTAATGGGGTATATTAGCTATTGTGTGAATTAGAAGCAAAGTTTTGCATTTTTTTAAGTTTTATTTCATATATTACTTGATGTTTCTTAAAAATGATCATAAATATTCATTTAATTATGTGACTTATAGCTTTTAACATTTTTTAAACAGAGTAAAATTTAGTTTTTTTTTGAGGAATATTTGTTCGATAAACTGCGGCTAAACGCAGTTGTTATTTGAGTTTGATATATTGGTAAGATTACGACTGTTTTCTTTTATTTTTAAAAACATATTGATAGCAATATTTTCCCGCCTATACAATTTTTCATTGCCACATCTCTTGATTAAAATTTAATTAAAATTTAAAAATATTAAAATATTTTCTTTAATCAAATTTTGTTGTTGCAAAACTTTAACTAAAGTTCGAGTGAATTTACAATTCATATTTCTTTTTAAACCATTTTTTACAGATTTTTATTATTTTTCCTGAAAATATTATTAGTCTTTTAATTTCAAATATAAAAAAGAAAAATAGAATTTTGTTTTTATTCCGTGTGTATTAATCAAAGAATCGCATAAATTAAAGAAAATAATATCAACAAATGTTAAACATAAATTCTTAATATTAATTAATTTAATTAATTAATATTTATATTTAATAATTTACATTAATATACTCAAAACTTATTTCCACAGTGTCTATTGTGGAAATAATTTTTGTATACATTATTCTTAGTGTTTAGCCTGCCCTTGTACAAACTCATTATACCCTTGTTGTAGGGCATGCAAAATTCGTTGAAATTCCAGTTGAGTTTTCTTTGTTGTCTGTTGTTGTTGTTATTGTTTTTTGCTGTTGTTTTGTTTCTTTAATTATTTACCATAAATTTGCGGTGCAAGTGGCGTTCACGTTGCTGTTGTTGTGGTCGATGTTGTTGTTGTTGTCGACGGGCACGAAGAGGGAAAAAAAAGTAAAATAAAAATGTTGCACAACTAAATCGCATTTATTTAAAATTCCAGACCATTGCGAGTAGCTACCACAACAGCAACAACAGCAACGAGAGCACAAATATTAAACAGAAAATTCGTTTGGGCTCTTTGGCGGCAAAATATGCAAACCGACAGATGGACACTCGGACGGACTGAGGAACAGACTGACAACGGGCACTGTACGAGTAAGAAAACCTGCACTGCATGTCTCAACCTGAGCGAGCAATGGGACTCGGACAGCAGCGCACAGTGGGTCGCCTTCGTGTGGGTGGTGGGTGGTGGGTGGACAAAGGTTGAGCTGAGAGGGGGTGATGCTGTCTGGGGAGGGAAGGGGAGAAGAGTTCTCTCCCACAGCGACGCCTCTTGGCGCAATATTTGCCGCTGCCTCAGTCGCTGTGACTCGCTCTGCCGCTGCTAAACAGTGCTGCCGTTTTAGCCTTTTCTGTTCTTCTTTTAAGCAAAATAGAAAAAAATCAACGTCAACCAAATATTTGATAGCATTTCACATGTAGCAATTTATGACTTTAAGGTACGATAATACTTTTATACATGGAATTAAATTATTTTTCAATAAGATACCTTTTTAAAGCAGTTTTATAGAGCAGTGGGTTATAGAAAGGTTAGTAACTATTTTGTTATTTTTTAATTTATATTGTTCTTCACTATTTGAAAGCGATTTTTTCAAACCAAAATACTTTTATTAATTTATATTAACATGGAATTATTATTGTTATTGAGTCAACAGCCATCAGGTATTATGTAGTCGTGTATGCTCGACTTTCTTACCTATTTCTGTAATCAGTTGTAGGCAGTTTCCCCTCACCCCCTTTCTCTGCCTCCACCTCCGCCACTGATGTCGGCATATCGATAACCAAGTGACTTACTTTTTTTTTTTTTTTTTTTTACTTTCAATTTCAACTTTAGCTTCAGTTTCAGTTTCTATTTTCATTTTTATCTTTATTTCATTTTATTTTTTGTATGTGTTTGGCATGTTTTCGGGCTTTGTCTTTTGGGTCTCCTTAATTTTAGTTTATTAGCCATAAGTTACGCTAAACGCGATCAAGTGTTAAGCTATCAAATTGCACAGCTGTGGGGCAATATGTACATATATCGCCTAGGGATTGTATAAATATTATATACGTATGCTATACACGAGTGGATTAAATTTCAGACGTAACTGAAATAAATTCAACATTCAAGTGAAATGTCTAAATAAATTAACAAAATTTCATTTGAAATTTGAGTAAAGCATTGAATTAAATAATCAACGAAATTGACTGTTGTCTTTCAACTGCTAAGTTAACAGTTGCTTAACAGTGGCTTGTTAGTAACAGAGCGCTGTTATATCTACATTATGAAACTGTTTCATTAATATTGTTACTACAATTCCATTAAATTATTTTCAGTGTGCAGCCATTTCTTTGTTTACGTTTGCTTTTCACGGATTCAACAAAAACCTTGTGCGAATTCTATTTGAAATTGATTTTCCGAAAGAAATGTAGTTTAAATATTTATGTTTGGCTATATTCCACCTACAATAGTTTGGCATTTATGACTTTCATGAGCAAAGTTCTCTGTCTGGCAGAACAGAAACGTATTTTACTTGAATGATATAAATGTATTCTCTACTGATTATAAAATCGCATAAAAACCAAATCATCGAGAACTTATAAGTCCAATTCAAATATTTTTATTAATTTGTTTTTAAATTAAATAATTTACTTTTGTTTAATCATTTAAATGTGGAAAGAAAAAAAACTCGCTCTTAAAATTCAAGCTTAAGTCATAATTTTGAAACATTTTAATGTTATGTTTTAGTACATTTCTTAGACTCACTCTAGAACTAATAAAAAATCAATAATACTATTATTTGCTATAAATTACCATAAATTACTTTATATCTTATTTATATATTTATTTATGTAGTATAAATGTTGTAATTAATACATATAAGTTGTATTTTATCAGCATATAGTATTTCGCTGAAATCTTAAATTTTAATTCAAATTATTCCAATTGATTCGCCCAATATTTTAATGCCTATAATTTTTATTTTTTTTTTGCTTTTTCGGCTTTAAACAAATTATTTCCGTGTTTCCAATAATTTAAACTTTTTTTTAATTTTTTAGTTTTATTTCTTACTTCACTGATTCCACCAATGACAAGCTTTCAAGAGTCAAGGCTTATAGTCAATGCAAACAGTCAATTATTTAAACAAATATTTATACTAACTTCAATCAGTTGGTATACTATATAATTATAGGTAGTGTCCAGAATAAATACCCCTACAGGGGTACTATTTACTGTTTAGGAAATAAAATGCAATATTAGTGATGACTCTTTACCTTAGTCTAACCGGACACTGCCCTATACTAGTAGGAGAAAAGGTCGAGGCACTGAACTTCCAACAATATGTGCTATAAAATTTAGAACAATACTTTTGACGCCTATGGTGAATACTGACAACTTTCCACTCGATATTTGAATGGGCTTTTTTTTTTCCTTTTTCATTGTGATCTGCTCCAAATGTTACAAACAATAAAATGCGTTGATTTGTTTTAAAACATTGCTTTCATAATTTCATTTAATTTAATTTTCTTTTATTTACAAGTTTTCCGCTAGTTGATAATTCTCATGCCATTTCCTGTAAAATCTAAAATAAAAAAACTAGAAATTAAAAAATAAAAATGAATTCAATTGTTTAGTTAATTAGAGCAGATCGTTTAGTTGAATTTTCCGAAAAGAGTTTCCAAATTTTTAGCTCAAATTTGACAATTCTCAACCGAAATTCCACAGTCTTCAATTGAGTTTTGTGGTGTGTACATAGTGCCGAAAAAGAACAGTGTTGTAAAGCGTGCGAGTTTTGAAATGCATTTAAAGGTGAATTGAATTGTAACTAAAATAAAAAGAGGCTTAAAAGCTATTTGTGTTGACTGTGGCAGGGGATTAGGGGGAGTGGCAGGGTGCCGAACGCCCACTGTCACTGAACAAGTGCCACTCCCCTGGCATGGCCTCCACTTGATGCCCAAAATCATTAACGCCTTCGAAATACCTGCCAAACCCAAATCAAGGACAACGAATTTCAATCTAAAATCATAAATAACATTTTACTTTTGTTGTCAAATTTGTTGTTGTTGTTGTTGTTGTTGATTAGTCATACGCGCTGTGTACGTGTCTAATTGGCCAACTCCAAGCGACAGGTTGAAGTTTTTTTTCTGTTGCTGTGTTTTTTGTCGATTTGAAGTTGATTTTTGGAGTTGTTTTATTTTTTTGGATTTGGAGCGTTTCCAAGTGCAGGCGCCGGCGTCACTGCTTTGTGGGCGCAGTTAGCCAAGCCCAATGACAACAGCAACGTCGAGTGTAAACGTTTTAAAGCGAACGATGCAAAGTGCAACCAAATAGCAAATCTAACAACAATAACAAAAATTATGCCATAAAACAACCAACAAAAAAACAAAAAAAAAAATATACCAAAAAATTGTAAAACCAAAAATATTTTAAAAAACTGAAACAATCAAATGGAACGTGATTCGTAAGTGGTTTTGGTTTTGTTTTTGTTTTTTGGAGCCAACGGAATTCGCCAGTTTCGATTTCAGTTCCAGTTTGAGTTCCAGTTCCAGCTCCAGTTACAGCCCCAAATGTCTGTCTAGCGCTCCAATTTGTATACCTCTTAGGCAGGGCGTTGAGGGGTATGCACTTTATGTGAAAAGAGAAGACATAACCGACCCTATAAAGAATATAGATAGATACTCTAGATCAGTGCAAACTATTGAACTGATACACAAAATTACTATTTTTCAGATACTCGAACTGCTATATCATTAAGCTGTCATATATAAAGTTAGACTAAAGGGAGTTCCTAAATTGGAATTAGTATGAAAAATCTGTCAGTTTATTATGAGATCTTATTCATAAGTTCAACAAACATATTGCTAGAATCTTATCTTATTTGCAATTGATATATATAGTTAAGATCCCAATCAAACACTTATTATATTAATATACTATATAGGAAGAATCAGTACAAATTAAGAAATATGCAGTTGAACACTACTATAATATTGAAATATATTGGAATTGTCAGTACAAATTAAGCTCAATCATGCTCCTATAATAATATAATATATGTATTTCAGCTATAGAAAGAATCAGTCAGAAATTATGATATATGACATTCTAAACACAATCCTATTTCAAGACACTCTAGCTTTGATTACTGATCGAATGAAATTCAAACCTCGCTATATTCATAGAGCTTTTCCTTGAAGAATCAGTTTTAAGACAACTCTAAGGAGTCGAGTGCATTAATATAGTTCTATAAACTCTATAGCTTAAATCGGGGACTCAAAACGGGTATTCTAAAGTCGAGTGCTATTTATAGGCATACTTACTAAATACGTTAATACGTAGAACCAGCCAAAACAACCACAACAACAACCACCAAATTGTTGTTTGGCAATCAAAAGTTAAACAAAAAACTGAATTCAAGTCGATAAAAAACTGGGCAGTCAGAAACAAGTAAAAGTGCTTTGTCCAAGGGGTATGCACGGCTTTCAGATACTTAGTAATGACAATAGTTGGCAACATATTAGTGTATTATGTTTTTTATTGAACTATTTTCATTAATTAATTCACAAGTCAATTTAAAAAAGTGCAATTTACTGCTTTTATAATTTTTATACCTTCAATATACCCTAATTGGTGTGGCTACTCATGCATAGGGTATAGCCAGACATGAAAAGCATTCGCGTGCGCGCGCGCCACTACCTAACGGTGTTTGTAGTGACTGCGCTGCCGTGTCAGATTCGTCATAGAGCCGCACGTACCATGCTTAGCGCAGCGCTCCCCATGTTTCGCGTTCCACGTTCCTCGTTCTTCGTTCCATATTCCAGGCCAAGCCTTGCGCTGACGTCGCAGTCGACGCTGTCGCTATTGCTGCCTCTTGCGCTTTGAGTTTTGAATGAAAGGCAACCGCAGCAACGTTACGACGCTGACTGCGACGTCGCCTATTGGCAATAAATAATTCTTTGCAGTTGTTGGAGTTTTTTTTTTTGTTGGTCGTTGTCAGCCTGCGCCTTTTTTGTGTGTTGCTGTTGTTTCTTTGCTGCTTTACTTCAATTTAATTAGTTTATTTGAAAGCAGTTCGGGGCGATGGTGTCATAGATTAAATTGGACTCAATTCATTTTTTTTGTATTTTATTTTTTTTAACTTTTGTTTTATGTATTTTTTGTTCGACTATTATTATTTAATTGTTCTTTGTGGGCACTTAAAAAAAAAAACATCAAAATAAAAGCATTCCTAATTTATCTATTGCGGAATCCGCATTGAATCGTTTGTTAACTTGGCTTATTTGTGCCTCTAAATCAACTTCAATTGCAATTCAATTCAACTGCAATTTCAAATCAATTTCAATTCCAATTACGGTGAAATTGTTTGACATGTCAGTTTTGTTCGATTCAACCAATTTCAATTGTAAACTATTTGTTTATAAGGGCATTAAATAGGGTATTTTGTTTAAATCCGTCGTTTGTTTTGGAAATAAAACAATTACATTAATAATTAGATTTATGTATTCTTTTTTTTCTGTTCCAATTCTTTCATTCCTTATTATGTTTTATTACAACATTACATTCACTAATAAGATTAAAATATAAAAACCATTTCTTACTTTTACAAAGAGTTTTATTTACATAAAGCTTATATTATTATTTTTTTACATTTTATTATATAATTCTATTTGGATATCTCTTTATAAATAAACCCGAACTATAAATGAATGTGTAACTTATTTAATCAGTTAATTTATTAATATCGAAACAAAAACGAATTAAAAATGTGGATTTAACATAAATGCACATTTAATAATAGTGAACGAAAAAAATCCCGGAACAGATTCTCCTTTTTAAGAGTTGGAAGCGAAAAACAAGTCATCACATAACGATTGTGAACAAGCTAATAATTCCGAAACAGGTCCCAAACTAAGAGCCATATCCAATGCACTTATGATTAAGCCTCTCATAAAACTTTTAAGAGGCTGATTCAAAACAAACTGAAAACGAAACCGAAACCGCAAACGAAATTGAAACTGAAGCTGTAACTGTAACGGTAATTGAAGCGCACGCTGAAGCTGAACACTCACCCACAAATCATCAGACACAAAGAGCAACAAGCAAACAAAAGCAAGAAGAGACCGAGGAGCATTTGGCTATTTATCAATTGAGCGAAGATAATTAACATAAAAGAGACGAAAACTACAACAACAACAACATCGTTTGTGGGCTGATGCTTGGCGCGTGCGCAGAGCGACAACAAAAACAAACAACATCAACTACAATGAACGCCAGATGTTAAATTTGTCTGCGGGATGCACATGAGCGCATCGGCAGAAAAGAGTGGGGTAGAGGGAAGGGGAGGCAAAGCTTATGAGGTACAGCGAGTGAGAAACGTTTAGCGAGTAAGAGAGTGACTCTGTGAGTGGAGTGGGGGGCACAAAGTGGATTGTAACGGCAAACGTTGCCGAACAACCTCAGCGAACCTCAACGCAGTTATCGTAATTGCATAATAATACCCTTCGCAATACAAAGCAAGGGTATAACAACTGTGAGGCAGCGTTTGTAACAAATACATTTTTAATTACGATAGAGTTTATATCTTTAATAAAAAAAATTATATGGTCAAATTAATTTTGCAACTCTGCACTTGCATTAAATAATTAGTTTATGTTTTTGTTTGAAGAAATACGTTTCTATCTGTACTCAATAATTAAAATATTACAAAAAAACGTATTTATACATATATGAATAAAATACAACATTATTATATGATATACACAAAAACATAAACTGCTTATCACAGGGTATGCACAGGTCAGTCAGTAGCTTAAGCTATAGCTGCTACTGTGCAGCTAAAGTTGTTTCTGTTGATGTCTCTGGTAATTTATTGGTTGTTTATGTTTACTTTGCAGATGACATCGTTAACCTTGCACTTGATAGTGATAACGCTGCTGGCGGCAGCAGCGGTGACAGCAACAACAACAACAGCACCAGCGGCAGCACCAACAAGTAACACAGCTGCAACTGGAACGCCGACTCGTACCGTTGGACAACGCGTCAGAGGAGCATCCTTTACAGCAACAACCACAACGACGACAACTACGAGCAGCACGCAGGCGCCAACGTTGCGAGCGCCGCGGCAACGACGTCCGCCCCCGACGCTACCCGTCGATGCCAGCAGCGGGCGTAGACGTGGCATCGGCAGCACAACGCCGCTGCCGACGAAAACCGTAACAACAACACGACCGCTACGACGTCGTGGTACACCAACAACAACAACAACAACATTGGCTACTCCTCTGCCAGCAGGCAGCATCGGACGTGGCAGCAATCGCGGCAGCATCAGAGCTGCACGCCAACCACGCGACACTCCCACCTTGAGCGTAAGCTTCGGCAGCAGCAACAGCACAGCTAGCGACAGTTTTGGGAGCGCCAGCATTCGGCGCCAGTCAGAACTGTCGCTCTCTTCGACGTCGTCTGTCGCAGTCGACTCCTCACCACCTCTCTCTTCACACCAATCAGCTCGCAGCGTCGCAGGCGCACTCAAAACGTAAGTTTTTTTCCTACTTTTGCTAGAGATGCGCACGTGACACGTGTCAGTGACAATGAAAAGTACTCAAGTGATCGTACATAATTAATTACTATAAACCTAATATGAGCCAAGCAATCAAATTGGGTCCTTTTCAGCTTAAATTTAATTATTAATTTAATTATTAATTTATGCATTAAATGCTTTGTATTTTTAAATAAAAAAATCTATAATATTTGAAAGAGTCTTCACGCTCTTAAACGACTTGTTTTATATCCAATAGCTTTGGCCATATATAATAATATCTTATACTCAACTATAGTCTCTTGAAAACTTAGTATGTTTATGTGTTATATTCTGGGCATACTTAAAAAAACCGTTTCTAAAATTTCATAGCTAATTTCATTTATCGGAATTGATTGATTTTAATTTTGTCACTCAGATTTAATTTAAGTGACTAGATATTTAAAAACATATTAATTGATATGTAACTTTAGTTAGCTGTTTTTTAACTCGTAAAATTCGTAAAATTAAAAGAAATATCAAATTTAAAATATATATATAAAATATATGAATTTTGCACTACATACTCAAACGATAATTAGGATCGTTCCTTGGCAATAATATCAGAAAATTAATATAAGCATAAACTATAATATATGAAATATTAAACTATTTTCTGTCTGATAAATCACAATGTCACATCACTCGTGTCACGTGTCCATCCCTAGCTGCACAGCTTTAATTTTTTTCAGCGTTGTCGTTGTCGTCTCCTGTTACCTTTTGGCGTCTGCCCATTTTGGGCGCCGCCATTGATTAATGTCTTGTGCCGAGACACTTTGTAATCATGTCTTGACTTGTCTTAACTTGTCTTGTTTTGCTTCTTGTGTTTTTGTAGGCCCCGCATGATTCAGCGCTTGGTGGCTGGACACATACAGAATTCGCAGGGTCACTCCACTTACGAAGTGTCCGCTGTGAGCAGCAACAGCAGCAAAAGCAGCACAGCAACCACAACAACAACTCCCATAACTACTACAACAACAACAGCAGCTAAACAGGTACGACGCAAGGCGAGCAGCTCCTATCGACTGGCGCGACCGTCCTCCCCCTCCCCTTCTCCCACGGCTTCCACTGCAGCGCCATCTAGATCGTCTTATCGCGAGGATGACGACGATGATGAGGCGCTGCTAAATGAACCCGATGACTTTGACAATTGGGACAATGGCATACTGCGGCTGAGCGCAGGTTCGGGCAAGGAAGCGGAAGCATCGGGCGCTAAGGGCAAACTGGGCAAGGAGGAAGTGAGGAAAACGCTCTCCGATCAGGTGCGTGATGGCAAGTACGGTCTCATAGAGAAGGAACTCTTTCGTCGTGTGCCCAAGCGACCGGGCGTCTTGAGCTACGCCCGCAACTCTGAGGTACCGCTGGATAATGAGCGCAACTTCGGCGGACTCAACGAACAGGACATTTGGCTGGCAGAGGATCATTTGCTGGTGATCAAGGGCGGCAGTCTGAATGAGGCAGAAAACGAGGCTGTCGAGGAGGCGTGGCCGGCCATTGATGACTACGATGCACCGCCGAGGCAGATTAAATTGCCACCCAATCCGGTGGTGCCGCCTCCATTTCCCGTGCAGCTCGAACCGCATGGGCCATTGCAGCTTATCCGAGATAATCAAATCGAAAGCTTCCATCCGACATCAAGCAATGCAACATTCACCACTGAGGATCAGCACACGTCCTACGGCCAAGTCCACGGCACGTCCCACAGCCCGGGGACGTATCCTGCTGCCCGGACGGGAGCGATTGCGTCGTCTAAGGCAGCTGACCCGGAGCCCAGTTACGTCTACCCGGCGCCCTACGCGCCCTGGCTGCACTATCCCAACGAAACGCTTTCCCAACACACGCCTACCCATACGCCTGCCCCTCCGCATTCCAGTCCGTCTCCCAATGCTCTGCTAAGAACACCACTCCTAGGTCCCTGGGTTATCAATGGACTCCATGCGAATGGCAGCTTCACCGGTCCCAGTTCTCTGCATGGCAACATCAGTGACTTTGACGAGGATGATCCTTCGCTGTACTATCCGCCCGCCTACAGTTTTGTTTACCGCAGCAACTATTCCAATCCGGTGCCACCGGGACCGCTAGTACCCGGCATAGTGCTGCCTCCACCGCCCGATCATTTCAGTCGCCTGGACGAAGCCAAGCCGAAGATCAAGACAACGTCGACTACGACGACAACAACCACAACGACAACGCGACGTCCTATCACAACGAGCACTACTAGCAGCACCTCCAGCCCCACCAGCAGCAGTACAAGCACTCCACGACCCTCCTCTCGGCTGTCTCTCAAGTACAATGCCATTGGCTACCTGCCACCCTCCCGGCAACCTCCCAAGTACGTGGAGCGAGTGCCTGTTCCCGTTGCCGTACCTATTCCCATCTATCCCATTAATTATCAACCGTCAACGCCACGTCCACCGCCGCCCGCTCAGCTGGTCTTTGTGCCCAGCTCGAGCACGGAGCGCAACAGTCTGGGCGATAGGCTTCGGGACAGGGAACGGGATCGTGATCAGTCTCCTTTGTCCAAGTCGAATCCAATTTATTACGAGTACTTTGAGGCGAAGCGGCAACCGTCGTCCCACAAATCGAATGTCATCGATGATTTTCTGGCCACAAAGCCACCAAAGCGTCAGCACTACAAGTCACCCCCGAGTTCGGTCAATGACGTCGCCGTGGTGAGCATTACACCCAAGCCGCGTGTCCAGCTGCACTCGGAATTCGATGCGGCCCTAGGACAACTGATACGCAGCAATCTGATTTCGGCACCGGCCACGAGTCGTTTCCAGGCACCCGATTTCGATCGGCAGCCGTTCCTGCCCATGGTCAACTACAGTGCCGATGAACAGGATCAGGACTCCTTCAAGGCGATCGTCTATCAGCCGCAGTCCCAATCCCCATCTCCATTACAGTCCCAACCTCAGCGACAGCGACAACTCCGAGTGGGCAAACATCAGCAACTACAGCTGGAGCCGGCAGTGGAGACCGTTGATGATCAGGACTCGTATCTACCGGAGGCATTGCTCCTACAGCGCCAGCGACAGCTGAGAGTTGGCAAACAGCAGCTGCAATCCTCCTCCCAAGCCTCCTCGCCATACGATGCACCTCAGGCAATTTACAGCACTCCTTTGCCTCCATCCGCCTACCTGGACAATCAGCTGCAGCCACGCCCACACAAGTATCAGCTGCGTCCTCCCGCTCCGTCACCTTTACAGTTCTGGCAACGTCCTGCGTCAGCGCCGCTCGCTCCACAACAGGTGGCGCCACTAGCGCCGCAATTCAAGCGATTGCGTCACAACAGCGCCAAACATCCGCACTCGCATCCGTATCCGCCGTACTTTGTGCCGAGCTACCCGAGTGCTCCAGGACCAGAGCCGCTCTACCGGCTCCTGCCCGTACCTCAGCACAAGAACTGGCGTCAAGGAGGCAACAGCAACAAGCAATCCCAGCAGATTCAGGTGCAGCCTCAGCCCCAGCAGCAGCATCAACAACAGTCGTACTATCCAGATCGGAATGTTAATATCGGTCACAGTCTGGCCAGCGATATTTTGGTCAACTACAACACCAACAATCAGTTTAATCCTCAGGCTGAACTTGTGCCGCAGGCTCAGTTGGGACCTCCTCCGTTGTCCTACCAGGCTCAGAATGGTGGAGGAGGCTCCCTCTGGTCTGATAGACCGGTGAGACAGTCACGTGCTCAGCTTCAGGAGCAGGCCTGAAGTAGGAGAAGGAGATGATGGAATCAAAAGAGTCACAGCAATTTAAGGAGTCGAAGATATCAGAAAACCCGAAGGGATGTAACGGTAAAAAGATAAAGGAACGTTAGAAGTCGAAAAAAGGGATGAGCCGAGAGAATGAAAGGAATCAGAGGATTCAGAAGAGCCTAAGAAATCAGTGAAGGAATCGGTAGAGTCAGTGTAATAAAAGAGTCAGAGGAATCTGAGGACAAGGATTCGGAGCTGTTGTAACCAGCAGAAGAATCGAATCGAAGAAACTTTAGGAAATCTATGAATTCCAAGAGGACGAAAATATCTTAAGATTGGAAAAAGCAGGACGATGCCAATGTAGAGAAGTCGGTAAAGTCGGGAGAAGGAGTCTGAGGAGATGAAGGATGTTTCTATGTCAAAATGTGATCTGTGGAAGAGGCTGCCGGCGAAAAGTGCAAGAGGACGATAAGTCACTGATCACAGTAAGAAAAAAAAAGAATGTTTCAATTCCATTCGTTTCAAACAGCACTAAAGTATGCAACCATTTTTAACTGCTCAAAAATCTATCGAGCTTCAGGCAAAAACATTTTTTTAAATCAATCGAAATAAAAATGCCTATCGAATATTCTAAACTGCATCACAAAATTAACGACAGACCTTCACACACACACACACACATATGTATATGTACACAAAAGCATACACATACGCATACTTATATTAAAATATATATACATACATATTTATATATGTAATCATATATTTATAGCACAACTATAAAATTATTTACATATTCGCAACGATAAACTTGTGTAAATACGCTAAGGATACAATAACGATAACGATAACAATAACGATTACGAAAAAAAAACATGCGTGTGCGCCAAATAATCGAGTGCAGAGTTATTTGGGTGTTACACTTTACTGTTAGTAAACATGGTCAAAAGAATCGATAAGTTATAAGAACTTGTGCTTCAAAACGCATAGAAAATAAATTTGAATAATATTTTCAACCATCCTGTTTACAAGTTTAAATATTATTCGATATATTACATATAATTACTTAATTTTTTTAATTTATTTGAAAATTCCATTTCTGAATTGTCAACAAAATTCAAAGTAAATTTGTATAAAAGCCATAACAATAAGTTCACTATAAATTAATAATAATAAAACAACAAAAAATAATTAATTGGAAAAGAAAAGCATTAATAAATGCACACACATATACAGTATAACGGTATATTATAAATATTATACAATTTTTTTTTTAGTTTTTAATAAAACTGTTTAACTAATAAGCCTAGCTTAATATCAAATTTCGTTAAAATAAAGAAATGATATATTTGAATTTGTGTTTCCGTTGTGCAGTGTGACCAAATGCACATATCGATTTTTCACAATAAGCAGCACTGGAGTGCACAGCGCTCACAACATCAGCTGGTGCTGGAAAAGAGAGCGGGAGAACAAGAGAGCGAGAGAACGTGAGAGCTTTGGTGGCACTGAGAGCGCTCGCGTCAAAATGTGTGGGTGCGCACTTGTCCAGTGAACATATATGTGTGTGTGTGTGTGTGTGTGTGTGTGTGTGTGTGTGTGTGTGTGTGTGTGTGTGTGTGTGTGTGTGTGTGTGTGTGTGTGTGTGTGTGTGTGTGTGTGTGTGTGTGTGTGTGTGTGTGTGTGTGTGTGTGTGTGTGTGTGTGTGTAAGAGAGGCAAATATGTATGTGCGTTGGGTGGTGGGGGGCGGTGGGCAAACAAAAATCGATTGCAACAGCAAATCGACTACAGGAAGCGCCTTATAATAAGGCACGAATCCGCGACGAGAACGTGAACAACGCACTCGGTAGCGGCTGAAAGCTAAAGCAAAAGCAATAGCAGAGGCACCAGCAGTGGCAGCGGCAACGACACTAGTGAGGCAGTGGCAGTGACAGTGGCAGAGGCAGAGAGGTGGTGGCACTTGAATTGACTTTGGGCTCATCCCAACCACCCGCTATAGAAAGCCCACCCCCTGTGTAGCCGTAAAATGATTACAGGCTAACGCCAAAAAGAGGAAGCAGCTAAAGGCAAAAAAAGAAGAAGAAGAAAAACAGAAGAAGAAGCAGAAACAGCAACAGCACAGCCAACGACAGAAGAGGCAGAGCCAGTAGCAGTAGCAGCGGCAGACACAGCAGCAGCAGCAACAGCAGCAAGACACAGCTAAGCGAAAAACAAGAAGAAAAAAAATAGAAAACGTAGCTAAATATTAACTTAATAATACTGCATAAATATACAAAAGCAAAATTCAAGGTCTGGCAAATAGTAAATAATCAATTGGAAAATTTATTGAGAACGTTTAATTGTGCACACTTGCCAGTTGCCTTGCTCCAGGAGTATCGAAAAGTGTCTCTGTGTCTGCGTGTTAGTGTGCGTGTGTCTGTCGTGTGCCCGTCCCCGTGCGTGTGCCCTGTGCCAGTGCCTGTGCGTGTGCGTGTGTATGTATGTTCGTGTGCGTGTGTGTGAGAGTGCGAGTGTGTTGAGAGTTATTGCTGCGCTTTTTTTCTGCAAGCGAAAATTGTGATATCGAGGCGCAGCGAAAAGAGCAAACGTTGCAAAGCAAAACGTAAGAGAACAAAAGTGGCGCCCCTGCTGGACGGACACGGACACAGACACAAGCGGCGAGCAATGCAAAATGGAGCTGGATAAATGACACAACGCAATTGAAATAGCACTTAAGTGAGGAACGCAAATAACTTAGAGAGTGAGAGCGGAAGCGGGAGCGGGAGACGGAACGGCAGAGGTAGTGTGACACAGTAAGCCAGAGGGAGCGACAGAGAGAGGGAGAGAGAACGATAAAAAGCTGCAACTTTTGCCTGTCGCTGCTACACACACACACACACACACACACACATAAGCACGTTCGCACACATACCTACGGACACGGTGGCAGAGGCGAAGGCAGAGACGGAAACGCAGACGGTGACGGAAACGTAGAAGGCGACGGCGAAGGTGAAGGGAGAGGGAGAGCAGAAGTAGCAAGAGGCGAAGGTGAAAGCAAAGGATAAATTCATACAGGCATACATAGATGTAACAGGGATATAACGGTACTGAGCTGATCCAAAATAGCAGCGGAGATTGGCGGCTCGCCGGCAGCGGACGCGTCTAAAAATAGCTCGCGGAGCAGAGCAAAAAGAAGAAGCAGCAAGCAGAGTCCAGCGTTGAGTGTACAATGGTAACAATGAACTCGGAAGCGGACAAAACACAGAGCAGCACGCAAGCAACCAATGCGCTCGCTATGAGCAGCGCGCCCAAGTCGCCAGCAGCGACGACAGCAGCAACAGCCACAACAGAATCAGCGGAACTATCAGCTGCAGTTTCAACGGCAGCAGCGGACGTCAGCCCCATACTAACACCAGCGCTAACGCCAACCGCAACGCCAACAACTGCGACGTCAACACCGACGCCAACAACGACGCCGACGCCAACGCCGGCAGCGACAACAACATCGACTGCGAACTGCACCAGCAGTGGATCCGCTGCTGCTAAAGCCTCAGTCGCAGCTGAATCGAAAACTTCAGTTGTTGTTGCCGTCGATGTTGAGGTTACGCCTGAACAGCTGGAAAGTGTCAGCGCCAAACCCAATGGGAGCAGTAAAAGCGAGCTGATTGTCAGCACCACAGCGGCAGGCAGCAGCAGCAGCAGCGTAAACGTTACCACCACCATAACCACCGCCAGTCCAACGACAACAGGCAACGCTGGAACCTTTAACACCACCGCCATCGTCACCGCTGTCACCAGCAGCAGCGGCGGCAACGGCAGCGCCAGCCACTGCACAACAACAATTGCGGCTGTTACGCCCGTGCTGTCCGGCAGAACTGGAAGTGTGAGAGACGCAACAGCTCCCAGTGGCAGTGGACAACAGGCAGCCAAATCAAGTGGTTTACTCACCGTTGGTAGCAATCATCACCACCATCATCACCATTCCTCGCAATCGCAGTCGCAGTCCCAATCGCAATCACAGTCGACGTCACAGTCGGCGTCGCAGTCCCAACAGCAGCCGTCAGCGTCGGCGCCAGCGCAGTCGACGTCACAGCAGACGCATCACCAGCAGCGCGGCAGCAAAAACGAGGATGCACCCAATATACTTGTCTATAAAAAGGTATGAAAATAATCTAAACTTTATTTAAATTTAAGTATTTTTTTTAAAGTGGAATTTATATTAATTAAATTAAATTAAAATATTAATTCATTTTAAATTTGGAAATCGGTTCAGGTATTTTTAAAAACGATCAAAAAGTTTATTTAAATCAAAAGTTTTTCAAGATTTCTGTTTATTTTATGTATTTTTTATTTGAAATATATATTTATTTAGTATATTTTTAACAACCCTTGTTAAAAATGGATTGAATGGTTAAGGCCCCCTTTTAAATTTTAATTTCTGTTTTATTGATTGTTTAAACAAATAAATAACACTCCCCATTTGTTTAAAATAATCAATTAAACAGAAATTTATGTTTAATTTTAGATCATTTAGATCAACTAAGATCCTTTTACAATTGATCTTAAGACGAAATATAGGACGCATTTTATGAACAAATCCGTAATTCAAAGTAGCTTTAAAAATACTTAAACCTATTCTGACCATGTCTAAGAGTGGGTTGTGGGCTATTGAAACGCCAATTTTAAAAATAACTTGAGTTTCATGAGATACAACAAAAGATTTAACTTTTTTATAATGAAAGTAGAAGAAAGCATGGTAAAAAATACATATTTTAATCAATTAATGATTTTTTGTATGCTACCTTATACATATCTGTATCCCGCTTTCTCCCACTCTCTCTCTCTCTCTTTTAGATGGAGGCAATCATTGAGAAGATGCAGGCGGAATCAAGCGGCGTCGCTGTGCGGACTGTGAAGGCGTTTATGAGCAAAGTTCCATCGGTTTTTACGGGCGCCGATTTAGTAGCATGGATTCTCAAGAATTTCGATGTGGAGGACGTTACGGAGGCGCTACATTTTGCGCATCTTTTGAGCTCCCATGGATACATCTTTCCCATTGACGATCATGCGTTGACCGTGAAAAATGACGGTACTTTTTACAGGTGAGACACTCTTGCATACTTTTAGGCGGCACTCAAATAATCTCTTGATTTCCCCCAAACAGATTTCAGACACCGTATTTCTGGCCATCGAACTGCTGGGAACCGGAGAATACGGACTACGCCGTGTATCTCTGCAAGCGCACAATGCAGAACAAAACGCGTCTGGAATTGGCCGACTACGAGGCTGAGAATCTGGCTAAATTGCAGAAAATGTTCTCCCGCAAATGGGAGTTTATATTTATGCAGGTGAGACTAGTGGGTGTAACCCTGTAGGCATTCGAAGTCAACACTGTTGTAGTTGGGTTGAAATTAGAAGAATGGTTGAGCTTACCCAACCCAAGTACTAGACAGTACTGTCCAGCAAAGGGTCGTTGGCCCTGCTTGTAAAATAAGCTGAGTAGAGGCTAGTGCATTCCTGTTCTTATCTAACCGCTCTACTCCGCTCGCTTTCAGGCCGAGTCGCAGAGCAAAGTGGCCAAGAAACGGGACAAACTGGAGCGAAAGGTGCTCGACTCACAGGAGCGAGCCTTTTGGGACGTTCACCGACCGATGCCTGGATGCGTCAATACCACCGAGATCGATATCAAGAAGGCCTATCGAAGGGGCGGCTCCAGTCACGGCACTGGCTCCGCTGGCGCCTCCGTGGCCAAGAATCCCGTCGAGCAGCTGACCCGCATCATTGCCCTGCGCAAACAGAAGTTGGAGAGGCGCACCATTAAGGTGTCCAAGGCGGCGGAGGCGTGAGTAGAACTAGCATTAATACTTAGACTTAGACTAATACTAATCAGTGTTGCCAACTAATCCGCTAACTCCTTTCCTACGTTCTTCTTGGCTTTCTGACAGCTTGGTCGCCTACTACGATCAGTACAATGAGTTTGATTACTTTATAACCTCACCGGAGCTGCCCAATCCTTGGCAAACGGACAGCACCGAGATGTGGGACACCGAGAAGAATAGGTGAGTGCAAACTGGTAACCAAATCAGGTCGAACTCCATTAAATCCTACGATATCTTCCCCATACAGCAAAGAAGTTCCTGTGCGACGCGTGAAGCGTTGGGCCTTCAGTCTCCGGGAGCTGCTGAACGATGCGATTGGACGCGATCAGTTCACCAAGTTCCTGGAGAAGGAGTACAGCGGAGAGAATCTCAAGTAAATACCATTAATCCTAACTTAATCGACTACATGCTAAGGGTGTGAATCATTTTAGGTTCTGGGAATCGGTGCAGGAGATGAAGGCACTGCCACAGTCGGAGATCAAGGAGGCCATACAGAAGATCTGGCAGGAGTTCCTAGCACCCGATGCACCGTGTCCAGTCAATGTGGACTCCAAGTCCGTGGAACTGGCCAGGGAAGCGGTAAACTCACCGACTGGTCCCAATCGTTGGTGCTTCGATGTGGCGGCCTCGCATGTGTATCATCTGATGAAAAGCGATTCGTATTCGCGTTATCTGCGCTCCGATATGTACAAGGATTATCTGAATTGTTCCCGCAAGAAGGTCAAGTCGATTCCCAATCTGTTTGGGGTGAAACGTTGAGATACGCTCCGCCAATTGCCGATTGTTGCACTCGGCTTTGGCTCCGGTTGAGTTGGAAAACACGAAGGGATTGAAAAATGAACCGGAAGTATGGTATAAAAATCGGAAGATAGAATTGAAAGAATCAAAGCATCCAAGGATCAAAAATTGTGTGTCGTGTGTATTGTAATAGCTGCAAGTCTAGTGGAAAGCGTGCATCGGTGTATTTAAAATTGTTAACTTATTAATAACTAAACTTACTAATAACTAAACTTAACGTACTTAACTTTGCCTGTTTGCCACTAGATCGCGTGTGTTCTCAGCGTCATTATGTTTACCGTTAACCTTATGTGCCCAGCGCAAAAGAAGCGCACAATATTTAAACCCCACACCGCTACCTTGTAGCCCTGTAGTCCTGTAGCCCTGTAACCCAGTAACCCCCTAGCCCAACCGAGCTGTACTCACTGCAAAATACCCTCTCACACTAAAGTATTCAAAAGTAACGAAAACACCACTGAAGTAAAAAACTACTAAATAAAACTAGAAATTAATGATTTAAACCAAAAGAAAAGTAAAGTAAAAGTAAAAACAACTGCCAGGCGAAGAAGAAAAGAAAGCAATATTAAAAAAGAAAGCACAAACGGAAACGGAAATCAATAGCAAAGCGGAAGTGAATGAAGAAACTATAAGCAAAAGAAGAAAAACACCAACAAAACTGCAAATTGCAAACCGAAAACACCAAAAAAATACCGGTAAAATAAAGGAGAATAACAAAAAAAATATATAAGAAATAATCAATTAGGTACGATTAATGTGTAAACTAAACGATTAACTAAATTAACCACAAAACTGTCAACAACTGTCAAGCGCAACTTAGCAATTAACTGACAAATACAAAAACAAATACAAATACTTATGCTCTAAAACTCTATTAGCAATCCAAAAAAAAAATATATATATATACAAATATATTAAAAAATATACATAACCTAAAAACCACAAGAAAAATGAAAAACAATCGAAAAATCGACAGAAATCGATATATATCGAAAGCTGGCATTCATTACTCGCTACTCGCCACACGCGTTACTCGCTACTTAACGAACACTCGCTGTCTCTTTCCTTCTTTTTAACTTTTCCGTACACACAGACACACACACACACACACCCACATATCGCTGTATTTAAATTTAACAATTTTTGAATGTAATATTGAAATATTTTCTAATTTTGTTGTGTCTTTGTCTATATGTATAACAAGTATATATATATAGTATATATTCCAAGTATATCGAGGAGTGTTGAGTGCAGCAGGCAGCACCGAAAGAGAGAGAGAGAAAGGGGGAGAGAAAATAAATTTGCGGAGTAAAAGGGTTAAAAAAAATTAATAGACAATAGAGGACAGGGAAATTGTTAGAAAGCAAAAATTACAAATTTTTTTTTTTAGGAAAATAGTCAAAAAGTGAGCTTTAGGCAAAGTGAGTTAGAGAAAAAGGGAGAGAGAGAGAGAGAAACATGTCTTGTAGCTCAGCTGCAGGCTTGAAAAAAATACAGCGGAACGATGGAATGAAACAGTGGAACTGTAAAAGGACGGAATGGAATGCAATCAATCAACAACTTAAACTAGCTGAAAGAGACACAGAGAGAGCACAGTTATATAATAAATAGTTAAGCATATAATCGTTTAAAAATTATAAGATAAAGTGCAGCTGCTGAGCTCGACACAGGCGACAACCCTGACGACTACGTTTTACACAAGGGCTAGTATATAGAACAAATATACATATATACGCACACTAAACCAACGTACATATATAAAGTAAAGAAATTGACGAGTATTGTAAATCGCGCACATACGTTATGCATACAAAAACATATATACATTGATAGAGGACAACTAAAGAGAGCGATCAACTGTCGGCTTAGCAATTAAATAGTTTACTCTTAAGCACCAGCACTGAAAAGTGCGCGCACAAGCACACATAACGCACACAGACCCAAATGCGCTTGGGCTCAAAATCAAGAGAGTCGAGTGCAGCAAAGCTTACAAAAAGCAAGAGCGGCCGTTTTAGAAAGAGAGAGCTGAAGTATAAGAAAACATTGACATCGCATTGCCTACTTTTAGGCGGCGATGGAAAAAACAAACCAAAGAAAATAAAGAAATATATATATTTAAAATTATACATTTATGTAAAAGATAACAAATAACAGATAACGATCAAAGATAACAGATAATTCTCTTTGTGTAATTGTAATTGTGTTGTATTTATTGTACGTTTGTAAATGTAAATGGTGTCTAATTTTAATCCACAAATGATCATTGATCATTGTATTTAAATACAATCTCAATGTGGCGTGTCGACATGTTAATAGTCAAATTTATATCAAACTTAAGCAAAAAAACTTAATGAAACTAAACAGAAAGTAACGTAAACTAATTGTCAACTAAGAGCTACGGTAAATTGTTGTATCTTGGCTTCTTTCATTGTTAATTATGCTCTAATTTCAAATCGCAAACCTCGTAAAAAACTATAAAAAAAACCAAAAAAAAATTAAAAACAAAAAAAAAACAAGTAAAAAAATATAAGAAAAACTAAACAAAATATTGTTAAACTATTTTCAACTAATTTTGTTGTCGTTTCCTTTATTGCCCACCGTTCAGTAAACAAAAAAAAAGCAAAACATATTAAAAAAAAGATAAGGAAAACAAAAGTTAGAAAAATATTATAAACTATACAAAACTACATATAAAAGAGATGTAATAAAAAAACTATATACGGGAAGTACTTAAAACACTATAAACGAGTATATTTAACTATATATACACTGGTGTTCTACTGCATACATACATATATAATACTATATATTTGAATCAGAATCAGAAGAAAAAAACTCAATCAGCGTCTACAAAACTAAATTAAAATCGGTTTTTTTTTTCAAATTAATTCTTTGTATTTAAAAAAGGTATAAATGAACTTTACCTTAAAAAAAAGATTACTCAAGAAATAAAAAATAAAAACAAGAAAATGCCAAGCCAAATACAAAAAAAAAAACAAAAAAAAAGAAAAAAGTAAAGAAAACGGAAATTTATTAAATGCATCGTAAATCAGTCGTACTAAGCATAGCTTAATGTATTGTACCTATTGTATGTAGACTTGTACTATGTCGAAGAATCAGATAAAGATAAAGATATAAAGATACATTAACTGAAACTGTAATTGTAACAGAAAACTTTAGCTGAAAGTCAAGAATTGAAATGAAAATGAAAATTTAATTGAATCCAGAATCCAAAGCGAAAGTGAAAATCGCGACTTTATGGCCAATAACGGGAAATGCAAGCGGCCACGTTTATTGTATATTGTTAATCATCAGCAAAACAAACAAAAAAACACAAAAACAAACACTAAATAAATAAAGGCTCAATTTCTGCGAATTGAATTGTGACGCCAACAACTATTAACAACTAAATTAATTGAATTGTTCGACTCTGTCAGTTTTCAGCGAGTGCGAGTGAGGCAGCAGCTATTTCTTAACTCGTCTGTTCAGCAGCCACACAGCTGATCTGCATAAATGAGAGAGAGATCAGCAACGTTCTTCAGTTATCGCTTAAAAGAGAGCGCAACGTCTGAGCGACACAATCTGCCGGCGTCGCTGTTAACACGACATACGTAATAAAAGTGAGCAGCGCTGTCCATGTTATCACCCATAGCCAAAGAGCAGCAAACGTTCAGTGCACAAAAACAATTTCACACTTTTTCTTTTGCATTCTTTTCCGCCTGTTTACAGTTATTGTTGTCTTGCTTTTACACTGCTGCAAATAAGTTATTGCTACAAGCTTTGAGCAAAATGATTGACATTTAAATAAGGTATGTACAAAAATATAATGTTGACTAAAAATAAATATAATATATATATATAAACATTTATTACGTTTATACAAAACTACATAAAATAAATTTATTCATTTAATTATAATTTTTTTTTTTTACTCTTTATTGGAATAACTTTTCAGTCGCTTTTATTATTTCAAATTTTATACAGAATTCAGCTGTGCATTGTTGCAAAACGTATTGCATACCTTTTGGGGCTAAGCATTTCAGTTCAGATAAAAATTCCTGACTTCTGAAAACAATTTAAAGTTTTGCGAACGTTTTTATTTTAATTTACTTAGTTAGCAAATTAAAAGCTCTAGAAATCTTAGCTAAGTTTAATTATAATTTAAGCATATTTTCCAATTGGAAATTAGGAAAATAGTTATATAAAATCTTTAAAAATCTTTTGATTAAAATTTCTTTAAATCGATTTCTGGTGGCCCCTGAGTTGTTGGCAAAACTGCTAAAACGGCTAAAATGCACTTTCAGTCATCGCGATTCGGAGTCTGTTTCGTGCTGAAATTACCGGGAGTATTGTTGTTGTCTGAATCGGTTGTTTACAGAGCGAGATAAGAACAATGGCGAGTTGATAACGGCGTTTTTCTAAGCGCTTCCCGTTACCGTTACCGTTTTGGAGCATCGTGTAGTCTATAAAAGCCTTATCAATGCCAATAAATTTTGGCCAAGTTATCTACGGGCAACAGATGCTGTAAATGCCAGCAAAAGTGTTGCTCACTTATCTAATTGCCGCAGGGCTCGTGTACCAAGACAAAATAGTGCTACGTATAACCCAAAAACAGTAGATAGGGCCTACGATTGGGGGCTGTGAAGCAGATAAGGCCCCGGACGTGATACCTATGGTAAAGTGAGACGTAAAAAGCCGCGCAATGAGGCAACTCATCGTGTCTTTTCTTGTCGCATCGTGTCTGTGCTTGTCTTTTCTTGTCAAATTAGTCAAAACTCTACAATTGAGATGCCAAATTGGTTCCGATCACGTTTGCGAAATAAAAAAAATCACAAAAAGCGAGAATTAAGCGTTGATCGTCATTTAGCTGGAAGTTGTTGATCTCATGCGAGTCATTGCACTGCAGTACTGTCTACTGAGTCTAGCCCGAAACCCTTCTACAGGCCTATGACCAGACGACCGGGTTAACGTACGCCTATACGAGTTGGAATGATCTCGTCTAACTGTAAACGATTTCAAATGATATTTTGTATGCCAAAAGTGTGTTTTTATTCAGCTTTGTTTTGTTTTACCAAGATAAATCCGTTCAATTAAATGCTAAATTGAGTTTATTATCATCTAACCCGAATCGTTCTACCCTGTCGCCAATTAATCAGTCAATAATATCATTAAACGGGAATATAGAATGCATTCACCCCGCTCACAACTGGAATACGAAATTCGGTATGGAATTCAGTCAAGCGCAGCCAACTTAGCCCGATTGAATCATTTGGATTAAAGTGGTAAAATCGAATGCCAGCTTAAGCTGCAGAGGAGATCAATTATCTACCGCAGCCAACTTAATGCTGTTTAGAGAATATTTTGAAAGGAAATCGATTTGTTTGGCACATTAGTTGATTTAGATTTGAAATTGATAAGTATTTAAATACGTTTGATTTGGTCTAAATGTTTGTAGGGTATGACAGCTGCGAGTCAATGAATATTTAAATTATTTTGAAAAAAAAAAATCTTTCGAAGCCTCGTTGTCAAATCACATGACTGAAAAACGCATGACGCAATCTCAAGACTGATTAGAATATACTTGAATACTTTATGTGAATACGACTATGAAATTCAGTACAATTTGGTGTGCCTGTGTGTGTGTGTGTGTGTGTCAGTGTGTGCTCATACATGCACTTCCCCTGATAGATAGGTAGATAGTGAAACCGATGTCGTCAACCCAATTAAGGCGTGTTCGACGTTGATAACCGATTTTTATAAATTGCATGCATCTTATTTTATTTATTTATTTTTTTTTTTTTTTGCAGCATCACTGCAATTGTTTTCAACTTGACAATAAATTTAACCAATTTCTATAACGTAGCGCGAGCCCGTTAGCTTTGGTTGCCTTCTGGAACTTGATCTTGATTGATAGTTAGAAATCGGTGACCTTTGCTGATTTTAACACCACGTACTTGAGCCCTGTTCTTGGAATTTGTGCTGAAATGAAAGTAAACTTGATTGTTTTCTTTTTAATTTTTTGGAAATGTAGAAAAATCATTTCAAGAGCTGAGCTTAGTATCAAAAGACGCAAAATATATTCACACTAGCTAGTTTAGAATTTTTGGGAATTCAAATCCATTTTTTATTACAATTATAATTTTTTTTTTTTACTGAAATGTCTGAAAAATAATATTTAAAAAAATTACACAAAATATTAATTTAAAATACAAATAATTATTATTCAATTTTAAAGCAATAATATAATATTTTTAAATTATAATAATTTAAAAATTTAATTTAAATACAAAATGTATTCCCTTACTACTTAAAAGTATTTCACAACAGCTCCCGGGTCTTTTGCAGTCTAGTTGACTTACCTACTACAAATATACCTAGATGTATTCGAATTTCTAGAGTTTACAACTTCCCCGAGTTTGGCGATATCGTCACTTCGCTGGAATCCATCCACTATTACGTTGGGTATTACAATTGTTGTGATTAAACCCATTTTATTATTATTTTACTGACTTCAAAAGAATATAAAAAAAAAATACTAGAATAAGATTAATAACGGTTCTCGGGAACTATCAAAAGTGGATAAGTGGAAAGATCTAACGGTATGTTTATAATCCAGCTAATTACTATATTTTCTTGTCACATCAGTTAGCAAATTACCCTTGGGATTTGCCACCCTAATAAAAATACACTGAGCCAAAAAGTTGACTAAGACGTTTTATGCAAAATTCCGTGCATTTTATTGTGGAATTGGTAGAACTTCTATGTAAATTCTTAAAAGAAAATAAAATCACTTGACCTGGGATTTGTTTATATATTTTTGTGTGGCGCAGATATGCGTATACGGTACACCACGTACCAACACATGTACTCCAAGTTCCGGGAACTATAAGCGAATCATGTTGTTTTTCTCAGTGTCTTGGGGCAGATGATTATCTGCTCATTTGACTCGTCTGTGTGTGCGTGTGTGCGAATCATAAAATACTCTTTGAATGTGTTGTAGGCGCACGTGTGTGTGTATGTAGAGATAGTCGTATATCAGCATCATCACCTTTGTGTGTCACTTGACGATTCAGCGATAAGGCAACAGCTTGAGATGCTTATCAGTGTCCTGCCAGCAGAGCAGCAGCGACAAATATATACGCAAACGAGCGTCAAGCATGCAAAGAGAGCGAGGGATCGAGAGAGCAATGAAAGCGACGAAGATGCAGCTGCTGTCGCCGACTCCCGAGCAACACGACAAGCAACGAAGATGCTGCTATCGTTCGTAGCTGATGAGACGCGACTTTAGACGTCAAAGTCAGCGTCGACGCCGGCGCCAACGTTGCGATGGCAAAGCAACATACAGCGCGACCTCAGCCAGCAGAGCTTGATCGAAGCGAGCGCACAGTTGCTGCCCAACGCTGATCGCAAGCAGTTCAGTTCAGTTGAGTTGAGTGAAATCTTTTGAGAGCTGCCGACAAATACAAAATAAAAATAATAAAAAAAAAAATAACACAGACGAACAAATCAATCGACAGCTGAGTGCGTCTCCATTTTCGTAACGTTTCGTAGTTCTTCAAAGACCGGCCGTTGCTCAGTTGAAAGCCCCACACTGTAGTTCCTTAAGAGGCAAAAACCAAACTGGAAATTAAAACTGGCTACTCAGAAGCTGGCACAGCTGCAGCCTTGAAGGAAAGTTGATTGACCAACTGAGCGAACAACATTCATCACAACAAAACCAAAACAAAAACAAAACAATTGGCAAACTGAAGCAGCAGGCAGCGTGTTGTAATGTTGCACTCGCGTGTGGCTACTGAGAGCGGCTGCGAGGATCACAATCTCTGGCTTGGCCAGGAGCGATACGAGTACACGCAGAGTCAGCACCGAGGCTAGAACAAAACTCAAAGCGGTGTGAACGGGTCGTACGGTGTGAACACAAATTGTGCATTCAATACACTAAAGTGCATTCAACTTGCCACAAAAACGTAAGCACACAAAAAATATTGTGAGGCAGCCACAAAAGAGGAAAACCCAGAGTTGATTTTATGCCAAAAATTCTCTCGATCTCTACAACAACAACAACCAAACAAAAAACCACAAAATAATCAAAACATTTCAACAACAACAATAAGTGAAAAACGCGTGTGCAAAATTCTGCGTTTAAACATTTTTCAAAGTTTTTTGAATTTGTGTCTCTTTTTTTTGTGTGTGTGTGTTGATTTTTTTGGTATTCTTTGAAATGCAAACGTGAAAACGAAAACGAAGCAAACCAAACGAAATTTCGCCAAAAACAAAAGCAACAACAAAACAACATCAGCTAAATCAAAGGCAACAGAACTTCAAGAGAGAGCGAACGCGTGCCTGTGTCCGACAGAGAGCGGGAGAGTGTGTAAAACAAAGCCAGAGAGCGGCAGAGAACACACAGCTACATATTTCATGTGAGTAACGAATTTGAAAATGAAGCAAAAAGAAAAACAAAGCATTCGGCAAACATGTTTATGCTTCAATTCTCGCTTCTTTTTGCTCTTCTATTTCCAATTGTCTTTTGCACTGATGAAGCATTGTTGGTGTTGGGATGGTGGAATTGGTTTGTGGAGGGGGGCAAAGGGAGCCATAAATAAAACAGCTGCGTTGTGGGGTGGGGATATATACCGTAGGGGTCAGCAACAAAGCAAGGAGGTGGGGGAAAACGACAACTGGAATGCCTGGAAGTGAAACATTGTCATTTGCGGGAAAAGCTTCCAGTGCAAGCAGGTGACATTCGAATTTAACCCAATTTCATTGCCTGCAACTGGTTTTTATGGACGTTTTTCAACACTCTCAGCATTTGCTCTGATTCTTTAATCACACTCAGCATAAAATAAATTACAAACAATAACAAATAATAAAATAAATTCAAGTGCGATTCATTGATAGCGCAAATAACAAAAACGCTAAGAAAGGTTATCGACTAGCTGATACCCTGTAACTAACTAAACTATGCAGTGGGCATAAAAAAATTACAAGTGAGCTATAAAAAATCAGGCGCGATTATTTTGAGAGCATATACCCGTTGTATACCCTCATTTCAGGGGACTACAGGGTATGCAGCACATTAAAAATACTGAAATGAAAACAAAACACAAATCGCTGCCAGCGACATTAGCTTTTTGTTGCTCTTGTTGTTGTTGCTTTCTATATATAGACAGTTTTTTTTTTTTCTAGACTTTCGTATATTCTTACGTAGTCCAGCGACAACAACAACAGCTTATGGTATATAATCAAAAGAAGAACAAATATTGTGTACATAAGTTTAACAAGAAGCAGAAAAAAAGAGCAATAAAAATAAATGGAAATAAATAAAAAATAAAGAAAAACAAGAGAAGAATTATTATAGCGAAAGCAAAAAGAAGAATAGATCAGGAGGAGGAGGGAGAGGGGAAAGAATTTCAATTATTGTCAAATGTGTGTACGTGACCAAACAGGAACTGGGAATAACGAGCACTGTCAGTCAATCAATCCGTCATTCAATCCCTCACAGCATCCACAACATGCAGAACTTATAGTAACCCCTCCCCTTCCATTCCATGCCACCCCCCGGCCGCCCCTGGAATGTGTATGCGTTTCACTCGCGACTCGCAATTAAAAGGCGCTGCTATCAATTAATGCATTAAATATGCCACGCCCCGCTGTCGCCCCCACACTCAGCTCCTAACAACTGCAGATACATTTGTATCTGTGCCTTACAGCCTTTAGTTACATACAAAACAGCACATAATGAAAACTTTGCCGCATCTTTCAGATACCCGATTGTATCTCGCTGTATTTCTCATTTTTTTTTATTTATTTTTGTCGCCTCGTAATTAGTCGCAATTGTTTTTTTCGCGGCTATCAGACAAAAGTTTCATTTTATCAGTTTATGTTGCCACAGACACACACAGCTGAGATACAAAGATACATGGTGATAAAAATGAAAGAGGGTGACATGAAATTCTAGATACAATTGTATCTCAACAATGTGCTGTGAACTGAATACAATTGGGGAAATCGTGAAATGCCTTACAACAAGTCAAACTTCAATCATCAATACTTTTTTCTTATCTTTAGTATAGAAAGATACAATTGTATCTTTTCTTATTGGCCCCTTTACATAAAACACTTTGTATTGTTTTCAACAATATATGAAATGGTTTTTTTTAACACATTTGTATTCACTAAAAGCTACAATTGTAACTCATTCAAGTGGCTACAAATAAAACAGGTAAATAAAATAAAAGTTGAGTACTAAATAGAGTAGCACAGGGAGAATATCTAGAAGTATTATATAGAGTGACTATTGTTAACGTTTATTAAGTGTTTTAGTTGCTGGATTGGCGTAGTTAATTTGTGCTTTTTATTCGCCTTTTGGTTCATAAGTTTGTTTATTTTTCAGTAGACACAAATATGTATTTATTTTCATATTAAAATACAGAACTAGATACATTTTGTTGGCTTGTACTTAACTGAACTTTATTTAAATAATAATGATTACTAAACTACACCATAATCGGTTGGCTTAAAGGATTGGAAAGAATTGTTGTTTCAAATTTAAAGAACCCTAATGACTTTATAAATAAATTATATAATCTGATAAAATAGATTTGGGTACAAATTTTATCCTTTAAATTAATTTCAGACGAACTCGCTTTTTAGATACTTATTTACTAAAGAAAAGTTGTTATTTATATGACTTAAATTGTAGGGGGTTTTTTTTTGTTTATTGATTTAATTTCAGATTGTTTTTTGAAAGTTTGTTTGTGTTTTTGAATTTCTAAAAGTTCATAACTGAATTTCGTATTTAAGACTCAAAAAAAAAAATAAATGTGAGTCATCAAGAATAGAAATTCGAACCAAAGGGTACCTTAAAAAGTTATTTTTGTTTATTTAATATTTAAATGCATTATATTTAATATTATTATTGTTTAAATACTATAGAATAAAAAACTGTTTCGTTTCCTATTCCGTTTATTATAAATGGATTTTAATTGCACCGAACTCAACTGTTTTAAAGCCACTTTTGTTTATTTGTGTGTGTGTTTTTTATGATGCTCATAATTGCAAAACATTTAAGAATCTTTTTGAAAATTCAACTGTAATGCGAGTGCAGCTGATAAGCCGTGGGACGGATGCTGAAATGGATTAATCTGCTTGCAATTCAGTCGAGTGCATTCAGATTTAATCCACATTTCCACAGTACCGAAATGCAAATGATAATGCGATAGTATAAACATGAATAGTAACAAGTCTTAAGAACACTCTTATCTATTTGTCTGTCTATCTGTCTGTCTGTCTGTCTTTCTGTCTGCCTGATAAGAGCACTGCAAATCTAGAACAATCAAATTGCAATTGCATTTTTACGTCAAGTTTCTGACGTTCTTCTTGTTTGTCTGTATCTTTTGCTTTTGTTTTATTTACCTTTGGCTTTCGAAATACATAGGTAAAAAAAAAAATGCCGCCGTCATAATCAACGTCAGGGCCAACAGCTGGTATTTTTTTTACTCCACTTTTATTTTGGTTTTTCGCTGATTTAGCTTGAGCTTGAAAGTCGTGTTGAAGGTTTGAAAACTGCACCGACAGCCAGTTTCATTTCATTTCCTACTGCTGATACCTAAAAATACTAAAAAAAAATACTAAAAGAAAATAGATGATTAAACTTATTAATACTAACGAATTGTGTAATTCTTGGTAGTGGCACCCATCGACCTCATTAAACTGAAGTTTTGTAGGTCAAATCAAGTGCTTCGTTGTTGTAGGTGTGTGTATCTTTGAGATACTTTTATTATAGACAATTTATTAAACTTGTTTTCATGCCAGATGACATTTTGATGACTGCCAAGCGAGATAGTCCCAGGAAGTTCGCTGTTGTTTATTATAAAGTATATACTACACACACACACACACACACACCCAAGACAATTACAACAACAAGAGCTACAGGTACACTCACTCACAGTGTGGGAGATCTTTATACTGTATATCAAGTATTTTATATTCATATTTAATGAATACAAACACTCGTCATTTGCTGGTCAATGACTGCATTGCGATTCTTCGTAGTCGTTTTATTTCTCTTATTCTTATTCGTTTTCGTATTTTGCAAATTTTTGAAATTTATGAATGAAACTGCAGTGCAGTCGAATAAGTCACGTACAAGAAGATTCGTTTCACTCTGATCAATTAAATGTTGTTTGAAGTTGCTTTAAAACTTATCAGATAAATACTTTAAAATTAAGTTCAATTATAAAAAAAAAAAAATCATTTTGTACATTTAAATTATTTAATACAATTTTTTATAGCTGTGCACTTAAAGAATGACTTTTTAATGACTACTTTTTGTTATTTTATAACTTGAATTTTTCAAGTTTTTAAAACTCTTTCTTTTTGAGAAGGTTTAAAACTTCAAATCTCTTTAAATTTTAAAAAATAATATTTTTTTTATACAAATTAATTTTAAATTAAAATTTAAATCAATTTTGCTATATTAAATGGTAATTTACAATAGTTAAAAAAACAAAAAATAAAAATAAAAATTATATGCTTTTTTGAGAACAAAACTTACAAGTGTTTATTAAAAAAATTATAAAATTTTATAAATTATAAAAATGCAATTTTTTAAAAATTAACATTAATTTGATAGCATTAATTTTAATTTCGTTTATGTTCTATGCCTAAATTAAATATTTCTTTTATATTATTTATAACACAAAGCTTTTATGAGAAAATATTAAACTACAATATTAAAATCTGGTGAATTTTGTATTGTTTTCAAAACGAATTTTTAACGGAAACTTTGTGGGAAAATGCTCAAAAAAACATTTTTAACTTATTAAAGAAATTTGTTCTAAAGTTCACTTGAAATTAAGTTTTCTTCTATTAATTATTTATTGTATTTGTTATTAATTTTTGATATACTTATAAATCTTTTTCGAGTGTGAATTATTTGATCAAATGTTTGGATGGTAACGTCTGGCACTTTGGTCTCTGTTTATCTCGGTAAATGTGATAGCTTTGTACTTAGTTTTGTTTAGTTAAGTATGTGCCAGGCACACACCAACACACACACACACACACACACACAGTTTGTGGTGTAAACACAGACAGTTATCGCATTTCGAGCCGTTTTAAACTCGATTCTTAAAAAATGTGATTATCTAAATAAATAAAGCGCAAAGCTTGTTTAACTGATGAATACAGTTGCAGATTTGCCAACAATTTCACAATGAATCAGCAAATAAGTTTGCACTGATTCGACGGCATTTCCCAGACGAGTTTCCCGTCATGCAAATGTTAAGTATACGCCAAGTGCGCCAACAAAAAATAACAGAGCGAAAATTGCAGCCACATAAATTACCAAAAGATAGAGCGATAAAGAGTGGGAAGGAGAGAAGAGAAGGAGAGAGAGCGACAGATGTAGAACGATCAACTAAAGATACTTTTGTTGTTGTTGTTTTTTTGCAGTTTGTTAACCGTTAACCGGTTGGCATTGCCTTATCAGTCAACAGCCTCGTCCGCGTCCCCAACCCACAGTCGCTGCCCCGCCCCCCTAGCCTCCAGTGCCACGCCTAATGAAACTGTTATTGACAGCGCATAAATATTTACATTTGTCAGCAGAGTGCAACAAGATATTGTATCTGTATCTTAAATATTGTGCGTAACTGTAGCACCACACACACACTAGCACTTGTTGCCTCCGTTTTAAATTGCATTAATTATTAATTATTCGATCTGTTGCAGCTGTGCGACACTTGTGCTGCTTCTGCTTTTAATTCTTGTTCTTTTTTTTAATCACAAAATACGTGAAGTTGTGGGAAATTCTGAACTGAAAATCACGTGCATTTTCCACTGAGGCATGCACTTTTCACAGTCTCTTTTGCCCACTCCCCCGACTGATAAATCAGCGTCTTTTTCATGTCTTTTGAGACGACCTTTAACCACTTACAGCACAGAGCGAAGACGACTTATTTCGCTTACCTCACAACTGGTATTTAATTATGCTATAATTGCCCACTAAATCTACAAAAAATAAAGAATATTTTAAATGATTCTTCTGCTCATGCAAACCCGTTTCCGTGGCAACAAATTCGAGTTGTTTATAACACAAAACTTACGTCATTTTACAACAAATTTTGAAATTTCAGCTGCGTTGCCCATGAAATTTCGACTGTGCGACAATCAGAACAAATAAATTATTCAACAATAGTTAATTTAAAAATATAAAAATGTGTTATAAGAAATGATTAAGCGATTGGGGGCGTGGCACACACAATTAAGCTGCTAGTTGTTCATTGTAAATAGTTAATAACTAAATGTTAGTGGTTTGTATTTAATTGTGACTCTTTAAGCGGTTAAGCCAAGAAAGAGACAATCACATAAGCGAGTAAAGAATTCAAATAAATTATGGTGAGCAATTACTGAGCTAGTAACTAAAAATACCGTTCTCTTGCTGGCCCTTTGGTAACATTTGAATTGGTTACACTGGAAGAAAAGGCAGTCGAGTTAAGGATAAAGATTTCAAAAACTATTTTGTTGAGCTTTATTAGTTAATGAATTTGTTTTTGTCACATTTTTATTTTTAGTATTTTTTCTAAGTATTTTCTTAGTATTTTTTTTAATTGTATTGCATTAGAAAACACTTCAAATTGGCTACAGCCAAAATTTTATAATGCTAAATAGTTAAAAAAAAAAAATACTAAATACAAATTTTGGTATATTTTTGGTATTTTTTAGGAAAAGTATTTTTTCATGATTAAATTACAAAATTTTTGTTTTTTTCTCATTGCTTATCTTATGCAATTTTCTTGAATATTACAAAACACTTTGATTTATTAATCAGATTAATCTTCATCTTAACCACAAATAAACTTAATCTTATGCTAAGATTTATGGTACTAAAGCTACTAAAAGATACTTGGCTCATAAACATAAGACTTTCAGCAGACTATAAAAACAGTTTTGAAGATAAAACTGTTTTTACTAGCCACACATTTTACTAAACTAAGTCTTAGTTTAGCCACTTAATTTATAGCAGTATTTTTGCTAGTAGAGAATGACTTTTAAATAAAAAGGAATTGGGTAAAACCAAAAGAGTTTTTCATGCAGATTTTAGCTATAATACAAAGAAATATTTAGCTAAATTTAAGGGCACTTCAAAGTCAGCACTGTAAGATCATTTTATAGTTTACTTTAAATTTTTGTTTATGTTTTGTCTGTTGACTTCTCAGGTTGCGCATACGCAGCGTTGTCGCTGCTGTTGCTCCTGTTTCAGTCGCTGTTGTTGTTGTTCTTCTTTGCTGCAATTCACAATTTGCTGTCAATAATTATCCGCTTTCCCATGCAGTTTTCCAGTTCTGTTTTAACAATTGCCCGGTGAAGTTCGCAACGCGTCGTTTTGCAGCTCGCGAAAAAAATCGCTGCAGTTTCAGTTTTAGTTTGATTTGTTGTTGTGGTTGTGGTTTGTTGTTGTTGCTGTTGTTTGCTGGGTTACTCAGTGTCTTGGCCACAATGTGCTAATTGCCAGGTGTCGCAGCGCACAAACAACGTGCGCCTGTTAAATTGTTTATATTTATTTTAAAACAATAGAATTAATTGAACTGAAATAAATTAAATAAAAGCAGTAAATGCATATATTAAATAAATAACACACGTGCTTAGTCGAAGTTTTTTTATTTATTATATTTTTTTTTTTTTGTGCATTTTTTGTGGCTTATCAAGTGCATGCGAGAATCTCGTGATGCACAGACGCAAATGGCTAATCGTCGGCAACGGCCTGTCACCAGCCACGCCCACTATTGATAGGCTGACATCGAACAGCTGTTGTTGTTGTTTTTATTGTTTGTTTGCTGGCATTACAATATTAATTAACAGTTTGCACATCAAGTATACGCCGCATTTGCCAACCTCGAGCAAACAATGCGAGCTATGATCAAACTAAAAGCCTCGTTTAGAAATGTCATGCTGTGCTCACATTAGCTATATATATATATATATATATATACTATATAACTACCTGATTAACTGCTCAAATATAAAGCAATAAAAGCACTTGAAATTCTGCTCCCAAAACACTCGCTAAAATATTGATTAATTTAATGCATTAAAATGTCTGAAAATTTTTAATAATTTTTTAAGACAACAATAAACTGCAAAAGTTTAGTAAGAACTCTTTAAAGTAAACAAATTTAACGTTTTTTTATTAAATAATGATTTTTTTTTCCTCAATTGACGGAGGTCAATAATTAAGCCCCTGAATGTTTGTTTTGATAATAAAGCGCAGAGATAGCTGCCCAAGTATTTGCCATAAAACTCATCTAATAAGATTAAATGACTTTATGGGCTCATAAAAAAATAAAATAAAAATAACTAACTTGCTGCAATCTATAAATTAATAAAAATTAAAAATGTAAATAAAAAAAAGTGTTTGTCTTATTTATGTGTAACTCGTTAATTATTTTATTTTATGTGCATTCCGACGGTTTTTTCCGATTCTTATCTGACTTTGTGTTAAACGGGGAAAACACACGATAGAGCAGTGAATAGCAAATGAAATGCAGCTACAGAACATGAAAGATACAGAGATACAAAGATACAAAAGAAGCAGCTGCCAATTATGGATGTGCAGCTAACGGGAATGCCCCTAACCCAGTTACAAACGAGACCTCAAAAGTATTTAAATGTTTAACTAATTGTTCTTACTTCTAGTGCTTAAATAAATCTTAAAGTTTAGCAAATAAAATCAAGTTTCCGTTGTGTACTTGAAACAACTCTTGGATAGCATTGAGTGGCATTCAAGAGCAGGCAAATAAAACAACCATAAAACATTCAATTGATATCAATAAAAAAGGAAAACGAAACCGAAAACGAAAACGAAACTATAAAAACCGTGAGCATTTTTCAAATAGTTGAAACAATTTAAATTTGTGGAAAATGCGCGTTTACGACTTATTGCTGAGCAACGCCTTTGATCCCAGGTATGACTTTGAGATACAATTGCAAAGAGTGTATGTATCTAAACATAAGAATGTATCTGCTGGCCAGACAAGTCTCTGCTTACAATTGAAACAATCAACAAACAATCAATTGAAGTTCAATGCAAAATAAAATCAATCCATAAATATTTGGGGCACTCGATGACGCATTCGATTCGATTATTCAAACAGTCGACGATCCAAGGGAATACACAAATTTAAGTTCAAGTTTAAATGAAAATACATTAGTACTTATTCAAGAATAATAATACAATAGCCCAGAGAACTAAGCTGCAGGCTTGCTACAAAGAAAACCCAAGAGTTCGAAGTTAGATGAGGTCCTTGAATCCCATCATCTTTTTCTCGTAGCAACCGACCACATCCAGCTTCAAACCCTTCCCAACATGTTAAGTTCTCTTCCTGAGGATCAACAGTTAAACGAATCTTTCTAAACTAAATATTTATTCTATTTAGTTTTTTATTTTATTCAATCACAGCGCCTTAAGGTATGCAAAGCTTTTGTCTTATTTATTTTTAGTTTGTCATTTAACTGTTGTTCCTTAAATCAGTTTCGCAAATCAACCCGGTCAATAGCTCAGAGTACTAAGTTGTCGACCTGTCACAAAGAGATGTGAGCATGATGTGAAGTGTTCGCATCTGGATGTGGTACCATTGGTACGGGTCAAGGTCCTCATCAAGATACGAGCATTTCACATCATACTTACATCTCTTTGTGGCAGGTCGGTGGCTTAGTACTCTGAGCTATTGGACCCGGGTTACTCTATTTTTAGTCTAGACAGAATTACCAGAGTTTTGTCACAATGGACTGTAGGAACATAGGTTTTGGGGGGTGCTAGAATTAAAGCAAGTGACTATAACAGATATGTGGCGAGCTTCGGTAAGTTTTATGTCACGATCCAGCTCAGAGGAGCTTGAGTGTGGTGTCGTTTTAGTCTTTCTCTTTTCCTGGCGGCTCTGCGCTTAGGCAATTAGATAGGCTGTTTGGGTGAGCATCTGGCCTCTCTTTCCATCTCTAATTGATAACCCTTTTAAGCCTGGTTCGCACCTTTTTTCTCACAAAGGTGTTACATGAAAAAAAGTTGAGTCATAAATTGAACTACAATTTACCATAAGTTTAAATTTAAAGGAAGGTTTTTAGGTAAAAGACTGTACCTATATTTGGTACAAATGTGACTAGGCTGTACCTAAAAGCTGCACAGATATTAATAACATTAAGCACAGTCTTAAAGGGCAATCACTCCAGACAAAGTGTATCTAAATAGTTACTAGAAAAATAAACCATCTCTAAGGAAATCGTTAGAAGTTGCCCAATTTTAGCGCATATGTACCTTAAGTAACAAACGTGGCTAAGAGTTGACTTAGCTATCTCTTCCTCTACTGTAACTAATTGGATTTCCCTTTCCATTTCAGCATGGTACTGCAGAATCACAACACGGTCGTGGCCCGCTCCACACTGACACCGAACAGCAGCAGCCAAAACTTTGGCTCCCATCATGGCGGAGCAGCCCTGGGCGTGGGACGCACTCCGCTAAGCGGCGGCCCCAGTAACCAGCGACCGATTGTGGATCTACTGGTGGCTATGGTGGCAGTGCCAGTGCTGATCCTCTGCGCTCTGCAGCTGGAGAAGAATCTACACGAGATGCGCGAAAGTCCCGAGTCCCGTTGGTTGGTCTTTGCCCTTGGAATTGGTATGCTGGTGATAAGCGTTATCATCTGTGGCTATGTCACACATCGCATGGGCGTTTGCATCTGGGCTGGACCCATCGATGAGGCCGGCAATCGTACTGGCAACGGTGGACTACACCATGTAAGTACCAACGGTTCTGACTTCCAAATGGAATCCCAATCAAACCGGTTTAACTCTCAAACATTTTTATGTCACAGTTTAACTTGTTATTTAATTGTTGTGAATCATTGGTTCTTGTGAGTCAGTTAGTAACGAGAATTTGGGTCAAGACATAAATAAAATTCTTTAGAACCGGGAATTTTATAATAAAAACAAAAAAGTACCCATAAAAGACAAAGTCACTAAATAAACAAGTTAATAACTAAGTTGGTTTTATTTTTGTAACAAGTTTAAAGTGCCACGCCCATTGAAAAGAAACGAAACGCGAACGCCTCTAAAGTTAAGGGTCGAATCCAGGAAATGTCGAAATGTCTGCTATAGGAACTAGTACTCTGATTCCAGGCACTTTTCATATTACCATGATATAGTGGCTCTACAAACACTTCAAAATTAAATGATGGAAATTTCACAATCTCAGTAGCTCAAGCTGAATTTTATTTTTTTTACTGTCAGGCATTTTTTGATTGCTTTTTTTGATCACATTGACTTTGAGGCAAACAACAATCGTTTTTTCTTTTTGGGAATTTTGTGAATAGAACGCAATTTAGTTTGGCGAAATAATGTGGATTAGCTGGGTAAGTGCCCTCGACAGGATATACAGTATAAACACAGTAGAATGCGGTTACGTCGTTGTATCCGGTAGACACAGAAGACCAACGAAGACCAAGGAGAAGGGGACCTACCAAGTCAGCGAATTTTCGTCGCACGCTTTAGGCGGAGTCGGTATAACCGGATTTTACTGTATACTTATCAAACCACTATATATAGCGACGCTTTCTATGTCAATTGCTTAACTAAAGTCATATAGCTGCTATAGGAACACAGCGAAAATTCAGTTTTTGATGTTTAATCAATGGATTAGTTTAAATCTGTCGAGTAAATGGCTAATGTGACAACACTGATCGTAACTTTTATGCTAATTGCAGATTAACTCGCAGAATGATGTGCTTCGCGTTGTGGACTCGATGCCGCCGAGCTACGACAGTGTTGTAAAATGTGATTTGCCGCCACCGGCCTACGACTGTCTGGTGATCGATCTGGAGCAGAGCAAGGACATGCAGCCACAGACAGCAGCCAAGGATGCCACTCAAAATGAGTCAAATGCATCCGGTTCTATTTCCGTTAACATGCCAGGTGAGCAGAGTTAAGTTTTATAGCCCAAATACACAAACTAACCAATTTATGCTACTCAGGTGCAACTCTGCATATCTGAGCAAGAAGAAGATAAAAAAAGAAGGAGGAGGAGGAGGCAGTGAGCTGATGGAGGAGAAGAAGAATATGGAGAGAAGTGGCAAGACGAGACGGGACGCGGAGAACGGTTAAGAGAAGAGAAGGAGAGAGAAAAAAGAGATTTTTCGCTTGTGGCATTGAATTTGATAATTTTGTACTTTACCTACTATGATGCTGGCGCCATCTATCGATGGCTTTTGGCTAAGCATATGGCGATGTATTTACTTTGATTTAAGTTCTTAGAGTATTGTATTTTTTTTTTTCTGTTTATATCTATAACTATAGCCCATTCACTGCATTACTTAAACTACGACTATTTTTCTGATTTATATAATTTTTTTTTAATTGTTTACTTATTTGGTCTACGCAGCATTGTAAATATTCCTAAACAGCATCTAGTCCAAAGTTGTACATAACCTAAAAAGCAATATATACTTATGTTAAACTGCTATAGAACTCTAGGAAAAAACAAAACACAAAAACATAAGGCAAATGTAATTCGAGTAAATTATGTATTTACTAGCGATATTTGGCTTAAAATGCCAATTTGCTTGGGGGGGTAATTCCAAAATATCTGGACATGTGGGTTGGGGGCACTGGGGAGCGCTTTAAAGTTACCAACTTACCAAATAGTTTGTAGATTTGTATTTATAAATATACTTAACGTATATACACATACAGTTACACATACTTGTGCGTACGTATGTATGTACATGTACCATATATACCAAGAATTATGTGCATTACCTATCGATAACGATAAAAAAAAACGATTACATTTAGCTGATTTCCAAAATAAAGAATTCCTATTACAATTAAAGCAAACATATTCCAGTTTTATTTTAATTGCAGTTATAAAATTACTTACCAAACGACTATAAACCTACTAAAATTAAGTTTTTTAACCTATTTGTCCTAAGTGAACTAAAGGATTTGGTGTTCGGTCCGAACAAAAAAAGCTAATGTGTAAGTGGAAATAAAATTGATCTGCGCACACTATAGGCGTACTTTTATTTCAACTTTGGTGGTCCCTGTGGTCCAGGTGCCATGTACAATATGGACTCCCCTACTGATGAGTTAATAAAAAGAGTTTGCATTTGGGATTTGAGATCTACTGAAAGTTCTGTTCGCTTGGTATTACAGCTGGAATATGCAAATTCCCAGTTGAATTCTCAGGCGAAAAGAAATCCACAGTTAGATACAACAGAATTTACAAGAGCCCAATTTATGATAATGTTAAAGTTACTGAAATTTTGTAATGTTAGTTCACAGTTAATGTAATTTCAATGTTAAAGTTAATTCAATGTTAATTCAATGTTAATGTTAACTCAAATTTTATGTTAACTCAATGTTAATGTTAACTCAATGTTAATGTTAACTCAATGTTAATGTTAACTCAATGTTAATGTTAACTCAATGTTAATGTTAACTCAATGTTAACTCAATGTTAATTCAATGTTAATGTTAACTCAATGTTAATGTTAATTCAATGTTAATGTTAACTCTATGTTAATGTTAACTCAATGTTAATGTTAACTCAATGTTAATGTTAACTCCATGTTAATGTTAACTCAATGTTAATGTTAACCCAATGTTAATGTTAACTCAATGTTAATGTAAAAAAATTTTAGCATTGCGACCTGCTGATATTTCTGTTTGCCTGGTATTTCAGCAAGAATTATTAACGAATTTGGGTACCAGCGGTAAAGCAAAAAAAAAATTGGCGAAAGGCCAAAATCGAAGATTTCTTTGTGTGAAACACCAGGCGATCAGAATCAGCAGCAAGCGACAAACTGTAATTGAAATACAATTACAGAGAGGAGAGAGCGGGAGCATACGCAAACAGTAAACAGAGAGTGCTCCTTGTTAGCGCCACAGCTGACAGCGAACAAACACACAAACCGTTCGTGCGCTCTGCTGGCGTCAGCGAACAATCACACAAACAGCGGCAGAGATCTCTGAGCGCACTTAGTGCAAAGAGTGGGAGCCTGCTGAAGCTAGTTAATAGCTTGTGTGTTTTATTTTTTGCTCATTGCGGAGGCGGTGAGGGGCGTGGCAACCATTTGTAATAAACTTGATCTGCCTGACTTTCATTCTTTTAGTTTAAAAGATACAGGTGTAAGCACGGACAGACAGACTGTCGATGCTGATCAAGAATATATATTCTTTATGGGGTCGGCCACACCTCCATCTGCCTGCTAATAGACCCCTCTACTCTTTTTTAGAGCACGGGGTCTAAAAAGTCAACAAATAAACTTTTACACAAACGCAAAAATAAAAAAATTAACTCAATATTGTTAAAATTTTGCAAACTTTGCAATTAATTCATTTATTTCGTTATTCGTTTCTTTTTGGCTTACTGTTCTCATTTAATATTTTTACACATAAAACGGATTTTTTTTTTTGCTTGCAAATATTTTGAAATTTTTAATTGAGTTATTAATGTTTTTGCTGTGCCTTGAACATCGATTTATACAGTTACTATATTTTATATGTGCTTGTGTATGTAGTTTATTTATATCCGTATGTAAGTAGAATATTAACAATGTGTAAATGGATCGACTCCTATTTGTTGAACGCTACTGCTGCCATTGATTCCAATTGTGTATTATAAAATTGTTCACAGTTTGTGACGGGTACAAGTTAAAACAGCACAGGTTACTTTAAAGTCGGGTAAGCCTGACACCCGACAGTTACGATCCAGAAATTCAATCGTATTTCAGAATTGTTCAAACTTCAAAGCTACTCTCAGCAGCACTCGACTGCAAAATACCCTTCGTCAGAAATACAGCTTAAAAAAAAAAAACAATCTGTGTCTAACTGCGAGGTAAAAGCTCCCAAGGAAAATATTATTAAAAATCCGAATTAGATTTGAAGATCTGAAAGATTTCATTTGTAGACAGACCACAGTTCTGGGCCAAAAGGACTCTTAGATACCAGCGTATACTGAAAGCACAGGTCTACGCAGGTCTGAAAATTATGTGACTGAAATCGAAGAACTTAAAGCAGGTATTTCCCATTTTTAAAAGTTTCTACTGCGAATCCAAGCAAATCCATTGTCGTCAACAAGATCTAATCAGAGACTGTAGAGTTTACAGAGTTTACTGTTTCAAGATTACAGTGTACAAGCTTACATAGATTAAAGATTACAGTTTACAAGTTTATAGAATTTACTTTTTTTTATCTACCATATATACAAGAATCAGGAATCCATAGACGCAAACGCAAATAACAACGAGCAAACAAAGAAGCAACAACATGCGTTTTCTTTTTATGCGGTTTAACACAATTCCAATTAAATTTTTCTTTTTATTTAATTTTTTTTTTTTGCTTTTCTGTTTTTTGTAATATTTTAAATTTTATTTTATTTTTTGTTTTTGGGGACGGTGGATCTGTGTTTATTATTTTTGTTTAATAATTTCATTGATTTTTGTGTTTTGCTTTCTCAATTTGCAGCTTCTTAAGTTTGTTTTTGTTTATTTGAATTTTTTTTATATTTATTCATTTATTTTCTTGGTTTTTACGCGTTTACTTGTCCGCCTGTCCACGTGTCTGCCTTTTCATAATTCGAGCTTCGGATCAGGCTGGATCAAGTATGCAAAATTACATTTTAAATATAATAACTAGAGGAGGCGCAGCGAATTCGCTTGGCCTGCTAATCAAATTATCAACAAGTTTTCTAATATTACAATTAGACAAAAAAAAAGTAGAAAAAAATATAGGTTTCTATATATTTATGTGCTTATTTATATATATATATATATATATAGGTATATATATATATGTATGCGTATATATACATATATGTAAGTATATATATATACATATAGAAGAAAAAAAAACAACAACCAAACAGGCAACATAATATTTCGATTGGTTTGCGAAGGATAAGGGACGGTGTGTGTGTGTGTGGGTGATGTAGCGGTGTGTGTAACTGTGTGTGTGTGTGTGTGTGTGTGTGAGTGTTGGTGTGGGTGTAGGTGTGTGTGTGGGTGTGGTTGAGGCGTACAGAGGGGATAAGTAGTAGTAGTAAAATGCTTAGACGTATAAATATGCTCTCCTAATTTTAGCATGTAATAATCACATTGACTGTCGCCGCCTTTGTCATCATCATAATCATCATTATCATTACTATCATCATCTCTATCATCATCATCATCATTCTTATCAGCTTCATTCATCATCATACTTCGCTATCGCTAACTGTATGTTGTTATCGTTATCATAATCGTTATCGTCAACACCTCGACGCCATCGTGTATCTGCAATCGATATCGTTATAGCAATCTCTACTACACACATTCAACTTATCGAAACCTATCGATACATTCATCAATCCGCTATCGGCTTTCTGCTGCTTGCTGCATCCTGCTTTTCCTGCATACCGCATACCAGCATCCCTCATCCGGACTACATGTGATGCCACTGTGTAACAGCCACATTCGTACTCTCATTTAGACGCGCGATCTCCTCATGCAAATGATGTCCCAGCCACTGAAGGAAGATGCGATCGTACGCCGCTTTGCAGAGTTTCAATGGATTACCTCGTCTCAGACCCTGATCCGTTTCACCATACTCATCCAGATACGGTGGCTGGACAAAGCAACCCTTGCCGCGTCCCAGGTAAACGACCTGACAGTCGCGTATACGCAAAAAGATGCCAACTTCGGCACCACAATCGTGGGCATGATGCGTACAAGCGCCGACATTCATCTTGCCCAGCTCCGGCTGGCAGCAATAGGAGTGTCCACATAAAATGGTGCCGCATATTAAGCACATGGTTGGTGTCTTCATCTCTTCGCGCTCATTGTTGGGACAAAAGATGTCCGAGACGCTGTTAATGAGATCACTGTAGTCCTCATACAGTGTCACCAGTTTCGGCAATTTACGCTGGCATGGCACCAACACTTGGTTGCTCTCCTGCGCCGACACTGTCGTGGACGATGATGGCGATGGTGACGGTACTCGATTTGGTACTTTGTTGACAGCCTGGTCAAAGAATTCGTCACGTATGTAGGTGTGCGAGGCAAAGCTTTGCATCATCGTGGCATACACGGACTCCATGTCAAAGTAGACACCCAACTGTGGCTCCAGACCCAAATACTGGCACATCAGATCAAATCTATCGGGTTGATTAGTGGGAAACGTAATGGGGAAATCCACATCGGTCATGCAGCGATAAAAGAGGCAAGCACAACGCAGAAACGAACGCATCTGACGCTGCACATAATCAAGCAGCAATGCCAGATGTTTGTGTGTACAATCCACACCCAGTTCTTCGCCCACTCCAACTCCAACACCCACTCCTACTCCCTCTCCCATGTCCACGCCAATGTCCATGTCCATGCCCAGCTCCATGTCCTCAAACTCCTCGCGCTGCCGCCCATCAAGCTTATACTGACGTATACGCGCGGCCAAATTGTGTTTCCTATAGAACATGGCCATGTTGCGACATATCTTGGGTGACAACTGTTCCACGTACTGGAGCATTGTTAATGCTGGCGCTCCTGTCGATGTCGACTGTTGCATACGATCCTCATCCTCATCGGCATCGCCTGCATCTAACAATTTCTGGCGACGTTCCACCTCCTTGTCGTAGTCAAAGTAAATGACCGCCTTGGTCAGGTTGGCCAAGAAGCAGGTTTGAAGAATATAGAAATCAAACATGCTGCCGCTGGGAATAATTGATTTCTTAGCTGCACACAAAGATAGAAACAAAGATTGACTTTAGACATGTACAAAGAGTTTCAAAAGGATTCGCACTCACCATCGGCAGAGACCAGTAGATTGGGCACCATAAAATTCAGCTGTACAAGCATACGGAAGCAATCCCATTCGAGAACACTGGGTCCTTTTTGATTAAACACCGTGTCCAGTAGCTTGGCTGCCTGTTCACTTTGGGCGCGCATCTGGGCCTGCGTCAGATCGGATGAGTAGAGGGCACAGGCACGCACCAAATTGCTGGCACAGCTCTGATGACGCATTGGCAGCTCAGCCTTTAGTGGCTTCTGTGTGGCATACAGATAGATCTCAAGTGCTTGCAACGTATAGCTACAGGTGTCCCAAAGCAGGGACACCGTGTCCAGTTCTATGTTAGCCGCTGCTGCCGCTGCTGCTGCTGCTGCTGTCGTTGTTTGTGTTTCCTTATTCAGTGCGCCCTGGATCTGACTCTGCATCGCGTTGCGCATGGCCTTGTGAAAGGAATCCATGACCTCTGTACGTTTGACATCCAAGATTGGCTTCTCAATGATCTTGGCACTACGCTCGAACTGTGGCACATCGCCAATAATGTTGGATTTGCGTAGAATCTCCAAGTAGCTGGGATATTTATTGTAGAGCGGTGACGTCGTCTCCTTAATGCTCTTTAATGTGTTAAGCTCAGCGGCCAGAGTACGCATGATTTCCACAAAGCAATCTAGTGGCAATATGCTCTCTGCTGCTCCAGTTGCAGTTGCAGTTGCAGTTCCTGCTGTAGCTGTGGGTGATGCCATCGGCGGCACTGTCGTGGGCATAAATTTGGCCAAAGGCTCGCTAACTGGCAAGACGGTGTTGCTGAGCGTACGACAATAGGGGCAATGGAATTCCACGTTCTGTGACTGGGTCAGGTTTATACGAGTGCGCTGTGGACGACGCTGTTCTTTAGTCTCCTCACTGCTATAGTATTCCTTCCAGCAATTATAGTGCATAACATGACCACAGCAGCTAACATGCAGAGCTGATTTAAGTCCCGGCACACTTGACTTGGTGAATATCACACGGGATGTCTGCAGGAATGCGGAACTGACCAACGGTGGTCCAATGCTGCTAATGCTGCAATCCTCAAAGCATAATATACACTTGAAGCTATTATCTAGACCAAGTAAATCACTTGAATTATATGGACTACGATATGAGCCAAGGCAGGAAATCGTTTTGCTTGGCTCGGGTGTTAATGCCACAGCGCCGAGTTCATCCGCCGGATCGGCTATATAATCCCAGTCCATCTGTGTATCAGCTGGTTTCTGGACAGTGGTTGCAGTGCCACCAACCTCCTCAGTGTTGCTATTGGCAAACATTTCAGCATTTGATTTCATAAACGACTCTTGGGCGTTCTGGATTTGAGCCAAGATCTTGGCACGTCTTTCAGCCGCCAAACGTGAACGTGCCTCTTTATCGAGTCGTGCCTGTTGCTCTGATGTCAGTGGCATATCATCGCTCTGCTGTGCTCCTGTGGATGTGCTCGCTGCTGTTGACGTCGAGGAGGCGCTCTCATTCAGCTTCTCCTGTTTCGCCTGCAGATCCTTGTACCGCTTGATTGTCCACAGCACAAAGTCACGATGTGCCTCGAGCTGAAACCAATAGAATTTCCTATTAACTTTGCTTTTCTTAAATGGGAATAGTTGTATCACTTACGCGTGGACAACGTGCCAGCTCTTCCAGTTTCTCCAGCACGCCATACTTTTGGCATCGCGCGAAGAAACTAAGGAAAGCATAGTGCTCACTCAGCTCCTCCTGTATGGCAAAGCCCAACAGATGCAATACCTGAAAATAAAAAACGTTTAAGTAAAGCATAATTCTTCTTAAAAGCGATTCATTTACCTTTTGCAGATGACTCTCGGTGAAGGAGCGACTACGCGCGTCCAGAGCACGTTCCATGACCAATGTTGTGATGCTAAGGAATACATTGCACTGCAGAATGTCCGCCATGGATCTGTATAAATCAGTGAAATAATGAATAGGGTATTACTTCTGTGTGCTTTGAGTTTATGTAAAACAAGTAAGTAACTATATACATATAACACATCGGTCAATAAGTCCCGAGGCTTTTTGTCAAATCGCGCCAGTAACAAAAATTCATTTGTATCATCGTCTAGCGCCATCTTTCAGATGATACGGGAAAAATTTTCATTATATTTCGTCCAGTAGGTAAGAAGTTACCGAGCTTTTAGTGACGCTACTCTCGGTAGTTGCATAAACCATGGATGCAAAGCAATTTCGCGTCTTGATTTATCATTGTTGGCGAAATTGTACGAACTGGGCTTCCAACTGCTGCCGCATCCACCATATTCCCCAGATCTGGCCCCCAGCGACTTTTGGCTATTTTCTCAACTGAAAAAATGGCTCGCGGGAAGAAAATTTCACTCCAACGATGAGGTGATCACTGAATGTAAGGAGTATTTTGCAAGCCAAGACAAATCATTTTTTAAGAAGGGTATTGAAATGTTAGAAAGACGTTGGACTGACTGTATCACTCTCGAAGGAAACTATGTTGATGAATAAAATCGAATTTTGAGAAAAAAATGTGTTTTTCTTCATTTGCATCGGGACTTATTGACCGATGTGTTATATATATATAACATTTAAATATGTCTGTATTTACTAAAAATTTAAAAGTGCAAATTAAGAACATAATTTTTAGCAGGACTCGAGAACCTGCGACTTCACACATGTATGCCCCTACAACACACTACAACGCTACCAGTTGAACCACAACACTGTTTTAAGGAATTGTAGAGTTTTTCACATGTATTGCTCTAAAAATCAATTTTTTCGTAATATTAAACCTTATATTACAATTATTATTTAACATTTGAATATAGCTACATTTAATTAAAATACAAATTTAAAAAAGTAAATAAATTAAGTTAAAATTTAAAAAAGTAATTTAAAAACATAAATCCCGGGCTGGAGTCGAACCTGCGATATCAAACACAGGTTATAAAAAATACCAACTCTACCAGATGCACCAGGCCCAAATATTTAGATGCTCTCAATTAACTGCATTTCGATATAATAATCTTATGTAATAGAACAAAAAAAAAAGACTGCCAGTCTGTGGCTCCACTCGAACCACAGACCCTGGGTTAACATACAAGTAAGAAAAATGGCAACAGGAGTCTCTACCACTTGAACCACACTACCGTTGATAAGTAGAATGGCTAATGTAGATAAACATTGATTTAACTCTTTTCATTCCATTACGTGTACAAAAATTTGTAACCACATGGAACAGTTTGTTTTATACAGTAGAAACCGGTTATAACGACACTCAAGGGACCGACGATTTAACGTCGTTATACCCGGTAGACGCTTAAACCACAAGGAGAAGGGGACCAAACAAGACAGCGAATTTTCGTCGCAATAACCGGACGGACGCTTTAAGCGGAGTCGCTATAAACGGATTCTACTGTATTTGCTTTAAATTATGTGGACTTACTTGAAGGCCGGTGTTAGCTTTGGCAACATGGGCGGTGGACAGCAGACTAGTTCTTTCTTTGCCTTGCGACGCTCTCGCTGCAGTTCCTCGGCTTTGGACTTGTCCTCCTTGGTGTAGTGATAGAAATAAACATTAAATTCATCATAGAGATGCTCTTTTAGCTCGTAGACGCCCTTGCTCTCGGCACCAATGGGTTTCTTGAATACAGCGACCGATTTGATGACATCCTCAATGACGCCATCGTTGCTGCCACTATTGCCATCGGGCAGAGCACGTGAAAGCTCCGAGTGTGAATGGGATTTGGTGCACAGTAGCTGAATAATCTCCTTACGCAGACGATCCTCCTCGGTAACCATTGATACGCCCGGCATCCAGCGTTCACCAATTATAACGATAAGCAGCTCAAGGAACTCGTCGGTCATGGACAATTGTCGTACGAATTCATCATCCACCAGTGATTTGGCCAATTCCGTTTCATAATCGGGCTGTGCCCAGGCAATCATATTAAATTTGCTAAGCATATGAATAAGAAACTCATTGCTCTCCATTAGAGAGGCGCCAATCTGTAGGCAAACAATGTCCCTGTCCAGCATCTCGACACGACACCGAACATTCCGATAGAAATATAGCTGATGCAGCAAAGAGTATCCATTGCGACGCCACATGCCAGCGGCAACCTGGGCAATCATCGCCTGTGTACACAACACTGGTTCAATAATCTCCTTTGGTGTCAGTTTGATGTTCAGCGCCTCTGTCTCTGCCTGTAACATGTCGTAGGTCATGTTATGGGCGCCCAGATGCAGATATATTCCAGCATAGAAGCGTGACAGTGGCAAATGTATTGAAACCGGACGCAGGGAGACATCATACATGAGGCAAGATGCCACATGGCCAGCGACTGTCTTTGGTTCCACTTTCTCGCTGCCCACAATGAAATTGTTGGACCACAACGCTCGCACCGTCATTTTGTAGAGCTTGCGTAACAGTTTGACATCACTTGCTGCCCACTCGATCACCTGGGATATGGTTGAGGCGAGCTTTATGTGCAGATTGAAGGCACACTCCCACTCCGGCTCGTAGTCCATGTGCTGTCCCATCTGGCGAGTGATCGACTCCATGCCCTGCATCACGTTCAGCACTCGCATCAGCGCCTTGCAGCCTGTGAGGGATTGGAAGAAAGAGAGTTAAAGTCAGTGGAAGTCAAACAAATAAAGTAACGAGTAAAGAGTAACGAGTAAACACTCATGACTAATCAGCGAGTAGACGAGTAATATCAAAAAAGGAATTAACGTGTTGTCTTCTCACTACTTCTGAGTATTATTAAAATGCTAAAAGCTCGAGAAACTGATCCTAGTTACAGGTAATAAAATACCAATTAGATACTAGTCAATGCAAATACATAATAATGACGTGGCAAACTGTACTCGCCGAAGCAAATAAAAGTTAATCGTAACGAACTTTAGCTCATTTCGCATATGAAAGTAGCTAATTGAGTTAATCAAGTATCTATTATCTAAACTATTGTTGTGTTTATAATTACAACGTAGTAAGTTATACAATTCAATGCAAAAACTCTCTATAAACGTTAATGCCAACGAGTTTATACTCATTTGTGCTACAAAGTCATGATAATGGCTACGAATGAGTAAGCTAATCATGTATGAAAAGTTATATCAGATTTATAATCATGACGTGCACACGCAAATAAGAGCGAGACAGAGACAGGCATAGACAAACTGAGAGAGAGTAACGATTGCTATGGAACAATGAGCATTACTTAGTACACGTATATTGAAAAAATAAAACCAACCTTCAAGGAAACCGCTACGTAGCTCATTGCTGAAAACTTCCGGTTTGAGGCTGAGCAGATAGCGAAGATCGTAGAGTATGTAATTGGCTCGCTTGAAGAATGCCATGCTGGCAATATTCTTACTAAAATGTAAGCGACGATTGTGTATAAACTTCTCGATGGCCACATGATAGAACGTGTTCAGTAGTTTGTCCAAAATACCTTCCTGTGCAATCAGATGATGGGCAATACTTGGTACCGTAAATAGCTGTACACTGAGCGATACAATCGAGAATGAATGATCGTGATCATCGCTTATAAAGTCCTGAACAATGGTGGCATAGCGTCGTGAGAATTCCTGGGCAAGTACCATTTTATTCTCATACTCCATGAGCATGCCAGAGATAAGTAAACGATGCCAACAGGTGCGCGCTGTCTTCCATAGCTTAACATCGTACTCGAGTATGAGACGTATGGAAAACGTTTCATTTCTCTGCTGCACCAACGATGCAAAGATCTTACGGAACAGATAGTGACGCACAAGGAACTCCTGAAACCAACTCAGCAATTGCAATGCAAATTGTTGACATGCCACCGAATTGATATTGAGCACAGATGTGCGCAATGATTGCATTTGACGATCGGTGGACAGGAGACCCGTGGGTGGTATCATTTGGTTCTCAATGGCGGTCTTTAGGTCGTTGCATTCCTTGAAGGTATCACACATGACGACGGCTCGACCTTCTCGATCGATAGCGGCCACTATCTCCATGGCGGCCTTTTGACGACACTTGGCGATCTTTGTCAGTGTCTGGATGACCTGATCGAACGTATGCGACTCATCGTTGTACAGTACTGTGCAAAAGTTAGCACCATCTACTTCGCCACCATCCAGACACTGTAGACTCGCATTCTGTTCAATTTCCAGATAGTTGACACAAAATGCGAGCACAGCACTAAAACAAATCTCGGCACGTTCCAAGACGGCGCTCGTCAAGATCTTGCTTTCCAGTGGATTCTTGCGATTTGCCTGAAATATAAGAAATCTTGTATTAAATATGGAATTTAATTAGTTTTGTGGTCTACTCACCAAATGTAGCTCACAGTATTGATCTCTTTTCCAGGCCTCCTTGTCACCACAATCACAGCATCCTCCACCGCCGGAACTGGACATTTTATACTTGTGAAAACGATGTGCCGATCGCTTAAAGCAATTCACACACAGCACACAAGTCGGATCGACACCACATTCACGACAACTGTACGTGGGTTCACCATTCTTAAAGACCTTGCCACAAACGGTGGCCGTATTGCCCTCCAGCTGTAGCTTTTCTAGGGCAGTCACCGGATTATCGCCGAGTATGAACTCGACCATGACATCGATGATCTCCTCCTTGGCCAGGGACTCCTTGAACATGCATTTCACTGCAAGCATTACCATACACACACACACATTATTAATATTGCGATAATTAAAGAGGGAATAATCAATAAAAAAAACTTAAGTGATTACAAGCGACTACTTTAACTACATCAATGGCGATGACGATAACATTTATATAACCAGTTTCACATATTTGCCCAACTGGCAAACTGTTCAACTGTTTACTACTTGGGTTAACTGATCGATCAGTTTCTGATTTTAGATTTTTAGACTGTGTCACAACTTACAGGACCCGCAGGTCACGGCATGTTTAGACTCTTGCAACCGTTTGATTTCTTGCAATAATTTGGTAAAATTCGTGTTCAAATTGATATGATCTTCTAGATGGAGATAATCGGTGAATGATATGTTATCATCATCGGACTCATACGCACTTTCGTCAGCTTAATACCCGCAAAGATGTACAGGAGTTTGGAGTAGTGTTTTTAGTTGAAAGTTTGGTTAATGATTAAAAGTAAAAATACTAAAAAAAAAATAATAATCAATGATAATTGCGGGTGTTAAGAGTGATTAGTATTAATTTTGATGTTTGTTTTACATTTTGTCGTCGATGATCAGATGTCGTGGTACTCACAATTTGGGGCGTATGCTTCTGTAAAAAAAAAATAAGAAAATAATAATGTAAACAAAAAGAATGTCAATAAAATATAAATTAAAAACAAATTAAATTAATTAAAAAATAATTTATATTAAATATAATTGAGCAAAGAATGTTTTAGAGAGTACTTAAGAAATAAATAAATTATATTTACTAAATAATATTTTAAAAGAAACTGAAATGCAACTAAATAATAAACAAGATGAGAAATTAAATACACAACAAACTAAAGAAAGGAATGACACATGTGTTTGTGTGTGTCTTTCTTTGTCTGTATGTGTGTGTGTGTGTGTGAGTCACGCATTTGATCATTTCATTTGTTTTTCTTTCTTTTATTTCTGTATTATTAGAAAATGTGCAAAATAACCAACATAGCAACGTAACTGGTTTTGGATTGCCACTGAAAACTGAATACCGATTTCTATAAAACAAACAAAGAAAGAAATAAAAAGCTTAAACTGAAACCAAAGACAAGTCTGGCTGCTCTTAGTGATTAAATAAGTGCAAAGGATTAATCCACAACAATGTCTGAAGTATGTTTAATACCAACATTACGACCAATAACTAACTAACTCCCAACGAAAGAAAACAATGCTGATGAATCAGATAGGGCGTATGAGTAATCTTAAACTGACGAATTGACCTACTTTAAAGGCTCAATTTAAGCAAGTATTCCAAGGGTTCAAACACTGTCTAAAATATATATATATTTGCTAAACCATCACTTAACACTCAGTCATTTAATTTCGTCTCATCATAAGCATCATCAGCAGATGCGGCGTATGAGTAATTTGTATGACTTAAAGGCAACCATTTAAATAAATGCACATACTTACATGCACATGCATGCGTACATGTATTAAAATAAATATGATTAAACCATATATGTGTATATATATACAGTACATATACAAACTGGTTGGTCAAAGTCACAGCAGTAAAGAATTATTTGACATTTGTGCTCAAAGCAAGACAGCGGCAATAAAAACCAAATGCAAAACCAAAACCAATAACAAAATCAAAACCAAACCCAAAACATGATCATTGTCAACGTCATTGGCATGATGATCATTTACCAAAAGAGACCAGCCTGTAAGTTAAATAAACAACCGCAATGAAGTAATCCAAAACTTGGGCCCAAAGTCGAATTCGAGGTATCATTGTCAGCAGCATTAAAACACAGATACAATAATTAAAAAAAAAACACAAAAGAGCATAAGTAAGAAAGGTGACTGTCGAGTGTGACGACTGTAAAAGACCCTGTACTCATAGTAGTGCGCATTTTTCAAACAAATAAAGTTTACAATATTTGTGTTATTTTATATTATATCTTAAAAATCGTAAAATTAAATCTTGTATTACAATTCGTTAGTAAAATTTAAAATACTGCTGCTAATATAGGTACAAATTTTAAAAAATAAATAACTAAAATTAATGAAACAGCTCGCAGACCGGAATCGAACCTGCAAACTTTACACATACAATTCGCAGCACTAACAGTTGCACCACGCCCTACTTATGAGCAGGACCCAATTAGCTGCATTTTGATATAATAATTAAATGCTATAGAACAAAAAAAAAAAACGGAGCTGCCTGTGATCTGTGGCTACACTCGAACCGCACTCGACCTGAGGCTTACATACAAGTACGAAAAATGGCAACAGGAGTCTCTATCACTTGGACCACACTACCGTTGGTAAATAGAACGGCTTATGTAGATAAACATTGATCTAGCTGTATTCTTTCAAGCAAGTGTAAATTACAATTCTTAATAATACGGACAAACGGACAAATAGACAGACAGACATTGCTGTTTATATCGTCTCAGCTGTTGATACTGATCAAGAACTACTTGATGGGGTCGGAAAAGCTTCCTTCTACCTGTTGCGCACATTTCGCAGCTGACAAACCAAAAAAGACCCCACTACTCTTGTTTAGAGCACGGGGTCTAAGAAAAACAACAAAACATAATCATAACAATAACAGTTATAATACAAAATAATAAAATTAATATCTTAAATAAATAAAATAAAAACCTTCAGCAAAACGGGTTTTTTTTTTGAATTTTTTGTTTTTGCTTTCTTTGAGCTAAACGAAAACGAAATCGAATTGAAACTTATTTACACAGCAGTTCGAATGCGAATTCGAAAACGAATTCGAATACCAAAATGAATACAGTTCAAGGTCGTATCACAACAAACGAAGAAGAAGAGGAAGAAGAAAACCGACAACAGTCAAAAAAAATCATTAATACACAAGGAAGCGACAAGAAAGAGCTAGACAATGAAAGAGTCTGAGAATTGAGAAAGCAAATCTCTCAATAAATTGATTAAATCGCATTAAAGCTTACGAGATTTCCTCTCTCTGCCTCTCTGCGCGATAAGCAAATGGGGAAGAGGTGATGAAAAGGGAAAACTAGAGGCCAATTATCGCGACAGGGGCTATCAGCACTTTTATTCTCTTACCTAAATAATTCTCTGCACTGCGAATTTAATAACATTGTAAATACATTTATACGATCAGCTCAAGGGGCAGTGACAAAGAAAAGTATTTGGTTTACTGACTAAGGCTGAAATGACCAATACGATTCTAATCCTAAGACCACGTAAGTAATCAGAGATACGATTTGTTTGAGTAACCAATAAAAAAATAAACTTCTTTTTAACGGTTACCGACAAGTGTAAGAAAAAAGCCTTTGTTTAAGTCTTTTTTGAAAGAAAACCACATCTGTTTATTATATAAATGGCAAATGGCCGTCAAAGGATCAATGTCTTAAAATAAGGTCTGTACTTAACACTATATAAGAATTTAAAATATTGTTAATATAAAAAATAAAAGTATATTTTATTATATTTCGTTCTACATGCACAATTTCTAAGAAGTGAATATAGATACCCAATAAACCAAATTATTTAAAAACAGGGTATGGCCGAATCGAATACTTTAACGTGAATATTATTATTTTAAGATCTTTTATTGTAATGCAATTGACTCAGCTGCGACAACAAAGAAGTGCAGAACCACGATATCAGTTCAGTTAAAAAGTAGCAAAAAACTCATTAAAGATGTCAGAAGAAAAATTTATTTTTGAAATAAATAAATGGTAAATTACATTATACCACCTACAAACACACACACACACACACACACTCATAAGGCAAAGGAACAAAAGACATGCGGTGACACATCGTCTGACCATCACGGTATTACACGCAATAAATATCCGCTAGGTGCCGCTTTCGTTGTTTATTCGCTGCTCAAACAAGATGACTGTCGAAATATAACGGTAATTGAGTCAAAGAAGAAGAGAAAATAAAGGAAAATATGTGTCAGCTAATTATAAAAAACAAGTGCAATATTTTTAAAAAATGAATAATAAATTTTAGAAAATGACAAACTATAGCAAAAGCTATGCATAAGAGATTTCAAAATTTACCCAGTAGAAACTTTTTTGTGGTTAAAAAAACATTAGTTCAGTATTTTAAAATCCTTTTTTTTTTCTTATAAAAAGTTGAACTGTAGAGGGCGTTGCTGTCGATTTTCGAAACCTCTTAAACAAGCCGTTTTCTAGATACCATGTACACCCTTAAAACACTTCCAACACACAAAGAAAATCTATTGAAATATGAAACGAAAACATTTTTCAATTTAAAGTTGTCTCTAGGAAAAATAACAAAAAAACTTGGTAAAATGTAATTACGATAAGGATCAAGATTGAATAAAAACCTTTAGCAAAAAAAACAAGTAAGAAAAGTACAGTCGAGCACGCCCGACCGTAAAATACTCTCTGCATTTTTCGCGATTTAATTATTAAAATCGGTCTAGAGATATTACAATGTGTAGTACTTGTATTAAAACATGTTGAAACAAAAACAATCTAAGCATAATCACACATACATCTGTTTGTCTGTATACGAATACACATACGAAAGACAATATATGATGCATATACATGTATGTATGTATGTGTGTATTCAGCGCTGCCACCGGCTGCGGGCAGCGCTGCCGCCACGCAGGCAGCGAAAACATTCAAACATGTGCTTGTATGTTTCTGTTTCGCTTGCACTCATACAAGATATTGCATTCAGTTATCAATATTGTAACGCTTCGAGTTTTCTTGTTTATAGTGCGATTTCTATGCGACTTTTAGGATAGTTTGATATAGTTAGTCTTCACACGAATTATAAATTACAATACTGTACTATATTAAAGAATGTCTAAAAACGAAGCGAAAGTGGAGAATTATTTTTATTAATTGTAGGAAAACGGGGCGTGGCAGTCCAAAATTTTAACCGTTAATGCATTTAGGATGTCGCTAGGAACCTCCATACCAAAATTGGTGATCCTAGGTGCAATAGTTATTGAGATATTCGCCCAAAACACCAATTTTATCCGAGGTGTGCCTAGTTTTTTTTTCTTATTGTGGGCGAATGGGGCGTGGCATCCAAAAAAAAAAAAGATACCTGTATTGACTGACTAAATATCTGATCGATTGAGACTAAGCTCGAACTTGTAGCTCTTACCATCTCAGAAATCTGTTTGTTCATACGGACGGACAGACGGACAAGGCTATATCGACTCGTCTTGTGATGCTGATCAAAAATATATATACTTTATGGGGTCTGACACGCCTCCTTCTGCCTGTTACATACATTTTCACAAACCCAATATACTCTTGCAGAGAGTATAAAAACTGGGCTAAATTGAAAACGAATCCAAATCCAAATTCGAAAACGAATAAAAATTTTCTAACAAAGAAATTTCCATCCAAGAACTTTGTAGGCAACTGGATACGTTTATCTTACGAAAGAGGAAAGACGTCGCCGATTCCATTTGGCAAGAGAAAATCAACAAACAATAAACGATGACGATACTTGAGTTGAATAAACCAAATATACAGACGGATATATGTTTGAACCTTTGTAAGTATATAAATGGCCAGCTCATCTTCATATTTCTTAGACATTCTTATCAGTCAGTTACTCAATATGTCATTCATCTCAAGAGCCAGATCTGCGATTGCGGAATAATTAGCCACCGAGAGTGTCAACATGACAATAACAAACAAAAAACGTTGCTATACTAAAAGATACCCCGCAAAATGTACACAAATTAAATCAAAAAGTTTCAAATTTTGATTCATTTTATACAAAATTTGTTTATCACTGTCAGAGGTTGATAACACCCTTAAAATGAGTTGGCAATCGTTTCATTGAATTGATGACAAATTTGTGCAGTTCTTACAAATGTTATCAATAAGCAGTAAAGTAAAGTAAAGTATATAAAAAACAAATAGTTGATAAGAGATGAAGCAGAGCAAAAAAAGACCACACAACTAGAAAGATTTCTAATTTCAATAAAACTATTTTCATAAATGACTACAAAAGTTCGAAGTTATTTTAAATGCATTAAATCAAGTACTTTCAAAAAAAAATCGATTCGAATTGAAAAAAAAAATAACAAAATAAGAAAAACTAATGACAATGAATAAAAAATGTATTAACTTCTAACGGAATGTGGCGCAAACAAGTTTGTTATTGTTGTTGCTAGGCTAGACGACTGTCGATTTTCCAATTGTTATTGTTGCTGTCGGTTGTTGTTATTGACGGCATAGAAGGTGAGACAGGTAGACTAGACAAGTCGAATCGTGCAATCAACTTGTCCAATGAAAGGAAAAACGACTGTGCGAAAATCTGCGGAAATCGAATTGACAATCACAATAAATGCAACACAATAGAAGCACCCACTAAACCAATGAAGACATATACTCGTGTAGTATACCCCATGTACAACCGATACCATGTGGTTACAAAATGTAAAAATTTTACCAAAAAATCTAAATTCATTTTTTTTTAGCGAAATCAAGGGCTCAACATAGAAAAAATCTTTTAAACGATCGTTGCAAATATTGGTATATTATTTGTAAACTTTGGGGTTGTCAGTGTGGCAACATTATTTGGACTCACTGTACATGTGTATGTCGTTTTATATGGAATGAATAAAATCAGTGAAACGTGCAATATTCAATGACAGGAACAACAAATTCAAGAGCACAACTCAAAACTCAGATCTATATAAATACATAACTAGCTGTAGATACGTTTATTATACAAACAAACATAATGATATAAATACATACGAGTATGAATGTACAGTATGCATGTATGTGTGTATCTATGTATGTATACAGTCAGGGCTGGACATATTGGGACAAATTGAAATTTGAAGTTTGGCATTTTTGTGACATTTAATTCCAAGTTCTAAATTCGGAAGTTAACTACTTTTGCTGGTTTACTTAAATTTACTTATGTTCTAAGTGTATGATAAATAGGTCAAATTAGGACACTCACCTGCGATCATTTCCTTTTGAAATTCAAAATACTTTGGCGATTCCTTTTTGAAGTACTCAATGAAATCGTTGCGTGTCAGTGTGCCAGCCTGAAGTTTTAGGCGCCATTCCTTTAATGGCGAACTGCCGTCGTGTTCGGGCGGTGGCGCAACAACAACATCTTCCATATCGTAACGATCCATTTTGCTTGCTGTTTTTGTTATTGTTGTTACTGTTCTTGTTTTAGTTGTAGTTGTAGTTGTTGTTTGTGTTGTTTACTGTGCCTTTATTTTATTTCGTTTTTGTATCCTTCTTGAAACTTAACTTTTTTCCTTTGTATTTTTTTTACAATTACTGAGTGACCCTTGAAGTAAACGCGAGCAATCGAACGGTTTTTTTTTAATATTAGTTTGCTCACTCTCTTTTTCTCTCTCTTCCGTCGTACCGCGACGTAATTGTATGTATGTGTATGTGCGCGCGTGTGTGTGGGTTTGTGTAGGTGAGTGAGATTTGCTAGAGTATGGGTGGGTGGCTGCTTGTCCTTGGTAATTTTGTTGGCGTAATTGTAATTGTTGTTATTGCTGCTGCTGTTGCTTTTGCTGATGCCGTTGTAATTCTTGTTGCTCGATTGTTTCTTGCAGCTTTCGATGTTATTTTTGTTGTAGTTGTTGTTTTTGTTAATGTTTTAGTTGCTGCTGGTTGCATTCGGCCTGTTTTCAATTTAGCTACTAACGAAATAAATTAACACAATCTTATTGCTGGGCTTTAATTTAACTATGGTCGTTTTGATTTATGTATATCCAAATAACGAGTGCGCGCACTGATTTATTAACATACATACAATTGATTTGATTTTAGCTTAAGTATGTACATATTTGTCGTCAATGTAATGCAATAAATTTTTTGATGTTTATTTTATACGCATTTTTACTTTAAAACATTTTGACGAATGACAAATTATACAAATGCTGCTTTCGTGCATGTTACAGTTAACTATAAATTGTCTTTTTCAACTGTTGCTTGGCCATATTGGTACTCTCTAATTTAAACTCTTATCTTGTTGCTGTTGCTGTTACATTGTCCAATTGGAACTCATTACACATTTGTTGTGACAGCTCCAACTGATGCTGCAACTGCTGCTGACTTCGGCTCCAACTGCAACTGCAAGTGCTTGTGTTGCTGCCAAAGGCGAGTTTTGGCAGCAAAACAAAAACAAAACGCACGACGCGTTGCGCGATAAAAGCAAAGTGACAAGAACATGTATGAGAGAGAGCGAGCGCGCATGACAACAGCCGAGCGCGAGCAGCAGCGCCAGCAGCCCACAAAACGGCATTCAAAATTTCGATTAACAGAACACAACGTAAGGAAAAACAACACAAGAAAAAAATGATAAAAAAATTTATACCTTAAACGCAATACAAGTGCATGTTGCAAATATTTACATGTATAAATGTAAATTTATATATACAAAAATATATATTTATAAAAATACATATATGCAAGTACATACATTACGTATATGTACGAATGTACTTGGCAGACTACAACCACTGCAGCCAGTAAGATTCTGCATGTTTAAATTGAAACACACACTCACACACATACACACAGATACAAATATTCAGATTCACTTGGTCACATTACTACACGTATGTAAGTTCATACGTTTGTAAGTTTCATATGTGGGCGATGTACATACGCACATGTATATATGTACATTTCCTTAACAATATGAAAAATAATAATAATTATTATTTAGAGCTAAACATTGTTTTGTTGCACTATGTTTCTCGCGTTCATCGTTCACTTTTCTTTCTCTTTAGTTTTCGCTTCTCACATGCGCATGCATACATTTAAATCTCGATGTACACCTCTATATGATTATATATACACGTATTTATATATATACATTTATATTTTAATATATATGTAATATAAATGTACATAAGATTGTATATTTTATAACAAACGCTCTGCACTTCCTACGCGAAATAGACAAGCGCCGATACTGGGCGGAAGGACGGACGAACGGGCCGCGGCAGGCAGCTGATGGAATACACAAGCAAGAGAGAATTAAAAAACACTCAGCTGCACACACTCGTCGCACACATACACTCTCAGTTATAGGCATATACATATATGTAAGTACATACACTATTTCTATATATTCACATATTATGTGTATGTGTTGTCTTTTCCGTTGATATTAATTTTTATATTTTTTTTCTAAGAAATCGCAGGCAGTCAAGCTGTTCAACTGGCTGCTGCAATTTCGTAATATGCAATGCACGTTTCAGCTTAGCTTTGCTTTGCTTTTCCGCTTTCAATTATTCGCGTTAGCTTTTGCTCGCGTACTACGCACCACGATTACGAGACACATTTGGTATTTGTTGGCAATCGGTATACCGATGGTATCGATATGCACTTTCATTATTCCGTTTATTGCGCCATGTAACTCACGGCTATAAAACCGCAAATAATTCCATAACATTTTATTAAAAAAATTTTGCAATTTAAATTACGGATAAAATATTTGTCACAACTTGTGGAAAATTTAATTTTCAAATATATCGGTATTGATGAGATCAACATTGCTTCAAGTATGTATCGAAATGAACACGTAATCGATAACTTTTTCAGGCAGAGCAGCAAATCAAGCGCAAATAGGACCAAATTTAAAAACATTTTATTTTGTTTGCGAATTTGTAAAAAAATACATTTAATTTTATTTGTGTATACAGTTAGTTTAGAATGTACAATCTGTCAATTGACGCGTATTGCACAGCCACGTCTTGTGATTGGCTTGCTGATCGAATTTTCCGACTCGAGCTCAACTAGCTAAATACCTCGTCGTACTGGCTTTGGGGCAAAGATGACTTTGGCGGGCTTGCAGAGCTCCAATTCGCTGCCGGGACGAACAGCTAAGCACAGTTGGATCTCCACCAGTGATGCCTCGGTCCAGACACTGTGGGACAAGAGGATCGTTGTCCGTAATCGCACATTTGTCTCGTGTTCGCCCTGCTCCGTCATGATGGGTTTAAAGTCCGTCATTTTGGGCACTACCGTGTGCATGTGCTGATCGGGATACTTGATCTTGATTCGCATGTCCGCCTTCTGTGACTCTAGCAGATTATCAATCTCGGCCACAAACGGCACAGCGGCAATTAATCCAGCTGTCACCTTGATCACATTGTCCTGCGACTGCAGTGGACACGGCTCCAATATGTTGGCCATACAACGACGGATCTGCTCATTGGCCGGTGGCAATGACAACGGCGGAGCATGCTGCACCAGTGGTAGTATCTCACGAAAGACACGTCCCGGCTTTGGATCCGCAATTGCATCCAATTTGGACAGCAGCGAACGCGTAAAACTATCCGGTTCAGCATTTTCCGGCTTAGGCTTAACCTTCACGTCCTCCTCGTTTACTTCGGGCTTCTCGCCAAATCCGGATTTTGTGGTGCGTGTACGCATAAAGGCACTAATATCGCCAGCTGTCTGCAAGAGCATCTGACATGGACCCAATGCACTCTGGGATCGATCCCGCACCACCAACACAAGATGCAAGGCACTGGCCCGTAGCCTCAACTGCTTCACCTGCAGAATATCGCCGTAATTGAGACCGGAGAACGTGTGCTGCAGTTTCAAACAATTCCGTATCAATTCTGCCAGCGATTCCTTTAGCGGCACACGACTCCGTTGTGTGCTTGCACAGCGTTGCATCTGCTCGATTTGGATTTGGGCCGAGAGGAAGGTCTCAAGAAAATTCGATGGTCCGTACATGTCCGAGTCGATGGCGCCCAAACGCTACAGGAGGAAGAAAAACAGTTCAAAAATGTATTAGGTTTTGATTTAATCTTTGAATGACAGTAGCTTTAAACCGCTTTAATCAGAGAGTACGTTTTCCGAAGTGTGTAATATTTTCATTCTCACTCTATCTATCTCTCCAAAGTAGTCTCACTCTTTCTCTCTCTCCAAACTATATTTTCTACTACTTAAACAAGCTTTCTCCCTCTCTCTGTTTTACCATATTTCTGTTTATGTATTGTTATCCTGCTCAGTTTGAGAGGCATGCTGCTGTCCCGCTCTAAACCAGTGTATAAGTCGACTTGGACCTACCTGAAGATTAGACTGCGCCGTCTTGAGGAGCTCGACCCGCTCATCGGTCTTGGTGAATATCTCACCGATGTGATTGAGAATCATTTGGAGATATTGAGCTGAGCTGCCGGCAGCCTGAACGTCATCGTCCATGGACGTGGTGGCGGATGAGGAGGATGCACCATCGATGGGTAGCTGTGGCACTAGCTTGGGCATGGAGTCCCTTAGGTACGCATAGTGCCTATGGGTAGCTGTGGGTAGAAGACTGATGATGGGCACCAGATGTTCGGCGGCATTGAAGACCAGGATGAGCACACAGAGATACGCAGGATCCTCGACATCCCGTTCGGGGGTCTCGAAGAATGGATGCACATAGAGCAGATGACTAGTTACGGCCATCACCAGATGCGGATGCTTCTGGCCAATCTTGCGCATGCAGGCATAAGTGGAGTGACGATCCTGTGGATACTTGGACAGCACATCGAGCAGCTTCTGGACGACCATCATAAGGCAGGTTTGGGTGGAGACACGACAGGCGCCAAGCATTAGATGCAATCCCTCTCGCACATCCACCGAGTAGTCTTCGAGAGAACCCAGCATGATCTCCAGCTGATCCTCGCGAAGCACAATGTGGCGAGCAATTGCTGTTAAGCTATATATGGCCTTGAGACGCACATCCTCGATCTCGTCGTTAAACATGTCCACAAGAAAATCCAAACTGGTTACCGCAAACTCTGGCCGAGACATGGCCAGCTGACACATTGAGACCACTGCAGCTGTGCGCACCTCCAAGAACTCATCCTCCAGGCCATGAATGAGCGCACCACAGGCACCGCTGGCAATGATTGATATGGTGCGTGCATCCAAATGTTCCTGGGGTGCATCATCTGCCCAACGTTTGCCCGATGACCACTCACCGCTGGTGACCAGACGTGCTCCTCGCTCGTGGGCATTCCGCTTACGTCGCAGATTACTCATTAGCTTCTTGTCCAGGGTCTGGTTGAGAAACTCGCTGCTCACCAGCGTCATGCTGCCTAGCAGCTCGGCGGCCAGTACGCGGATTTGCAGGGATAGATCGCAGAGAGATTCGCAGACCTTGCTAAACGCCGCATCGATCATGCGTATGTCCTCGTGCTGTCGCTCCATGTTGATGATATAGTCAGGATGTCGATTGCCCAGCATGTGGACGAGTCGCAGTGCCTCCTTGCGCACACACTCGTAGTCATCCTTCATCGCCTCCACCGCCCGCTTGTACAGTACAGGTGGCAGATGAGATCCCCGTTCACCCAGTGTCAGCAGCGAATGGAGCGCCTGAGCACGCACGCCCGAATCCTGTGAGTCAATGTAGAAAGCCAACTTCCAGACGTACTGCCGCTCGCTCTCATGACAGGTGGCAAAGTTTGCAATCACCAGCATAGCGTTCTTTTGGGTCTGTGTTGAGCCGCTGCGCAGTTGCTCCTTGGCTAAATGGGCTACCTGGGTGTTGTATGCGATTGGAACCAATTGACGCCGCTGCTGGCCAATGCGATAGAGGCACATCAAGCCCTGGGCGAGTACCTTCTGTGAGGTTTCTTTGCGCAGCAGATAGATTAAATAATCTATGATTACTGTGAGGCAGTCCTCCGTGCTGCTTTCACAGCCTAGACCGGATAATAACTCCAGTAGTTTGACACGCACCGAGGTGTCGCTGTCCTGATCCTGCAGCTGATATAGCTGAAAAATCTTGGTTGCCGCCTCTTTTGCCTCTGCAACTTGCACATTCTCGTAGACAATCTCGTCTGTGATCTTTACCAGCACCTCGAGTAGCTCTTTGGTCTGGCAGGTGCTGCTCCCGCTAGCGACTACACTTGCCCCACCGGCAACAGTTCCACTTCCACTTGCCGTGCTACTCCCGCTCCCGTTGCTCCCATTGCTTCCCAACTGTGTCGTGCTTCCTGCCGGTGGTGCACTAGCTGGAACTGTGATGCTGCTGCTGGCACTGGCAGCGGTGACTGTGCTGCCACTGTTACTGTTAGCTGTGGCAGTGCTACTAACGGGAAAATATGGATCCAGTAGCGCTAATACCTGTAGTTTCTTTTCCACTTTTACCTTCGGTTTGATTGCCGGTGTCGACGCTTGAAGGCGCAATTTCTTAAGCGGTGGCGGCACGCCAACAATCGTCTCGATGAACGATTGTGGTTTTTGTATGGCTAGCGCCATTGTTATTTAATGTCGTATGCTTTGCAGCTTGTGCTTAAAATGCTTGAAAAATTCAGCAATTACAAATATTAAAGCAATTCAACAGCTTGGCGAGAAATAGAGATGAGAGTTCATTGCGTGCATTTATGTTTTGTAGTAGAGCTGGTACTTATATCGATTCCAAAGCCGATGTATCGATGATTTTCAATAGTTGCGATATTCTGATTCAAATTTTAAGCAGCAATTTAATACGAAGATGTTACAAACATTATTTTTTGAAATAAAGATGTAGTATTTGTAGCCCAACTCGCGAATTGTCAATTGTGCCTATTTTTTGAGTACAACTCGACATTATTATCGATTTATTATCTGGACTACCACACAAACAACGAAACTGTTATATTTTAAACGACGTTCCCTGAAGTCACCAAAACATCTGTTTGTCTAATTTTAGCATTGATTTAAATATGATGTTGATTTGGTCCCTGAAAATTGGCAAAAAGAGATGCATTATCGAATTTACATATACATCGCCAACTGAACTACATAACACGGAAATAGGTGTAAAACACTGATCGATAATCCTCCAAGCCTAGCCTAACAGAGTAATATGCAAAGTATTTAATAATTGACAGGTTTAATTTTATTAGATTTGTAGCAATTTGTTCCATTCTTTTATTCAAAATCTCAAATGCCGGTGACCACGAACAAAAAAACAGTGGCCATGATATTATTGGGCAAATAATATTGTCCATGGTGATAGTGGGCTTTTCATCAGAGTTGTCTTGATATGGTATTAAAATACTAAACTGTTATACTCGACGTGGCGGAGCGCATTTTTCGCGTCGCATGAAACGGGCACACTTCGCAGTGTTTACGCATGAAACTGGGCAGGAAAAATTCGTAAAAAATAAATTATAAAATTATTTATCGGTTCTGCGGCGGCCCGGATGAAACAATTATTAAGTATTTATATGAGATTCAGGACAAAAGTAGCAGCGAGACAATAGTGAAGAGCGAGGCACGCAAGAAATGAACACACATTTGGCAGCAACAAACTAAAAAGGAAATTACTCTCTGTGTGTAGTTACACATACATATATATATGTATATGTCTGTCTGTCTGTGCCAGTGCCAGTGCCAGCGAACACGAACGTATGTATTATGTATGTGTGCGAGCGAGTGTGTGTGTGTACACTAATTTGAGCAGAGAATAGATATTTAAAATTGCATTGACCATATACATATGTATGTGTATGTGCATGTGTATGCGTTTGCGTATGCGTTTGTATATAGATTTATATATGCACACATAAGAAATTCAAATCCCGATATTCCAAGCCATAAGAATTAACCAGCGAGTTAACAACAACACACACAAGCCATGGACACCACCAGAAGCAACGGCCGGCGGAGGAACAATATGGGTGCCAATGCTGAGGATCATGCCCTGGATCACATCACAAAGGAGGCGGAGGCCCGCTTGGCAGCTAGACGTCAGGCACGAGTCGAGGCGCGGGAGATACGAATGCGGGAACTGGAGCGCCAGCAGAAAGAGCAAGAGCAAAATGCAGATCGTGCCTTTGATATGCAGAACATAAGCGGCACAGCCATCCATGATACGCATCCATCGCGTCTCGTCTATGGCGGTCACATGAATCTGGCCCGTTCGACGGCATCGCGACGTAGCTCAGAGGATTCTGTCGAGGAGGAGGGTGGTCGCAGCTTGCGGGACATTAAACACGAGCTGAAGGAGGTGGAGGAACGATTTCGCAAGGCGATGATAACAAATGCGCAGCTGGACAATGATCGATCATCCCAGACGTATGAGGTCAAACTGCTAAAGGACAAAAGCGAAACGATGCAAGAATCCTTCACGCAACTGCAGCGTGAGCTCAAGAACAAACTGCGGGACTGCAATGCCCTCAAACGTAACTTGGATCGTACCACATTGGAGCTGGGTCTGGTCCAGGGGCAGCTTAATGAACGCGATACTCTTATCGCCGAGCACGGATTGGTTATTGTTGCCGTGGAGAACACCGACGGCACCGATGCGAAGCGCGCTCTAGTCAGTGTGGAGAATGCCAATATTCTGGCCAGTGTTCAGGGATCGATTGATGTCAGGCTAAAGAAATTTACGGAGGAGAAACAGCGATTATCGGCCGAGGTGCAAATGCTACACGAACAATTGGATGCCTATCGGAACGAGGGTAGAGCCGGTCGAAGTAGTTCAATGAACGGATCGCTGGGCTACAATGATGATTACGATGCGCAGAGGGAGGCCAATAAGATTGTATCGGATTACAAATATAAACTGCAAAAGGCTGAACAGGAAATTGCCAATCTGCAGGCGAGTTTATCACGCTCCGAATCGCAGGTGATTCGCTACAAGAGCACGGCCGAGGCAGCCGAGAAGGTCGAGGCCGAGCTAAAGTTGGAGCGACGTAAATTGCAGCGGGAACACCGGGAAATTCTGGAACGTCTCGAGGAGGCGGAGACAGCTAATAATCATCTACTAAAACGACTTGATAAACTAAAAAATGCAAAGAGCACGATCCTCAAGGATTTATGACCGCATCGTTGATCAGACGGCAGGAACAACATGAACTAACCGGGGATCGGACAGCGGTAAAAACGATTCTTCCGTAGCACGCATATATAAGACAGATATCTATATATACACAGCTATATATAAATATATATAGATTAAATATGTGAGAAATAAATCGAGGATAGTTGCACAAAAAAAAAAAGAAAAAGGAAAAAGAAAACAAAAATATAACAAAATTTTTACAACAGTTATGCCCAAGATAATAGTCATGTCAAAATTTTTTAAATTAAACACAAATACTCTTATTCAATGTATATGTATATATTAAAGAATCCCGCTTAATTCAATCTATATATAACAACGTGTTTATCATTTCGATATCGACACATACATATACATACAAACATTGAGTGCATGACATCATAAAACCTGCAAAAAACAACAACCAAAAAAAAGAAAAAAATAGAAAAAAAAAACGGAAAAATAAATAAAAGGAGATAATGGGCCCAAAAACAATTCCTTAGCAGTGCTGCCAATTTAGCTATTTACCGGCTGTCTTACCAAAAAAGAAAAAATAAGTAAAGCTGGTGTGAATTTGAGCTATTAAGCTAATTTAAAATGCCATTCATAACAATATTAACATCCAAAAGAAATATCATAGTAAAAGTATTGCATCACTTTTAAGTACTATAAGTACTAAACTTTTGAGTACTACATATAATAAAAAGAGCTTATTAATCAAATTGTTAATTCTTCAGTTAATTTCTAACTCTTAGTCTCCACTTTTCATTCAGCATTTTTAGAAATATCTTTAAAACAAGAAAAAAAAAGTCAAAGATTTTTTTTGGTTGCTATAATTCCCTGCAAATCTGGCCAACTTTAGTGATATATCAACTATTCTTTCGTATTTTAAAATATTGTATATTAAAACTCGTAATAAATTATTATTTTTTTTAATTTTACAAGAACTAAACACTTTTAAAACGAGTATTCTTTTTAGTTACTTGGTTATTAGCTGGCACATAAACAGGTAAGAACGAGTGGGAGCGACAGAGCGAGAAGGCAATAGCAACATTGCTGTTAGCCAAAGTTTGCTCTCTGCTAATGCAGCGAATATGCCGACAATAAAAATGCTTACCGTGACAAGCCAGAAATTTCCTTGTTCTCTCGATTAAACACCATATTTAGAAAACAAAGTAAGCCCATTTAAGGTAACCGAACTAAACTTAAGCGGGGGCAGAGCTGGAAAACACAAAAACTTCAGCTCAGTGCACTGTTTAATATGTTAAAAAGCTGATGTTTAGACCACTTAACAGTTGTCAGCTGGTGGGATCTTTTTTGCGTTAGCTTTGCTCTTTTGCGTTTACTTTGCTCCTTATGCGTCTATTGCTGCTTAAAATTCAAATTTTGCCGCGAGCTTGAAGCTTGAGAATAAAAAAGTTATTTTTTATTTCATACAATTTTCTTTAGTTTATTTGCATTTCTTCATAGTTATACAGCTTACAATTTTTCATGGTTTTGTTTGCATTTTCTTCATCGGTTTTTGCATAAACTTAAAATTTCGTTTCGCTTAACTTGATTTGATTTCACATTTTCAAATTTGAATTTCGCTGCAAATGTTCAACTTGTTGTTGTTGTACAAGTACTATGTTTGTATATAGAATTGAATTGTATATGAATTTGTTACTTAAGTTTATATCGATTCGCTAAAAACTCAGTTTTAAAAAAGTATTCTTCTTGGTATTTCTCGCATATTTTTCGTTTAGGCCATTTGGTTATTAGTTATGAATATATTCAAGTAAATTGTCATTTAAGTTGGAATATTGGGCATACATACGTGTTTAGGCATAAGTAAGTGTTTATTCATTACAAATTACAAATTGTAAACATTTTCAAGTTGTAGTGGAAAAAATATACAAAAAACACACATCAATTTTCGGGCCATATAAATATCAATTATTTATATAAGTTCGTACTATATATAGATAGTTAGATATTATTATATTTTATTTTCTTTCTTTTCATTTGTTCATTTTTTTTGTTTTATCTGTTTAGGAATCACAGTATTGTGCAAATTACTTTTCCCCATCTGCTGTGAAAATACATTGACTTCCATCCAAAGTAAATTGAATAATATTTCAATAGTTCTGCAGTTTTGTGAACAATTCTTATATATTTCATCTCCTTTGTTTTTTTTTAATATATATATTTTGAACAGTTTCTTCCTGCAAGCAGATGCGTAGATACATGTAAATAGAACCCGACAGGCAGTGCAATTTTTTTTATAAGTTTTTTTCAATCTTTCTAAATTTTGTTTATTCCCAAGTTTAATTTTTCTGGCAAGCCCAAAAGTATGCAACGATTTTGTTCTTGGTGATTTTTGCTTTAGAAAGATGAAATTTTCGAAATCGGTTACTCCGATAATTGAAAGCTATAAATTTTGATGTGATGAGCACATTTAAAAAATGGAAAAAGACGAAATTTCTGCTGTGAACTCTTGTTTGTTAAGAAATCACAATAACTATGCAAAATCTTATGCTTCTCTCATATATATCATGAACTCTATAGATCGTTGTCCGCTATACATGTAAATATATATAATTTATATATGATTTATGTATACGTGTATATATATATACATATATATATATATGCTTTATATGTGGCATGTGTTGTGTTTGTTACTGTGTGCCAACTCATCTTTTTCGTTCTCTCTCACTTTTCTTCTGTCCCCCTCTCGTTAACTCTCTTTGCTGCCGTTCACGCTTTGGACTCATTCTCAATACCGTAATCTCTCTAATTTCTCATTCTAATCTCAATCGTTGGGATATGCGTGGTGTTTTGCAGGTGTTATGAATTTTTGTGTGGGTTTCGTTTTTTTCATTTTGTTTTTTTTTTTTATTGGTCTGTTTCTTGTTTTAAGTTTTTACTTTTAGTTATTTGAGTGCTGGCTTAAGCTGGGTTCACACATACATAATTGTTTAAATACACACACATACGTAAGTACTGTTTAATAGCTAATTGAAATAACAACAACAAAATGAATGTTGTGCAATGCCTAATACAAAAATTAATTGCATTTTTTTTTTGTTGTGTTGTTTAAGTTTCTTTAAGTTTTAATCTAATGCAAAAATTTGTCTAAGCAACCCTGTAATGTTTATAAAAGACCAAAATTAAGTGTAAGCTTTTAGCCACATAATAGTATATACTCGTACATACATACATACATACATTACCATAATTATAGCAAATAAAGCAAATCCGCTAAATTGATTTGGTATCAAAGCAGAGCAACTCAACTGCAATCCTCTATCATAATAATAATAATTATTATTATTTTTTACTCATATTTTTATGCACACACTCTAATTTGTACACTTACAAAATATACATGCTTTTCTTATGCTTCTTTTTCTTCTCCTTCTTTTCATATTCATATAAATATTTGTTATTTTTTGCTTTCTTTGTTGTTTCGTTTGTTACAAGTTTGGAAAAATATTTAAGAAAATTTTTAATTTATTTTTTTTTCGTTTATTTTATTGAAAAAAAAAAATACGTACACTTAAAAAAGTGTTTGCTTAGAATTTTGTATACATCATTTGACTGTTACTGTTGTGGAAATTTCTAGTTTAAGTTTTTAAATTAATTAAAAAAAAAAAATTTTTTTTCTCATAGCACAAAAAAAGTTAAAATATTTCTATTGCCAAAATAAATAATTATTTGTTACTTAAGTGATTTTTGTTTAACACTACCAACTTGTAGATTTCAATTAACTAATTGTTTTACTTAAATAATTAGTGGACAAATGGTGAAGGACTAAATCATTGTAAGTAATTAGTTGGTATTAATAATTAGTTATAGTTAATTATAGTAGGCATAAACACAAAGTTTGCTTTCTTTTTGTTTCTTTTATCATTTCGGTTATTAAACAATTGAATTATGCTATGGACGTTTTACAAAAAATAACTTATAACTTATACATTACAATTACATACGAAAAAAGCATCAAAATGCAAACATATTCCACGTGTGTTAAATGTTTATTAGTTGTTTATTATTTTTTATTGTTAGTACTATATATTTGTAATGGCAAAGTTTATAGCTTTCTTTCGCACAAAGTCTCTCTATATAAAGTTGTAGTTTTTTTTTTTGGTAATTTTTGGTTTCTTTTTTAGAATATTCGCTTTGTACAGACGCATTTAAGCTGAAGATTAAGTTTCTTCAAAATGATTAAAGTATTCGATATCTTGGCTATTTTTCTTTTTTATTTTAAATATATATTTATACATACATATATATATATATATTTTCAAATATGAACACATGTCACGTTGTAAATACACACAAAAAACTGCATAAATAGTTGGTTTCTTTTAAACTAATGCGATATTTCTTACACACACACGTTAAATATTTTTTAACTCTACTGAAAACATTTATTTTTTAAGTGAAATTAGTTTCAAAAATCACTTTCTTAGTTAGTTAAGTAAAAAAGCAAAAATTTTAGTTTTAAAGTTGAAGTTTAAGTTTGATTTAATTATAGTATATATATATTTTAAGTTTTGCAAATATATTTTTATATATAAGTTTTGAGCCTTTAGACGCTGTTCAGTAATTATTCAGTTCTGTTATAAAAAATTCAGTAGAGTTTGTGTGTGTGTGTGTGTAATCGCACAACAGTTTGTAATTCATAAGATACAAGTTTTATGCTGTAGTTAAAGAGCTCTTTAAATTGTATATACGACTAACGAGTACACATTGTATAAGCTGTTCTATTGTATTATCATTAAACTTGAGTTTTTCATTCATTTATTTTCAATGTGCTAAAGGAAATACAAAAATTATTATAAATAAACGTGTTTTCGTTTCCATTTTTTACACTTCTTTTGAAAATTGGAAAGGGCAACAGGTTGGAATAATTTTTTAATTAAATTTTCTTGAGTTGCTTACAGCGAAATGAAAAAGTTTACAATATTTTAACTTTTTTTTTGTTTGGTTTTGTTCTTTACGTCGAAAAAGGCTGCGTTTTTTATAATTTGTTAGTTTTAGTACTGTTTGCTAAATATTTATACACATAAGCAAAAAAAGCTAAACTAAATGCTTTGAGTTCTGTTTATTTTCTTTCATTTATGCAGACACTTAAAGCAGTTTTTCCACACACATACAGACAGACACATTCACACGTACTGACACACACACATACAGAGATACACACACAGAGATTTTGTTAATAAACTTTTGCGAGTAGTTTCATTTTTTTTGTGTTTCGATTTTCAGTTTTCGGTTTTTTCTTTTGTTTTATGCGCAAATTGAAAAAGCAAATTAGGCACCGGCAGTGTCTCCCTTGCCACGCCTCCTTTAGACATAGGTGGCCACAGCAGCTGAGTTCGTTGCTCCGCCAGCGCCAGCAGCGCTGCCACCTCCAACGCCAGCAGCTGCTCCACCTCCTGCTGCTGCACCTGCTCCACCTGCCGCTGCCAATTGTTGCGAGGATTGCAGATGCGCGGCTGCCGTGTTATTCAATGGCTGTGGACTGACCGGTGGCTGCAGTTTTCCTGGCACATATTGGCCAATAAACGAGCCGTCCTCAGTGAACTGACCTGTGTGTGCAGAAAAGACAAAACATTAATTAGAATTTCTTTAAAAAATCAATGCAAAATTAATAATATGTGTGTGTGTGTGAGTTTGAGTTCGTGTGTGTTAGCCACAACCAACACCAGTTATGTTTAGATTTTATTCGATTAGTTTCGGTTAGCAACAGTTGAATTTTGTTATTTTTTTTTTATTATTTGCGTATTTTAATTAGTTGCACGATTTCGTTGTTGTTTTTCTTTTTATTTGGGTAGTACGGATTCAAAGGGATTTCTAGGGAACTACGAGTACAAACAGTAAAGCCAATTGGAAAAAGCATGCTTCAGTTTCATTACCTTCTTTACCAAACAATTAGCAGTTTGAGCAACTCACAGCTAAAAAAAAATTAGGCTTAAAAATAAATAGTGGCTGCTAAAAACTAAGTTTAAGAATATCCACTAAGTGTTAACTATTGAAAAAAATTAACTACTTTTCTGGAATTATTTCGATAGATTTTGAAAAAGTTGAAATGACAAACCAAGTGTTAAAACTGAAACTTAAAAATAACAATTAAATAAAAAATAAAATAAAGTTTAGTAATTTCAGACTTTTTAAATTGTTTATGATAGTATTGAAGTTTTAATTTAATTTTTAGCATTTAAAAATATAAAATACTTTGCTAAATTAAATTTAAATAAGAGTTAAGAATATACTTTAAGATACACATGCGGAAATGATGTGAAAACAAAGGAAAGCTCTTCAGAAAGAGTTTTAAAATTTTGCACAGTAGGCTTAGTTTTAAATTTTCTGAAATATGTTGATTTTGACACACTGTGCACAACTTTTGACCTTTTCAACCACTTTGCATTGCCTATTACTTACTTTTGTGACTCAAAATCAGTTTTCGAAATGCATACAAAAAACCGAGGCAGTCAAATCCAATTCAAATAAAATCATATAAATCAAAAAATGTATCTAAAATTTACACTTTTCATTTTATTGTTCACATTTTGTATTTTTTTATTTGTTTGTTGGTTTTCTTCTTTCTAATTTAAGGTATATAAAAATTCAATATTTTTATATAGTTCTTGTTTTATTTAATATTAAATAGCTCTACTACGCACAAAAAATAAACATAATATGTAATTTAAATTTTTTTTCTTTTTTAATTTGTTTTCTTTTTTTCATGATTAAAAACCGTTTTACAAATTACAGCTTAAAGGTTTATTTTCTTGTTTTTAGATTTTCACTGTCCAAAACGAGTTGTGATCGAAAGAAATCAAATGAGAAATAGTTAAAAAATAAAAAACATATGTAATTAAAATACATAGTACACAAAATTAAAATTATGAAACAAAACTAAATAGCATTAATATCAAAACAAACAAAAAATTACACAATGAAGAAGAAATTCACATTTCTTTTCTTTCATTTCTTTTTGTGGAGGGAGCTAAAACGGAGAATTTACATTACGTTTTTTAAACAAACAAAAAAAAAGAATTAAATTAAGACTTATGTATATAAATATGTATATTCATATATGCATTACATTATAAAAAAGTGAAAGTGTCGGGAGGGATAGGGTTTGCTAGAGAGCTTGGTACATAACTATGGATAGTTCGAGAGAGAACAGTAGAAAGAGAGCTAAGCGGTTGTGTAGGAAAGGGACAGCGCGACCTACTGAAAGAGCAGCTTCCTTACGAGTAGAAGAGGGTAGTGGGTGGGTTGGTTTTTTATTTTTTGGGATGTTCGCATTATTCTGTTCATTATCCTCTTCTACGAGTTCCTCTCGTTTCCTTTTAGTTTCGTTTATATCAAATATTCTCTGATTTTTTATTAGTTTTTAATTTCTTTTTTTTTTTAATAGCCTTTATGCTGCATCGTTGTTTCAATTTGTTGATCGGTTCTTCTGCTTCTTCCTCATTTTGCTTGGCAGTATTTTTTTGTATGTTTTAAATTTATATTTGTTGTTGTTTTTACTTCTAGTTTTAGTTGTAGTTATTTAATATTAAAAAAAATTGTATTCGATTTCATATAGAAAATTAACTCGTCGCACTAAAAATTAACTTAAAGAAAAACTTTGATTTTTATTTAGAATTTTGGGCGCTCTTCTTCTAGTTAAAATTGTTGATGTTGCTGTAGTTGTTCATGTTGTTGTTGTTGTTGTTGGAGGGTTGTTGGTTCGGTTTTTTGATGTTGTTGTTGTTGTTGCTGCTGTTGAAAGCGGCGCTGCTTACAAATAAAATCAAAGTCCTTTGCGTCCATATTGGCCAATAAAGGAACCATCTTCGTTCATGCCTGCATATTTTTTATTTTTTTTTTAATTTTAATTTTTTTTTTTATATTTTGTTTGTTTTATTTATATTTTCGTTGAGTTTCAAGGGTTTCATGTGGTTTTTGTTTTTGTAGAGTCGGGAAAAGAACGAATTAAAGAAAAGAAAAATGTATAAAAAAATAAAATAAAATTATGTGCAAATAATTTTGGATTAAAAACATTAAAACACTTAAATTATAATTTAAACAAAACGCATAACAAATAAACAATTAAACAAAACACTCAAACAAACAGAAAAAGTTGAGGAACACAGCTCCTGCTAGTACTAATAAAAACAAACATTAATTAATGCAATTAATTAATTAAATCAATCTAGAATCTTAACTAGAATCATCCATTTGGGTTTAACAGTGTCGCAAGCTGATTGCTATGTTCATTACATTAAATAAACTGGAAAGTACTAATTTGAAGTTACTAATTTAATTTTTTTTATGAAATATTATTTAATTTTTTTTAGAAATTTTATTTTGGCATTAATAAATATTTCTTTTGAATTAATTTTTTTTTAAATCTGTTTATTTTTATTTTTAATTTAAAGTTTTTAAAGTTTATATTTATTTTTATTTTTAGATAATTAATGATTTTGTGCCACTGTGCGTATGCTTAATGGATGATTCTAGACACCTGCTGTTCAAGCGTAGTTGCGGGCGCAGCCAGAAGTAAAAGAACGATGGGCGTATGGGCGTGGCGCGTCTGCAGCACCGATGCCAGTTAACAACTTGAGAGCGCACGGCGAGTGAAAGAGAAACAGACATACAGACAGACAAGGATAGTGAGAGCGAGAGGGAAGTTCGTGCATGGAACAATGGGAAATTTGTAACGGTTCAAGCAAAGCGCGACGCGGAAAAGCGACCAAAAATAATGGAATATATATAAATATTATTTTTTGACATTAAAAACAGCCGCCAAATATGCGTAACATAAAAAACAAAATGCATTCGTCAAAAAACTAGGCCAACAGGTGTGTTCCAACTCCAGAAAAATTAATTTAAATTTGATTGGACAAATAAATTTGGAGGTAACTTAGAGTTTCATCATTAAAAACCTTTACAATAATATTTTAAACTCAAAAAAAATTAAATTTTAAAAAGGTTTTTTTTTAAATATACATAAACTAGGATACATTTGAAATGTTAACCTTGGTTTTATAATGTATATACTTTAGTATTGACTTAAATTTGAGTTTCTGGAGTTTTTAGGAACATGCCTGATGGAGTAGGAGAGAGAAAGAGAGTGAAAGAGAGCCAAACAAAGTGGCTACCTGGACAAAATGGTTGAAAGATGATGCCACCGCCGTTGTTGTCATTGTGTGTGTGTGTGTGTGTGTGTGCGTGTAAGTGTGTGCTTGGGTGTGTAAGTGTGTTTGTGTGTGTGTGTGTGTGTGCAACAACTATATGTGTAAAGTTTGAGACTAGGCGGCTTGGTAGGGTTGGCTCATAGAGTTGTCATAAGGTGGCGGCGGTGGCTGCAACGGCAACTGAGGTGGCAACCCTGCTGGCAACTGAGACGTTGGCTGCTTGATGCCCACTTTGCGTGCAGCGGTGGCTGCATGACCGGCAGCTGTGGCTACAGCTAACATCGTTTATCGTTATCGTTTATCGTTTTTATCGTTTACCGATTATCGTGACACGTGATCAAAAACAAAAAAGTAAAAGGTTGACAAAAACAAATCAAACAAAGAGTACATAAATTCACTTGGGACACTTAAAAACTATATATAGATATCTATATAAATGGTAGACAATGTTATCGATCTTACCTGTATCGCCATCACCGTATTCGGCCATCGAATCGGTATCGCTCTCCACTCCAGGCTTATGTGCTGAACTAACGGATTGGCGACCAGCGCTCTTGTTGTCCAAACTAACAGATAAATATTGTATATTAATTGCTGTAATCGATTAATCGATAAGTGTAGTCTCTTACGGTTGCGAGTACTCGTGGAAACCACCCTCTTCGGGGTAGTCACGCCTGCCATTGGCCAGCTCACGATCATGCACATCATATTTGCCACCTCGATTGCGACGAACGATGCACAAAATGATGAACAAAATGATGATTATGGCCAGGGCCAACATCATGCCAATAAACCAACCGGCATTCGCCATATTCTCGTTGCGCACCATTACCGGTCCCTCGGCGTCATTCGTATCGATTTCGAAAGTGGCGCTGTCCGTTTGATAACCTCCATCGACGGATACGACGCGTACTTCGTAAACCGTATCGGGTTCTAGACTGCCCAAATCCTGATAGTCCTTAACCGTCTCCTGTGGCAGCTCAAGGAATCTGGGTTCATCCTTAATTCTGTTCAAATAACAAGGACATGTGTAAGTAGGGAAATTCCCAACAGTATAGCAGCTCCGAACTCACCTGTATTTGGTGAAGAAATGAGAGCCTGATCGACCATCAGTGTTGGGCACCCAGAAGATGCGGTACTTGGGCGCCTTGTTCTCCGCACGAATTTCCTCCCATGTCAGCGAGGGCGGGGACGGTGGGGCGAAGTCATCCTTTAGTGTGCTCTTCTCAATGAAGTGTCTGTAAAGAAAGGTCGATTCGATTAGTCGTCGATCAGTCGTTTGGTATTTGGGGTTACTTACTCGGTGCCTTCACCCATTTTGGTAGTGGCAGCAATGTGAATGCGATACTTGGAATTGGGCTTCAGGGCGGCCATCTTCATGCGCGTAATACGAGGATCAGTAATATGAGGATCATATTCGCGACGTTCCTCAATGAAGCTGCCCTGTACCAGCTGATAGTAGATCTTGTAGCCGGTAAGTTTGCCATTGGGATTGAGTGGTTTCTTCCAGGTTAGCCAGAAAGCTGAGGAGCCCAATGGATAGGCCTCCAGCGACTGCACTGCCGATGGCACACCCTCGGGTGTATCGAAATCAATGACGGCACTGGGTGGACCATTGAAGCGTCCATTGTAGGCCAAAACGCGGGCAAAGTTCTTCGAGTCGGGTTTGAATTGTGTAACGAGTGCCTGATTGTGTATGGTATGGATTTCACGTAGTCCCTCCTCGCCCTCCTTTTCAGTCCAGGTCTGAATCTTGTAGCCCTTGAAATGACCACGCACAGATTCAGGACTAACTGGATTCCAGCCAACATAGGCATTTGTGCCGGTTGTCACCTGTAGCATGCTAAAGTTGGTGGGCGCCTCGAGGGGACGATCCTCACCGGAATAACCAATCACCTCCTCGGCGGCAACATTCGATTCACCGCGCTCATTGATGGCCACGACCTTGATGTGATACTTGACAAACGTTGGCTGATCTGTGATCACAATATTATTCTGTTTCCAGTCATAGATATCCTTGTTCTCCCAGCTGGCAGCGGGTATATCACGTTTCCAGCTGACACGGTACTGGAAGTTGGGTGCATTATGCTCGATCTCGGGCATGGGTGTCCAGGAGATGACCAAATTGTTGGGCTCTGTGCCTTGACCGACAACATTCTCGGGATTCTTGAAGGGCACATCCGGTTGTGTGGTACAGGATTCGCTGTGTCCCGATGGTGGCGATGGACCGATTTTGTTGAAGGCAATCACACGGTAGGTGTAATTGGCCCACGGTGACATTTGTACCACAAACGAGAAGTCTGTGCTGGGTACCTTCTCGAAGGCTGTGTCCCAGGAGGCGGGCGTGAACGAGGTGTTGAATTGTATCGTGTAGTGTAGAATGGGTGAACGATTGTCACCCTGGGGTTCCCAGGAAATCTCTGCCTTGTCAGCCTGACACGAGATGCCAATCAAACGCGGTGCATTGGGCACATCCTGAACAATTAGATTCGCCTTTGCTGTGGCCTCATCATAGCGGGTACGTGCCACACACGTGTATTCGCCCGAATCCAATTCCATGGTCTTGGGTATGGTCAGTGAATTGTCGTTGGTCTTCATGAAACGTGCTTCCGAATCGAAATCAATGGCCTGTCCATCCTTGAGCCAAATCATTTCCAGCTCCAGTGTATCGTCGTGGGCTTCATTGCAACGGAATGTGGCCGATTGTCCGGCGGCAACCTCGTAGTTCTGTGGCTCCTGTGTGATTCTAGTGTGCTCCTTAACCACCAGATGTCCATCGGCAGTGGCATTACCAAACTTATTCACTGCCAGACAGGTATAGTTTCCGCTGTCGGCGAAGGTAACCTCCTGAATCTCAAGATTACCCGTGGGCAGCACCGAATAACGACCACCGGTTAACCAATTTTGATTGTGACGCCATTTGACCTGTGGCTTGGGTGCACCAAAGACATTGCAACGCATCGTTATGTTGCGTCCAAAGACGGTGGTCTCCTCGCGCGGTGGTTGCAGAATCTCTGGCGGCACAGCCAGCACATTGAGGTAGACATCCTTGTAGACATAGCCCAAGGAATTGGTTGCGTTACAGCCATAATTACCGGTATCACCCTTAACCAGATTTACGATCTTAATGTAGCTATTGGTCACTGTACGTCTGGGATTCTCTTCGCTTTGGGCTATCGGTTTGCCATTGTGAATCCATTGTATGGTCGGCTCTGGGTGTCCAGCAGCCTTGCAGTTAAAGGTCGCCTCCTCATCTTCGGCAGCATTGACGATCTCGGGCTCTTCGGTGAAGTACGGTATGGCGTTGATTTTCAAGTTGATCGAATAGGATTGGGCATTACCCACACCATTGGACACGTCACAACTGTAGGTGCCCTCATCATCAAAGTTCGCCTGCCTGATCACCAGCGATTTACCATAGTTACCCTGAGTAATTCGATCACTCCACTGTATACGCTGTCCGTCCTTGCTCCAAACCGTCTGAGGCAACGGTGTGCCACCGAAAATACAATAGAGTTCGACACGTTTTCCACGCAATGCCACTTCGTTCTTACGGGTCACATACTGACGCTTGGGTGCGTAACGATTCTGGGATGCACTCACGCCCATTTGCTTAACATCGAGCAGGATTTTGTTGCCGATCTTGTATTCATTGCGGAAAACCGATGTCGCCGAACAGGCGTACCAGAAATCACCGCTAGCATCATCACGGGTAACGTTGGAGAACCACAGTGTACCCTCCGGATCGAGGGTCATACGTGAGTTATTGATCGATTTGATGCCCGCATCAATGGTCTGTTGTATAAGCCAGTTAACTGTTGGTTTTGGCCAACCATCGGGTGCCTCGCACTGCAGCGAGAAGGGTTCACCCTCGACTGCCTCCACACTTCTGGCCGCCTCATCCTTAAACGCATTCAACTCGGCCTTGCGCACAAACACCGAATTTGATGTGGCCACGCCCAGCTCGTTGGAGGCAAAGCATTGATATTGTCCCAGATCTTCATCCTTGGGCGATGTAATCACCAATGTGCCACGCCCAGGCTGACGTAACATACGATTATCGTACGCCTGCCAGTCGAACTTTTTGCCGTTCTTGATCCAACGATATCTACGGGTGAGAAGAAGTAGAAGGGAAAGTTTTGGTTAGCAGTTGGTAAAAGTAGCGATATATAGTCTAAAATATCAGCTTAAACTGGAGTATTTACCTAAAGATTTATGTATTTTTTACTAAATTAATATTCAATAAAAAATACTAATATTAAAAAATAAGAAAATTGTTTATTATTAAAAATATGCTAATTTAAAGTAAATTGCGGTTTGTAGGGCAAAGAAAAAAAAATACTAAAAACTTGGTCTTTTAAAAATACTAAAAAAAATATTAAAATTTTTTTAGAGAAACAATCAGCTCAATGGATTAGTCTGGATTTGGGGTTCATTAGGCTAACTAAAAAAAAATACTAAAAATTTGGTATTTTTTAAATACTAAAAAAATATTATCAATTTGTTACAAAAGCAGGAAGCTTCCTGGATTAGTCTTTATTTATAGAAAACTCTTTAGTTTACCCATATCTCCAGAGGCTATTTCTTTAAACAAAAATATACTAAATTTAAACAGCGCAACTTTACTGCTTTTTCTAGTACGACTAATTTCCAGCTCTTTGCACAATTTAGTGGTCGTTTCAACGTTTTGTATTTAATTTATGGTTTGTCGACTTTATTGCAAGAGGTAAACAAAAAAAAAAAAAAAAAAAAAATACTTCAGAACTTGAAACTGTGCCATTGAAGGGCCTTGTCGGTAAATTAGAAATCAGTGGCAAAGGCTTTACACAGTTAACAAGTTCAACAAACTCACTGAGAGTCAAACTAGTTGGGTCGAACCCTTTTCACCACCCACTACCACTACCTCTGCCTCCACCTTAACCTCCTCTACCTCCACCTCAACCTGCTCCCTCCAGTGGCTTTCTACGCGCTTGACTTCAACTTACAACACTTGAAAACAATTCAAATGATTGACCTATTCCATGACCTGTAACTCTTCACTCCCAACCCAATGGGGCAGCGGGAACAAATATGCGGGGAGAGGGCAAGGGGCAAGTCTCGGGAGCTGCTTAAAAAGAAAAGAAAATGAAACGAATTCAAGCTCAAGCAGCGAGCAGTTCACATAATTGACTCGGACGCGGACTTTTGAGTGTTATATATATGTATATAGATCTATATATAAAGTGTAACTCGACATAAATAGAAAGAGAGCGAACGGGATGACAAAAAATAAGATAAATTTGTGAAACCTACACGACTGTAAAAGACCCAATTAGTCAAATGTTTGTTTGACTTGTAGCAACTTTAACTACTCTTTGCACGCTTTAGCTACAGGGTTTAAAAGATGTAAAACAAAAACGAAAAGTAGAATAAGATGAGATGCGATGCGATGAGATGCGATGCGATGAGTTGCTGCTCTCATTTACTTCCTTTTACGCTTAATTGCAATTACTTGAAGCTGAGAGATGATTTTTATACCGCCCCCCCTACTCTCCTACCGCCCATAGCCACTCCTAAACTATTCAAGAATTATGCCACACACTTCAATCAGCAATTTTCGCAATTGAAAATTAAACAAGTTGTCATAATTATAATCCGAATTAAAAATGTTTCAGCGTTAAAGGAAAGACACAAACAAATAGCAAAAGTTGTTGATTAAGTTAAATTAAGTGTGGAAATTTCAACTTGTTAGACAGTTGCCGACAGTTAATGATTTCAATTTTAGCAACCAGGAAGCATAAATGAAATCTCTCTCTTTCTCTCTGTACTAACTAGTACGTAATGTATTTAATCAAGCAAATTAGTTAGTCATTATTATTAACTTAATCAAAGCAAGCGACTGTGTAAATTAGCAAAGCAACGAATGGTAAACATTAATGGAATTTGTATTAATTTGATTAATTTATTAACTAGTTCAACGAAATAGCAACTAAATAATAAACAAAAGTCATACTTGTTTCGTTAACTCATTAAATTATTTAGTCTATTTTATTCCATCTATTTTTTTATAGCATTTTTTAGTTGTTTCATAAAAGAAGCTAAGTCCTTGACATGTTAATCATTTTTATTTTTATATTTATTTTTTATCTTTATTTTTTTTTTTTACTACCTTTGTACTTGGATGAATAATAACCATAATTTTTTATAAACAATAAATTTCTATTATTTTGATCAAATACATGAGTAGTCAAAGTAAAATAAAATATTAATTTTTTTTTATTGTTATTTTTAGTGCTTGAACAAACTGAATTTTATTAAATAAAGTAGTTTTTTTTTTAATAAAGTTCTGAAATAAATTTTACTCGACTTTAAAATGAATTTATTTAAACTTTTTAATGAATTTTTGCACAAGAACTTTTTATAAAAATAGTTGATCAACTTAGTTATTTGCCAAATTAAATTTAAAGCGTTTTTACACGCTCGTTTGTTAGTAATTAATTAGGGATTGTCCACTGTAGAGATAACAAAAAGAGAGAGAGAGACGGAGAGTGGGAAAAATAGCATGTGCGCGCGTATACCCTTTAATCGTTTTCTTATGGGGTAAGGCAACACTTTAATCCAATTGCTTCAGGTTGTCTGAACCTGGCTAAGTCGAAAGCGTTTTGTTGTTCGCTTGGTAATGGTGATGACGTTGTGCCAATGACACATTAAGTTGGCACACACACACACACACACACACATAGACACGACTCTAGCTACATTTAACCCCTGGGTAACCCTCAAGTTAACCCCATGTTAGCCCAGTCAATAAATTTGTAGCGCTGACTCAGCTCGCTCGCTGCCTTTTGTCTGTCTCTTTTCCTCCCTCCCTCTCTCTTTCTCTATTTTGTAATATTTTGCAGCGTTCTCTTCTTCTTTTTCTAGTTTTACAGTTACAGTTCAGTCAACCAAGTCGACTAAAAAGGGCGCTTGGGTTAAGAGGGAAGGCAGCGAAGCGAGCAGGTGACCAAAAAAGTTGAGCAGTCTAAGCCATTTGGCTAAAAAGTGCAGCAGCTTTAGACCGACTCGAAACACAACAGCTGTCTGTCTGCCTCCCTGTGTATGTGTGTGTGTTGTTGTGCTTGACTGCCACTTAACCCCAAGAGATGTAAGAAGCGAGTAACGATATGACTTTATGATAGTTTTCGGTTAGCTGCTCCTTGGAGCCTATCCTGCCCAATTCATTCTACTTCTTCTACTTCTTCTTCTTCCTTTTCACTATCCTGTTTATCCCTTTTACAGTCTTGGGAAAATGCGATTAAAATCTGTATAGAAAATGCTAAGCTGAGTCGAGGCAAAAGGCACAGCAAGCGAGGGCAAAATTCTATGAGTCATCGCACACACACACTCACACACCCGCATACACACACATTCACACAAAAAGCACACTGAGGGTTGCAAAAAACTAAACAGTTTGTTAAAGTTATCAGCTTTCTTATACCCGTTAGTTAATTTTCAAAATTATAAAATTTAAGTCCATTAAAATTAATTGTACTTCAAATAATTTTAGCTTTTTTTAAGCACAAATTTAAAATATATTTTTTTTTATTACGACTTTATTTATTATATGATTCTAATACGACACTTAAGTGGAAAATAAAGACTGGTAACCATGAGAAAATAAATATTTATGTGTACTTAAAATAAGCTATTCTTTTTCAGTTCCAGATATTCTTGAATACAGACACAAGAAGTGTCTTTAAAAAGCATAGTTAGTCATTTCCTAAATACTGATATTTTTAAAAGGCCTGAGATATCAGTATTTTATTTCTTCAGTTTAATGGTCGTGATTGGTACACTTAAATATTATCCATTAAATTTTAATTCAAGCAAAGAGTTTATTATGTTTCTATATATAAATGAAGTTTAAATTTTAAAGAAAATAATATACCCTTTCTGTCTAAATCCACAACATTTCAACAAAATGCCATAGCATACTTTTTAGCGCATTGCTGTACAGGACTTGCTAGACAGACACGCCCACAATTTTTTTTTGTAGCTGCGGCTGCTTTCATCTGCATGTGGCATGCGGCATGTGGCAGAGCGCCCTAACCCAGTTATATGTATGTACAAAATGCCCGTTAACTGACGGCCTTTTGAAGTGCACAAGAAAAGCACCCGAAACCGCAGCAAAAAAAGCAAAAAGAAATTCAAGAAAAAATACAAAATGAAAATAAAGAGGGGAAACAAAGTAAAAATGTAGAAAAACCTTAGGGAAATGGAGAAAAAAGCGCAACATTTAATTTTTTAATATTTTTAAGAGTTTTTGAATAAAATAAAAGCTAAAATATTGTGGATTATAGAACAAAGTTAAGATAAATGATTTTTAAGTTAGTATAAAAGCTAGTTAAGGTATTATATTCAGCCATAAAAAGGCTGAGTAGCCATTATGTTGACTGTGAGGCACGAGGCACCAAACACGAGTCACGATACACGAGCCAAGTTGCAACTAATTTGTGATGTTGTCAACAGGAAACACCAAACTTTAAATGGTTCTTCGCCTGCCTCGTTGAGTGCAGACTTGCCAAAGGCCGACGTAACTTGAGCTGAGCTGAAGGAGGAGGGGGGAGGAGAGCGGGTAGTGGGAAAAAGGAGGGCTAATGGCCCTGCCAAAGCAAGTTGGGGAGCAAGTGGACTTGCGGTACGGCTCAAGGGTTGCAGCATTGTACAGCGAAATGCTTTCGTGCGCGCTGCTTTCGCAGCACAATAGAATTGTCAAAATAAAAAAGAAAGAAAAAATAAAATAAATTTAAGGGGAGTTTGTGGGTATTGAGAGCGAAGAACTGGGCGTGGCACGGGGTCGCGCGTTGACACTTTGTGCATGTCAAACGTGCAATGACACCGAAAAATGCCGACAAGGACCTCAACACAAAACCGTTGTCAAGGTACCAGCAACACTACAACAACAACAACAACAACAACAACAACAACAACAACTACAACAAATTGAAACAACAATAAAACGTTGGCCATAAAAATGGGCCAAAAGTTTTAGTTGACATCATTGTTGGCCCTATTAATGGGTCGCTAACATGCAAACGAGTTTTTTACTTCTAAGAACTTCAAAATTACACAACACAACACAGCGCGAAAGAGACAGCAAGAGGAAGAAACAGTGAGGGAGGGAGGTAGGGAGGCCGGGTGGCTAAGAGAGAGTCGGCTACAATTACTTAGCCAGGCTCTTAGCAACAGTAAACACTCATTTTGTTGCAATGTGCGTCAGAATTCCCAAAATAGCTGAGCGCTCATTAATCTACACCTAAAACTAATTAGTGACTCTATTTTTAAGCAGCATTTTAATTCAGACATTTAAATAAACGACAGACCTTATTAATTAGTTAAATTTACAACACAAGTATTTATTATTTTTTTAAGTAAAAAATTTCCTAACGATCAGCTATTAAATGTAAGTTTAGAGCTTAATAAAATTTGAAAATTTTGAGCAGTTTGGCATTAAACTTTTTAAAATGTATCCTATATTTATTGAATATATTATTTCTTTTTTTTTTATATATGTATATATATATATATATATATAATATATATTTTATTTTGTAATATGTTAATAACATTTAGCAGTTTAATCAACGTTTAGAACTTTATATTTTCTTAGTTTGTACTTTTTTTAAGTAATTTAAAATTAAAACAAATTTGAAGCGCGTTTTATCAGTTCTTTATGCACACTTAATAATAAGAATTTTTATAAATTTTATTCTAACAAAACAAACAAAAAATTGTTTTCCATTTTCAATAGAGAAGTTAGTATTTTAAAGCTAAAAAAAATAAATAAATGACAAAACTTCAGCCAAATTTATGTTTATACAGTATAATAATTATCAAGAAACTGTGGCTCAAGATAAAAGAGTATTCGCGGATACCTTAAATTTCCAGGGCATAAACTTGAGAGCGTAAAACTTCAAGTTCCGATTTTCAATACCACCAAAAATTTCAGTTTTAATAGTTTTTAAAGTTCTTAAAAATTCCAAAGGGGTTTTTAAAATTTAAATACAAATTTTAAATGTCAAACCAAATGCCTTTTTGTAAAGGTTCTACAACGAAACAAATTGAAGACATGCCTTAAAGACTCAAGTCACTTGAAAATCACTTCGTGTTCCACTTTGAAGCTCAAGCTAAAATGCTGCTTCTTCTTCCCCCTTTACTACTTTCAGACAAATCAAATACTTGGTGGAAATTGTCAACAAGCTGCTAATTTATTTGCTAAGTAGTTGAGGAAATGGAGCACTCACATTTCCAGATCAATTGATTTTTTCTTCTGCTTCTTTTCATTCCAATCAAATTTTTGGTTAACTGATAAATGAAAAAATCAACACTTGGCATCTTTTTTTCCCCCACCGAACCCCAACGAGATTTTCCACACAAAGTGTTCTTTTTAAAAGTTGAATACTCTTGCAAGTGGTAGTAGGCTGTTCAGGGGGAGTAGCGGGGCAGGGGCTGTTTGGGGTGTGGCTCAATTGAGTCACACACGTTCGACGCGGTGTCAAATGTCAGACAATGTTGTAAATATGATTTCAATTGCAAATTACAATTACATTTACAACATTTACAGCTTTACTTCAATCAGTTTGAACTGTAGCACACTCTCGTAAATCATCCCCAACTCAACCCCCTCTCTCTCTCTCTCTTTCTGCCTCCTCTACAGTTTATGGAGCTGACATTACTCATTAGAAAACTGTATAGTGTGGCACATGCCACATACTATATGCTACTTGCTACAAGTCGACTGTGTAGCTAACTTAATGAGTCAGCCAAAGTCAATTAAGTGAGAGTCATTAACAACAGCGGAAACGAGCTAAAGAATCAAACAGCTTTTGCCTAGAAGCGCAGAAATGGCTACAATGCTGTGCTACAAGTATACCCTAGAAACAATAAATGTTTAGGTAGATTTAATGTAGTTAAATTGGCTTAGTTAGTATTGATTTTAGTTAAATTCTTTGGAAAGCTCAAACTTCCTTTTTGTTAGGTAGGGTATCAACACACTAGTGCCTAAAGCATTTCAGTTGTTATCGATTTATGTTGACTGCTTTGCTGCTGGCAACACAAAACCCTTTGGAAGCCCAAGAGGGGATCAAGCGCTATCAAGAAACGCTTTTAACTGAAACAAACAAACAAAACAACGGCACGTGTCGCATGGTTGGAGAAATGGGGTTGTGTGCGATGGGGGGGGGGGGGGGTTAGGGTTGGAGGCTTAGCTAGATCCGGGCGATGACTCATCGCATAACTCTACGGCATCTGAAATGAATAAATGCCGGTACAGGCAGACGCCAGTTGATGTACATACTTAACATTTGACATAAAGGGAGTAGGGAGTAGGGGGTAGGGGGTACGGGGGTCCACGAGGGTGACGAATGCAACTGGGATTGCTGCGATTCTTACTGTATTTGAATTGTGGTCTCAGGCCTTAAATACCAAAAGGGTTGGCATTCCTATGCACACACAACCACTCACACTCACACACACACACCCACACACCCACACACACACACACTCACACTCACACACACCCACTGAGTACACACCACTCAACGTCCTGTGCTCCATGAATGAATCAAATGAATGAAAGAACCTCGACAGCATTTCCTCTTATTCATGGACCAGACATGCCTCAACTCTCAGACAGGTGAGACGCAGGCATATACACCTGAGATTTGCTGGCATGAGTAGAGTGGCAACTGCAACTCTTGGTAACTCTGGGTAACGACATGCAAATATTGTCTGTACTTTGTGTACATATTTATAAGAATGTTATGCTTCCAAAAATGGTCACAGACACTCAAAGGATTGGGTCTCAAACATGCAGTTACATCGAGTGGCAGCTATCGAATAGTCGATAAATGTGTTGGCAACTGAAGTGTGGAAGAAGTGGAAAAGTTTTCAAGACAATAAATAAATAAAACCAAATAAATTATAAGAAATGATTAACTATTACCAATTTAAATCAAAGCTAATTGATAATTAAACAGGCTTTACTGCTATAGTCGCAGATTGAATACGTTTGCAGTCATATTAAAGTTTTTCAGACTGTTGGTTCCTATGGTGTCTATATGATATAGTAGACCGATCTGTATGGAATTTGGTCGACGACTGTTTAAATCGTCTAATATTTTCATACTAAGAATTTCAGCCGATTGTTTCTGTGGCAATCATTGTAGTCATATAGTAAACTCATGGCCGAACTGGCCGATTTGAGCACATAAACTGCGTGCAGCGAGTTTATACACCTGTACCAAGTTTAATTAAGTTAGTAAAAGAAGCACATGGCTATAACGTCCGTTGATGTTGATCTGTTGATATATATATTCATATACTTAATAGAGTCCAAGAGGCGTTCTTCAAAGTTTTACAAGCTTCGTGACAAAATACCCTTATTTGAGGATAGAAATATTGCAATCATTCCCATGATTATGATAACTTATTCACACTTTACACAACTTAAACAGATCTTTGCTTTGACAACTATTCATAATTTTATCCTGTGTGGCTAAGATTATCCTACTTAAGTAAACATATTTCATATTTAGATTAAATATTAAGCGATTCTGACTACAAAAGTAATGAACATTTACATATGTCGATTTGGTGCTAAACTAACCAAAATTACGCTCAATCAGAATTTAATATATTTAAGCTTCAAAGAATAAATCAATAAAGCAGAAAATGATCGATTACAAGCGATTATGTCACTTTGTGTTGCCTCATTGGCTGTTACCAACGTAAAAGCGTCAAAAGCACCTGCACCGGAAGCAAATGAACAAAACATTTTTGGTTATGAGCTCTCTACAAAATGAACGTTTTTATGGCTCGCTGGTCGAGGTAGGAGAAGCAGAAGCAGAAGTAAGACGCCATTAGAATTCTCACAATTGCTCAACGGTCATTAAAATGCCGAAAAAAGATGCAAGGGTCATAAACGAATGCGTTTTAACCCATAACTTTCTAGCCAACATGCAAGCAGGCAGAAACATGTACGTAATTGTAATGAGTCAAGAAAGACTGGAAAGAATTCAAGAAGAAAGCAATGTAAGAAAGAAGACACAGGCGGCAAACAACAAGCAAGAAAGGCGCAAGCAGAAGGTAAGAGGAGACGAGAGGGAGGGGAAAAGGGAGAGAAATGCACAACGTGGGAAAAACTGAACAAACATAAAAACATTCAAAACTTAACTTATGTATCCAGAACTCATTAAACCCCTCTCGCACTGTTTGCTACTGAATTCTCACTTTAAAATCGTATGGGCTTTCAATTCTTATCTGTTTTGTCGTCTATCACGATCTGCAATCTTCTGGGATCTTTAACGTTCACGATTCTTTGGGGACTCGAAAGTAACCAAGTAGCTGCATCGTGTCGCTTACTTAAACAGTTTTTCATTTGGGATAGCGATCTAGATTCTAGCACGAAAAGTTGTTTATTTACTCATTTTGAAGTTAATATTTTACATTAAAATTAAATTGAAAGTATAGAATATGTTTAAAGGATGGTAAATCTGTAATGTTTAATGTCTTTAGTAACTTTGGGATACCCGTTACTCAATGGTCGACCGATTGTTCCTATGGGAGCTATACGATATAGTCATACGATTTGTATGAAACTTGGTCAGTATATTTATGTTATTAATAAATTTATTCTGTATCAGTTTCATTAAGATAGCTTGGTAAATACAGAAAATTTTCATACAAATTCATACAAAATGCAAATTTTTGACCGATTGTCCCTATGGCATCTATACGACATAGTTGTGCGATTTCGATCAAACATGGTCAGTACATGTACTTCCTAGACATGTAATTTCCGTGTAAATTTGGACCAGATAGCATTGCTAAAAAAAAGTTTTCTTTACTAAAACATTCAAGTTTTATCTGTACATTTACCTTTATATGAAGATAGAACGCCCTAAAGTGGGCGTGTCAAAAACAAAAACAAACTCGTACTGCTTGGGTATTGTACCTTTCATTTGCGACCCTTTTGACCTTGCTAGCTCTTATAGTCTCTGAGATCCTTTTGTTCATACGGACGGACAGATAATAAATTATTTTCAGTTAAATCTTAGTTAAAAGTTTGTTTGCAAATGTTTATATTAAGTAAATTTCCTCGCTTACTATAACTTTATTTTCATAGTAATTCTTTGAGCTAATAAATATCTTAAATTGCCTTTATTTGTAATGTTTTTGATTCTTTGCTTAATATTTTGTAGCTTAAACTTCTTGTATAAAAATGTTTTCGTATGCAACTTTCTATACGATTACTTGAACTGTTAAAGTTTTCCTTAAATGGCGCTCAACTTTTATTTCCTAAAAATGATTTTTCTTTGCTTTTCCTTATTTATTTTTGCACATTTCCCGCGTTTGCTAAATTGTGCGTCGCAGTTCATCGATTTTTCTTGAATTTGGGCAAAGTAATGCTGAAATTCAATAAGCAGAGACAATATCTAGCTGTCTCTGTATATATAAATTATGCATACATATAGAGAAGAGTGGGGAGCAGAGGAGTGGAGTGGAGAGGGGAGCAGTGAAAAAGAGAGACATTATATGGCAGCTTAACCGCCCCAATTACAAAAGCCCGAAGCCAACAAAATGACAAATGGCAAAGTCGCAACGTTGCTGCAAAAGTTTGATTGATACACATGAATCATGTCCGGAAGTTGCAAGTTGGGAAATGCTTTTTTTTCCCAAAGCAGACACAGTTTGGGGGTGGCTGTCTGCCGCTCTCTCTCTCCCTCTCCCTCCATCTCTCTCTTTGACCATTGACTGTTTTATACCCTGCAGAGTTTAGACAAACTTTAACACTACTTGTCTGCTTACAGGGCAGCTTAAAGTCGTGCTGTATTGGATTTGCCACAAAAGTTATTACACTTTTTGCTGCTGTTGCGCTTGAGGCGTTTCCAAAATGGCAAAATGCGCTGATGAAGTTGATTTTAATCACGATGACGACGTTGAGAATGAACTGCACACACATATCAAATGGGTGGTGTACTAAGTGTGTGTGTGAGTGTGTATATCAGTGCTTGTGGGGGAAATGTTCTTTTTGGGAAAATGCTGTTGTTTTTAAAGCTGCTAGTTTTTATTGCAATGCAGTCTGTAAAAATTCAAATAGTTTTTTTTTCTTTTCTGTTTTTTTTGTGGTGCCAGTTAGACGAGACCGTGCTCATTAATATACATGAGAGAGCCATAAAAAACAACAATAACAAAGCAAACAAAACAGCGGCGCCAAAAGGAGCAAAAATAACAACCAAGGACATCAGAGCCAGAGCCAGAGCCAGAAACAGAAGCAGAAACACAGAATACCAACAACATTTTGCCACTAATGTGGGCAACATGCCGTGAAAAATCAATGAAGCTGCCTCCTACAGGCAACCACAGCAACAACGTCCTTAAGCTCACATATCCTTGATATACCCTGGAGCAGTAGGGCTAAGCTTGGCGTGGGCATATACGCAGACAGGAACAAGAAAAATATAATTAAAATAACTTTTTAAGCAGAGGTTTTTGTGTAATATTTGATTACACCCACGAAGGTTAATCCTTGATAAAGTAAATGTTGTTTTTTATAGGGTATTTGCTAGTGGCTAGTAGCTGCCACAGCCATTTAATCGCAGCCAGTGTGGCGTATGCGTAATTTATGCCAGCACAGCCTCGGGCCCAAAAGGAGCAGTGTAAAACTTCCCTTTTTGCCTCTGCTTTTGGCAAGCGGCGTCGTTGAAAAATCAATGCCTGCGGGAGGGACAGGAAGAGCAGAGCAGAGCGAGGGGTGCAAGAGGAAAAGGTCGTGGCAACATATGTTTAAAAAAAAGTTTAAACAGAAAGTTGTTGCTGCTTTTCGGTTTTGTTGCGCCCACACAACAAAAGTCAAAGCGCCAAACTAGTTTCCATTTTTTTTTTTTTTTTTTTTTTTTTTTTTTTTAATTTTCATAGGTTCGAGCGATCAACTTTTTGTGGAACTTTTGAGACGCGACAGATGCAAAGAAACAGATACAGTTGAACAGCTGAATATACCTACGGATACAGCTACAGATACAACACAGAGTTGCCTCGTCTAGTTTTTTTTTTTTTTTTGCACTTGACTCTTAACAATGATGGTCGTTTATAGACGACTACGCTCACTATTTCAAACCCGTGTATCAATTCTGATTTGCACAATCTGTTTGTTCTATAGAAATACTTGGAGCAACCGTTTAAAGCACAGATACAAAAGCCTAACACGAGATTGAGATACACACACACTGTGCATGTGGATACCAACAAGTTGTGAACGTGACACTACAACGAAGGTTTTTGCGGGTAGAAGCGCAGAGGCATCTGAAATTCAATGGAAATTGTTACGCTCAAACATTGAAAGTATTTAAAACTTTTTATTTTACTGACAGTTTTATATACTGTTTAGTGTAAAGTCTCAATGGTTGAAGAGTTTTGAGTTGAAGCACTAAAATTATTAACATTTAATTTTTTTTTTTTTTTTTAAGTTTAATATATTTATTTATTTTAATTTAAAAATTTACTGTGCTAAAAAGATGACAGCACCTGCTATTTATTTTTTTTTTTTCACTTTTAAGCAAGTTTAAAAATAGATTTAATTTTAAAATTTACTGTGCTCCTTACTCCTGACTGCAGCTGCAATTTGTATATATATTTATAACTTTTTTTTTATTTTTTTTTTTTTTTTATTATTAAATAATTTGTTTTACATCTAAAACTTTATTTAAAATCCCTTTTTTAATTTTTAAGCTATTATTTTAAAAACTTTGCACACAGTTCCGTTCAACAGTTTCACAATTTCTCGAAACTTGCGTAAAAAGTTCTAAAAGTTTTTAACAAAAAAAAGCATATTAATCATGGCATTGTTAGTTATGGTCCAGCTGAAGCATATCGAATGTAGCTGTAAATTGTGTTAAAGCCATATATACATATATATTATTTATAGCTCATACGCCACGTGGCACACAGTGAATTAACTGAACTGTGTCGCCCACCTGATACCAATTGACACAGTTGCATTTGATTTAAATAAAATACAATAATAATAACGGCATATTTTGTTATGGTTTATCATTAATATCAAAGTGCTAAATAAAAAATAGAAATTGTATAAAAAATTAAACATTTGCGGGTGCTAAAAATAACTGTGCACGCACAGTGTCGCTATGCAACAACAACAACAACAACAATTTGTCTGTGTTGCACATAAGAAGAAAATGAAGAAGAAGTGGAAGCAGAAGAAGAGGAACAGCAGCCAATGACAACAATAAAAGTATGTCACGCTGAATCACAGAGGCGTATAGAGTTCTCAGCACACAAATACAACAAAAATACATTAATACAAACATGCACATGCATGTCAATGCGTGTTTGTGCTTGTATTTAGATATAATATAGGTGTAGATAGCACACATTTGAGTGCAACTGTATGAAGCGCGTCAATCATTGCGCATACGCCCCGTTTGACACGCATTCCCACATTCCCTGCCATCCCAAACTGTTGGTCAGCGGTCGCGCTATGTGACATCAAATTATTGGGGGCTTTTGTCTCTGTAGACGGCAATTTAATGTGGATCTAAAGCACAGCCTGTTAATAATTATTTATTTAAATCAAATATGAACGTATATACCCTGCAGTTGTAGTATTTTTAATGTAGGTACTTTATCTTAGTTTCGCCTAATCATTAAATTAATTTTGGTGCCAATAGTGGCTTAATTTCTATGCAAATACTTGACTTAGCTAAGTCAACTAATTCCTCAAATTCAACAAACATCAAACTAACCAAAAACACTTGTAGATAATCCTCAAAGCAAAGTGCTTATTAGTAATACTTTAATTTAATAAAAATTAATATTTGAACCATACGAATTAAAATCAACAAATTGTTATTAATTTGGGAGATAAGCAGCTTATAAACCATTCATATAAAAACCACAAAAAAATTAAATTAAATATTCTGTGACTCTTTAAAGTATTAAATGTTAAAATTGGCTGAGAACACAGAGAAGTTTAATGAGTTAAGCACATAAAAAACACGTATTAAAGTAACAAGTAATTTAATTATGCAATAAACACACAAACTTCAACAGAAACATGTTTTAAATAGTCTTTAATTGCCAGTGCATAGAGTTTAATGATTACGGAAACAACATAAAAATGATTTAAAAACAAAAGCATTTCATAGCTATGTTTTAATTACATTTATTTGTATTTGCTCAACCAACTTAATCGTATCCAGAATGTGATTTATAAATTGTTTTTCTTTTTTACATAACGTTGCATTGCAAATATTTTAGTTTAACAAATGTTATAGTCCTAACGCTGTGGAATTTCCTTTTCAAAATCTCACCCATAATTAAATAGTAATTTTCAAATTGAAATTATGTAAGTTGGAGCCAATCAATTGTTTAGTTGGTGCAATTAATTTAACTTTTACTTTTCAACGAGAAGAGCAATTACCTCATTCATGATCATTTTAATCGACGCCTCTTTCGGTGTGAATAAATTGCAAATTGTTAAGTAACTAAATGTCATATAATATGCTGAATTAGTTAATTAAAACATATATTTGCAACTGAGCAAAAACTAGCAGTAAACAAACGATGGAGCCAGCTTTAAAAGACCCTGTAGACCTTGTAGTGCAAATTTCGACCGATTTGTCCTATGGAAGCTATAGGCTATAGTCATCCGATCCGGATAAAACTTGGTGTAGACAGTTATAACTATGATATACACATTATATGTAAGATTGGTTGTGAGAGCTCAACTTATACTACATGTCTCCATACAAATCAACCGATTTGTCCTATGGGAGCTATAGGCTATAGTCATCCGATCCGGATAAAACTTAGTGAAGACAGTTATAACTATGATATACACATTGTATGTATGATTGGTTGTGATAGCTCAACTTATACTACATGTCTTCATACAAATGTGCAATTTTCGCCCGATTTGTCCTATAGGAGCTATAGGCTATAGTCATCCGATCCGGATAAAACTTGGTGGGGGTAGTTATCATAGTACCACACACATACTGTGTAAATTTGTTCACGATAGCTCTGATAAGTTGTAGGGTTATGACAATCTTAAAGGACCTCTCTACTTTTTTTTAGAGTGCGCGGTCTACGAATTCAATTGCATTAAGGGAAACATGGCAATTTTGGTGAAAGAATGACAGAACAGACGCCAGATGGCGCTGCAAGTGAGTTATAATCAAGTGCAGTAGAAAAGATTTCTTTCTGAACGACTTTAAAACTCCCTGCAGAGTAAACATGAAATTCACTTTCATTTCTTGGTGCTGACTTTTAGTATTATTTCTTCACACTAAAACGTTAATAGTGCAAAGAGTCAGCGAACTTAATTAACAACTTTGAGATAAATAATTAATAGGTTTAATAGGCACTCTGTCTACAGGGTCCCATTATGACGACTACAGCTTAATTATACCCTTGACGACACTATTAAAGACTAGGCTAAAAAAGGGAGTAAAATAAAAAAAAAAACGGATCACCCTACGGACATTACGTAATGCCCTCGCGGGCCTTGTCTCATTCTATAATAATGTGTATATTTTATTTATGTATAAAGTTATTTTTTTTTAAAGCTGATTCTAAGCGTGCCGCACCATCCGGTCAAACTGGTTATTGTTACTACCTGGTCATCCACTTGCCATAGCGTCATCATCATCAGCACTAGGAACATTATGAGAGTTGTCGTCATCATGGCCCAAAAAGCGAAAAAAATGAAAAATTAAGAACGAAGCGCACACATTTCCCACTATTAACCCATTTGACGAGTCGGTGTAAAAATAAATAAAAATGCGTTTTGAAATTCTATTTTTTACACAATTGCCAACTGTCAAAGAGAGCAGAGAGCAGAGAGAGAGAGAGAGAGAGAGTGTGAAGAGAGCGAGGAAAAACACTGACTAGATCAGACATCTGTTGCTGCGTAGGAAAAACTATTTTCGGTCAGCTATTTTTCATAATTTTCATCAAGTCACGCACTTCTTTTGTTTTTCTCTTTTCGAAACACACACATACAGGCACACAAATGAGGTCATCGTCCAAGCTCGTCAATAAAACAAAAAAAAAAAAACTAAATTCCGCATTTCAAAATGACTGCATGCAATGGCAGTACAAAATCACAAAATAAATAAAGAAAAACATCATAAAAAAAAAAGAAAAGAAAAAAATTAACAAAATGAAACGTGTTTCAATTGCAAAACAGGTTCTAATCGACCAAATAAAGTCTCATAGAACTCAACTAAAGTACAGCATAAAATATAGAAAGAAAGAATAAAGAAAAAAGCTCAACTTGAATTTTGACATGTGCAGACAAGTCAAGTGAGTCATTGAAATTCGTTTGATGTCTCATCAGGAACGACATCATCATCATCATCAACATCGTTACAGCTTGCAACAAGTTTTCAATGAAAATTGAAATAAATTCATTTTTATTAATTAAATACATGACACAATGCATACGATGCCCCAAATGAAAACAAAATTAAAATAAATTGCAATTAATTGTTTTAATTTCTTCTAAATGTAATTGACTGCAAGTTTAATGCGCTACAGCGCCACCTGTTGTTTGTTAGCTTAATCTTAACTAAAGTTCTCAATTAGTGCCGCGATATGGCTAAATTCATTACAAATATCACATTTCATTAATAAAAACTAATCAATTAAGTGCTTAAGTTTAATTATGTTGGATAAGCTACACACAGATACCCTCTAAACAGGGTTAAAGGGGTATGTAGCACATGCAAGTACTTCAAATTTATTTAAATTTATTAAAAGTTGCCAATGGTTCTGTAAAGTCGAGCAGTTTTTACTTACAATCTGTTTCAATACATTTTTACAGGGTATACCTCAAGTCGTGCCAACAGTTAACATGGAAAAACAATTGCTCTACAATTTGCCTACAAAAATTTACACACAATTGAGTTCAATAATCCAGTGTATGATTGAAAATATATAGCTCAAGGACGTTGAAATAATTCCAAAGTTATCCGAGACTGTGCCACGCCCCTTCGCTAGAGGAGGGGGGGGGACTATAGCGGGTATTAATAGCAACCATTTGCTTTGAATCTGTTGAATATAAAAGCTAAAAACAGACAGTCACAGCTTGTATACGATTTCTTGTTTTTGATTTTCTATCTTGACTTTTTTTTTATCTAAAATAAAAAATTAAAAATATTTGTGACGCGACGTCGAAGACGACCGAAATTCAAAACACACACACACATACACACACCGACACACACAACAAAATACAAACATGTATTTTAAGAGAGGAAACGAAACTAAACGATTTCTGAATCGAATTTAAAATGGGGAGCATTTGTTCGTCTGCTTAAAATTGATTTATGTAAATTGCGCAGGGTCTTTATATACTTGGAATAGTAACCAAACTGAAAATGTGTTATGTAATCATGGAACAAAATAAAGATACTATACAGCACTCCAATAATAAACATAAATTACTTAAACAAGTAACGAAAAAACATTCAATACAAAAAAAAAATAAAATTATTTATTTTTTAAATCTTAAACTAAATCAAAAGAGTTTTTTAAAAATATATAAACTTCCATTTTGTTTATTTTAGCTGAGTTTAAATTTTATAAAAGGGAAAGTATTTAAAAAAAAGGTTTGGCTACTTCTGAACATTTTCCCCCCTCCAAAAAAGGCTAAAATGTCTGCACTGTTGCATAGACTTGTAAACTTTGTTTAATTCCAGACTAAATTGTTTATGTACTTACTCCAATTCTGGTTGTCCATCGGCCTCGCACTCAATAATGAATGGCTTGTCGCTCTCCTTGTTCTGTTGCGCCACCTTGAAAAGCAGCTCATCGGTGGGCGGCTGTTTAATCATACGGGGCGGGGAATTGTCTAAAAAGAATGACACAAATAGAGGGAGAGAAAGTAAGAGAAATGAAATGAGTCAAAGATTGTTGGGGACTCTATTAATTTGGCACATAAATTAGACCATGATCCTCTCACTTCTTTTAGTTTTCCCTCTTTCGATTTCTCAATCTCTATTTAGTTCACTTAGTGTTTATTTTTATCAACTGGCATCGCCGATGTTATTTTGGCTGTTTTTAATAGCCCATATCTATGGGGAGCTATGTCTCCCAGTTTTTCAGGTAGCTTAACTAAACGATCTTGTCAATTTGTGGGTCTCCAGAGATCAGAGCCAAGCACAACTATAATAGAGACAAGTTCCTTAATTTATGCTCCTAAAAGTCTAGTTTTTCTACTTCAACTTTTACGAATATAAACACAAAGAAATCTGATATATGATTTATGAAATGAATACAAACCTTTTCTCAAGCTAAGTTTGTTTAGTAACAAAGTAGCATTGCCAGTGAAACGTTTACGAAAATATCAAATAAAACAAGAAAGAATGCTACAGTCGCCCCGCGACTTTAGGATACCCGTTACTCAATGTGCGACCGATTGTTGCTATGGGAGCTATACGATATAGTTGTCCGATTTGTATGAAACTTGGTCAGTGCATTTATGTTATTGATAAATTTATTCTGTATCAGTTTCATTAGGATAGCTTGGTAAATACAGAAAAGTTTCATACAAATTCATACTAAATGCAAATTTTTGACCTATTGTCCCTATGGGAGCTATACGATATAGTAGTCCGATTTCTATGAAACTTGGTCAGTATATTTATATTTATGATTTATTTATTTTGTGTCAGTTTCATTAAGATAGCTTGGTCAATGCAAAATTTTTTCATACTAATTTATATTTGGAGCGTGTTTTTGACCGATCGGCCCTATGGGAGCTATACGATATAGTTGTCCGACTTCGATCAAACTTGGTCAGTACATGTACTTCATAGACATGTACTCTTCGTGTGAATTTAGTTCAGATAGCATTGCTAACAAAAAAGTTTTCTATACTAAAACATTCAAGTTTTATCTGTACATTTACCTTTATATGAAGATAGAACGCCCTAAAGTGGGGGTGTCAAAAAACAAAAACAAACTCGTACTGCTTGGGTATTGTACCTTTCATTTGCGACCCCTTTCACCTTTCTAGCTCTTATAGTCTCTGAGATCCTTTTGTTCATACAGACGGACGGACGGACGGACGGACGGACGGACGGACGGACGGACGGACGGACAGACGGACAGACGGACATGGCTATATCGACTCGGCTATTGATGCTGATCAAGAATATATATACTTTATGGGGTCTGCCACGCCTCTTTCTGCCTGTTACATACATTCCAACGATTACAATATACCCTTGTACTCTACGAGTAACGGGTATAATGATATAAATTCAAGCTTAATTGTTAGCAAACTGTCACTGCCTATAAACGTTTACAAAAACAGGCAGACGGTTAAATTTACTTTCATAAACAAGTCAAAGCTTGTGCCGCCAGTAAAACGTTTACGAATGAATACACATAGGAATTGAACTTTCAAACACTACGACGCTAGCAAAGCGAATGCATTTGACATTGAAATTGATAAGACAGCTTAACAAAGTATTGTCAATTGAACACGACACGATGCTCTGAATAGAACTTTTGCTATGTAGTTTATACACTGTACGAAAATAATAACCTATTCTTGATTTCTGTTTGAATTTTATAACAACAAATTGAGCTTATATTTTGTAAATTAAGTTAAACACACACTTAAATGGCAAGCTTTAAGTAAACTGAGCTAGAAATCTGAAAATATTTGGTACACTATCAACTACTATATGTTTAATTCGATAGGACTGATTTTAAATGCGATTTTTTGATTTTTTTCAGTGCAGTTTTCACTCTGAGTTCCACTCTCGTGCTTGATTGATTGCGTTGCTGGGGGGTTAAGGTTACGTAAATATCACACCGCAGTAAAAAGTTAGCTTAATTCAACAATTTAAAGACCTGACGACCTGTTGCACATCTCACGTCAATTCTTGGTCTAGCAAGTGGCTATGCTATATAATACCATACACTCTAGTCTTACATTAAAAAATAAACCTTTAGACTTATATACTTCAATAAATTATTTCATTATTGATGACTTTAACTACGGCAAATAAAACCAAAAATTTCTTTAATCCTTGAATTTTTTTTTTGATTTCAAATTTTCGACAGATAACAAGAAAGAATGCTATAATCGCCCCGCGACTTTCGGATACCCGTTACTCAATGTTCGACCGATTGTTCCTATGGGAGCTATACGATATAGTAATCCGGTTTGGATTAAACTTGGTCAGTATATGTACGCCATAGAAGTGTACATCCTATGTAAATTTGGTTCGGATAACGTAACTAACAAAAAAGTTTTCTATACTAAAACATGCTATGTTTACCTTCTTTTACCTTTATATGAACATAGAACGCCCTTAAGTGGGCGTGTCAAAAATCAAAAACAAACTTGTACTGCTTGGGCATTTTATCTTTTATTTGCGACCTCTTGGGTCTTTCTAGCTCTTATAGTTGCTGAGATCCTTTTGTTCATACAGACGAACAGACGGTCATGGCTATATCGACTCGGCTATTAATGCTGATCATGAATATATATATACTTTTTGGGGTCTGCCACGCCTCCTTCTGCCTGTTACATACATTCCAACGACTACAATATACCCTTGTACTCAACGAGTAACGGGTATAAAAATCAAATTTTTAGCTGGTGTAATTAAAGCTAATCTTGAAACCAAGCTAAAACCTTGAGGGAAAATCTTAGTTATGATCAAAACTGATTTTAGAGAAAAGGGTATGAGTTTTTCTTAAGTGTACGATTGTAGATTACAGATTACATGTGAACTTTTTACTTACTCATTGCCGTTGTGCTGCCCAAAATGGCAGCAAGTAATATCGCGGCCAGCATCGTTGACTGCCGCCGCATTTTGGTTGCTTTTGTTGTTGTTGTTGCGGATTTTCTTCTTCTTTCTACTGCACTTGATGTTGTTGTCTCTGATGTGAGAGGAGAATCTACAACTAGCTGCGCAGTTGTATTGTCAATTGTTGTACTTGTCTGGAATGTTTTCTTTTCTTTGCTTTCTATTTTTTAATTTATTTTATTATTTGATTTTTCTTTTTCAAGTTCTCACAATTTTGCATACAAGTGAACGTTTTTCCTTTCGGCATGTATGCACTATATATTAAGGTGAAAAGTAGTAGACAGAGGGAAATAAAGTGGATGAGAATCAACAACAAGAAACACACATTGAGTCACTTTTTACACTTAAACGCTAACGACACGACACGACATGACACGACACGATGCAACAAGAAAATCTTTAAGCCAGAAACCAGTTTACAACACTGTCCCACTGCAGTGCTAGTAGTAAAAGTTTTTCTTTTGTTTTCTGCAAATAGAAGAGAGAGAGAAAATTATATAGTTATTATAAGTGGTATTGTTATTAAGTATTATGTTGTTGAAAGTATTGTTTAATGTTTAACAGATGCCTTCATTTGGCTGAGTTTTCCATGAGTTAAAATCAAAAAAGATTCAAAAATATATTTTGAATTGCTGAAAATATTTATTTTAAGCATTTTAACGCCACATGGCACACAATAAATCGCTTCTACACATCTCTACTTAATTAAGTAAATAATAACGTGTATTATACACAAAACAGACGATAACAATATAGGCAAAAGTTATACAAGTTCCTATGGAGTAGTTATCAATTCCAAGAAAAAGCTTTCAAGTCACAAAATTCTAGTTAAAAACTCATGTATAAATTTGCAAGTCCTATGGGAAAAGAATTCTTATTTTTTTAAAGGAAATTTTTCACCCAATTTGTTGCTTAAAATTTTTTTTTATTAAAGTAAGTGTGTTTAGATGGCTTTATTATTTAAATAGTAAGCAGCATTTCACATAGTTTTGAGCTAATTTTCTGCCAAACTTAATTGTATAATCCAATCAATCTTTTTAGACCAGTAAGCTCTCAGCTCTGTAATTTATATATTGCCGTAAGTAATTGCTATAAATCGTATACCCTTGATATATCGAGGGCTCAATGGTATTTGAGGTGCGTGTAAGTCGCTTGATTAGAGACTTGGAAACGCTTGAGCTCATTCCCAGCAATGCGACCATCAAAGAGGAGCACTTGAAAATCGATAATTGGAATTATTACTTTGTGACTGCTGCTTGGGCAAGAAAACGACGACGATGTCATCGGAAGTGGTCAACAATATTTTTTTTTTTTTTTTTTGCCAGACTGACAGTCTGTTGGGCAGACAGAAAAGTGTCAATGAATCAATTGGAAAATGCGCACAACTGGACTAAAAATACGTGTAGCTCTTGATGGGGGCAGTGGAAATGCTGTTTCCATCGTCATAGACCTAATTCCCAAATGCCATTCAATTGTGTCAGCCCAACTGAGACTGAGTGAGAGACAGGGCCAACTACATGGCCAGTTAGCATTGGAATGCCACAAAAAACAAAAGGGGTTCAAGAAATGAACAACAGAAAACACAAAACTGAAAACAAAACAAACGCTAATTGAATTAGCGTTAAATGTAAACGGATCTCCTGCAGTTCCAAAACTGCCATCAAACTGGCTAAAATGCTACACTGCAACGGACGTTTTTGTTACCTTAACTCGCCATAGTATCGACTAGTTCCAACACAATAAATAAATCCAATTCAAGTAACAAAATGAGTCACCATTTGGCACAGGATACACAGCAGCCGGAGAGAGGCAGACACAGTCTGCGCGGCATCATGGATATACGTAATCTCTGTCAGCGTCTGGATGTGGATAGTCTCAAAGGTGAGCCAGCAAAAGCTCCAATATGAACTAGTTCGACTACACTTAACGAGCTTTGTTCGTTAAACTCAAAAAAGAGTTGAACTACATTTTTGTACACTTTTGTTGAACGGAACTAGTTCCAAAACTTTAAGACTTCAAATTGTAGACAGCAAAATTTTACATTTTTGTGTAACTTGAAGCTGCAAACAAAATAAATATTTTTTTCTTCCTTTACTGGTTTGGAACTAGTTCAAATACTTTTCAAGTGAGCTTGAGGAAAACTTTCCAAAAAAACGTTGTAGGAAATCATTTAAAAAAAATCTTAAAAATAAATTTGCGGTTTTCCTTTAATATTTAATATTTATTTGAGTTTTTGCGGTACTTTTTTTATTCCGAACGGAACAAGTTCCAATAAAGTGTTTGCCAACAAAAAAAAAAAAAAAACAATTGGACCCTGCATTTGCACTCCACTCGATAAAAATAGTTCGTAGTGTTAAGAAAAAATATACTAAAAATATTTTTTAAAAATACTAATATACTAAAAATACTAGAAAAAAAAATACTTAAGTCATATTTGTTGTCCTCTTCAGAAACAACTAATAAATCATGTTTTCTGCAGTAAAAAATACTCAACAATTTTAAGAAAAGACCACTAATAACATTAAATCTTAACCTCATTTCTTTTAGCCAAATTGCCAGCGTTGCCACAATTAAAATTGCCAAAATCGTTGCCCAAATTGCGTGGAGCACGTCGAATTTTTCGCACCTCCCGGGAGAATGTCAATGCCAAGAGTGGAGCAGCTAATGCAACAACAGGAGGCACCGCAGGAGGAGTCTTAGGTGTAGGGCCAGCAGCAGGAGGCGTTGGAGGGGCACTGGGAGCAGGTGGCATGGTGGGACTGGGAGTTGCTGGTCTGCCACATGCACAGTTCATCAATCGCACGCCGCAACGCATCTCGACAATCAGTTCATTGATGCAGGAAACTTCACAGGCACAGCCAAGTGGAGCGACGTACCTCAGTGCTGGCAGCCTTGATGATGATTACTATGCACCATATGGTGGCAGTAGCAGCAACAATCTGGAGTCAGCACGTGTCTCTCGACCCATAAGTCCCATTAAAATACCAGCTGGCGGGTATCAGGAGCAGGAGGCGGGACAACAAGCGCCAGCAGGTGGAAGTCTTAGCCAACGATTGCAACGTGGCTACAAAAGTCTCAGCGAATTGCGGCTAAAACATCTGTTTGCCAAGCAGACGACGGTGCGCAAAGATGCCATCGAGGTGCACCACTATGTGGCACAATATGAGGCAGATCGCAGGGTAGAGCAGGCGATGCAGACGCGCAGAGATCGACAGATTGCCGACAATTATGATATACACATCAGCACGTTGCCGCCAACGCGACAGAATACGCAGAAGCGAGGCGATGAGGAGGAGGAAGAGGAGCAGGGAATTGTGGAGCATGTGCGTCGACGTCAAGCAGAGCATAGCGGCGATGAGAGCGGCCTAGAGACACCACCAACGCCAGCACCAGCACCAGCTAAGGGTGGCAAGAAAACAGGCATTGCTGCCACCAGGTTCGCCAAAGTGCGACAACCACCGCTGCACATGCCCATGGAGCAGGGACACGAGCAGGAGCAGGAGCAGGAGCAGGAACAGGAGCAGCCACAGGGCAAGCAGCCAATGCGACAGGCAATGCGACAGAACCTCAAACGTCTACGCAAATCCATGAAACGCGTGCAGCGACAGCCGAAGCAAAGCGGCGATGAAACCGATGAGGACGAGGAGGGGCAGGAGAGCAGGGCGAGAAGGGGCAGAGGCAGCACGCTGCGTGCACGTCTGCGCAAATTCGCGGGCAGTGAGCAGCTGCAGCAGCGTTGGCGTAAAAGTTTCAAGGGCAGCGACGCAGCAGAGAGCACGAGTGGAGTGGGTACGGCCGCAGGAGTTAAGGCTAAAGCGGGTGTGGGTACAGCTGGAGGAAGTACGTCCGGAGTGCCTACGTCTGGACTGGGTGCAGCTGGACTGGGTATAGCAGGACTGGGTACGGCTGCGGCCGGTGTGGGTGCTCAGCTGGAGCGTACCATAACCAAGCTGAATGAGAAGCTGCAAAACTTGAAGTTTTTTCAGGCTAAAGGGTCACAGCAGATGGTCAATAAACCCAACACGGTGGGACGTGAACCCAACGAGATTGATGACGAGGAACTTGGGGGCACCTATCATCACAGCGACAGCAGCGACGACAGCGACAGCGTCAGCGATCCCTTTGTGGACGACGAGGAGGAGCAGCAGCAGCCGGAACAGGATACGGAACGGGAACGGGAACAGCAGCCATCACAACCACAAGGAGTGGATGCCAGCAATCTGGTCAAGCATCAGACAATGGCAAGACTTGCGCAGTTACAGGCAAACTCATCGACAGCTTGGAGCAGTGAGTCCCTGGAGGAGGATGGCCCAGTGGACCAGCAGTTGGCATGCACCGCCTCCGATTATCCCCGTGTGCTCATCCATCAGCAGCACACGGATGCGTACGAGTCCACGCTGATCATAGCGGTGGCCACAACGCCATCGCCAACACCTTCCCCAACAGCAGCTGATAAAAGACCTCTTCCAGCGGTACCTCAGTGGTTGCCCAACGAACAGATCATTGCGGGCTTCAAGGAGCAGCAGCAGTTAGGAACAGGTGCCTGGCCTGGTCCCGCGCTATACAAGCCCAAGAGCATAGACATCTTTGAGAGCGACGGCGGAGCAGCTGCCGCCTTTGCCGACTTCGAGGAGGCGCTGCGCAATGCGCCTGTACTGAGGATCAGCGCCGACAGCAGCTGCGAGAGCAACGAAGATGCCGACGACAGCAGCTCTAGGGTGACCCGAATACGCTTGCAGACGCCTAGGATTGGCAACAGCTGCGAGAGCCTCATGGAGCAGCAACCACTCGAAGAAGATGATGATGGCGTGGAAATGGAGGAGGAGCAAGATCAGCAGGTGGAGGCGGTGCAGCTGCCTCCGGAATCGGAGCGTCCGCCATCGGAGTCACCACCGCCACCACCGCTGCCCCAGCGACGTCCACCACCGCCAGTGATCATGGCGCCCATTTACGATGCTGTGCCGCCACCGCTGCCCATCAGCAAACCACCAGCACCGCTAGCAGCTCCCCCATCACCACTCGCAGCAGCGCCCATTGTAACTCCCCGCAACTCACCCACAGTACCCGCAATGACCTTGAGCCGTTTACCACAGCGCAGCGTCTCCATGACACGCCCCGGCAAGCCACTGGTGAAGACCAGCTCACTGCGTCTCACCTACAACGAGCAGATGCATCCCGCTGACTTTGGCAAGGTCAACAAACTGATCTCACGCTTCGAGGGCCGACCACGCCTCTGTGCCCGCCGCCTACACAGCGAGGAGCTCACCATTTGCAGTGACGAGGAATCCGAGCAACTTTCTCCTACTCCGACGCCAACACCGACGTCTGCGAGTCACCTCAAACGGAATAATAACAACAATAACAACACCATACCCGACATTATAACCACTGAAGCCGTTGCCCCTAATCACCTCGAGAACTCAGCGCAACTGAGCTTGGATCGACAGAACTCGAATTGTAGTCGCAGTGAATACGGCTCTCCACTCTCGTACTCTCGCAATGCCACGCCCACAACAGCTGGAGCGGCTCTACAACCGCAAGCCCAACCGCAATCACAACGAAGCCAGGCGCGCAGAAGCCGACGCTCCATGACCCGAGACGATGATAATTTTTACAGCTTTGATAGCGACGAAGGTGCGTACTGCTACCCCGATCACTATGCTCCTACCGCTACCGTTCCTCTCTAGGGCTGCCACGATTAATTCACTACAACATTTGTAATTTATCGATTTATTTATATGCCTTAAGGCATTATCGATTATTCTGTACAGTACTTAAAAGAAGTGCAGAGTTTGTCTAACAATAACATGGCTAACAGTTGGTTAAAGGCGTCGCCGATAACAATTGTTATATCCATTACTGATTTATCGATTAATTCGATTATTAGACTTTCTGTTTAGTATGAATAACTTTGTTAAAGTTCGAGATATCTAAGCTTAGTTCAGATAGAAGAGCTATAACATAAAGCCCAAATTTACTACTTATTAATAATAAGTAGTTAATAATTTCGATTAATCGATTAAGCTTCTCCAGACAAAAAACTATCAACTCACTGACCACCTTCTTTACAGAGAACAGCTACTACTCCATAAGTCCCTCAAGCAGCAGTCGCTACGTGGTCGAAATTTGAATGGGAAAAATCACAATTTTAATCGTAAGCTTAAATCAAACAGAAAATAAAAAAAAAAAAATTAAAAACTTGCTATAATTTTAAATCCTCTTTACAAAAAAAAAAAAAAAAAAAAAAACAATTTATAATTTCATTTTGATGCAAGAATCAAAAAGCGACATAGTTTCATGGAATACCCTTAATGTAATGAGCTACTTCTTATAAAAAATGTCGATTAATCAATTGGAATTGAACTCGGTTACACTCTTAAGCAAATAAATATATTAGTCATATAATTGCTTTCATTTAATTCTAACTTACACTTAAGCAAGTTTTATTTACTCTCTAAAAAAAAATGGTTTTTTTTTTGTAGTTTTAAGAAAGTGTATTTAAAGTATGTAATAAAATTTGTTGGATCGTTGCGAATGCTTCGGAAGTTGATTAATATTGTAGCTAATGGGGGTTGTTCTCAGGGTGTGCGCACGCGCCAGCTGACACTGTAACGCATACCAGGGGTGGCTATGAGCAGCGATCGTTCGGGGTGGCAACCCCTACCACTCGAGCATGCACCCCTATGGCCAGACAAAGAATCTGCATTTGACTGCACCGCTGAGCGCGGTTTAATTGATAATTTATGCTAATTAATTAATTATAACTCTACCCGCTTACGTCATGGGTGGCAACACTGTTCCTGAAGACTGAAGGGGGTTAGATTCAAGATCTGCTCTCAACTGTTACTAATTCTTGAAAACAAAACAACTAAACATCTGGCAACGCTGTAGGGCAGTTTAAAATACTTTTTTAAGTTGACTTTGAGTTTCTTATTTATTTTAAGTTTATTTACAAATTATTAAAATAATAATACATATTTTTCTAGAGTGAAATATTTTCTTTTAATTAAGCATTGCAGCAGTGCTAAACTTTAACTGAAATATTTCATAAAAGTACGCTCTATTATTGCTGATCTCTAGATTTAAAATATTTTATGAAAAGAAGTCGAATGTTCGGAACTCACAAATATTTTTATTTTTGTATAGAAATTTCTTGTAATTATTCACCAAAATTAACCCAATTTGGGGAATACTTTGGTCTGTCAAACGCCTAATCACCGTGCACATTGTTAATTAAAATTAAGTGATTCTTAAAGTCATTCATAACCGTCACAGCTTTAATTAGCTTGATTAATATTTTTAGGGGGATTTGTTATTATTTGAGAGGAGTTTCCCATGACATTTGCATGTTGAACTTCAGTTAAGAAGCACTACTAAAATGCTGACTCTGATTTAAATTTTATTTAAAATTTTAAAGAGTTTTACAATTTTTATTGGTATGTCTTATACTCCGATATTTCCCTCAGATTTGCCTGAATTTTCTTCTCCATAACTGTCTCTTATTCAGCTGCATTTTCATGCTTTACAGCTGCCTTAATTTTGCCGCATTGAATGTCCTTTCGTTTGGTATTGAAACTTGGCCTTGGCCCCACAGCTGCAGTGGTTTCGCCTCCCTACTTCACCGTCGCCTCTTGAGGGTCACTTGAGGCAGCTTAGCATCTGTCTCTCGTTCAGACCGATTTGGCACAGCTCTGGGTGATTAAGCGGCTTAGTTTATTTGAGCTGACCTGAAGTAGCAGCCACACAAATGGCAGACTCTTGAGTCAACATTGCGCATACGCCTTGTGTGACTAATTCAATTGATTGCAACTGTTGAACGAATCCCTAGAACGTGCCTAATTAAAAAGAATTCATAGTTGCTGCTGCTTGTCCCTTGTTCATTTGCCCGCATTCGAGCGTATTAAATGCCAATAAATTTTGTAAATTGAGAGAAAAACTACAAACGCACTAAGGGGGGTTGGGAAAGTGTGTGGAAATTTCTATATACTCTCAGAAATGCCCTATATATATATATATATGTAAAAGTCTTGCAACACCAGCAGAAACAACATCAAGATGCACATTAACCTCATCGACAATGACTTTTGAGCAATTAATTTGAAAATCGTTTAGCCAAAGGGAGAGAGGGAGAAAGCAGTGGGAAATCAGCGGTAGGTGGGGAGGAAAAGTTATGGCACAGTTGCTGGACACGAGCATAGGTCCAGGCAGCTGAGGCAGCTGAGGCAGCAAAATAAAAACAAATATTGAAAGAAACTCCTGGAAAACGATAGGAAACTGTGCACAAAACAAATGAATCAGTCATCACAGACGGCAACTGTATATAGGTAAATATATATACACACATTTAATATCCTGTTTCCTCAGTTCAACCCTCGACTGCAGAGTTATTTGACACGCGACTGGTAGACATGAGAAATTGGGAATTGAGAATTCGGACTGTGACTGTGACGCAGACGGGGATGTTTGCCCCTCACCCTGCAACAGTGGCACCTACCTACCCCTTAGCTCCCTACCCTATGCCATATGCTTATCCCGCTGGCCAAAAAACCCGGTAATGTCTAATCAAACTGTTGTGCACAACCAACAACCACCAACGGTTTTTAGGCTCGTTAATGGTCGGTGGTTTTTGGGCATTTCAATTTATACAACTGCTGTGTGTGGTCAGTGGGCAAAAGAGCCACACACAGAGTGAAAAAGAAAGTAGCTTGAAAAACCACCAGAAATAGCCGTAAAGCAAGCCAAAGCCGCAGCACTGCTTAGCATGAATTGTTTATGAATCAAAGCTGGAGCTACTGATACTGCCAAAAGTTTCCAAATGCCCTTAACGCCCACCTCAGCCCGCCCTATTGCCCACTCTCCTCTGTGACCCTTACAATTTTATGGCTTATTAGTTATGCCACACCCCAGTTATCAGCTGATAAAATCAAACTCAGGTGTCATGCCAAATGCACTTGAACCACTTATTGTACCGGTTTTCTGGTAAGAAGCTTTAAAGCTTCAAGCGAAGCTTTCACTGCATCCACTGATTGTTTTACACACATGCACCCTTACACACACACACACACACTTGTTTGCGCTTTGGTATGCAAAGCGAAGAATAGAACGTGCTTTGCATGCTACTGTACTTTAAAGTACAGCTAAGCTTGACTAAAAAAAACAAATCTCACTGACTCTAACCGTTATAAAAAGTATTACTTTAGTTGTATTTTTAAATTATTTACTAAGTTAAAAATTAAATTATTAATTAAAAAATCGCTTAGTAAAAAATACTTTAAAATTATTGCAATATTCTAATTTAAATTTTTTTAGATTTAAAACAAAATATTTTTTTTAATTTTTTGAACATTTTTTATGCTTGTTTATTAAAAAAAAATAAAAAATTTAATGCAGAAAAGTGTATGAAAAACTAATAAAAGTTAATCATACATATGTAAGCAAAATAATTTAAAAAAATTTAATATAGATTAAAAATTTTTGATAAAAAATTTATTTTAATTTTATTTTATTTTATTTCAAATTTTATAATTTTTTTAATTTTCATAAATTTTTTAATTATACAACTCTATTTTCTTTCACATTAAAAAACAAAAGAAAAACATTTACCAATTAAGTTTTAATAATAGAAAAATACAAAAATAAATAATAAATGATTTGAAATTAAAAAAAAATGTATTTCCCGGTCCCTTGAAGCAATTTAGTGACGTCAGCAAATCCTTAAGTGTTCAAGACATTTTACTTAATGGTTTGCTACATTAGCATTGAGTGGCGTACACTTGAGCGAATCTCCACTGTATGTATAAAGAAATATTATCACAGGCACGTAACAATAATAAAGCCGATTTGCAGTGTTCAATAATGCGAATTATGATTGAAATGCAAATTTTAATGGCATTGCTGGAGTGCCACACAGATGCTCCACGCCTGCGGTGATTCACACAAATGTAGATCACAGCAGATGTGTAATGCATTATATAGTAGACTATATACACACATACACACATATGTATATACTTATAAATTGCTATATACCATATGCAAATTAGTCACCTTAGAGCTGAGAGGCGGCTTTTAACTAAATTTGCCAAACGGTTGCAGACAAAATCTCCCCCATTTTTGCACTTGGGAGGCAGCTTGTGTTTCCGGACCACACTGGGAGTTCAATGAACTTGGCCAACTGCAAACATAATGCAATTTATGAAATGACAAGTAAACTGAGACAACGGTAGAGCGTTATTACTTAATCATCCCGTTTGCCGATGTGTATGATAATGATGATATTGAAAACACACACACACACCCCACACATCACACTCACACACCCGTTGCCAAGTCTTGCAAACGGAAGTTTGAGGCTTAAAAAACAGTAAAGCAACTTTTTATTATATCCGAGTTGCATTATCAAAACCAGATTTGAGATATATATTTTGCCGACTGTTCAAATCATAACAGTTACCTGCCGGTAGGCAAGTATACACTTTAGGCCAGTTTTTCTATAGGAATGAAATCCTGACTTGTATAACTTTACTAAAAATCACATAAAATTATTTATTTTTATTTTTAATTAATTTTTGTGCTTTATTAGAATAAGTTCTGACTTCATACTTTTAAATGACATACTCCAAGAAAATTTCAACAATTTCAAAGCTACTAGACAACCCATAACTTATTTTCTGCCAATCTATGATATATTTTGCCAAAGAACTTAATAAATTTGTAGTAGTCTAAAAGTTATAAATAAGTTGCTTAAAGACTTTTCTGGCCATTGAAATAAATAATATTTATTGAAATCCAAATAAATTCAATAAGTTCGACCAGTAATCATTTCTTAACTTATTTTAAACTCTGTTTAGTTAGTAAAAAATGTAATTAATTCTTAAAAAACTATTTTCAACAATTTGTAATCAGTATTTTAAGTTTAAGTAAATCTATGTGTAGCTTTCACTTCTCTCTTAAAAGCTCTCATCAATCTGACACTAAATCATGTAGTTACTGTGACATTAATTTAAGATTAAAGCTTTTCAAATCAGCAGCTGGCAGTGAGGGCTTTAAAAAAAAAAGCTCATTATTTTTTTTCGAGCATTTATTTTTAAGAATTTATTAATGAAGAAATCGAATGGAGCTTGAAGACTGACTCAGTCAGCTCAGCTTGATGATTATCTCTGATATGCGTTGTGACTGTATCTTTGTATCTTTATCTGTGAGTGTGTATTGACTGTATCTACAGACACACCCATTCAAACAGACAAGTTTACGATGCGCTTTTGTTATTGTTCTTACTTCTTGTGGCTTTTCTTTTTACTCGCTTTTTGCTGACAAATTCAGTTATGAGATATACAAAAACAAAAACAGAGAATAAATTATATTTTCAGCTAAGCAAAATCTGGTGTGATTTTGGTATTTACACTAAGTATTTAAGTTACTTATTTAATCATATATGATTGAAACTGGTACAAATATTTTTCCAAAAATTAAAATTTATGGACTTTAAATTTCTTTATGAGTCATGTCAATTTTTGAGCATCACTTCTTTTGATTTGGACTGCACGATAATCAAGAAAAGGTGAGTCAAAATAAATTGAATGTCAAGAGTAGAAAGTGTGAAAATCGTAGAGTTCTCTTAGAGAATAATTTAATTTAGCAACTGTCAACACATTTAGCTAAAAGAAACAGCAAAACTCGACATTAGTTAATTAATAGCACCGTAACTTAATTTGCAAGTATTTAGACAACTTTCTTAGTTGGCTAAGAGACCCATGTTGACCACGTTTTTAACCCAAATGACAAGTGGCAATTGTTAGGCACGAAAAAAAAAAACAACGGTGCAGGTAAACAGGGATGCCAACAATGTGAAGAAGAAGCTGATGATGAACAACAAGAAGAGCATGACGAGAACTATAAAGAAGAACAATTCACGGCATCAGAGTTGACGGCAAAAATAGCTTGAATAAGCTAAAAATAGAGTTAGCTTTAAATGCTAGCATGAATTAATTTTTAAGCTCAAACCTTTCATAAAAATTTAAAAAAAAATATCCATTTAAGAATAGAAAAAAATTCAACTGAAAACCAATATATATTTAATATATTATATTAAACTAAAAATATAATACTGTTTAAAAATTACTCAGTATAATAATGATGAATAGCTACAAATTTACCGATATTAAATACAAAATGTTTTTTATATTTTTATGCATATTTTTAAAAGTGGTTAACATTTTAATCAGAAAAATAAATTACAAATTTAATTCAAATTTATTTAAATATTTTAAACTGTTTTCGTACCGACATTTCTTTTTTTCTGCTGTGTAAAATAATAATTTATTATTATTAATATTCAAGAACAACTTTGGGATGCTAAAACCTAGCTAAAAATAAAAAGCTAAAAGCGCAACACTGGTATGCAAATTCTTAAATTTGTTTTTTTTTCTGTTGTTTTAGCCAAGTTGTGATGTGTGCAACTGTGCCACATGAATGGTTAGTGAGATTTAGTGAGTTCCGACCACTTGAGAGTGCAATGCACTCGACGCCGACAGCGCAACGGTAATAAGTGCCCGCAAATGATAATAAAACATGCGAAAACAGAGAAAAAAAAAATGTAAAGGTGAGGAAAAAATAACAAACATTAAGCGGCGGCAACAACGGAGCAAAAAAAAAAGCCGCTAAAACCGCAGCAAACGCACAGTTGTTATCGGTGTCGTTGCTGTTGTTGTTGTTTTGCAGCTCCTAGCTGAGGTCGTCGGCCAACTAACCGCCAGGTAAACACAGTGTTAACGTTAACACTGACGTTGGCCAAGCCACAAGCCGTTTACATGTTTTAGCCAACATCAGACTGTTGAAAACTTTTGCTCTATTTAATATTAATGTTTTGTGAACTTTTAGAGTGATTATTTTCATACAAATCATACTAATTATCGACGCATAGTTACCCTTTAATGAGTAATGTATAAAGCGTTTTTAAAGACAGTTTTTATTGTTGAATAGTTCAATTTAAAACTAAGTAATTAAATTTTAACATATTTGTAATATATGCGACTAACAGATACCCTATAAAATGCAAATTGTTTGTTGATAAAATTTTCGCTTTATCTAATTTGATAACAATTGTAGTTTAATTACCTAAAAATAGCAAACATTGTTTTATAAGGTATGCACGAAGCATAGATACCCTTGTGTGTAATTTGTTTCAGGACAATTAAGGAAGTTTCGTTTTAAACCTATTTTCTGCTAAATTTTTTTAGTGTTGAAAAAAAATGTATTTTTTAGAACTTTGATTACTTTAAAAAAATGATTTGCAAATCAGTTGAAATAAATTTTATATTTGCAATGCTATTTCCGACACTTAAAAGTAAATTGGAACAAGATTTTTAATTTTTTTTTTTTCTGCTCATTGAAAGCGAAGCGATAAAGAAATGAAGTAATTTAAATATGCACATTTTTGTTGTTCTTGTTCTTGTTGTTGTTATTGTTGCTCTTGTTGTTGGTGATGTCATTCGCCGGCCTGGTATTTGTTTATGAGCTTGTTCAGTCTTGTTTGTTTACGTACTTATTTGTTTGTTTGTGTGCGTGTGTCTATGTCTGTGTGTGTGCATATTTCCTGCTCCAAGGCAAAATTGTTGGCGCTTTTATTGATTTTTCTTCGTTTCCTTTTCCTTTTTGTTTTTTTTTTTTTGTAGGCCGACAGAAAAAGGATTTGCTACGCAAAGGGGAAGTGAATGGCAAAATTGTGGGGCAGTGCAGTGTTGTCAGAGTATTACACTTTATACTCTACTTCAACAAAATCGACTAGTTTATATAAAGTTTATAAATAAATTTATAAAAAAAAAAGGTAAGAATTTTATAGTACGATTTTTTTTTAATTTAAATATTGTAATCCATAAATTTAAATGTTTCAAAAAGAATAATTTTAGATTTAATTAATAAAATTATTTAATTATTTTATAACTAAAACCGCTGAAACTCTGGCTAAAACTCTGTTCTTTTAAGCAAAATGACAGCACTAGGCGCAATGGGGTTGTGGACTTAAGGCGTGTCACGGCTGGCATGCAACAAACAGGCCAAAATGACATCATTATGAGAGGCCTCAAGCAACAACAGCACGAACGGTAGCAGGACAAAATTTGTCATTCATTTTTCAAGTCAAAATTCAAAAAAAAAAACAACAAAAAATTGAGCGCATTTTTCGCGCTGCTTTTGCGACAGCTTCGGTACATCAAAAGCGTAGGAGAGGCAATAAGAGAGCCGAAGAAACACAGAGAGATGAGAGTTGAGGTGAGGTGCGCTGAGGAAACTGAGGCAATGAGAGAATGCCGGTTGATGGCATGACGCAATCATTCAACATCGTGGAACTAAAGCAGCTGTTTGGCAAATTCAATAAAGAAAAGAGTATAAAAAACACAAAAAAACAAAAAAAAAACAGACGGCGTCGAAAAAATGCTCTGGTATAATCTCCACATGTTAGCCGAAAGATACAAATGTATCTGGCAGATACACACCAGCAGACGGCTACAAATAGTGTAGCCTTTTTATATTCTTTTTCTTAGCAGTATAAAACATAAACACATCGATATAATCGTTAAGAGACTTTAACAATTTTTAATTTGAAATAATTTTTGTTCTTTTTTTTCGGTTTCATTTTTAAATTTATTTTTGGGGCGTTTCAATTTTATTATAAGAGAAAAAAAAAACATTAGCACAAATCGTATGTAGAGCATAGAGAGAGTGGGAGAGAAGAATCTGCGATGATGATATCATATGAGATATGAATCTACACAAAAAAAAGTTGTTAAAAAAATAACAAAAAATTGAAGACGAAGATCTTAAAAAATGATAAATTTCCATGAGGCAATCAATGAATTTGTAAGAAAAGTTTCAAGCTATAAAAATAAATTTTGTAAGAAAATTTTTGCTATACGATAGGTCAGTGTTGGAAATGCTTACAAATATTCACTTTTAATAGGCGAGGGAGAGAGAGGCAGAAAGAGAGAGGTGCTGACGAATATGGTAATGTCGAATGTCAAATGGCAAATAACTAATGACAATAAAAACTAAACGAGCCATGACGATCAAAAATAAATATGCCAAAATGCGTGACAAATAACCACTACCTCTCCTCTCTCTCTCACTATCTCTTTCTAGCCAGCACATAGCTTAATTACACCGCCACTAGATTTGTGTATACCATTAAATTGCCATACAGTTGAGTAGATCGACGAAAATGTTCAGAATTTCTGGATTTTATGCTCTGATATCGCTTTCAATTGTCGGTCGGTAATTATAATTAATCGCCATGGGGGACACCCATAAGTGCTTATTAAAAAAAAACCTCAAACAATTCCAGAAGTTTCAATATTTAACGATAACACACAATGGCATAATTAAATATTTGTTTCCAAATCAATTAATCGTGCAGAAGTTTAGGTTTTATAATTTTAAAATATAATACTACCCTATATAAACTTAAAAACCTGTTAACACGTTTAATTAGGCCAATACAAAATAGGAATTACTAAACTAAATTACGAACAACTTTTCTAATTTCCATAAATATAAACTAGTTCTAAAAAATTATTATAACACTTCGATCAATTGCTCTAATAATTTGTGCTACAGACTGGCATACCATTTGTATAACAGAAGCACTTGATATCGAAAACAACAAAACAAAGGTAAACAAAAAACAAAAAAAAAACCTTCGCTTGATGGATTCTCTTATTTTATCATCATCTCACCGCACAGTGGTTTCATGTGTTTGTTTTCAATGATGATGTCATCAAAAATGAGCATAAAAAATTGCGTACGTTTTCATTTACATTTGCTTCTTGTATTCTCTTTTCTTTTTTGCTAAAGATCTTTTGCACACAGGCGTGAATTTATTGATACACGTACACGCACATACACATACACATACACATGTGTTTAAATTGATTGCACGTCTCGGTTTAAGCAGTTGACATAACCCCAAAATTGGTCAATTCAATAAGCATGCATATGTATGAGTGTATGTGTGTGTGTTCAATACACACATACTTAATTGAAGTTTTGTGACCAAGTTATGATTGTGACCCTCAATAAAACAAATGCTAAGCTAATTTTGAGCCGAGCCGAGCTGAGCTGAGGCGTTGCTATCCGCTGTCGGTGGCAGCGTCGGCGTCAGCTGCTGCGCTACCACCGCTGGGGCGTAACGGGCGCGCAGAACTGATGACGTCGTCGCCGTCGCTGCTGCAGTGATGACCGCATGGTTGGGGTAGACAGCGAAATAAAATCGTTTTGAAGTTATATTTGTGCTTTTATTTTGTACAGTAAATAAACAACAAAAAACAGCAACCACAAACAAACAAATAAAACAAGAGAGAGAAAAAAAAACATTCAGCAGCGACTGCCGATGCTGACAGCGCTGCTGATCTGTAGATCGCTGTCGTCTAGCTAAAGCTGATGTCGTCAGTCAGCGCTGCAGCCCCACCTTAGTGGACGCACACACACTCAAACTCTAAACACGCACGCACACAGACTCACACACACGCAGACAATACAATGAGCGCGAATTAAGGTTGTATGCATGTGAGCTACAATTACATTTGTATATGTGTCTCTGTGTATGTGTGTGTGTGTCTGTGTTAGTGTTACTGCTGGTGTTGGTTTATGTTATTTTCATGTTTGACAGCGGCTGCTACCTTTTTTTCTTCTCTTTTCTAGCAAAACCTGTTTTGAGCCAACTTAAAAAACAACAACAACAAAATGTCTGCCCAAGCTTGTTGTTTGAGCACTAAGCGAATTAGACAGAAAAGGAGTAAAAGAGAAGAAAACAAATGCATTGCGGAATGTGTATGAGTTTCAAATTAAATTAAAAAAAAAAACAATAAAATTGAATGAGAATGATGTCGCAACTGTTGTGTCAACTTACCTGGGAGCAGTGTCCTTAGAGAAATGCAATTGCTATTAGTTAATTAACTAACGCAAAGCAACAGCAATAACAACAATAAAAACAACTCTGTAGCAGCCAGCAAGTGTCTGAAACTCACAAAAAGGCCAAAAAGAGACAACAAAAGCGTTAAAAACACGCACACATTGTAACCAATAAACTCGGCGTCACGACCAGGTGAGCAAAAGAGAGACTCGCAAAATGCGAGAGGAGCGAAAGAGAGCGAGTGTAACTCACTCAATTTGAAATTGAGTCGAGTCGAGTTGAAACTGTGGCTTCAGTTGCTCACACATACCAGCAAACATGCACATGTACGTAAGGTACAACAGAGTCACGCACACACACATATGCAAAGCATAGTTTTCGACAAACTGCGCAAAGCTTTTGGCTTGGCTTTTGACTCCAACTCCGACTTTGACTCCGAGTGTGTTTTCGACTTTTTTGTTGTGTTGTACAGCCAACTGAGCAAATAAACGAAAAGTTTAATGCTTAATTATTTGAAGTTATTTTTTTTTTGTTGTCGCTTTCGCTGCTACTCCAGTTGTTGTTATTCTTGTTACAGCAGTTGTTGTTCTTGCAATTAATGCTGCCTGGCGTCCTACGCGTCGTCGTCGTCGTTCTTGCCGTTTTTGTTGTTGCTGTTGTTCACTTGAATTTGCGCTCATTTTGTTTCATTGTGAATTGGCTATGTTGTTTAAATTAAATTTTGGGCGCGGTGCCCGCTCATGAACATACACACGCACACAAGCATATATACGCTCAAACAAATTCACCTACAACAGTTTGCATTAACTTAATTTAAATTACAAAAAAAATACATCTATTCATATATATGTATATATTTTAATTCAAAGATGCTTCGATGCTTTTTGGTTAATTCGTTTATTGATTGAGCTTTGCGATTTGGTCAATTGTAGTACGTATTACTTGAGGTGTATGTATTTGTATATAGCAGCAAATTTAAATAACAACAATTCTCTCACACACACAGCACAAGAAAAAAAATTTTAAACAAGTAAATAAGAAAATTTTCTATGCCAACAACTAACTGCACACGGGCGTCAGTCTCTCTCGCTCAGACCGGCGCTGCTGCTGCTGCTATACATACAAGCGAAGCACAACCGCGCGCAACAGAAACAAAATGAAGACTGTTCTTAGCCAGTGTGACAGCGAACGGCGCCAGCGATTTCGCTGAAATCGTAATCAAAAAGCGGTCACACTCATTTAACAGCAAGAGTGCTGCCACACTGCACAAACAATCGGTCGATAGCTCGTGCAGCGCGTATCGATTACATGCAGGGCTGCGTTAACATTTTATACTGCATATGCTGGGGGTGTTGTGTTGTGTGAGCTTTGAGCCGAAGACCAAACCAAAAGAAATTCAAATAAGAAAGCATCGATTTTAAGCGGCACCAAATTGATTTTCTTGCAACGCACGTCAAATAGTTAACAACAAACGCCGGCCGTTTGTTTTTATAAAATCTTTGCTGCGCCCAACATAAATAAACATTAACATTAGTTATAGCAACGGAAAAAATCGAAGTACTTTAAATGTCAAGGACAACAAAAAGCATAACAAAACTTACAACAAAAATAACAACAAGAACAACTACACACAAGGCAGATAATTAATAACGCTACTTTGCGTTAACTGACAAAATCAAGGAAATAAATAATGTCTACGAATCCCGCATATGTTTCACCCGCCCAAAAGCCGCCAAATAACAGCAGCAACAACAGCAATGCAAACGGTGATCCGAAAGTCGCTGCAGCTGCCCACACGTCCCTGGATGTCAGTGGGACGGCAACGCCAAAGATGATGCCCCCCTCCATACAGACAACTGCTCCAAACTGGACGGATGAGGTGGACAGCCCCTTGTGGCTCTCCTCATTACATAGTGTCATATTTATTATTACATGCGCTTTGGCAGTCTTCATATTGTTTCGCAATGTGTTGACTTGGTGAGTTGGCACACGCACACAAACACTCACACACATACATGCATACATACAAAATCCGTTACTGATCGTTCGAAAGCTCTTTGGTGCACAGAGCTTTAAAAGCTTGCTGCATTTGCATTATCGGTTATCGATCTACACTTGGCGCAATTTTTCAAATTAAACTAAATTTTAAACGAATTTGTTTAAAAAACGTTTAAAAAAAATCTTACCATTTTTGGATTGTTGATCGAATAATTGTTTTGACGAAATAGGCTCGAATATACCTTATTCAAATATATATTTCATTAAAACAGAGAAAAACTGGTAAACAATTTAAAATCAACATTCTCACATAAACATACAATTTTTAAAGCAACGCTTATATGTAAACCATTTTTAAATTTTATTCGGATCTCTCCCAAAAGAAATTTTCGAGCCCCTTACACCCAATGATCTACCAGATCGGATATAATTTCGCAAAATTATTTGCTTCGTATTGTTATGCAGCCGATTCTGAATGAAATGATTCTGCTCGCTGTGCTGTCGCTGTGATCGTGCCCAGCATCGTCTTGCCTTTCTCTCACTCTCGATCGCACTCTCAAATTCGCTCACTTTTGTTCGCTCTTTTGATGTTTCTCTGCTCCCACATACAAACACATACATACTTACAGTGCGTGGCTGTCTGAGCTGCGCTTCCCCATCCAGAAAAAAAAACGGCTACTCAGTTGCTTTGCGGCCATTGACTGGGAGAGAAGCTTTCGTAGAACGAATTTCACTTAACTTAAATTGACTTTTTCACCTTACTTCGATTTTTTTGTTGTTGATTTTTTTTTTGTTTTGTTGTTTTCTGTTTCGCTGCTGTTCTTTAGTTCGGTTTCTGCATGGAGAAATTTAACGAGTTCTCTTACCTGCCGACTAGGCATTTGCAGAGCTTCTGGGGAGCGTCTGGTGATTTTTGGCAATCGCAGTGGGACAAGTTCATTGACAAGTTTGGTAAGTAAAACAGTTAAGAAAATACCTGAAATTATGTCAAAGAAAAAAAAGTTGTAATAAATCAAAATAAAGTAAATAAAATGGTGTAAATAAGTGAATTAAAATTAAATAAATGTGATGAGTGCGCATGCACTCACGTCTTTAAAAATTCACTTTGTGTAAGGGTGTGTGTGCGTGTGTGTGTGTGTGTGTGGCTTTGTGTTTATCTTTTAACGCCAGATATCACAAATTGCACTTTTGCCTTCCATTTACAAGCTACAACAACAATAACAATATCAACAACAAAGGCAAACAAAGTCAACTATAAACGGCAACCGTTTTGTTTACTAATTTGCACACACACGAATTCACTTACAAACACACACACACACACACATGCTGGGGACACTCACACACACTGACAATGTCTGAACTGCAGGAAACCTCGGTTACACTGTGCAACAAAATTATTCCATCAATAGACTGCATTACATTTAAATATTTCTATTTCATTTAAAATTTTACATTTTATTTTAAACACTTTTAATACCCTACGTTGGGGTTTCTATAGGAATTTTCATATAGTTTGGATATCGGAAAATTAAGCTAATCTCTGATTTTTTGCACTCAATTTAATTTAAAAAAAAATCAAATATTTGAACTAAAATTAGTTTAAATTAGTAATATACAGCTTCATATATGTTTTTTTAATGAAGAATTAATAGTGTTAGATCCAATAAGCATAGAATGAGTGGAATAATCCATAAACATTACAACATTATTAAAAAAAAACTATAAAAATTCAACTTAAATGTCAAGAAATCTCTAAATGTTTAGTTAAATTTCCCAAACTTTCAATTATTAAATCAGTTAAAATTTGATTACTATATAATTTAGTTGTAGCAGTAAGATACACAATTTAATTTGTCTACAACCTCTCCTGGGCGTTGCTTATATTGGGTATAAGACTTTCAGATTTGTGCTAATATATTCAGTATAAATATTCAGATGAAATTTGTTTAGAATCCAAGGACTATACACATAGCACTCATAGGAACGATCTATCGAAAATAAATCAATTGGTATGGAAAACTTTAGAATTTGTTAATCAAATGAAGAGCGATTTGTTTGTGCCAAAAACCGGGTCCAGATCAACAATCAGGCCAAATACAGCATGCCTCAGATAACCTTTAATTTTTGTTTATTTTGGGAATTACATAAAACAAATGCTTTTTGCACTTTGGTGTGACTAGAAGCGATTCCAAGTGCTTAGTATACATGCTAAATTTAGCACATTGTAGTATCAGTAAATAAATATAAATATATGGAAATGAGAGTACCTTAAATAAGTCAAGTAAAACAAAAAAGATTTTAGTGATAAGTTTTTTTTTAATTTTTGCATATTTTTATACCCGTTACTCGTAGAGTACAAGGGTATATTGTAGTCGTTGGGATGTATGTAACAGGCAGAAGGAGGCGTGGCAGACCACATAAAGTATATATATTCTTGATCAGCATCAATAGCCGAGTCGATATAGCCATGTCCGTCTGTCCGTCTGTCCGTCTGTCCGTCCGTCCGTCCGTCCGTCCGTCCGTCCGTCCGTCTGTATGAACAAAAGGATCTCAGAGACTATAAGAGCTAGAAAGGTGAAAGGGGTCGCAAATGAAAGGTACAATACCCAAGCAGTACGAGTTTGTTTTTGTTTTTTGACACGCCCACTTTAGGGCGTTCTATCTTCATATAAAGGTAAATGTACAGATAAAACTTGAATGTTTTAGTATAGAAAACTTTTTTGTTAGCAATGCTATCTGAACTAAATTCACACGAAGAGTACATGTCTATGAAGTACATGTACTGACCAAGTTTGATCGAAGTCGGACAACTATATCGTATAGCTCCCATAGGGCCGATCGGTCAAAAACACGCTCCAAATATAAATTAGTATGAAAAAATTTTGCATTGACTAAGCTATCGTAATGAAACCGACACAAAATAAATGTATCAATAACATAAATGTACTGGCCAAGTTTCATACCAATCGTTTGACTATATCGTATAGCTCCCATGGGAACAATCGGTTGAACATTGAGTAACGGGTATCCTAAAGTCGCGGGGCGACTGTAGCATTCTTTCTTGTTTTTATTAATTTGTTTGTATAAATGACAAAATGGTTACTCATTCATTCAATTAACGGTAATTTAAACAACTTTTATTAAACCAACCAACTGTTTAAGCATTTTATAAGTCGCTCTTAATTTGAGCCCCAGTCTGAGCTGTGATTTACTTGTTTTCTGTGTGGAAACTATTTTTTACATCAAAAAAACTGATTGATACACAAAATAATAAATAAACTAGCTACATAAATTTATGATTTAATTTATTTATTTACAATTTTAATGTCACTTTTGTGTGAACAATTTGCATTTAAAATCTGAATCGTTGCAAAGAAGTTTAAGTTTAAGAAGGGGTACAGAGGTACAGTGTTACATAGGTACAGTGTAACATTGGTACAGGGGTACAGAGGTACAGTGGTACAGAGGTACAATGGTACATTGGTACAGAGGTGCAGTGGTACAGAGGTGAAGTTGTACAGAGTTACAGTGGTACAGAAGTACAGGGGTACAGTGTTACAGAGGTACAGTGGTACAGAGGTAGAGTGGTACAGTGTTACAGAGGTACAGAGGTACAGGGGTACAGAGGTACAGTGGTACAGAGGTAGAGTGGTACATATGTAGGTAGAGTGATACAGTGGTTCGGAGGTACAGTGTTACAGAGGTACAGTGTTTCAGAGATACAGTGTTACACTATTTCTCCTTTATCATTTAGTTATTCCTCAATTTATTTATTAATGAAATATACCCGAAACAACTTTTAGCTCATTAGTTTGGTACGACTTTTCTCTAAGTGTAGCTATGGCAGTGCAGTTGTCTACACAATTCTCATTATAAATAAAAAACCAAAAATAATCAAAATATACAAAAATTGGAAATTTAGCTTGCTACAATCAAATGCATTTTTGCTTTCATATTTCTACAGAATTTAAATTTTTTAAAATTATTTATATCTATTTTGAATGCAGTTTTGCAATACTTCCAGTTGAATTCATTCAGGGAAAAGCTAAGTCCATTCAGTTGATACTAAAGCTGAACTGATTGCCAATCAGTTTAGTCACTGTAAACAAAGAATTGTTGATTAATCTGAAGAAATTGTGCAAACCTAATGATAGCGCTAAGTAAATATGATTTATAGTTATAGTTATAACCATAGAATTATTATTACGTTGTAGAATTGTAAATACACTCGTTTTTACCTCTGTTGATTGCCTTTGCCAGGTGATGATCCTATGATACTATGGATATTTGGCACAACCCTCTTCACGATGATCGTTTACTGGACAGTGGGCGGAATTTACACATTTATGGATCTGACCAATCGACCGGCTTGTTTGCGTAAATATAAAATTCAGCCAGGCACCAATGAACCCGTCGAAGCTGGACGTTTGCTAAAGGTTACGATCACTCTGCTCAATTGATCGTCAATTGTTAATTAATTGAGTTTTTTTTTTTCATGATTTGTATACCATTCAGGTCATTTGGCGTGTGATTTGCAATCAAATATTTGTGGGCATACCGATTGCATTTCTAAGCTACAAACTGATGACAATTCGTGGACTTAGCGACATTCGTGAGCTACCGACATTCCATTGGGTCTGCTTTGAGCTAACCATTTGCATTCTGATGGAGGAACTTGGTTTCTACTATTCGCATCGTTTGCTGCATCACAAGCACATCTATAAGTTTATACACAAGCAGCATCACGAGTGGACAGCCCCCATCTCGGTTACGGCCATCTATTGTCATCCGATCGAGCATGTATTCAGCAATTTATTGCCACCGTTTCTTGGCGTATTCCTTATGGGCAGCCATGTGGCCACGGCCTGGCTATGGTTCGCCTTGGCCATACTCTCCACACTGAATGCCCACTCGGGCTACCATCTGCCCTTCTTTCCCAGCCCCGAGGCACATGATTTTCATCATCTCAAGTGAGTAGATCCCAAGAACTCGATAAGTTTAGACAGTATTGGCGTACTTTTAATGCAAAAACCTGAACTGATTCTCAAGTTATGACTGTTTTAACCTTATGAGCTAGTAAATGCGCCTAAAAGTAGGCAACGATTGTTAAATAGCTGCAAGTTTAGTTATTATGTAGTTAATGTATTCATATTTGAGTACATTTATTTATTTTTAATTAGTTACATATTTTATAAATTGATTTGCCTTATAAACATATGAAATTAGATTTTTTTTTGCATATAAATATGATCCCTATGAGATTAATTATCATCTACTTGCTCAGTTTGATTAGTAACAATCTGTTACTAACAGATCTCAGCGAAGTATTATTTATATTAAACGCTGATAAGCCCTTGTCTAAACATTTAAATAATCACTTTAATGTGTAACTAAGCGCCGGCGCCTAGAAATATGCATTGAGTCTAGTTTCTAGCAATATTTAAATCTATTCATGTATGTATGTACCATAGCAGAAATATTGAATTAAATTCTAGCTAACATTTAAAATATAACAACTTTAATCGGTCTGGAGTTCAATTAGTATTTTGACAGATTAAGAAGGTTTACAGACTTTGTAACAGAAAGTTAACCAGCTTTTTTCAAAAAGGACTTTCATTTTAGACCAAAATTGTAGCTATTTTACCCACTGTTCGAAATTTTTTGATCTTCAAATCATAAATTAGGATTATTTTTCTTAAGTTCTTAAGTTTAGAAGATTGTTGGATTGTTTTTATGAAACTATTTCTAGTCCCAAAAATTGTATACTTAATAAACTTAAAGTAACTAATGAATCTCTGCACAGGTTTAACAACTGTTTTGGAGTGCTAGGAGTGCTGGATCGTCTGCATGGAACGGATTCACTTTTCCGTGCCACAAAATCGTATGCACGACACATTATGATGCTGAGCTTTGTGCCACCACGCGATGCCTTTCCCGACTCCACGATGAAGTGAATCAAGATTCAAGAAATGAAGATGGATCTATAAATTTTAACTCCCCCTTCTACTCTGGAATAGTCTCCAATGCCTAAAATGTCCTGTAAGTGTACGCACACACACACACACACACACACCTACATATATATAGCTATCAATATACTACATAGAATGCAAAAGTCTCTCGTGTATTTATATAGTGTATAATTATCAATATTTATATGCATTTGAGTAAGTAACTTTTTTTTTTTACTGACATTTCTATGTGTATACTTCATTGTGATAACAACCATGCAAAAGAACGATCAAAAATCGGTTTTATAGTCATTAAAAACGACAAAATTAGAATTACTTGAATAGTGGATGAAATACCCAAAAACTATAGTATGTAAGCACAGATGTAATGATGTACGAGTGTTATGTATTATGTATGTACATTTGATGTATGAACACTCACACACACACACACACAGGTAGCACCATGTAAAGCTGTAAACGAACAACAAAATGTAATGAAAAATAAAATCAAAATATGAAAATATCACAGCACCAAAAAAATTATTTTGTTGAATAGGCGACAGTCAAGTGTGTGGACACTAAAAGTCCCTGTATATAAAAAATGTTGTTAAAATAGCCGACTGTAAAGAACCCAGTACTCCTATATGCAATTTTCTGCCGGGAGCTATTGGCTGTAGTTGTCTGATTCGAATCAAACTATGTTAGGATAGTTATACTGATACCATACACATAATGTGTAAATTTGGTCACGATAGCTCTTATAGTTTTCTGGTTAAGGTTTTATACAAATAGTTTTTTTTTTCAATTTTCGAGGGCGGTAGCGGGCTTAACCTGATCGCATAATAGACGGTCTTTCATTCGAAACTTGGTGGCTCTAGCTCTTATAGTCTCTGAGATCTAGGCGTTTATATTTACAAAAATTAATTATATAACTCCCATAAATTTCCATTTCTTTAAAACTTTTCAGAATTTGTGACTAGCATTTCTAAGTGCAGACGAACTCAACAATAACTACTAGCTACACTGTGACTACAGGGTCTAAAAAACAACAATGCTAAAAATCAAACTGCTCAATAAGCTGAACTTTGGGCGCCTCAAATGTTTTTTTTATAGAATTAGCTAATCTACGACTATAATTATACTTGGCAATAAGTAATCTTTTATAGAGTACATTAATTTGATAAGCAGTCCAATCTACAAACTGTCGAATGCGAAAACCCAAAGAAATGTGGCGCTACAGGGCATATGAAATGCGCTACTGACTTCAAAAGCCCACAAACTCAGCTTGAAACTATCACGAATCCAACTACAAATGGAATGTTTAAAAATATATACAGTATATTAATATGATTCAAGCATTAAATGTTTAAATTTTCACTGCGTCTCCAGCTCGAAACCAGCTGAAGTGACAGCACTAATAAGCCATACGCTCTTTTAAATGTAGGGCATTATGGGTTATTGGCGTACAGAGTAGTCGGCAGATTCTTTGCTTGCCAGTTGAGATTGAACAATGGACGTATCCACAATCCTCTCTAGCTTTGCTCTGCGTTGGCGCTACACGGGCGATGTGCTTCAGTCCCGTTGGTTGTCGCTGCTCGATGTGATCGGCGATGATCCGATGCGTCTGTGGGTGCTGGGCACCACAGTTGTGGTCTTTTGTGTATATTGGATTTATGCAGCTATATTTACAATTATGGACATTACGAATTGTCCGAAATTTTTGCGTAAATACAAAATTCAACCGGGTCAGAATGAGCCAGTGGATTTGAAGCGTCTTTGGCAGGCCATTAAGGTGGTACTGGTTAATTTAACATTGGTGAACATGATCACCACTTGGTTACTCTTCAAACTCGTCTTGACACACTACAATAGCCACGACATACGGGAATTGCCCAGTTTGGGACGCGTTGCCAGAGATTTTGTCGTACTCATTGTGCTGGAGGAAATTATGTTTTACTACGCCCACCGTTTGCTGCACCACAAGTCCATCTACAAATATGTGCATAAGAAACATCATGAGTGGACAGCCCCAATTGCCGCCATTACACTCTATGCTCACCCAGTGGAGCATGTTGTGGCGAATCTACTGCCCGTCGGTGTCGCTCTGTCACTTCTGGGCTCACATGTCGTTGTTGCCTGGGGCATGATCGCCTTGGCTGTCATTAATTCGATGAGCGATCATGCCGGCTACAGTTTTCCCTGGTCGGCGGGATCTGTGCGTTTCCATGACTATCATCATGCCAAGTAAGCGTAAAATAATATATAAAACTCGGTATAAAAATAATCACACACACTTACACACTAAAGGTTCAATTACAACTATGGCGTTTTGGGCTGGCTGGATAAACTGCATGGCACCTACAAGTCACCACTAGAGCAGAAGGCGAAGCTGAAACCAAAGGCAACCAAAGCTGTTAAGAATAAGCGCAAGGCTAATTAAATTCAATTAAATGTATTTAAGCACAAACGATATGTTTAAATTCAAATAAATAGTTATACAGCACTCAATAAGTTATGCAGCCCTTGAAATAAAGTAATCGATACTTATCGCCAAAGTATCGGCTTTGCTGAAAATAACAATTTTAATGTAATTGTTAACGTTTTGCACTGAGAACCTCATCGCTGCTGTTGCAATAAGAAAAATAAATATAAAATATATAATAACTAACAACATCTTATCGATAGTTGATAGTTTAACAGTCTGACTTCTATCGATCTATCGATATGAACACGAGCCAGTCGCTCTCAGCTGTTGCTGGCATGTTACGCGACCGCTGGTGCTTTTTAATTTTCAGAGCTTTACTTTATAACATTTTTAAGTAAATATAACTGAAACAGCATGCACAAAGTGATAAGGCAATTAACGCAGCTAAGCCTGCAAACGCCGCTGCTAGCGCCCGCGTCCACCAGCAGTCTTAACAAATTGTTAACGGCAACACCAGCGATCACGCACAACGGTGATCACTGTGGCGTGCACACGTCTGCGTCGGGAGGCAGCGGGGCGCTTTGCGCCAAATGGAACAAACACAACTACGGACCACGCAGGTGGCTGGAGTACAATAAAACAGTGCATCCTCCACAGGAAACGGATGAGGAGCCACGCAAGGCGTATGTTTGCCATATGCGCAGCAACATTAAATACAGTCCGGACAAGATGTGGTACATTGCTGCCTTTGTGCGGGGCATGTCTGTCGACGAGGCACTAAAACAGCTCAACTTTGTGCTCAAAAAGGGCGCCACCGATGTCAAGGAGACCATCTTGGAGGCACAACAAATGGCCGTAGAGCGGCATAATGTGGAGTACAAAAGCAATCTTTGGATTGGTAAATTATTAAATTATATTTTCACATAAGACTTATTTTAATATGTATATATCTTTTAGCTGAATCGTTTGTGGGCAAGGGACGTGTCTTCAAGGGACTGCGACGACATGCACGCGGTCGCTTTGGTCGCGTCGAGTACAAGCATTGTCACTACTTCATACGACTGGAGGAGGGTGAACCACCGCAGCACTATTATCTACCCGAGCCACAGACACCACAGCAACAGTACGATAATTGGCTGCAACAAATGCGCAATCGCAAGGTCATCAATTCCCTCTGATTTCCCTCGGTCTCTTCCACTACACTGTCAAAAATCATTGTTCAACAAAACTTAAGAAAATTAAAAAATCATTTAAAAAATATATTAAATGTGGCTTGTAATTTAAGCTTTAAATTGTCGTACTTTCAGGAAAATTGGAAAATTGTAAGCTACTCAAGTCGCTTTGTTCATAAATCTTTAAATTTGTCTATTAATTTATAGCTAGAATTGGCAGTTTTATAATTGAAAATGTTGGCAAAAAAATAAAGCGCTACTTTGAAATAAATTTTCAGTTAAATTACTATTTCACATTGACTTATGGCTAAATTTTGCAGTAAAAAAATATACCTATGTGCTGTTAGGTAGAAATTGAAACCTCGTTATCTTCTTTAGATTTATAGCCAGATTTGGCGGATTTAAAATTGCAAAAGCTTCAAAATTTCGCTAAAAATAAGTTCAACTACTAAAAAATTTAAAATTTGGAAAAAAAAGCCTCAAGTTTTCTAATAATAAGATGAATCTCCTGCCCCTTCTTGCAGAAGCAGTTCTGAAAAAATAGCATTAAGGAATTTAACAAAAAATAATAATTTATTATATGAAAATCAACATAAAAGAATTCTAAATTATACTACTTAATTCAAGACTATCATTGGAAATATGCACAGTCGTTTAGTTAGTCGATTAGCCTAAGACTTTATTAAGTTTTCCAAACTCGTTTAAAAGTCTTTAACTACATTTTTTTCGCTCTCCAAAAGGCTCTGCATGAGCTCCTCGATTTCCGCATCATGTTTTTGCTGTATCTGGATTTGCTTGGAGGCGTTCTTCAAAGCCAAAGGTTTGCGTAAACGCACCTCTTTGTCCACATCCTTGTCGAGGGTAACGCAAGCCATCTTGGCGAGATGCGAACGAACAGGTTGGCCAGCATCGCGACGGCGCTTGCGTGGCTTCTTTGCCGCTACCTTAACTGGAGATGCAGTAGGAGAATCTGTCGGTGATGCCGTGGGAGTTTCTGTAGGACTTTCAGTGGGATTCGCTTCTGCTGTCTTCGTTGGCAATGGCTTGGCGGTGGCAGGTTTCAGTTTAGCTGATTTATGATCGCGTAAGCAATGCTTGGTAAGATTCTGTCCGCTGCTGAAGCCACGACCACAGGAAACACATTGAAAGCGGATGCCTCCATGCGCCGTATTCATATGCTGTTGAAGATTCCGCTTGTAAGCATAGCTGCGATTGCAACCATCGACGGTGCATGAGAATTCCGTGTCCTCTGTCGACGAATGCTTGCTAGCAATGTGCTTGGCCAGACCAGCGGCCCGCTCATAGCTGCGATCACACTGCTCACACTTGTGCATTTTACGGCCGTGCAACGTATCACGGCAATGTTTGGTGTACAGCGTCCACTTGTCGAAGTGCAGATGACACTCATGGCATGCGTAGATCTTGCAACTGCGCTGATGGCTCTCATGCTGCCATTGCTGATAGAAACCGCGTTCACACTTATCGCAACGATACGGATATTCATGTGTATGTTGCTTGATCTCGTGACGACGCAGCTTCATCTTTTTGGAGAACTTTGTGGAGCAATATTTGCATGTATAGTCACGCGGTGATTCGTGTGCCTCGCGTACATGTCGCTGCATGTTGCAGGATGATGTGAACATCTTGTCGCACTCTGCCACTGTACACTTGATGGTCTTCTGTCGACCCGCCGTGCGCTCATGTGTGCTACGCACATGACGCTTCAGATGAGTTAGTATTGAATAGATCTTCTCGCAGCCCTCGTAGGTGCAGGCGTGCTTTTTCTAAGCGATACATTTTATTTATTATAAATTCATATTTTGCATAAAACAAAAAACAACTTACAATGCCGGTGTGGTGGAACTCATGGCGATCCAACTGATCCAGTCGTTTGAAGCTCTCATCGCAGCCACTAATACTGCAAATGTATTTGGGTCCGGTGCTATTGCGACGCTTGTGCCGCTTTTTGAACTCCTCCAATACACCATCCAAGTCGCTGTCACTTGTTATGTGCGAATCCACCAGCATTTTAAAGCAATTGAAATTAACAAAAATCAAGTGACAGATTCACAACAACGTGCGACCCAGGAAATTTGATATTTAATCGATTAAGCTTAGATATCGGCATGTGTTTGCGATAGCCGACTAGGATTGTCATCAAAATAGTACTATCATAATTTTGACTTAATTAGTTGTGTAAGTTTAGTTACATTTTGCACAATTTATTTAATTGTTCGCAAACAATTTAATTTTAAAACAAAAATATTAAACACCGATAAAAATAAACGATACTTTAACAGCTGTTAGCAATGTTACCAGACATTCCGAGTGCGCAACGTGGCAACGTAAACAAATTTTTATTTGATATCGGCGGCGCAAATCGTCGCGAAATTGTGGTGGCCATCCGATTGGCCACATCATCGATATTTGGCATCGATTGTCTTGCAGCTCCGCAGTATATGTAGTTGTAAGCTTAAAGTTATAAACGGAATTTCGTAGACCAGATAATAAACAAATAGAAATAATTCAAATAACATGGAATATGAGAGCGTGCTGATTGTTAAGCCCGAGGTATTTATATACAAAATACCGCCACGCGCCAGCAACAGAGGATATAGGTAAGTTTTTATCTATCAAAATTTTGATGATTGTGGTCAAAATACAAAAATTTGCCGAGTTGTTGTTGTTGTGTGGTGCAATTGAAAGTTTCGTGATTTCATGCAGAGACGCCCCCACAGCACATATCTCAGTGTATATTATATGTATATGCGTGTGCTTGTGTGTGTTTGAATTTTCGTGAGAAATGCATAAATTATGTTAAAAATGCGCAAGACACGGAAAATAGACGAAATTATGTGGCATGCAGACTCAGTCTCAGCCAAGGTTAACAAACACGACTGTCTGCGGTCGTCGACGACGTTGTTATTGTTGTGATTGTTGCCACTTTTGAAGTTCAATTGCAATTGATTTTTTTCCTCCTTTTGTTTCTTTTGATCCATTCTAAACATTTTTTGTTTGTTTTTCTTTCGAAGCAAACGCGTTGCGTTTCTCTTTACTGTACAATTCACTTGCAAGTGAATGGACGTATGTAAGTGTGTATGTATGTAAATCATCTGAATGCGCGTGTGACTGTGTGCATGTGTGTGTGTGTGTGTGTGTGTGTGTACCAGAAGCTTTTGTATAAGTGTAATTGTTTTTGTTGCTACTCTTGTTGACTTTCTTTGTTTTCGCTTTGAGCGCCCGCAGCAGCAAAAAAATACATGCTCAAGTACACACACGCACACGTATTTGAATTCCAATAAGCACAAACTGACACACATACACAACTATAGGTATATGTATGTATTCTATGCATGCTTTTGTATTTTGTATTAATACCGCAAACCTAATAACATTGTTATTAACTAAAAAAAAAAAACAAATTTGTAATTCATTAAAAACACGCAGAGCAGCGGACTGGAACCTCAAAGAGCCCACTTGGACTGGACGAATGCGTTTGGTGGCCAAGGGCACCGCATGCATTCTCAAACTTGAGGATAAAACGAGTGGCGCCCTCTTTGCCAATTGTCCTATCGATACATATCCCGGCGTTGCCATCGAGGCGGTCTCCGATAGTTCACGATATTTTGTAATACGCGTCCAGGATGATAACGGACGATCGGCGTTTTTGGGTCTTGGCTTTGGTGATCGATCCGATTCGTTTGATTTAAATGTCGCGTTACAGGATCACTTCAAATGGGTTAAAAATCAGGAGCAAATCGAAAAGGAGAAAACTGAACCCAAACAGGAACTCGATCTCGGTTTCAAGGAGGGCGAAACCATCAAAATAAACATGCGCATTACGGTGAGTACAGGAAGCAAGAAATTTTCATTCAGCAATCGAGAGCGTTAAATAATCTGGCAACTTGTAAATTTGAGTAATAGATGCGCGTTAAGTTGGCTGCGCCATTAGAATTGATCACAAACTGGTATTTGAAAAATACTAATTACATAGCATTTGCATTAGTGATCTATTAACGAACAATTTCTTTATTAAACTTATCAATTTTTCAAAAAAATATCTTAAAGAAGACAACTACGTGACCGCCCATGCTGTAAATTCTTATTGAATACTCAAATTAATAAAACCAGCAATAATAGTCCGACCGCACGTGACTGTTGTGGATCCAGTACTTATTCTGTCGAGCAAGCCGACTGTAAAAGACCCAGTACTCATTCTAGAAAGCATTATTTCAATTTAAAATAAATTTGATCTGCCTGGCACATAATTTAGTTTCTTTAGCTCCCATAGTCTCTAAGAACCAGGTGATCATACCGACGGATAGACATATACTGATGCTGATCAAGAATATATACACTATATGGGGTGGGAAAAACCTTCTATCGCCTCTGACTATTTTGGAATTTCTGTGAAATTTATGGTTGACTTTAGTATAATCTAATAAAAACAAAATTTGAGTTCAGTAATTCAATCTTATTAATGCTATGCTGTGACACGCTCAAAACTGAATTGAAATAGACCGCCAGAAGTGACTAAACTAATCAAATCATGGGGGGGAAGTGGAGCGTAGTGTGATCTTATTCCATCAACAAACGAACAGCGACTAATTCAATTCTCTCAGACACTTTGGCGGCTTAGCGGAACAACTGTTAAAGCCGATCTGTCACGAACACGAAGCTTTACACCGTACGTGCTTAGACTGCTAGTAGTCACTGTGCTTAGCTTTCATTCATGTCAATGTCGTGCTGCTCCACTGTTCATTCAGATCTTTGAATATAAACACATGATGGTGTTGCTGACTAAGTTGTTCAGTTTTTGTTCCGCTCTGTAAAATATACAACTCTTTTAAGGGGTATAAAGTAGAACTTGATATAGGAAAGAAGCAGAAATTAGAGGAGAAAAGTTTGTCAAGGTTCGAGTTAGTTGTTTAATAAATAAACACAAGGAAAGCTTATTTACTGCTATTACATACAAATTGAGGAATTTAATTCATTCATATTTAATTAAATATTTTCAACAAATATTTTACAGTTTGCCTTATAAAACGAACGGTTTTTAAATTTAACTCCATAATTAATATATAAAGTTGTGTATAGTAGTTTATCTTAAAAGCAAAATAGTTAGTTTCAATGTATGATTAAATATTAGCTATTAATAAGCCAAAATAAAATCTTCTTAGATTAAAAATACATTTTAAATGTAAGAATTTTAACTTAAAAAAAAAAGGAACATGTGTATATTCTTGAGCAGCTGAGTGGATATTGTCGAATCAGTGATCTGTCTTTTGAAAAGCCTTACGATGTAGGTGCCGTGATGATTAGTCGATTATTTATCCACGTCAAATATTAAATTTATGTGCAGGCCATTTAAATAATGAAGTCGAAATTGCTACTTCAATTAACGGAAATTTTCTACAGGGTAATCAATGAGCAGTTGGTCATTTTAATCACCTATCTTAATACTTGATGACTAATTTTTGGGTTTATCAGAAACAAAATATTTATCTTTGTCAAAAGCATTACATAAAATTGATCGAAGAATCAGTAAAATACATAATACTTACATAATAGGAGCTATTAGAAATAGTAGACTGAATAGTAGAAATAGTAGAACGCCCAGTCTGGCAACCCTGGCAAAGGAGCGATTGTTGAATGAAATACTCCCAATTTATTTATGTCGCATGAAAATAAATTGTTTTTTCCAATTTGCTTGCAGAAAAAGGATGGCTCCGAGGGCACCTCACGCACCGGAAAGGGCAAAGGTACTGGCGGTGTGCTACCACCGCCCCCCGGTGGATTGGGCAAGATCGCGCCACCGCCGGCGGCAGCAGCGGCACCGGCAGCGACGTTGCGGCAAAGTCCAGGCGCGTCACCAGCGCACAGGAGCAGCGGTGGCGGTGGCTCTGGCACTGAGTGGACCGATTATGCATCAGCCGGGTGAGTCAATAGTTGAATGCCCAAAAAAATAAATAAATAAAATTCGATTGTGAGAAATATCGATAATAATTGCGTTCTCATTTCGTGCAGCGGCAATCAAGGACAACAAAATACGGCAAATGCTAATTGGGTGCAGTTTTAGGCTGGAAAAACCTGCGCAACGTCACGCACTTTTATATTTGTGTTAAGGCTCTTAATGTGTTTTTTTTTTATATACATATATATATTTTCTTTAACACACGCAACACACGTACACGAACACACACGCACACATACAACTTTCCCTCGCTTTCCAATTGGACTACTAAACGAGCTCTGAGAATGACCAACACACACACAGGCAGACAAACACTCACACACACTAACACATATACACATTTATGTAGCAAGTCCGTTAAAGTTAAATTTTTTTTTCACTGCAATTTAAGTAGTATATATGTGTATAAATATATATATACGCTTATTTATAACAAACTGTTCAGAGTTGCGATCGAGCATCGCATTATATTGTATATTTGCTAAAAGTCTTAAGTATTTGAATATATATGAAGTATAAACCGAAGTTCTCATTTAGTGTTGGAAATGTAGCAAAAAGTAAAGAGAAGAACAAAACAAAACAGAAGCATAAAGAAAACAAAACACATTCCGTTTAGGGCAAGGCATTGTAATTAGTTCAAAAATATCGTTATCGTTAATCTAGATGGCATTGCATACCGATTATCAATTCTCTTTTGCTCCTTACATCGTTTTTACACTCACGCATATGCAAATACACACAGACACACACACACACAAACACTGACACTAACTTACACTAATACGTGCATAGTTGTTAAGTAAATCAAATGAATTATATATATACATGTGTGTATATAAATATAAAGAGAAAAGTGAAGAAAAGAAAAAAACATAGAGAAAAGTAAAATATAATAAATATAAATACAAATAATAAGATATTGCAACAAGCGAAATTGGATCAGAAACCCCACTTAAGTTAAAAACAATTAATTTGCTATAAATAAATAAATTATCTGTTGCAATTTCTGGTACAAACAAGAAAGAAACATGAATAAAAAGCTCTTAAACTGTGTTTTTTGCAGCACAGCATTCCAAACTGTTGCTGTGCTTATTTTGTTGCTGTTAACTAATAGTTGCGATTTAACTAATTTTGTTCACTAATGTTTATATGTATGTATGTTTGTAGCTGCAACTGGCACACTTTGTTTCACTTAATTGCATTAAGTTTTTTATTTCTGCTGTTATCCCTAAAGCACGCTTACGCTGCAGTTTTAGTAGCACTGTTCATGTGTTTACGTGCGGCAGTTTGACAGCCGCTGTTTGTCTAACAGTTTTAGAGTCTCGTGTTTTCCAATTAGTTCAATTTGAATTCATGTTTTTATGTATTTCTACATATTTAACTAATTGCCAGCTGTGCAGTTATACAAAAGTAAACATTAAATATATATATATATATACATATATCTAAATATACAACAAAATTAATATAATTGAATATAAAAATAATAAAAATAGCAATGAATTTCAACGTACAAAGTTTAAACTTGAATTATTTATGGGATTGGCCGGGTTTGAAAATTTTCAAAAAAATATTGTGTGTATTAAACAGCATAGATCCCCTTGGAACCTCTGCCCATCAGACTGTTTTTGTCTATCTTTCTCTCTCTCTCTCGCCCACTCCCTCTAAGGTTATAACCTTTTAAATTTAAATTAAAACATTCCTTTTTTTTTTGTATAATTTTTATGTTTTTATTTAACTTATAGTGTTTTTTTCCCTTAGTTTTGTATAAGTTATTTCTCTTTTTTTTTTAATTGCTTTTTTATAATAATTGTATATTGTTAATTTAGCATAGATTTGTTGTTAAGTTTATTACAACTCAATATATTTCATAGGACTTTGCTTTAATACATTTATAATTTAGTACTTGAATCTGCAATTTTGTTTCCTTTTCGTTTAATTGTTCTTAATAATTTTCACTTGCTCAACTCGTCTATCGAACGCTAATCATATACAATAGTTTCTATATTTCATAATTTCACATATATATAATAATTTATATATATATATAAGTGTGTGTTTGTTTGTTTTTTACCTGGCTAGCTACAAATGCGGCAAGTTGCAATTTTAAACCGCCGATTTGAATTAATTTTAATAATTTTGTTAAATTTTTTACGGTAATTTCGTTAGTTTTGTTTTTTCCATAATTTTTTTATAATTTTTGTTTTTGTTTTTTTTTTTGTCGGGAAGCATTTGGATGATTTGGTTTTATGTAGTGAATTTGGGCATGAAAAGTGTGTGGTTTTTTCTATAGAAATATGTTGGTAATTATGTAATAAGGTTTTAGTTTTTTTTTAGTTTGTTTTAGTTTCATTCGTGGCATTTGCAACATTGTATCATTCTCTGCCTGTGTATGTAGTTATGTAGCTGTGTGTGTGTGTGTGTATGGATGAGTGTGCTCAATTTAGTTATCTCATTCATTTTGCTTTCATTTGTTTCTTTATCTTTTTTCTTATATACAATTACATCTTTTGGCTTATAACAGTATCTGTAGTATTTTTTCTGTTTATGTTTCCGTTTCCGTTACTTTTTTTCCACTTTTGTTTTCTTGATAAATATATTACAATATTCGCTACACTTATTCATGTATTTCAAAACAGTTATACGCCATCTGCTGTTATACAAAACTGTATAACACTTTCCTTGGCTGTTTCTCGGCATTTTGTTTTTGCTTCGTTTTGTTTTGCTCTGCTTTTAATTGTTGTTTTCTGTTTCATTAATTTGCAACGGTTTCGATCACTTCTTGACTTGAAAACTTAAACTAAATGTTTTAATGCTTAAATAACTAACTAAAATTAACTTATGCTGTTCGGTGTATGTCGGTTGATGTGAAAGTGTATGAGTGTGTGTGTTTCGGCGCAGCGCATTTACAAGCAATGAAAGCAGTGATCGCATTTAAGCTTTCGACCAAATACTTAAGTAAAAACACATTTAACAGTTTAACATTATTAAATAAAAAAAAAAAAACATTCACACTTTAACTTTCTCGCTCTTTTTCACGCACTCACTCGCTTGTTCTCTTTCTCTCTCTGGATTTGGTCTATGCACTGTCCTTTTTTTATTCTCATTCTTGTTCATTTCTTTTTGGCGCTTGCTTCTGCCATCTGCCGCATACATACATATATATACATATATGTATTTAGCTATGCATGCTTAGTGTGTTGGTGAATATGGTAGTGTGTGTGTGTGTGTGTCTGTGTGAACATCCCGTTGGTTGCCTTTTATCGCATGCGAGAATTACATAAATCGCTGTCGTTTACTGCTGTAATGGCAAATGTCCATTTTGTCATCGATGGGACTTCCAGGCCTTTTGCAGTGACGCGCTATTTCGTTGGCAACAAATGCAAATAGTTCCGGTCCACTAGAAATTAAGCAGAAAAAAAAACAAGTATTATTAATGCATACATTTAGTAGAATAACTAGTAGACACATTAAGCTTAATGTCGAGCATAGCGACTGTAAGTATCTATTTCATCAACTGCTAGTCACGAAATCAGCACTGACCAACGAAAAATAAATACTAAAAATAAATTTGCTTTTTCGTGATTTTTAGTTTTTATAAAGTTTAGTTTTAGTTTAGTTACTCAAAATCTATATTGGTAACACTGTTATGAAATCTAATTCACAGTGCTGCCACTTTCGGTAAATTTGTTGTACAAATTGGTACATTTCATGGGTACTTTGGTACTTTTTTGAAAATGTGTTATAAATCTTCGTTAAGTACTAAACAGTCGGAGTAAATTTTTCAAATTTAAATCACTCAACTTGAGATTTTTCCAATTATAAAATTTGTTTTTAGTATCAAATATTGAACTAATGTACCTAAAGTTAACTATTTCAATATACAGTAGTATTCGGTTATAGCGACTCCGCTTAAAGCGTCCGTCCGGTCATTGCGACGAAAATTCTAAGACTTTTTGGTCCCCTTCTTGGTCTCCGATGATCCGATGATGATATAGATTAAGTTTCAAAAGTTAAAAACAAGCTTAAAAGTCTCCTATTTCTTTCATTGACAGCTTAAAGCACTTATAAACTAGTTGCTAGCTCTTATAGTGTAGTTGCAACACATTTTAAGTGAACTGGAAAATTACTCCGAATATTTCTAAAATATTTCCTAAACAGTCAACATTCATTCTATCAGAAATGTGGTAGTAAAGTAACGAAATGAAACAGCTAAACTTGAAGTTTGCTATCCCTTTTAGTTTGGCAAACTGATCTAAACCGTGGGCTCCATTTAATGTGCCTAAATTTACCGTGGACGCAGAACTAAGGCCTCCTTGAAAGTGTGTAAATCGTCGCCAATGATGCCGCCAGCCCCGAGAGCGCCTCCATTGCCACCGACTGTGCCTGCCTGTCCGCAGGCGGTGTTAAGCAAATGCGTTTGTTGTCCTCCAGCGCCTGTGGGTGGCATCATGCTCAGTCCGTTGCTGGCAAAACCAGTGACTCCATTGCCTGCCCCACCATTCACTTGATGGTGATGATGATGATGATGATGGACACCGCTGTGATGATGCTCCGGTTTCGGTGACCTACAAAAATAAAGGAACACCCAAAAAGGACGTTAGTTTAGAGGGATATGCTCGGTGTCGTATGTTAAGGGGGACTCACCGACGGTTGGCATGTGGATTCGTTGATTGCGTTGGCAGCGCTTTTCCGGCTAAATAGGCTAACAAATCCTCCCGTCGAATCATTCGGCGTTTTTTGCTTCGTGCCCAATCGGCCAATTCGCGTGTGCGTCTTTGGTAGCCGCATTGTATGGCAGCGTCGCTGGTGCGTTTGAGACCATCACATGATTCTAAAAGAGCAGATTGTTATCAATGACGTTATCAATCGTGTACCCCATCTAGAAATCTACTTTTCAAACCCAAATTCAACTTGGACTACTTTTCTAACTACAATTTAAAACCTATAACCTTTGAATGAATTTATGTGTTTGTTAAACTGGTTTAAATTCTATTTCAATTCTTTAATAACTTTATGAAACATTAAAGCATAAAAGTAGCGTTAATAAATCAAAAAACCAGCTTTCGTTGCGCTTATTAAGCATTTGATTTTATCTGTGAAATCAGAAGCTTTTATTGGAAGCTTAAAACATAAAAAATCTAATACGATTAAGATATAATTGATTTTTCTGACTTTATTTTAAACAACTAATTTAAAAAATAATTTTTATAATTATAATTTAAGTAAGATTTAAGCCAAGACCTTGACTACATAGCTCATAGGAAAAGGTTTTCGAACCTATTTGATAGCCTTTTTTATATCAAAATTGATCCCAACAGAAACTTAAAAATTACAATAATATTATTCATAAAATCTGCAGATTTAAAGATATATTTTGTGAAAATCTAAAATATTTTTATACTCTCTGCAAGAGTATATTGGGTTTGTGAAAATGTATGTAACAGGCAGAAGGAGGCGTGGCAGACCCCATAAAGTATATATATTCTTGATCAGCGTCACAAGCCGAGTCGATATAGCCATGTCCGTCTGTCCGTCTGTCCGTCTGTCTGTCTGTCTGTCTGTCTGTCTGTCTGTCTGTCTGTCTGTCCGTCTGTCCGTATGAACAAACAGATTTCTGAGATGGTAAGAGCTACAAGTTCGAGCTTGGTCTCAATCGATCAGATATTTAGTCAGTCAATACAAGAATCTTTTTTTTTTTTGATGCCACGCCCCATTCGCCCACAATAAGCAAAAAACTAGACACACCTCGGAAAAAATTGGTGTTTTGGGCGAATATCTCAATAACTATTGCACCTAGGATCACCAATTTTGGTATGGAGGTTCCTAGCAACAGCGTAAATGCATGGACATTTAAATTTTTGGACTGCCACGCCCCGTTTTCCCACAATTAATAAAAGTAATGCTCAAATTTCGCTCCGTTTTGTTAATATAGTACAGTATTGTAATTTATAATTCGTGTGAAGACTAACTATATCAAACTATCCTGAAAGGCGCATTGAAATCGCACTAAAAACAAGAAAACTAGAAGCGTTACAATATTGCTAACTGAATGCAATATCGTGTATGAATGCAAGCGAGACAGAAACATACAAGCACATGTGGCGGCAGCGCTGCCGCATTCATATCAATGTATGAGTGCAAGCGAGACAGAAACATACAAGCACATATTCGAATGTTTTCGCTGCCTGCGTGGCGGCAGCGCTGCCCGCAGTCGCTGCGTGGCGGCAGCGCTGCCCGCAGTCGCTGGCCGCGCCGAATACACACATACATGCATATGTGCATCATATATTGTCTATCGTATGTGTATTCGCTTACAGACAAACAGCTGTATGTTTGATTATGCTTAGATTGTTTTTGTTTCAACGTGTTTTAATGCAAGTACTAACCATTGTAGTATCTCTGGGCCGATTTTAATAATTTAATCGGGAAAAAAATGCAGAGAGTATTTTACGGTCGGGCTTGCTCGACTGTACTTTCCTTACTTGTTTTCTATATTTTTTAACCATTTTTGAAGCACGTTAAAATTCTTAACTATTTACAGCTATAAGTTTGTATCATGCTATAGAAATATTGGGCTTAAATTGTGGCCAATACCGAATATGTGCAATATGTTTCAATATACAAATAAATTCATTTCTCGACCCAAATCGAATGCCTTGAATGCATTCAAATGCTAAATTTATCAATTATTTAAGATCTACATAAATATTACATTTAATAGCTCAAAGAAAAGCTACTTAAGCTATACATTGTCACAACAGTGTTTAAAAATTATTTAAAAGTTGGACAAATATATAAAGAATTGAATTGCATATTAAAGTAATTATAGAAACCATCTCAGAAGATAATTTTAAAGAAGTCTATGGCACTTCGTGACTTGTTTGCTAGTACCCCAAAAATAAAACCGATATACTCAAACCCCTTTCTGTTTGATGATGTAACTTACCTTTGTAAAGTGTTGTCACCGTACCGGCTGCAGTCTGAAAAGGCAACCACAGCGTACCAGTCTCAGAAGCGAATGTGTTTGATGAGCGCTCTGCAAATAAAGAGATGGCAAAGATATAGTTAAAGAATCTTTAGTTTATGCAATAAATAAATGTTATATACTTAGTTAGGACTATACAGTTCATATCAGAAATCAATCTTATGTTTATTATGTAATGTGTAAACGTTTTGTATCTTTTAGATACTCGTACATTGCAGCTATTAGATACTTTTATATGAGATATTCGAATTTCCTATAAATTACCCAGGGGTTTACCTCTGAATACAAAATAAAAATGAACATTTTTCTATAATTAAAAAACAAGTGCAATATTTTTTTAAAATGAATATTAAATTCAGTATTTTAAAATACTTTTTTTTTCTTCTAAAAAGTTGAACTGTAGAGGGCGTTGCTGTCGACTTTCGGAACCTCTAAAACAAGCCGTTTTCTAGATACCATGTACACCCTTAAAACACTTCCAACACACAAAGAAAATCTATTGGAATATGAAACGAAAACATTTTTCAATTTAAAGTTGTCTCTAGGAAAAATAATAAAAAACTTGGTAAAATGTAATTACGATAAGGATCAGGATTGAATAAAAACCTTTAGCAAAAAAAATGAGCAGAACTAGAAGAACAAAGACGCCATTTAAGATCGCTGCTGAAAGTGACTCTACCGCTTTCAGTCTCTTTTAAATTTCTATCTCGCTCTAATGTGCACTTCATGTCTTTTTTCTATGAAATGCCCAACACCTGCTGCTGCTGCTGCTGTACAAAAGGGACACGAATACGTAGGAGAGAAAGGAGCAAAGCAACTTGCCGTTATCGACCCTCAGTGCAAATGAAGGAAAACATAAAGATGACAATGTAAAATGGATGCCCCATACACACACACACACACAAACACTCACGTACGTATGCATTTAGTTGACTAGGCGAGCGAGCGAGAAAGCAACAAGTTCGAAAATAATTTGCAATCAAATGAAAAGAAAATGAAACAAGCAATATTTGAATAGTATGTATCTATATAAATATATATATATATGGGTATATATGCTATGGTTCAATGAGAAAAGGGCAGAATAGAAGTGCATGTTCATGCGATGGCAGCGTTTAAGCAGCTTCCTTTTTGCACCGACAGCCGAAACAGCTGTTTGACAATTGTTATTGTTGTGAGAAAATGACGCATTAAGCACAGTACGGAAACACACACACACTGAACACACGCACACATAGACACACATGCATGTTCATAGATACATAGATTTGATGTAAGTCTTATGAGCTGCTGCTACAACCGCTGCTTTGACTCTGCTGCTGAGGCGCAGCGCAGCACAGCAGAGAGCATACGTTATTGCATTTTGCTCTTTCCTTTTCTCATTTTTTTTTTTTTTTTTTTTTGGCTTTCGTATTTTGTGTGTTCAAAGAGCAGCAGCAAACGGAAAGCGAACGCAGACAAAATAGAGAATAGAAACGTCATTATGGATGGGTTCTGCTGCAGACCCCAAGCCCTGCTGCTTATGTCGCTACCGTCGCTGCTGCTGCTTCTGCTGGTGCAGTTTGATAATGCGTAGATTGCAAACGAAAAAGAGTGGAATAGAGAATGAAGAGAATTTTAAGGCGTGTGTGAATGTGCCCTGTTTGAGCGACATAAGCTTTCACACACACTCGCACACATACACATATAAAAGCCGGGCCTGTTCACATGCACACATGAAGCTGAAGATGCCGATATTTTTGTTGTTGCTGCTGGCGCTGCCTCTGCCGCTGCCACCACTACTGCTGGCGGCAGGCAGCAAAGTCGCTATTAATACCCTCGCCCAAACTATTTTTAAGCACACAAACACACGCACAAATATTACATTTAAGTCTGTTTGTGTGCCGCATGTAAATTAAAAGTCATAAACAAAACGAAATGTTATCACAAAAACACAGCAGAGTTTCTTGGGTTGGATGAACGAATGGACAGACAGACAGTCAGACGGACGTATGATTAAATGGATGCATTTACTGTTAGACGTTTGGCTTACCACGATAGAGCTGTGCGACGGCCGTTGCTGAATCCTGGAATGCTCCCCAGACGGTGCTTAAATTGTTGTCGCGCTCACGCACAAACTCGCGCTCATACTCATCGTTCTGGCCGTTGATTTCACGATGGCACTGCTCCTCTAGCCAGCTCTCCTCGCCCCCAGATTCTTGTTGTTGCTGCATTTTGTGGGGCAACACCTTTCCGTGTGTGTGTGTGTGTGTGTATGTTTGTGTGTAGGTAGCTATTGTTCTTGTTTTGTGTTTGTGTTTATACGAAATTTTGTTAAGGGCGCTGCTGCTTCTCTGTTGCTATTCTTGTTCCGGCAACGGCTGTTCCCCTACAGCTAACAGCTTCAGATTCTTGGGCTCTTGCTCCTTTTTCGTGTTCGCCTTTGCCTGCTGCTTCCTCTTTGCAACGACGACGACGACAGCAGCAGCAATAGCAGCAGCAGCACGCACTGACACTGACACAAGCACAGACACGGATACGGATACACGCACACACACACACACTTGCACGCACGCTTAGTGTGTGTGTGCGTCTTTGTATATAGCGTTGATTTCAATGTATGCGTGTCCGTATTTCTTAACGTTCTATTGCACCGATTATGTAGCAGATACAAATCTGATGATTAATAGTCCCAAATACAACTTAGGATTGGAAATATTCTATGTAAATATATCCAAATTTTATTGGAATTAATCGCACAGCACATTTGTATTAGAGCTGGAACTAAAATCGATTTCAGAAACAAAGCATCGATGTTTTCTTTTCAACAACACGATATATTGATTACAATTTTGTGAGTCGATTTAAATCGATGAACTTGCTGTTGGTACAATTAAGCTACAAATGTACCAAGGCAAAACAGCGGGGACTACAATACTAATTTGTTAATAAATAACCCAAACAAATCGAGACGAATTCGTTGTTTAAGCAATTATACTTTGTTAGTATTTAATTCGTTGTTTCCATAGAGTGCCCAATTACCGCTGGTCTCAAACAAAAAATTAAGCTGGCCATAATTGTGCACAAGAAATAAGAGTGGCCATATATTATCAGAGTTGCCTTGGCGCGGCTATGAGCCTATCGATAGCTTGTATTAATCGCTTAAGCGCGCACAAATTTTACTGTTTTTAAAATCAATTAGTAAACAAGTTTTGTTATTTTTATGTTAATCACATAATTCTGATGAATTTAGGAAACTTCTTGAACACTCGCTGTTACTACGCTGTAGTTAAAGAAATATTTTTTAATATATAAAAAAAAAAAATAAATAAATAAATAAAACGCTTAATTCTCAATTTGTAAATGAAATGAAAAAATAGTTTTATTGCCACGCACATTTGAATACCCTTGCTAAAAATTCCCGAAACGATTACGATTACACCTAAGAAAAATCAAGATAACAATGTGTATCTTATCGAGTTTCGTAATCAGGCAAAAGTATCTTTGCTTCAAATTTTCAAAGCTCAGATGTAGATACATTTGAAATTGTATCTACTGTAGTTCTTCAGTTAAAAGATGCATTAGTTTTTAATAGGTTTTTCTTAAATTGTGTGGGTTTTAAAATTACATGTACAATTTAAATATATATAATAATATTTATGTATAATTACAGCATTAATATTAATTATTACATATTATTAAACATTTTTATTTGCATATTCTTTTTAAAGATATTTATTTAATTGTTGTTAATTTACGTAGAATGTTGTGAAGTTCTTGATTGTTGTTCTTATAATTCAATTATTTCTCGTTGGCAGATTTCGAATTTTATTTGATTGCTTTTGGCTAAGTGGTGACAACAACAGAAAAACGAAGGACTAAGTTACGTTTGGTTTAAGGATTAGGCTAATGATAAATATTAGTGGGCCCTCAAAAGTGGATCACTGCATTAAATCATTAGTAATATTATTAATATTATCTATATGCATGTAGAATTGGTGTAAAGAGCTATTAACAACGACAAATGCTAAATTATTATTTTTAGCTTAATTTCCCCTCTTCTTCTTTTTCGTTAAAACTACTTATTTTGGGAGCACCAGTAGAGTTTTGTTGTTGTTGCAGCTGTAGTCAGGGATATGGTACATATAACTATGTACCTGTATGTGTGAGTGTTTGTTGACGTGGTACAGTGAAACCTGCCTAACTGTAGTCATACCAAAAACACCATTTAACTTGCTTACAAAATTCTAATATTGCAGAGAATTTACAAGAAAACAATACAAGCCAAAAAAAAAATAAACAAAAAAAAAGTGAACTAAAATAAATATTTAAAAATATATATGCATGTATAAAAATGTGTAGCATTTTTAAAATTATACTTTAATTACGTATAACGGTGCAGAAAACAAAGCTGCAATAACCAATTTGTTTAAAATACTATAGTATTATTAACAAACAGTTTTAAAACGTTTCAACTACGCAGCTATTTCGATTTCACTGTAAGCGACCGTTTTGCTTAGTGTATTTAGTGTATGTGTGTGTTTGTGTGTGTTAGAGCAGCACAACTAGCGCTGGCAGTTAACAGCCGGCATGCATAGCCATAGCCCCAGCGATAACGATAACAACACGTTATCGATAGCGATAGCGTCGCTGCCGTAAGAGTTGCGTTCAAGTGGTATCATTGCCAATGCCGTTCTTTTGGTCTAACTTGTTGGAACCCATTTTCACCATATACACAAAGAACGTAATGATCTCCTTCTCCTTGATCGGTATTGTCTTGAAATGCTTCATTATTGTCTGCAAAGAACAGAAATGTATTTTATTTTGGTTAGTACTGTATTTTAAATGTTTTTAATTTGTCTTTGTGATTTCTTACATCCGCCAACTGGGCACGCTTCATGCCCTGACGCGTCTGCACCTTGAAGTGCCGCTTGTAGCGACGCAGCGTGGACACATGCAGCTGATAGAGATCAGGAAACTCGTGCAAATCGGTGTCCGTCTCATTGCTATCATCTTCACTGTCCTTGCGCCTTCGCTTCGTGCGAACCGATTGTATTCGCTCTTTGTGATAGTCGCATATGTAAATGTGCTGCGCACTTGGATCGTTGTTTAATTTGAGCCGCTTTTGGGCAACAATTTTTTGTATACGTTTACTGTAGCTGGCGTAGCCAGCTTTATTTTGGCATCTATCCCTATCATCGATCAGGCAGCATGTTTGATCTGTGTGTCCACCTCCGGAGTCCTCCTCACCGGTGCTAAATCCGTTGTTCATGGTCAATTTATTCCCTTTGTTGTTGTCGCTGTTGCTTTTGCTTCTATGTGTGTGTGTGTGTGTGTGTTTGTTGGGTGGCGGGTGTATGGGGATGCCACCAGCAGGCGCACAATTTACTATTTATTTAATGCCAAAACACTTTATACACAAAACTCGACACAGTTATGTACTTTTTGAAAAACTAAAAATTTATTTTCTTGAAATGTTTTTATGTATGTTGTGCGCTACCTTCCTCCTTCTCTCTGTTTTACGCTTTGACTTTGTGCGTTTTTATCACCCCCCAATTTACCGCAGCCATCGACACTTTCTCACTGTGCACTGCTGCACTGTGAATATTTAACATTTGCATAACATTGCGTTGTTCTTTGTGCTATTTTGCGTTTCTGTTATGTCGGTTATTTGCGTTTACTTAGTTAATTTCGGTTTAACATTTCGGTTTATTTCTGTGCCTTAAGTATAACACTCATGCCTACTTATTACTAACCATCTTTTACTACTGTACTATTAAGAACTGCAACAATTGAAATTTTTTATCTGTAAGATGCATTTGCTTTAAGCAACAGATGATCACTGTTAGCAGGAATTTTAACGTTTACATGCATATCGATTTGTGCTGTTAAATGTCACAAACCAGCGCAGAGCAACCTAAAATAGCTTAACAGTACAGAAGGAATTTTTATTTTCTTTTGCAAAAAGTTAAATTCTTTTACATTTTAATTTTGTTAAATACGATCAACGTCTGTTAGCCTCCAATTGGATTTCCATGGACTTTCGATAAAGTTGCAACCTATCGCTTATTCGATTTAAGCCGCTCGATACTAATCGCCAACACAGTCGATTAAAATCATTTAAGCTTGCCAATATCGATAGTCTCTTCGATTGTTTTTGGAGCACTACATTTGCGTTGAAATTTCAGCCGGACGTGTATTGCGGGAGCGCGTCAATTTACCGAATCAATTTACCGTGCGTCTGCGTCGTTGTAGCAATAATATTGAAAAGGTAAATTGCAAGCAGTTTTTTTTTGCTGTTTTTTTCTTCTGAAAATTGTTAAAAATTGTGCGTTGATACAAAAAAAAAAGCCAAGACACAAAAACACAATATGTATGTAATTAAGAGGGGGCAACGCCAATGCTGCTGTGATGGCTCAGCAGAGCAGTAAGCAGAAAATTCTCAGCAGCCTCAAAGCTGAGCAGCAACGGACTAGCAACAAACACCAATTGGAAACACATACACATATGCATACATACTGCGAAGTACATATGTGTGTATAATTCCAATATGACTGAACTGAGACGTGCTCTGTGCGTGTGTGCCTGTGTGTGTGTGAGTGTGTATAAATGTTATTTTTTCTTTTTTTTTGCCATACATAAGAACGTATGTAAACGATGTACATACACATTGTTTATTGCATTATATATATGAGAAAAACAGAATAATAATAATAAAATAGAATCGGCTCAATGACCGCGCACTGTTGGCTTTTGCATTCCTTTTTCATGTCGATTTTCCAAAGAAAGACAAACGCGCCCCAAACGCCAAAAAAAAAAACCAAAAAACGAAATGAAACGAAAAGTGCAACGAGTGAGAAATAACAGTGTGCCCATTTCATACTTACACACATAATAAGTATACATTAATATATACATTCCTGTACATAACATGCTACATACATATGTATCTATGTATTGATGCATGCGTATGTAATTATTCACAAATTTTAATATTAGTCATAATTATGCTTATTTTATATATTTTTTCGCCAACTCTCAATTGTGTGCAAAAAAGCAATAAGAGTAAATTAAAGTGTACGAGATTTGAACATATCTAAAGATGCTGTCGCCTACACATAAAAAGGCAGTAGCTCAGAAAGAGAGCTGGAGGAGAGAGAAAGAGGAGAGACTCAAAAATAACAGTAAAATTCAACAAGAAGAAAAGCTCGTGTATGTGTACACGATGTGCTTATGTGTACGTATACGTGCGTGTGTGTGTGTGTCTGCAAACAAGCAAGAGATTTTTAGTGAAAGAGAGCAAGTATATAACGGTGCTTGTGAATGTGACTATATATATGTATGTGTGTGAGAGGAACAGGACACCCAACAAAGCACAAGGCAACAACGAAAATTTTCATGCTGTAGAAGTTGGGGAGGAGTTGGTTTGAGGTGGGTGGTAAAGTTTATGGTAGGCAGCTGAGTGTGGAATAGGAAGGGGAATGGACAGGAGGAGCGGGTATAACTTTTTCAGCTGACGCTGATATCGCTGTTGCTGCGCAGTCGCTAACGTTTCGTACCGTGTGCTCGATTCAACGTTTTGTTTGTAAAAACAAAAAAATAATTAAAAAAAGCAAGCATAATTTACAACACCAAAGAAAAATAATATAAAAAATAATAATAAATTAAATAAAAAAATTTTAAACAATGAATTTGTCAATGGTTCGTCCTTGAGCGGAACAGCCTCGACTCTAAACTCCACCCAGGGCCGCTTATGTGTGTGTGAGCGTGTGTGTATTTTCATGGACATCTCATCAAGGTTTCCACATCCTAAGGAATTTTTTTCTTATTTTTGTTTTTGCACTGTAGCTCTAACACTCAAGGAGAAAATATTGGCACACACACAGAGTAGTACGTATTGCTTATAGGCCCTTTAACCCGGGCCAAAATGCATTAAGTGTTATGCATTTTTTATATTTCCCGCTGGCACTAATCACAAATCCGACACACACACACACACACACACAATCTCTGGCCCCAATCATCGCATGCCGATGACCCGGTTAGCTAAATGGATTTTTTTAATACTATAACTATGTATATATAGCAATACATATATAGATACAAACAGCGATTTACAGCTTTAATCAGCTTTTAGAGCATTTAATAAGCTTTTTAGCGGCATCAAAGTTTTTAGATTCTCGTATAGAAAGTTGATTATAAATTTAATTATTTTAAAACTAAACCTTTATATGATCAACAATACTTAGTACAGTGGGCAAAGTGGAACTATTAGTGGTTTGAACTAATTTTTTTTTTAAATTTTAAAGGGCTTCAGAATTGTATTTTTTATTTTGTGGTAGTCATAACGTTTTTTATGATTATCTTCCTTGAGAAAGGTCATTAGTTTTATGTATAAAAATTCATGTAACGTTATTACTGCTTACGATTTGTCAACAGACATAAAAAATACAACAAAAACAGCAAAGAGAATATAAATTCTTAAAGCTATGATTAAATTTCTGTATATTTAAGACGCAAAAATTTTTTTATTTTGTTCTCAAAAAACTTCACAGATTTTATTAGTTGTTTTTAACTCAAGACGCTCATCAAATATTTAAATTAAAAACTGTTAAAGAGCGCAAAAAGCAAAGCACTTAAACCTCTGTTAATAAGCCTTCACTCTGTTAACATTGAGCGTTAACGGAAACCACAGCTGTTATTTGTTGCACTTAACCGGTGTTCATTTTTTTCCTTTGGGTTTTTATTTTAATCAGCAATTTGTGTGCTCTAATGATATTATTATTGGAATGACAGTGTGAGTAAATTAACGGTATGTCCTTTAAATTGCATGTGATGAGAAAATTGTTTAACAGCTTGTGTGTGATGGAAAATTATAGGGTGATGCATAATATATAAGGTAATTAGATGCATATTAATAACAACTATTAGTAATTAGCAATTTGCGTTCTTGCGACAACTGCTGACACCAGCACCAGGCAATTGTTAGTGCACCTGCAGATGATGCGTGGTAGAGTAAAAGAGACAGTGTAACACAGAGAGTCAGAGAGCGTAGAGTTGTACGGAGAGCGAGAGCAGAAAGCAGTGTGAGAGCGTACTGAACGTGCGAAATAATTGAAAGCAAGAATGAAAATAAAGCATAAATAGATTGAAAAAAAATAAAACGTAAAGCATGACACAACAACAAGAACAACAACAGTGGCGAAACACCAAATACAATAGTGAACACAAAAATAACAACAACAAGATGAGAAAGAAGAAGAAGTAGCGACTGATGTTGTTGGTTTTGTTATTTGCTACTGTTGCTTTCGGTTTTTGTACTCACATTGCGCTAATAATAGCGGGAGCAACTACTACAACAACTGAGACCACCAACTAAAAGTACTGAATTTGTTTCAGAAATACACATGCACACAAACGTACACATAAATAAATATGTATGTATATGCACAAACAAAAATACGTTCATACATGAGTAAAGGCAACGCAGTTCGTGTATTTTGCTGTGATTTATACAAATCTAATATAAAACGTACATTCATGTTCTATGTATGTAAGTGAATTTAAAATAAATGCAGAATCTGCCTGTGCTGGTTGTGCTGCATTCACTTTTTCTATATGCATACAAGTACACAATTCTATCTGTGTGTACGTGTGTACATATTTACATATACAACAGTTTCGGGTCAATTGACTTTTAGTGTTGCGTGCACCCATACAAACACAGCCCAAAGACGAAAAAAAAAAGCTCACAAAAAGCAGCAAAAGCAAACGAAGAAGCAGCGACAGCGACTGCGGCAGCAGGACTCTGCTTGCGTTGGCGTCGCACGCAACAATTCGCCTTAGCTAAAGTCTAAGCTCACCACAGGCGCACACACAAACACATGCCATACATATACATTCAAGCAAATACTTTGGTAGTGGAGAGAAATGCGGGCGCTTTTGCGTCTGCTTCTTTTTGCTACTCACCAAACCCCACACATATTCCATTGGTCGCTGCTTCACCACGTCACTGCACAGTGGTTTTGAAGCCACGTTTCTAGCTGAATTTGCATTTTCCATTAAAACACACAACTGAAAGTTTATTGCTTTTGCCATAAATATAGTTGTATATGTGCATTTCGAACATCAAAGTGCATTAGTTACTTTTTTTTTAAAGGTATTTGTGAGCTCAAGAAGTATAATACTCAAAGAAATATGCAACAGTCGTGTACTTGCTTATGAACATCATTATACACGGGAAAAGACATGATCAAAATCATATTGACGTTTTTGACTTTCGTCTGATAAGTAAATATCTACAGCGGTTTGGGCACTGTGAAACACATAAGATATAAAAATTCTACGTTTATCCGTTAAAGTAAACTTGAAGCGGTAATCTTTAAAACGGACAACTGCAAAAAGTTTTTCTACGTGGGTTTTGGGGAAGAAACAGTCGAGCACCTGCGCTGTAGCGCACTTGTCATGCTTACTTGGATTTAAGGTCTTAGAAGCCGTTTACTTTTTATAACAATAATATTATGGGATAATGTGCTGATTATTTTGCACACCCCTGTATGTACATAAGTGTGTGTGTCTGTGTCTGTGTGTGCACGCTTTGCATGACATCACAATCCCTTCACTTAGAAGTATCCGATTTAAGTGTTGTCCTGCTCCGTTGTTTCTGTTGTCATGTTTGTTGCTGCAGTTGACGTTTGACTAAAGTAAAAAAGAAAAATACAAAAAAAAAAAAAACGTGGCCGGCGGTTGTAATATAAACTACGTAGTATGTACACGCCCACACAGACACACGTGCATATTGTTATTATGTGCACATAACACACGTTGCACCGTGGTACTTTTAACTAATTTTCGAACAGTTAAGTTGACAGAAAACTAAAACAGCTGTTTAAAAAGGAGAACACGTCTTGGAGCTGAGACATAATTTGAGTTAAAGTCTCTCCCGCCAGCCAGAAACAAAGTAGAAAATTATAATGGAAATTAAAGCTCTGTTTTTTAGTGTGATTTGTACCTCTATCTAATATATCTGTTCTGTTCAAGGTTCATTTACATTATGTTATTATTTGGGTATTAAAAGAAACGTATTCAAACGTCCTCCTGAATATCTTAAGAAACAAGATTTTTTTTATTGATTCTTGCACATCCAAACAAATATATCCAAGTAAAATTTTCTATGATCCAAAAACTCAATCGAAATACGAAAATTATTTAGTTTTTCTGTTTATTCATCAATTCCAACAAACGTGCAAATGACCCCATAGTACGCTGTCACGATCTCCAATCATAATGAAGAAAGATGAAGAGGAAGAGAAAGCGTCATGGCTGTGTTTTCATTTCTTTCATTTGAATGTGTTGTTATCGCTGTAACTGTTTCTTTGTTGTTGTTTCTCTTTTCTTCATTTACTGTGCCAGCAACAGGACATTCGGCACGCACCGACAACAACAAGAACAACAGCGACAACAGCAGCAGCAGCAAAATCAGCAGAGCTTCGTCATAATGACCGACTAACTGACTGTGCTTATTTATTTATGTATGTATTCGTACATATAAACATATATGTGTGTATGTATTTTATGTGTGTTCGTGTGAGTGTGCTTGTGTTCGTGCATGCGCCTCGGCAGGCTGCCAAGCCAGCGGTCAGGGTTGACTTTTGCAGGAGCCAAAACCAGGAATCCACACAGTGGCCCCTCCCTCTGCTCCCTCACAGTATCTGTGACTGTCTCTCTCGCACTCACTCTCCTTTTCTCTTACTCTTACTCTCTCACTCACCACATCCTCAACTCGCAGTGTCATGCAAAGGCAATGGCAAAAGCAAACGCAAAAGCAACAAAATTAAGTGCGCCGAGGCGAGCTTAGTTGAGCTTGAGCGCACCGCGTGCCTTTACTTCGGTTTTATCCTTATTTGGTTTCTTTGCCAGCGAGAAGAAGTTTGGCCGCATGCACAAGCATACAAACAAACATACATGCCCAAATTATGACATATACATACATACATGCAAGCGAATGAGAATGTATGTGTGTGTTGTGTACTGGGAATCGATAAAGCATACTTATTTGGATTTTTGGTGCAACATGCTTTAAAACGCACACCACACCACTCCACACACACACACATTGATATGTATGCTTCCCTGTAATACCTTAACATTCATAAAATTCTGTCAGAATAAAACCGACTCTCTTTGTGTGAGTGTATTGGTGTGTGTACATAACCTCGCTTGCCTTGGCCGCCATCAAAAGCTCTGCTCTGTGCCTGTGTGTACGTCGGTGTGTGGTGACTGTGAGTGGACGGGTTGACTGTGTAGGTAAATGTGCGAGTTGGTCCAACTCGAGATTAGCTTCCGGTGGGGATACAAATCATCTCTCGGTTCGCTGCTCAAGTTATAAATATTAAATATTCAAAAGCGACACTTTTGTTCCATTCCTTCATAACCGATACATATTCTTCTTCTTCTGCTTCTCGTCACAACTCCTCACTCCCCACAAACATCCATCCATCCATCAGCTACCCTTGGGTAACCAACATTTGCTTTTGCTTCGTCCTTTCGCTTTCAAACAGCTGCTCAGCGGCTGTTAGCCCCCCTTCTGTTTCTCCTGCTTCCCATTCCAATGGCTCTCACATGTTCTGTCACTCTGCCAAACATTGTGTATCTCGTTACAGTTACTTCACGCATACAATACACTGGCGGCCATAAAAACCGCAGCAGCCTCGAACTTTTTTGACTCTTGGTTTTTGTTTAAAACAAAAATGCAAACGCAAAAAAGACCTACTTGCAAGAGTTTTATTTGCGTCTGCGCTACTTAACATTTCTTTTCAAGACGCAAAAAAAGTTAAGCAAAAGTATTTTGTTTGTGCAAGTTGATGCTAAAACTTTTTATTTTCTTTTTTGTTGGTCCTGTTGCCAGATTTTGCTATGTGCTGCTGTAATCGAGTGGATTCTTTTGAATTGTACTTTTTGTGTCTCTCATTTTCTTTGTACTCCTAAAGTGCAGTGTAACAGAAACAGCGGCAAATCCAAGTGCTTAGCATGAAGTTTGACGTAACAAGGCTGCACTTGTTATGGACACCACTGTAACGAATGCAAAAGCTGCGCCGCTGGCGCTTTGTGTGCGTACAAATGGACTGCGTGTTGTTCTTGTTGTTGTTGTTGTCAGAGCAGTGAGTTTCATGCTTCTTACGTTTTGCACTCCCTAACATAACTCGCCTTGGCCGTTGTCAGTTCTCTTTCTCTCTCGCTCACTTGGCTTCCCAATGATATGCCCCAGTCTCTCTGTAATGAGTATATTTTTGTGCGAGTGAGTGTGAGCATCTTCTTTGTATTCGTGATGGTGCATTTTGTTACGCACAACTTGGCAGCAGATTTGCATGTAACACGTTGTTTATCATATGTGGGTGAATGTAGTATATATGCACGTGTGTGTATGTGTGCGTGTGCTTGTGAATTAATACATATACACGTGTACACACACGTGTGGGTATGAGAATGTTAAGTTAATCCTGTTAAATATGCAGTTCGTAAGGCAGGACTTGCTGCTAATAAATGTATGTGTATACAAGTGTGTGTGGGTGTGTGTGCGTGTGGGTTTGTCACACATCAGCTGTTCATTGTTATTTTTAAGCAATTTGCCTGTGCTTAAATCTTAAGCTATTGCATCCCACACCATTATGACGCATACAAATGCGTGTGTGAGTGTGTTTGTATTTACATATGTATGTATTTGTGTATATGTGTGTGTGTGTGTGTATCTTATGCCGTGGCTGTTGCTCACATTGTGTATGCTAATTGCTGAAGCAACAAGATTCAACAACAAACGCATAAAAGTGAAACAAAAACCGAAATTAGGTCGCAATCGTCGCCATCTACCTCTCCCCCCATCGCTTTCTTCATACTCCCTATGCCGTCGTTCCCCACTATCTCGCCCCCGCATAGCACCTGCAGCGCCGGTTAAAATACAATTGCCAAAAATAATTTCACTCTGCGACAATTTTTCTTGCAACAACGAGAAGCAAAACAAAAAGAAAAGTAAAAATTAAATAAATACCACACACACACACACACCCAATCGCTGTGATGATGAAAAATCGCGTAAAGTGAAAAACTATTTGACTTATTGGAGCAGACAGCAGCGCAGCAGTCGGCAGCGTACAAACTGTCACTCACAGCAAAGCCAAAAAAGAAAGAAAAAAAAAATGAGGGGATGCGCGCGAAGATAAAATAAATAAATTTATTTCTTATATGCAACAACAATAATTATATATGTATATACATACACGTATACAAACATAATAATTATAATTTTATGGCACTCGCGGTAACTGTACACGGTACACAGTACACAGCACAGCCTAAAAATTGGCCAAACTTTGAACGAGTAATTTACGATATACTAGCGTTGATGGCAAAGGATGATTGTGTGCGTGAGTGTATGTGTGTGTGTGGGGGCAGGGGAGCTGGGAGTGCTAGGGATAGCTGTATGTTGGTTTTGATGTAAAAGAGAACAAGAACAAGGCAAAGAAAGGGGGAGCGGTAGGAGAGTGCGAGTGTGTGGAAGAGAGGAATGAGAGGGATGCCAGCGAGTACGCGCCTCAAATTTCCAATTTTTATGTCTGCGTGCGTGTTCATGTGTTTGTGTACATGTACGTGTGTATGTGTGTGGGTCTTTCTTTGTACACTGTGTGAGGCTTTGGGTGGTTGACATGTGCATGTGGGACAATTTTGTTGTTATTGTTTTCTCTTGGCAACGGGATTTCATCATCAATTCCCATCATCGTCTATGTCGTCGTCGTCGTCGTCGTCGTCGTCACCGTCATCATAATGAAGTAAAATCATTGCGAATTGGCCTGGCCCACACACGCTGCAATTAATCTATTATTATACATACTATATATTTCTAGGGAAGCTACGCATATACTTCCCATATCCTGCAATAGGAGTATAATATGTCACATAATTTTTACGAGTATATTGCTTCGGCTGTTTTCATCATTTTTTATACTCTTGATTTTCATTTTTTATTATAAATGGATTTGAAATTTATTGTCTATGCGATGAAGACAAAATACTTTATATATTTTGTATGCTTGATAAGGTGCTTACAATTTGATTGGCATTCAAAGAGGCACACATATGTGCACACAAATATATCCATGTGTATATAAACTTGGTAACAACTCGTCTTGGTTTTCTTCACTTCAGTTATTTTAAAAGTGTTTTGATTTAATATTTCATTTATATATATTTATTTTTTTTAATATTACTATTTTATTTATTTATCAAATTTGTTTGTTTTGTGATTTTAACATTCAAAAAATTGTTAAAAAATTTAAAAAATAGTGTCAAACTTTTTCCCTTTTCCCAATAGTTTTTTTTGTAGCTTGTTACCAAGTAATTTCTTTTAGCTTTTAACGTATTTCAAACTAAATTTATGTATGTAGACGAGTGTATATGTGTGTGCGTGTGTGTTTGTGTCAAAGGATTGCCCCGGAAAATTGGATCGGCCGTAAAATGCGTTTGCGTGTGGAGCATTTCACTTTAGTTGTTGTTTTTGTTGCTTAGTCGCAACGCATTTCAAACTTAATTATTATAATTAATTGGCAAAAAAGCCACGCTGATGACAACAACAACAATTACAACAATAACAAAAACAATAAAAGCTACCAAAAGCGAGACTAAAGCACCACAAAAAAACGTAGCGAATACACTTGGTGGACACGCAACACGCGGCATGTCGCACAGTGGGACAAAACAACATAAAAATGATCAACTTATGCAACAGGCTAAGAAGTCGTCAAGCTACAGGGTATTTGACTGTGCTAGGAAGCTCTAATTATATAGTCAAACTTTGCTCAGATACGCAGTAAGCAGATCAAAGGCCAAAGCTAACAAAAGTCGCTAATTGGATAAGTCTAATGAAACAGGAAATTTGTTTTTCACTTTGTGAATATTCCAAATAACTTGACGTTGCAGACGGTTTAGCTATTTTATAGCTAGATTTTTGAAAATAAATTCAAAAGGTATCCAGAGCTGTAGCTTATAAGCAGCTGGCTGACACTTTATCGATAAAAGAAATTTCTGGGCTTAAGAATATAATTTTCAAATTACAATCTATAAAGCAGTTCATAAAAATATTGTTTATTTTATTTGTAAATACATTTTTTTTTGTTTTTTTTTTTTGTTTGTTTTTTTACTACCATTTTGGCTCCTACATTTCAGGCAGCACTGAAAGGCTATGATAAAAAAAAATACTTAACGTTGTGGTGCATATTTTATTTGCTGCTCTTACGCACTTGATTAAAATTTATGATAAACTTGAGAGTTGCCATTATTTGCAATAATAATAAATTCTGTTTGCCGAGCGTTGCCATATCGCAGCAGTAAGACAATGAAAACAACTTGGAGTTGTATGTTTGTATGTATTTAATTCCAAACATTCTGTGTACACAATGACAACAATTGTGTGTACTCGCAGAGTGTGGAATAAACACGAGAATTTTATAATTATTTGCACAATTGTTGTTTCAGTTCCACAGTAGCTGTAGTGTCACAGTCGCAGTGTTGAACCTGCTAACTATGTGTGTATGTGTGTGGTGGTGTGTTGGTGTGTTTGTGTGGCTTTTTGTACAACGACGCGCCCAAGTTGGCAAAGCAAACTCAAAGCCAACAAAAGCTTTAGCTGAATAATTTGCAATTTAAAACTTTTTTTTTTTTTTTTTTCATGCACACACATAGCTACTGACTGTGTATGTGCCTGTGTGCGTGTGTGTTCCTGCCGTTAGAGTGCAAAAGCCAAAACAATTAGAATCAAAAAAAAAAAAAAAAAAAAAAAAAAAAATGGAGGAAACAAAACAGCGCAACAGTTTCAATGCGATTTTAACAATGGCAACGAAATGAAAAAAAAGAAAAGAATTGAATTGAAACGTATCTAAGTGCATTTTGTACATGTAACACAAAAAAAAAAAGGAGAAAATTGTTAAAATATCATTTACATTTACATTTCGATATGCAAAATGTCAAGCGAAAAAAGTTTATTGCACATGCCACACTAGAAGTGGAACTAGTTGAAAAGCTAACATATCGATCAGTTTTTTTATATAGTTGGGAAGCTTTAATGGCAATTTTATGAAAACAGTTTCGTTAAATTGGCTTAAACAGTTTACCAGTTTTCGTCTCTCCGTATGAGCTGCTGTATCTTCTAGACTACAAGAGCTAGAGACATCAAATTCAAAATGATAGTACGTCGTTATGTCAGCAAATTGTGCTCACCACGGCAAAAACTGTTTACAAATCAACATAACTTGAACACTATTAGAGTTATACCGACATAATTCACACTGTATGTGTATAGTGTCATTATAACTATCCAAATCGGTAGAAAATCACGGAAAATGCGCAGTATGAGTAGCACAGGATCTTTTACACTCATTTAGCTTGATAGCAGCTTTTTTTTCCTTATTATAAATTAAATAAATATTAATTAAGTTACAACTAAGCTAAATTTTCATTAGCTGTGAAATTTTACCAATTTTAATTAAATTTAAATTTAATTTAAAGTGCAAATATATTTAAGCTCAACAGATTTCACACTCCAGTGCACAAAAAGTGCAATCGGATAGTTTCTGTTGTTCATTTGAGTAATTAATAATTATGTACTTTATGTAAGCTTTGCTCTGCTCCATTTGTGTCGGTGTACCAAGTAAATAATGTACCAAAAAGGCAAATGTTCATCTGACAATTGTTTGTCAGTATCTGTAGCATTTATCTCCTTCTTTTTACTCTTCCTCTTCTTTTCCTTTGTGTGCTCCCTGTCATTTTAATCCTCAGAAAGTTTATTGAGGTGACAACTCTTGTCCTTGGGCAATGGTAGAGCATTACATAAGGCTTCCAATTGTCATCCTCACACATCGTGTGGGTAGAGTCCAATTGGGAGTATGCAAATGTTAAATGGATTTCCATACTACTTGATTTTCTAATTGGAATTCGAAACTCAAAGAAGCTTATGTGTATGTATGTATGTGTGTGTGTGATGGAAATTCTTGATAATGCCCTCAAACAAAGCTTTTATTTCGTTTGCAATCATTTGTTCTTGGAACTGCATTTTTGGCCAATTAGAAATTGATTTGATTCCATTGAATTTGATTTATTTATTACTAATTGGTTAGGTAAACCAAAGAGAGAACAAATAAATGTCTCAATGCATTTCGAATTTATTTCAAAATAAAGTTTTATTTAACTCAACAGTTTTATACAAAATATTATTTATAATAAACTTATCATAACCAAAGTAACCAAATGGTTGATTGCTTCAATTACCAACAACTGCTGTGTTGATTTTGGTTGAGATTTTTCTGTTCTTATGCGGACCTTTCTGGAAACCGCCATTGTGGAGCCGCCATTTTGTTTTATGTTTTAACATTGAAAGAAAAAAGGACCAAAATCGCTGTAAAAATGATCTAAATTCAGTCATTAAATCAGTGAAAACAAAAATAAAAGCTACACCGCTGCTAACGGACACCCTTAATAGGCAAATGCCCCTTTTAAGCGGACAATATTTCTACGATCAATTAAGTGCTTGATTAAGGAACTTGCCTCTCACCTAGGAGAGAGGACACCCCTAGTAAAAGGTCAACTGTAGTTGTCCGCTTATCAGAGTTCACACAGTAACAGTTAGAAACGACTAAGGCGGACCAAAGGACATGTCAATTCCAGTCGATAATTAGCTTAAATGTTAACACTTGAACATATAACAGGGTAGATGCCTAGTCGAGCATTCAGAGCGTTGTGGAAACATGTTCTATATGCTGAAAATGGTCTTGTCTCGGTTGGTTCCGTTTCATATCCAATGGCAGAACAACAACACACAACAACACACACACACTTGAGCACACACAACACACAACCACAGACAGAGACGTATCTGCATTGTTTTTGAAATGCTAACAAGTGTGACTTTTGTTATTGTTGTTTGCGCTTTTGTTAACAGACACCAACCGCCCACACACAAACACACACACTACCCACACACACACATACATATGCAGCAAACTGTTGCTGTTGTTCGCGGTCGCCTTTTGTTCTTGCCATTGGCATTCGACTTCGACACACTTTTAATTAGTTTACCACATTTCGCAAATAGTTGAATAACAAATACATTTTGCACTTTAATTAACCGTTACTTCACGGCACTTCTAACTGTACTCTTGTTTGCCCTTATGCACACTATTTACTGTAAATATTTAAACTGTTTTCGATAAGTTTCTCGAAAGGGTTGACAGTGCTGGAAACCTGCTGAAAAAAAAGTAGTCTATTGTCTAGAACATTCCAGCTGTCTGCTAGTTTGAATGGTTTAATTCAGTAAATATATAGTTTTTAATTGAATTTATATAAAATCTTTAATCAGAAGTTTTTTAAAATGGTCAAATATAGTATTTCTAATGTTGTTAATTAATAAAACTCAGTTTCTAGCCTTTTTTTCATTGAATTTCAAATAATTTACTGCGTCTGGCAACACTGGCTTTGTGCAAATAACATAAATGTTTATAAATAAAAAAGGATTGAAGCGCAGCGTCTTAAAAAGTGACTCAATTCTGGCTAAAAAGGTCAGGATATAAACAAACAAAAATTTGGTGCATACTTTCAGGCGCCTTTCATCGCCCGCAGCGATTATAAACTTAAAACAGCCATAACATTTTCATTTGACCCAACCAAGTTGAAGTCTGTAGCTCCTGTTATAAGCTTGATCCCATGAATGACAAAAAGGATGTCTTTTTAAATCCCCTTTTTAAGTCAAAACTAAAGTCGTGAACAGTGTACCCAGTTTTAAGACAATTAATTACAACACTCAGTACTTAGTACTTAGTAATTCGCTCAAATGAAAACTGGTTGGGAAAAAAGGACAAACATTTTTGGATCTGCGTGGAGTTTGAATGGTGTGCTTACATTCGATTGCCGGATCACAAAGTAGATATAAACTGCACGGGACTGAATAGCAGAGTTTTGAGCTGATTTGCTCGAAGAAATGTCGAAAAGCTATTATAGCTGGTGCCAAGTAAACAACCTTAACATTTAATTTAATTTTCTCAATTTTTTTTTTGTTTCTTTGGGGTTTTTTCGTGTTCTTGTTGCCGGCCACAGACAAAATTTAATGTCTATGAAATTCAACAACAAATTTAGGAAAATGCCGTGAAATATTTGCAATGTGTGTGTTGTTTTCTATTTTTTCTTTTTTCTTTTTATTCGTTTGGCTTTGTTCTAAATGCACGCAAATCTGGCACACACATGTGTGTGCCTGTGTGTGTGTGGATGAAACAGAAAACCACACAATGTCTATGCTGTGAAATTTGTGTTTTTTTTTCCTTTCATCAAATTAGCAAATCTTTTTTCGCATACACGAATGCATACACAAGCATTTATTGCATTTTGAAGTAAATCCAAATTTTTATTGTGCGTATCTTATGTTAATTTGGCGGTCTGGCAACGTTCAGTCATTCGACGAGTAATTTTTTTTTTTTTTTTTTTTTTTTTTTTATCTGATGATTATTTGTATGAGTTGGAGGTCATGAGAAATTGAACTTTACAAGTTCGCAGACGATTTGGTATTAGAAGTACACACTAATCTAAAAATTAAAAAAAAAATAAACAAATAAACGAATTTTAATTAAGAAAGCCAGTAAAGAATTTGTGCTATGTGATGATCAGTAAAAATAAGTTCAAGTTGATTGTGCGTTGATCACTTTTATCTGCTGCTTCTAGAATTTTAAAAATTAATTAAAATTCTGTAATATATTTATTTATTATTTATTTAGGCTGTACGATGATCAGTGTTTTCTTTTTTATAAATATTGTTTTATTTACAAGTGCTTTGATCAGTTATTAGTGAGTTTGTTTCATTTAAAATTAAAATTTTCTTTCCTTTTCTACCCACAACCCCATTAAAACTTTGAGTCGATAACGATTTATGGCAAATGATGACGTAATGTATCGATTTTATTTAAAACTTAAGTTTTTAAGTATATTCGACAGCACGTAAATATGCATAAAGGTATCGTCAACTGTAATTTAAGTACAGAAAAGATTTTCGGTTTTAAACTGTTCATAAATCCAAACGTACCGCCCACTTTCCCAACTTCCCACCCTTCAAAAATGTCCACAATTGTCACGTGTTGAACAAATGAAAAATGGAAAAAGTTTTATCTACATATATATACAAAAAAAATATATATGTATATAGAAATGTATTTTTTATGATTGCATTACAATTTGGGTTAATAACTTTTGAGAAAAGTGTTCAGTGTACGCTCTTAATGTGTGTGCACTCGCTTATACGCTATAATATACGATTTTCAATGCATTTTCATGCCCATTTTGTCATTTTCATTTTCATTTGCATTGCATTTTCCATTTAATGGGACGCCTGTGCTCAATTTGGCGCATCAGTATGCATTTTAAAGCCCCTTTGGAGGGTATTATAGTTTGTCACGGGCCAATTCCTCATTCCAGTTAGGTGTATAAACATGTTCATGCATGTTTGTTCATTTTAATTGGTACAGTGGTCACCTAAGACAGCTAAATGACAGAAGTATTTAAATTTAATAACGTAGATGGACTTTATATAGGAATACCGTAATGAACTGTATGTTAATGGGTTAGAAAATTGAGTGAAACATTTCAAGAGTGTTTTTGGGAGGTAAAATGTTTATGTTGCTAGTCACTAATGGTTCCCTGTTTGATGCCATAGGCAGTGCACACTGTACGTGAACACTGCATGATTAACTTGACAATAAAAAAAAACAATTCACAATTGTGCACAGAATTTGAGTTGGGCAACTTACTGACACCACAGACTGTTGCGTTATAATTTTTTACATTTTATTTGATTAAAGTGCGCAGATCACGTTTCTGCTTTTGTTATAGTAGTCGTAATACACATGAGATTTAACAACAAGTGCTGATGTAATTAACTCGACATCAGATCCACATACAGGCACATACAGGGAATCGCACACTGGGGAAAATCTTTACTCAACCCACTCAGTCTCCCCTCATTTTCCTTTGCTCCATAGAAAGCTCCATAAAAGTTCAGTTTAAAGAATTCCCAGCGATTAATATCGCATAGAAACAGACATAATTGCTTTTTAATTACCTAAAAAAATACAGACACGCTCACACACACTCATTTGAAACAAAAAATACCCTGTGAATAACAAAATTTTTTTTCTGAATTTAAATTAAAGTAAATACATTTTTAGATCAGTTTAAAAACATTTTTTAAAGTAAAGAGTTAATTCAATGCTATGCAATGTTAAAAAGAAAAATCATTCTAAATATTAAATTTTTTTAAACTAAATACAGGTCATCTGATAGTCGTGACCACTTACTAAGGTGTATTTTTTTTCCTTTGGTTTTTTATTCTGTTTTATGAAAGCAACACACAACATTATCCATTGCCCGACGCCCACCTGCTGCCTCCTTTCGCTCTTCTCCCTTCTCCCTTAGCTTACGCTCAACCGCACGCATACATATGTGAGTGAGTGTATGATTGTGTGCATGTATGTATGTGTCAGTGTATGCGTATAGTATATTATTGTTTGTATAGTTATTTGTTATAGTTGCTCTGTGGTCTTGGTTTTCCTGTATCGGTTCCCAACGTTTTGCGGCAAAAGGAATGTCGAAAATTTACTTAGCAAAGCACAATAACAAGAACAACAACAGCAAGTGCAAGGTGTACTCTCTGCCTTTGCTTCGCTCACGCTGCTTCGCTCTCTTCCCGACGTTATTTCGCCTTCGTCGCACCTTCATAACGCGCTCTTTTCCCTTCGCGCTCTCTCTGTGTCTGTCTGTCTGGCTGTCTCGCTTGGTGCGATCGTGTAAACGCAAAAATATGCGCAAAGCAATAAAAACTTAACAATGAACAAACAAATGGAATATATGCATGGAAATTAGCCCCGTGTAGGCACTGATAAAATGTTGTTTTCACTTTGCTGCTGCTGAAACTTGTTTAATAATTCAAATATCGGCAATGAGCAGGAGAAGTTTGGTGGGGAAGGAGCGTATAGAGTAGTGTTGGTAGTGGTGAGGTGTAACAACAGTGGAGCAAATAAATTTGCATACGCACGTTGCCAATTTGGATATGTTTTCAAATTTATGTAGAAACTCTCAACGTTTCGTGAGTATGTGACAACCGTTTGTCGTAATTCATAACTGTACGTGCGTCTTAGTGTGTGTGTGTGTGTTCATGTGTGTAAAAGCTAATGCTCGTGTATGTGTGTGTGTGAACAGGTTTATGAAAGAATTGCAGGTTGTAGCTTTTCACACCTTGCACTGTTTCTGGAAAACAGGTGCAAGTGTAGAAATCTAAAGTCAAGGGTGTGCTCGACTGTGATGATACACATTACAAAAGCACCAATTTGGTATATTTCTGACGAACTGTTTTCAGAAATCTTGAAAGCTTCAATAAAAAAAATGATTTTCTATTTTCTGTAAGTCAATAATATTTTTATGGCTTCAAAATATTATTAGTTTTAATTATTGGGGCTTAAAACGTTTACTTCAAACAAAGTTTAACTCTCCTATAATTAAGAATATCGAAGCTATAATGACAAAAAATATCGATAAACTAGATGTTTGGGACTTCCATGATATCATCTAGTTAATCACTTTCATTGTTGTAGCTATAGCATTTATTTATAAATTTAAATACCAACAATTACGGAATGCAAGCACTTTTTGTTGTGAATATTAATTAATTACTCAGACAGATTTTTATTTCATTGTTTTATTTTTATGTACATGGTTAATATTAGTTTAAATAATCGTTCATCGGCGACACTTGGCACACAAATTGTTAACCAGTTTCTCAATCGAACTTGAACCAGTTTGCAGCCGTTCTTGAATTGGTTTCAAACCTAGCTAGAACCGGTTCCAGACCATCATAAAATAAATAAAAAACAGAAACAAAAATATTAATTTTTGTGTCAAACAAATTTTTAATGAGATGTGACAACGAGAGGCAAAAATCAAAATTGATTCGATGCGATTTATTTCATTATTGAGCTTTTAAACTGTGTGCCTTAAAATATAATACCAAGTATTAAAATAATAAATTTAATTCAGAAAACGTTTGTTCTAAACTACCAAATTAATACTAAAAACGTTTGTTCTATTTGATGTGCATTTCTTGCATGCTAACAAGCACTTGAAGCTTTTGCACTAAGCTTTAACGGTTTCCTCTCATTTGCATTAACATGCGCCCACACAGGCACACGCATGCACACACAAACACACACATGAAGGTACATACAAGAAGACGCGTGGTTCAGTCGCTTACGTTATTCCAACACCTTCTCATTTCTCTCCCACTCTTTCGCTCTTCTTGTAAGGTGACGGCAACGCTCAGTTGTTGTCCACAAGGTTGGGGGTACTCTGAGCTAAGGTGCTGTCATTTAGTAAAGTTGCAACTGTTTTTCAAATGGTTTATGCACTTTACTCGTTTAACGGGCTATTAACAATATGTGTGTGCTTGTCGATTTCATTATTAACAAGCTAATAACCACATATATGTACATATATGCATATATATTTACATATGTATTTAAGTACGCATACATGCATGTTCAAATGAACCATTAAATTTAAATTGCTGCGCGACGAAACCGCAACAAAGCAACAATAGCCAAAGCGACCTAGTTATATGCATAAATAGCGGCTGTGTATGTGCTTGTGTTTGTATTTTGCAATTAAGTGGGCGTCTCGCAAATACATGCATAGCAATTAAAATAAATGTGCAGGTATTGTTAAGGGCACGAACAAGAAAAAGTTGAATATTTAAAACTTATTTAATGTTTATGTTGTTACGTTGCGCCCACTGTGCGAGATGCAGTCCAGCTGACTTGAAATTCTAATTGGACAGTTTCGGCGCTCTTTGTCAGAAAGCACACTTGTTTACATGACAGCGAGAGTGAGAGCGTTGAGCCTACGTCATATGCCGGTCAGCTATCGGTTCTGCTTGTGCTTAGGCATGCCTGCAGCGTATGTGTGTGTGTGCAAGTGTATTATGCCCGTCTGTACAATGTACGTTGTACAACAAGCAGCGTGTATGTATGTATTCGGTGACTTTACTATGGATATAACTGACTGCAGTGATTGGCATTTGTACCGTATTATTTATTCAGGCAGCGTTGATTGTTATTTTTATTCCTCTGCAATCTGGGCACACATAAGAGTTGTGCAGCGTGGACACTACACACACACACATGCACATACAAACACATATTACATTTGTGTGTTTTGTTGCTTAAATATTTATTACGAAATTGTGTGGATGATGAAATGTTACGAAAAGTGTTGCAGAAAAGGCCACAACGACAAGTGCAGACTATTCGCTTATAATTTACTAAGGGATATTTAATAGGGTAGTTGTGTGCATTTGGTACCTATGCATAACAAGGTACATTTGTGCCTTAACAAAAATGCCTTATCAGGTATATTATAAAGTATTATTTGTTTGTCAAAATATGCCATTTGCTTAATAATATCTTTAATAAGAAATATTTTTACCATAAACAAATATTATATTATAATGAATATTATATGATAAATTATAAATTGACAGTAATGTTTTTTAAAAATTTTGAGTTCATAATGCCCACTGTGCACTACTATCCCTAATTTTCGAACTGAACCCATTGCCAAAAGGCTCACGCCTACAGCACGGACACGCACCCAAACGGTTAAGCGCAGACACGCACCCGATCATAGAGCTTAGCGGGTCAAGTGGGCACAGTTTGGTGGCAGAATGAAATTGGTTGAAAAGGAGATTGGTAGGAAAAAGCCTCGCCGTTGGAAAAATGGGAAATGGAAAATGAAGGATTGATAATTGCATTTGACGCGGAAAGTGGAAATGCAAAGATATTTTAATTGCATTGCATTGCATGGCAAACGAACAAATGGAAAATACATATGTATATGTTTAAGCACTTTATAATACTATCTACATATGTATATAATAGTTAAAAGGTGTGCTAAGTGGATTACTAACTTGAAATGTTTTTGCTTAATTGCAGGCTATTGACAAGGACGAGGAAGTTGAACGAATTAGGCCACAAAAATTTCATTGCAATCGATTCGTTGCCGTTAACAGCAGAGCCTCCTTTGTGTGTGTGTGTGCGAGAGCGAGTGCGAGTGTGTGTGAGTGTGCGGCGTGAGGCGTGTGGAGGAGGCGTCTGTCCGACAGTCGAAGTCAATCAAAATGTCTTCGTCCATAGCACAGAACAACAACAGCAGCAGCAACAGCAGCAACCAGTCACCGTCGCAGTCAGCAGCAGCTGCAGCTGCAGCAGCTCAGCAAAATCAAAAGCCAAATTCTGCTGGAACAGGAAGCGTTAACAACACACACGATAAGAATGCAGGCGGTACGACGGGGACGCCATCAGGTACAGCAGCGGCAGCAGCTGGAGGCGGTACCGCTGCTGGCGGTACACCACAGAGCCCAACAAAACGGAGCACAATATCCACAAAGGAGCGTGTGATCGACAGCGTACCCTTTCCACCCAGCCGCAAACTGACATGCTCGGACGTGTTCGATGCACGCACCGGGAAGCCACATCACGACGTACTTAAGCAGCACTTTATCCTCGAGGGACGCATCGAGGAGAGCGCCGCACTGCGCATCATTCAGGAGGGAGCCGCTCTGCTGAGGCAGGAGAAGACAATGATTGATATTGAGGCACCGGTTACCGTTTGCGGTGATATACACGGACAGTTTTATGATCTGATGAAATTGTTTGAGATCGGAGGATCGCCGGCAACGACAAAGTATCTGTTCCTTGGAGATTATGTGGATCGAGGCTATTTCAGCATTGAGTGTGTCCTGTATCTGTGGTCCCTGAAAATCACGTATCCGCAGACGCTGTTCCTGCTGCGCGGCAACCACGAGTGCCGGCATCTGACCGAGTACTTCACCTTCAAGCAGGAGTGCAAGATCAAATACTCGGAACGCGTCTATGACGCGTGCATGGACGCGTTTGACTGCCTGCCGCTGGCGGCTTTAATGAATCAGCAGTTCCTCTGCGTGCACGGCGGCTTGTCGCCGGAGATACACGAGCTGGAGGACATCAGGCGGTTGGATCGTTTCAAGGAGCCGCCCGCCTTTGGACCCATGTGCGACCTTCTCTGGTCCGATCCGCTCGAGGACTTTGGCAACGAGAAGAACACGGACTTCTACACGCACAACTCGGTGCGCGGCTGTTCGTATTTCTACAGCTACGCCGCCTGCTGCGATTTCCTGCAGAACAACAATCTGCTGTCGATCATACGGGCGCACGAGGCGCAGGATGCCGGCTACCGCATGTACCGTAAGAGCCAGACCACCGGTTTCCCCTCGCTGATCACCATCTTCTCGGCGCCCAACTATCTCGACGTGTACAACAACAAGGCGGCTGTGCTCAAGTACGAGAACAACGTGATGAACATCCGGCAGTTCAATTGCTCCCCGCATCCCTACTGGCTTCCCAACTTTATGGACGTGTTCACCTGGTCGCTGCCCTTCGTTGGTGAGAAGGTCACCGAGATGCTGGTGAACGTGCTGAACATCTGCTCCGACGATGAGCTCATGACCGAGGAGAGTGAGGAGCCCCTATCCGATGACGAGGCGGCGCTACGCAAGGAAGTCATACGCAACAAGATTAGGGCCATTGGCAAAATGGCCCGCGTCTTCTCAGTGCTGCGCGAGGAGTCGGAGTCAGTGCTGCAGCTTAAGGGCCTAACGCCAACGGGCGCCCTGCCCCTCGGCGCCCTATCTGGCGGCAAGCAGTCCCTCAAGAATGCCATGCAGGGCTTCTCGCCCAATCACAAGATTACCTCGTTCGCGGAGGCCAAGGGACTGGATGCGGTTAATGAGCGGATGCCGCCACGACGCGATGCAACGCCATCGCCCGCGGAGGAGGGGCAAAAGTCTATGTCAGCGGCGGCAGCAGCAGCGGCCAATGCAAATGCAAATTCAATCAATGGATAATCAGTAGATGAATAAGAAGTGCAACATAAAGGAGAAGCAGAAGAGAGCAGAAGCCGAAGCAGCGGCAGAGGCAGAGGCAGAAGCAGCGGCAGAAGAAGCAGCAGCAAAGTCAGTTTTAGAAGTCAGTCGACAGTTAAGTCAGAAGGCAAATGGTGTGAAAGTGCGTGCGAGTGGGAGGGAGAAAGCGAATCAAATAGAAATAGATGAAGAAAGATATAAGAGGAATAAAAGAGTTAAGCAGTTAAGCAGCGGCAACAGCGACACAGTCACACACAAGCATAAACAAGATCATAAATATTAACACACACACATACAGACACACATGCAAATACAGGCACGCAGTCGCAGTTGAAGTGCAGCCCAAAAGCAAAGACAAAAACCGAATGAAATGAAAGCAGATTAAGTTTGTGGAGAAAGAAAGAAGTTGGAGAAGATAAAGATGATGATGATAAAGATAAAGTTTATGTTGTTGAAAATGAATTTGATATAAAGAAAAAGAAGAGAAAACCCATAGAGAAGAGAAGAAAGAGAATGCAACGCGAGCGTTTGTTTAACTTATTGGTATTAAAGAGAACAATTTAAATAAGAATGAGAATGAAAAACAAAAGCTAATTATAAAATGCAGTTAAACCGTATAGAATTATATATACACACTTTATAAATATATATATGCATATATGTATATATTTATATACTTGCATATATACATGCATACATATACATTTATATATCATCAAAATTTGTGCAACGTTATATCAAAAGAGCAAACAAAGAAAACAAACAACAACAAAAGCGAAAGTAAAAGCAAAAGCAAAAACAACAAAAATGCTAAGCCATAATTTACGGACGCCGCCGTTGCTGCTGGCGTTGACGTCGCTGTCTTTGCCATTGTCGCTGTTGCTGTCAAGGCGGCAGCAGCAGCAGCAGCTGAAGCAGAAGCAGCAAACAAGCAAATTAGGTAAATTAAATTATTTGCAAAACAAAATGAAATAAATAAAAGGAAAGAAAACAAGCAAAAAGAACATTATATTAAATTTAAAGATAAAGCTCGTCTCTGTATTAAAATGATAAACCTAAATACCCAACATAAAAAAAAAACTGAACCAAATCTTAAAAAAAAACTACACAAAAAAAAAACGCTAAAATTAAAAAAAATTTAACTACTTTCGTTGTGTGGCGCCGAGGGCGACATTAAATTAGCTTAACACCAATTAAAAGCTAATGCTAAACTACTTCCTACAACAACTAAAAAACAAAGAAAAATAACAACAACAAAACTACAGCAATATTTTACTACAATCTTTTAATACTACAACAAACGAAAAACTTAAAAATAAAAAACAAAATGAAACAACAGGAACAACAGACAACAAGCTAAAACGACTGAATCTCTCTCTCTCACTCTCTTTCTCTCTAACTATCTTTATATGTATGTCTACAATTCTCCTTTTTAATCTTAACTCTCTCTTTCTCTCTCCCTCTCTCTACACACACAAACAAGTGAAAATACCAACACAAACGCATGTTGAGTAAACTTAAAGTTTATGACATTACATTGTCGTCGCCATTGTCGCCTCACACTCTCTCATCTGGTGATTGTGTATGTGGTCTTTATATACGTGCCATCTTTGTCGTAGTCATTAGCTGAATATAAATATATATATATATATAAATTAAATACATATACATATAAATTATACATAAATATTGTAAAACAACTGAACAGGCTGCAGCGATGCAGGCGTCAAATGTGCAGCAGCAGCGAAAGCTTAAGCAAAAGAGAAAAGAAAATTATGCCGTTATCTTACGGTAAACACAATTTTAGGCTCTTTCACATAACGCGCGGCGTGTTCACTCTCTGCCTCTCTTTGCTCCACGCTCTGTCTCTCTCTCACACTCTTTCTATATATCTCGCTGTCTTTCACTAACTTTAACGATCAAGCGGGTGAGCCAGTAAAGCGACAATTAGCAAGCAGTCGAATCTCAATTAAAGCACACGTTGCGCCTTTTAGGTATGCAATACAAAAAAATTAACCCCTTCATCCTACTCTTGCTCCTCCTCCTACTTCACCCGCACACCAATCACATTTGCGCTTGCGTCGCCGGCGTGTGTCAACTTCTTTTTTATACTATACTTAATCGAATTTTAGTTATTTGTTAAATTTATGGTAAAAGAAAAAACCAAAAACAAAAAAAAGGAAATTTAAAACTTAACTAAATGAATGAAACCAAGTAAACTGAATATGTAAAAGAGCGTGAAAAGTGTAATTGGAGTTTGTTTTAGCTGTTATTAGTTATTATTTTTTAAATAAAAGTTGTTTTTTTTATATTTATACTTATTGTAAACAAATGTAATATTTATGCATATAAATTTATGAATGAAATTGTTGTTTCTACCTTCTTATGCCTATGTTTCTATTACTTATTGTATATTTACATACAAACATTAATTGTTTACTACACCTTAAGTAAAATAAGTTAAATGAATTTATAAAATAAATAAAAACAAATGCAAAAACATTAAAAAAAAACAAACAAAAAACGAGTGCGAGTTCTCTTAAACAAATACATAAATAATTATCAAAAAAGTTACAAAAAACAAAAATCAACAAATTTTTAATGAAAACGATAAGGAAATTCAAGAAAAGAAAACATACACACACACAGAAACAAACACACATACACACAACAAAAACTATGTAAATTTATTTTTAAGTTTATAGTTAAATGAAAGAAAATATGAAACTGTTGTTGAGCGGTCGGTGGGCAAAATGTAATGAAAGCTAAATAAATTTGTGCAGTTAGCAAATAATTGAAATTCTGATTAAAATGCAAATTTGATAAAGACGAATGTAATACAAAATGCAAACATATAGCAATTTAAAGTACTTTATAAACAAATATTCATACATACACCTATACATAAGAAGATTCTATATATATATATATATATAGTATATATATATGCGTATATTTGAATATTTGCTTGATGAAGAAAGAGAGAAAAAGAAAAAAGCAACAAAAAACCCAAAAGAAAATAGTAAATTCTTAAATTAATGCAGTAAAAGTTGCCTCTTATACAAATATACATACATTAAAACAGATTTTAATTAAGTTTATAGGAAATAACAAAGAAATGGAAATCACACTGCAAGCCGAGCAAGTAAATACAAGTATATTTAAAAATGGCGCCTATTTAGCATGGGTACATGTGAAAGAAAGAGAGAGAGAGTGAGTGAGAGAGAGAGCGTGTGCGTGAGTTAAAGCGAGAGTGAAAGCAAGCGAGCAACAGAATTGCAAAAGAATTAACTCTAGCACCTAAAAGCAGGCAACAGTTTTTGTTCGCGTTCAAACGCCTTTGCCTTTGTATGAGACTGTACCCATGCGCGCATACAATAAACAATAACTAACAATAAAACAAAAACAAAAATGCATATGCATACATATACATTTATTTATATATGTATATGTTTGTCAGCTATTAAGCGTTACAGATTACAACGTTTCGACACTCTCATTTTCCCCAAATAGTCAAGATAAAGTTTAATGTAAAATGTTAAATGCAAAAACAAAAAAAAGAAGTGAAAAACAAAATCCAACCAAAGCAAACAATTTACAAAAGTTTATTGCATTTCAATTCCAAAAAAAAAAAAAAACAAAATGAAAAATGAATTACAAATACATATATTTAAATTGAATTCAAGAAAACAATTACAACAACAAATGCGATGCAAGAAATTACTATTATTGTTTAAAAAAAAGAATTAAAGAAAGAAAGAAAACATATATATACAAAATACACGTTTACATATAAAGAAGAAAACAATAAATGAATTTAAACAAATGTTTAGAACATACATTCAAACATACAAAACATACTTACATATATAGTGCATACTTTACATACTTTTCTCCTTCAATCAAAACAAAAAAAAAAAAAAATGAATAAATAAATAATTACACAAAAATATAAAGAGAAGAATCTCCCCCCGCCCCACAAGCAAATTTAGCGCGCTCTTCTAAAATAAAAATTAATAATGTTTAATATGAAGCTAACATAAATTAAGCAAACCAAAATATACATAAAAATATATATGCCGACATGTATGCGCCGTCATATATATCGGCATATATATTCCTAAGTATACATTTATTTATATATATTTAAAAAAAATAAAATAACAAAAAACCAATACTTTTATACTATATACACAAAAACAAAAAACAAAAAAACTGAAACTATGAGAAACAAAGCAAAACAAAAACTTAAATTAAAACAAATTTTCTGATCTTTTTTCCAAGACTCACTCTCAAATCGCTCTTCTCGTCTCTTCTTCTTTCTTCTTCAATGCATACACATCACTTTTTAACGGTACGTTTTCTACTACAGTCACAATAAATATTAATTAACCCAAAAACAAAAAAAAAAAACAAATACAAAAATTAAATTAATTACATAGTAAATAACAATTGACAAAAATTAAAAAAAAAAATTGTTACAAACCTTAAAATATATTTCAAAAACCAAAAATAAGAAATGACAAAACAAAAAGCAAATCAAATAACACTAATACATAAAATACAAAATATACGAGTAAATTAAATATCTTAAATTATTTTCTTCTTGTGCCTGTTCTTTTGTGAGATCAACAAAGCGAAAGAGAGCGAGAGAGAGTAAGAAAGAAAGAGAGAATAGACAGAGAGAGAGACGAACATTTAAATGTGCAATAAGTATATCTTTTTATCAATTATTATCTTTGTAATTATTATTATTATAATTATGTTTTTGTTTTTGTTTTCGTTTTCGTTTTTGTTGTTGCAATATACATACACTGATAACTATTACAAAAGAATTTGTTGCCGTTGTTTGTAAATTAGCATAAATACTTAAAACACATACTTACATATGTACAATCACATTGTTTAAAACAAATTACTTAATTTCTAAATATATTTTTGTTGATCGTTTTCCTTAAGTTTGAAAACTGAAAATAAAATTTTCATTTTATTTACACTTGAAAGGAAAGCTTTTCCTTAGCTGTGTGGGTGTGAGTGTGTGCGAGTGTATGTGTGTGAGTGTGCTGTGTGTGTGTGTGCAAGTTTTTCAAGGTTTAATTGCTGAGTTTAATTGGTTTGCATATTTTTTGTGTTTTTAAATTTATTTATATATATTTACAGCGTCTTCATTGCAAAGATAGTGAAATCCCCCTTTTATAAGTAATATTTGTAATATTTATATATATTTTAACTAATTTTTTGATACATGTATTTTTCAACATCTACTTCCTGCCCTCGAATGCTTTAAAACTTTACACAAGAAAAAACAAAAAACAAAAAGAAAAAAAAAATAAAATAAAAACAAAAAACAAAAACAACTTAAATATATATTATGAAAAGAATTAAAACTTTACCTTTTGGATAAATCAATTTAAATGCATATTTTATATATATTTAAACATTTATTTATATGCATATATACATATATATACATACATACAAGTAAAAATAAAATAAATATAAGTTGAAGAAACTTTGTCGAAGTCAAAGCAAAATGAAAAGTTTATATACTTATATTTAAACAAAAACAACAACAACAAATAATATTAAAGCAACATTAAAACAAATTAATATTAAACAAATTATAAACAAAACAAAACAAAAAAAACATCACATCTAGATAAATCTCTTAAAAATTTTCAATTTTATTATTAAACCGAAAAATAAATAAATTAACAAATTTAACAGTGAAAGCATTATTATATTATAAATTTATAAATGTATTGCAAGGGCAGCTGGCTGGAAAACCAAAAACGCAAAGAGCAAATTGCAGTTGTAAAATGCAAATTGCCAAATTGCAAAATTTGCGCCGTTGTGAAAACAGAAAAAAAAACAAAACAAAAAAATTGTATGCAATTCAAAGAAGAACAACAAAATTAATCTACAAATGGCATGAAACAGATGCAGTAAGAAGTTTTAACCTTAAGTGAATGCAAAATAAAAAAATGATTATCAATGTTATTAACATAATTAATATTAACAATGCAAAACAAAAACAGAAAAACAAACAAACAAAAAAAAACAAAATAATACAAAACATTAAAAAAAATATACAAGTACCTATCCTGAGAATAAAATGCGCGCACGTTTATTATTTCCTCTAAATGTTCGTTTTGAGTATATATTCTTGTTGTTATTTGTTCCAGCGAATACATTTGAAACTTGGCGCCAAATGTGTGTGATAAATACCGTTACACAGGTGATGGAGCGCAAACGATAGTTGAACGCAACCAATATATATCGATATGTGCATTGGAGTTGTTATCGCATTAAAGCTTAGCCGGTGGAATGCAAAAATTACATTGCAATTAAATAATTACATATAATGGATTTAATTCAAGACTTTATAGTATTTTAAACATGTTGTAATTAACTGGCTTGTACCAAATAAGCTAAGAACATTTGAACTTACGTCAGCAGTGTACGATTTAACCAGAGCTTCTGGTATGTTTGGTATTTTTGTAAGTATAAACGTGGTATTTTGGGAGTTATGTGTTAACGGTCACACTGGTAGAATATCAATAAAAATAAAGGAGAGGGAGGGGGAGCTGAAAATTCCATTGAGAAGCGAAAAAACGTAGCAAGGGAGAAATTACGACGTCTGCAGGGCACAGCAGCAGCCAAGACGAAACGAAAATACAAAATAGACATTGTGAATATATATTGTTGTTGTGTTACAGATGCAACAGCAACATTAGCCAGCGTAAGCAACAGCAACGGGAACAACTTGAAAATATCAGAAGCCAGCAGAAGGCAGCACGATAAAGCGGCGAAGTAGCTCCAACAACAACAGCAAAACGCAGCAGCAGAAGCAGCAGCAGCGCAGCAGAATCAAAAGCGAAAGCAAAAGTTGAAAAGTGCGTGTGTTGTTGACCAACGTTCCTCTCTCTCTCTCTCTCACTGTGTCTATGTGTGTTTTTCTATAAGCGTTTGTGTGCGTAGGTGTAGGTGCATCGGTGTGTGCAGTTTGTGCAAACTTTTGCAGCAGGAGAAGGGGCGCGCTCACCCAGCGTGGGCGACAGCTTCATTAGGAGCAGAAAGTAAAAGAGAACAGTACAGAAGTGAAGAGAAGCTTTAGGGAGAGCAGAGCAGAGAGCGTTAGGAACTGCAAAACAATTTTAAGCAGCTCCACATAAAAAAAAAAAAAATGTCTTCGAATAATCAATCGGGTGGCGCCGCCGCTCAAGTGGCAACAAGTGCAAGGGGTGGGGGCTCCGCCAGCAATTCCACGGATGCCACAGACACGCAGCATGGCGTTGGTAATAATAACAGCAGCAGCAACAACAACAATGCCAATGCCAACTCCACAACCGCCACCACAGCAACAACAGCAGCAGCCGTAGCAGGAGGAGGAGCAGGCGCAGGAACAACCACCACAAGCAGCAGCAGCAACTCAAATGTTGGACCCGAGACTCCCACGCACAAGAGTCACGGCGGACATGCCGCAATCAATACCAAAGAACGCGTCGTCGACAGTGTGCCATTCCCACCCAGCCACAAACTGACGATAGCCGAGGTCTTCGATGCGCGCACTGGTAAACCAAATCACGAGCTCCTCAAGCAGCATTTTATCCTCGAGGGACGTATCGAGGAGGCGCCAGCTATGCGCATCATTCAGGAGGGAGCCGCTCTGCTGAGGCACGAGAAGACAATGATTGATATTGAGGCGCCGGTGACTGTCTGCGGTGATATACATGGGCAATTCTATGATCTCATGAAACTGTTCGAGGTGGGCGGATCGCCGGCAACGACAAAGTATCTGTTCCTTGGAGATTATGTGGATCGAGGCTATTTCAGCATTGAGTGTGTCCTGTATCTGTGGTCCCTGAAAATCACGTATCCGCAGACGCTGTTCCTGCTGCGCGGCAACCACGAGTGCCGGCATCTGACCGAGTACTTCACCTTCAAGCAGGAGTGCAAGATCAAATACTCGGAACGCGTCTATGACGCGTGCATGGACGCGTTTGACTGCCTGCCGCTGGCGGCTTTAATGAATCAGCAGTTCCTCTGCGTGCACGGCGGCTTGTCGCCGGAGATACACGAGCTGGAGGACATCAGGCGGTTGGATCGTTTCAAGGAGCCGCCCGCCTTTGGACCCATGTGCGACCTTCTCTGGTCCGATCCGCTCGAGGACTTTGGCAACGAGAAGAACACGGACTTTTACACGCACAACTCGGTGCGCGGCTGTTCGTATTTCTACAGCTACGCCGCCTGCTGCGATTTCCTGCAGAACAACAATCTGCTGTCGATCATACGGGCGCACGAGGCGCAGGATGCCGGCTACCGCATGTACCGTAAGAGCCAGACCACCGGTTTCCCCTCGCTGATCACCATCTTCTCGGCGCCCAACTATCTCGACGTGTACAACAACAAGGCGGCTGTGCTCAAGTACGAGAACAACGTGATGAACATCCGGCAGTTCAATTGCTCCCCGCATCCCTACTGGCTTCCCAACTTTATGGACGTGTTCACCTGGTCGCTGCCCTTCGTTGGTGAGAAGGTCACCGAGATGCTGGTGAACGTGCTGAACATCTGCTCCGACGATGAGCTCATGACCGAGGAGAGTGAGGAGCCCCTATCCGATGACGAGGCGGCGCTACGCAAGGAAGTCATACGCAACAAGATTAGGGCCATTGGCAAAATGGCCCGCGTCTTCTCAGTGCTGCGCGAGGAGTCGGAGTCAGTGCTGCAGCTTAAGGGCCTAACGCCAACGGGCGCACTGCCCCTCGGCGCCCTATCCGGCGGCAAGCAGTCCCTCAAGAATGCCATGCAGGGCTTCTCGCCCAATCACAAGATTACCTCGTTCGCGGAGGCCAAGGGACTCGATGCGGTTAATGAGCGGATGCCGCCACGACGCGATCAACCGCCCACGCCCAGCGAAGATCATCCACACGCCCATCCGCATGCCCATCATACCCAAGGCAACAATGGAGCGGCGCACGGATAAGTAGCGAGCTCCATGGCGATAGTGTTGGGCAACAGCGATGGTGAGGGCAGCAGCGGAGACGATAATGATAACGATGACAATGGTGTTGGCTAATGAAAGCAGGAGGAAACTGAAGAGAGAGAGAGAGAGCGGCTTCTGTGGGATTCAATGATACCGATCTCAATCGGATCAGATCGAATCAGAGACTAATACCAATTGTTATCGCAGATGTGATGAAGATGTTGTTGTTGTTGTTCTGTGTTTAGCTGTGTTGTGCATACACACACACACACACACACTCGAGTACATGCATATAAACAACATATATAATAATAATATCTATGCATATATATATATATATATATATATATGAACATTATAATGTTGCAAACAGATTTGTCGTTTTAGCTAAAAACATCATTCGTAATTATTGTAAAACTACACTAAACACTAAAACAAACATAAACAAAGAAGAGAAAGAGAAGGAGAAAGAGAATGAAAGAAGAGAAAGAACATACTTACATTAATTATAAGCAGTAAGGTCAAAGGTCAAAAGAATGAGAGAAAAGCAACAAGAAGAACAACACTAAGAACTTGAAATGATCAGAATAGAAATATATTAAATAAAACAAATATGCAACACATTTAAACTTAAATATACTTAAAGATAAATTATTGAATTTGGTAAACCAATTGAATTGATTGTTAAGATAAAGTTACAGATAAAGATAATGTTGATTGATTGAGATAACAGCCCACACGAACAGATCATAATAATAATAATGATGATGATGATGATGCAGGATATTAAAATTGTTGCATGCCACAGATTCCTTTTCCGAAGTAAAAACTGAAACTAATTTTAAGTCTCTATGTGTAAAGAATTGAAACAAAAACAAAAAAACAACTTAAAAAAATTAAGAAACAATAAAAAAAAAACAAACAAAAACAGAAAATTAGCGCTAATTTGTTAAAAACAATTAGCAGCGCCAAAAAGAAGCGTACATATTATATTTAAACAAAACAAAACAAAAAAAAAAGGAAAAAAAAGAAAAGATTAAAAAAACAACCAACTACAAAAATTTACTTAAAAGTAATAACGGTAAAGTTAAATTCAAAACTGATTTGTGCAATCTTTAAAGCAAGACAAATGAATTGTTTAATGAAATTAACACACACAGACAACAAACAGTTTATAAACATAATGCAATATGTGCCGCAATAGTCCGTAAATGTTCCTTATACATAACATACACATACAGCTATACAATATATATATATATATGGATATGTGTGTGTGTACTTTTTTTTAACATAATTTTTTGTAAATGTTAAATTGTTGCTTAATATACATAATATTCTTAACTTACATATATGGATATATATAAAAATTTCTCTGTGTGAATGTGTATAATTATAAATTTATGTTTTATTTTTTTTTATTTTATATTTGTTGCTTTTGCATAGCTAATCAAATTTGTTTTCACTTTACAACAAAATGTGTGAACATCTAGTGAATGAAACAACAAACATGAAATTAACAAAGCAAAACATTAATTAACAACAAACACTTTAGCAATCAAAACATAAATAAAATCTTTTAAGCATTGTATTTTAAAAAATATTCAATCGATAAATAATTAACACTACATTTAACCTCACACAAATGACATAAAGAAAACTTATAAAAAAAATCGTAAATACAATTTACCAATTAAATAGCAAATCAAATATTGAAAACTTACTAAATAATAACAATTAATTAACAATTTAAACTATGATTTTTGTTAAACAAAATACTTAGAAAACAAAAACTTAAACTAATACCAACAAAACATATGAAAAATGAACAATTATAATTCCAAATTATAACAATAAATGTTACAAATATTTTATATATTTCTTTTCAACGTTTTTATTTACCTTATTTAAGCTATAAATTAAGCACAATTTAAAAAATGAAAATTCACATTTTAGAAAATAAGATACAGAATAACTACGCACATTTCCTTAAATAACTATTATCAGTTAAAGTTTTAAAAAAAAATAATCATGCACAATATGCCATAAAAAAAAGATATTCTTAAATGCTTAACATATTTAGCAGTTAGCTTGTAAAACTATAAACTGCTGCAAAGCTTATAAATTTGTCTAAAATATTTTTTCTTCTATTTAAAATATAAATTTTTATTGATTTCAACAAAATTGTAACTTTCCAAAAAGGATTTAACACAAAAATGCCTTCAAAATAATTTGTTTAGCTTTTTTTATTTGTTGTTACTGTTGAAGTTTTTCATATTTAACAGTTGCTGTACTTTGCTTCTAAAATTTAAAACTTCAATTTTAATTCCTATGCATACGAACATACTAAAATTATATACCTATCTTAAAAATATAACTATAAACTCATGAAAATTAGTTTTTAACCTAAAATTAGTGAATTATGCACGTATCGAACTAATACTTATATATATATATACATGCAACACATATATGTATATAAAAATCAAAAAATATATTTGAAATCTGATGAACAAGTTATATGAGAACTTAAGTTAAAAACTAGCTTTTATAAAACAAAACAAAAATTAATTATTCAACTAACTAATGAAGGAAACAGTTAATTACCCTTGGGCACGACAGTTATTAGTAAGTTTTAAACCTATTTAAATAATTTGTTAATGTGGTTTTTTGAATCTATTTTTGTTTTCTTCTGCTTAAATAAATAAAACTGTTGAAACTGTTATTAAAATGTGCAAAAATTTAGTTAGAAAAATATAATTAAAAAAAAATGAAGAAAACTTAAAAAGAAATTGTAAAACTCCCAGAAATTATAGAAAAAAGAGGAAAAAACACCAAACCGCAGGGCTAACTATGAGATTTGTGTGCTATATATAGTTAAAATATATATATATAGTATACATAGTACTATGTAGGAGTAATCCATGTATTATAATTATTTGCGGGCTTTGCTTTGCGAGCTCGAGTGTGTTTGAAAATTACATTTTAAATTAATGGCACCAACTGTAATAATTACTAAATACTTAAAAACTGTTTTTTGCCACACTCTATTATCAAACATTGATAACTTTAAATGTTTAAATAAACAAACAAAGAAAAGAAAACAAAACAAAAAAGTTATATTACAGCGTGCTTCTCAACTAAAAGTCTTACGTCTGTTCCAATTACAAGTACTATAGTACATAATAATAATAACTTATGAACAACTTAACTTTTGATTGTATTGAAAAAAAAACTGGAAAACAGAAGAGAAGAAAAGAAAATCATTTGTTGTCCACCGCTTTAACTACGACTAAAACATACAACCATTAATAGATTTTGATAAGTATCAAGACCATTAAAAAATACAACATATACTATAAACATACACCCGTTATATATATATATATATGAAGAAAAAACAAGAATTAAATGATCTAAACAGAATCAAAAGGGAAATTACTTAAATATTAATGTACATGAGTGCTGCATTTGCGCATTACATCAAGTATACAACCAACCAACCATTCATGATTATATATATATATATACTTATTTATATAAATATATATAAAAATATGTGTACGCATAATACAAATGTATATGGAAACAGCATTATGTAATATCTAAGACATTTCGCCTCTTAAAGCAATTCTAAAGATAACAAATTATATATTCATACAATATACATATTATATAAACCAAATAAAATAAATTGTCGCGACTCTCCGCCTCCTTGTTCTAATCTTTCTGATTGTTAAGTTGATTTTAATTTTCGTTTAAAAGAACCGCGTAAATTTATGGGCCAAACATTACTCATGCCTATCGATATCGTACAATGCACTTATCGAATGATTGCAGCTAAACTTTTCGGTTTTTTACCAAACAAATAAATTATAAATAAAATAAAGATAACAGTTAGTATTATTTTGAGATAATAAATAATATATTTAAGCTGTTTGTTGGAGTAATTAAAAAGCCCGATGCTTATCGATTAGTATGCGCATACTTCAATATCGTGAGAGAAATACCGATAGAATGCACCATGATTTCGGCAGCCCTCGAATAGTCGATAAGTAAGAAGAGATTATCGGCAGCAACGATATTTGCCACACAACTCTAATTTTGCTTGTGTGTGTGTTTTGCTGTTTTGTGCCGCCTAGAAATCGCGATTTACACCGTTTGCAAATATTTAACAGCAAATTGATTGAAAGATCAAAATTTAAAGTGTATTGTATAGCGTTTATATTATGTATAAATAACAAGCTGTACTTCAAACATCGTAAAACACGGCAAGAGATTGAGTGAGAGCGCGCCCGCGTGCCAGTACATGTGTGCGTATTTGTATGTGTGTTGTATATGAATAGCGTATGTGTATGAATGAAGCTGGCATGTATACATGTATGTGTGCGTGCGCAAGTGTGTGTGTTGTACGGCTGGAAATTGTGTGATTAAGTGCAGTAAACTCTGTCGATAGTCATTCAACAGTAGTATTAAAAGAACGGCTGTGGCAGCAGGAATTCAACTTATTAACTGCTACGGCGACGCGCCTAAAAACTAAATCCGCTATATCAAGAACATAAGCAGCAGCAGACACAACACGAAGAATCAACCAACCAACACCCACGACCACAGGCACAACTACAATTACAGCCACAATCGACACAACCACAAATACAACCGCGATAGAGCAACAAAAACACACGGAGAGGCAGATCAGCAAAAGCGACAAAGCAGTTACTGTAGCAGAAACAACAACCAGCAGCCGTGGACAATTCCATTTCCAGTTGAGTCCAGTTGGAGCACAAAATGGATAGCAAGGGTCGGAAAGTTATTGTTTGTGATAACGGAACAGGGGTATGTAAATCTACCGTCATAACCAAATCACAGTCTCAGCCCAATCAGTCAGCCAGTCGAGTTAACGAGTCCACAGTTGGTGACACACATTTCGCTCAGCGATTTTCTTTGCCTGTGCATTCGGGGCGTTGACGCTAACAGCGACAGCGGCGCCGGCGATGGAAACGGTGACGCTGCCAATGCCGACACCGTTGACGCTGCAGGAGGGCCGAGCTATCGCAAAAGTAGCCGGTGCAACGTCAACGTCGACAGCGTGCAACTGCTCTTAGAGAATAACTGTAAACATTATATATATATATATATATAAAAAAAAAACATTAACGAATCTTTAGTCATTGTGTAAAAAGAGCATTGGACGAACTTCATCGGCACAAGCTGTATTACTCACCCAAGCAAAGCAAAAGTTACGCATACTCTCACATACACTCACACACACACACACACATGCACAGACGTCAATACAAACACAAACACACCCATAGCCAATATCCAAACCGAAAGAAAAAAGCGCCAGCAACAACATAACAAATAACAACAAGAAAAAGGAACAGCAACAACAACAAAACCACCGTCATTTCCAATCTAATTTCTTATCACGGCCGAAGAATTTGTTTTTTGTGATTACAGTACATATCCATGTGTATGCCAGTGTGTGCGTGTGTGTGTGTGTGGGCGAGAGACAGAGTGTGAGAGAGCGAGCCAGCTATCGATTATTGCCCTAAATCGATTGTTTGGTTTTAAATCGCCGCTCGTTTAAAACTGCTGACTGACTAAGCTCCGATTTCATTGACATACTTACCTATGCATATATTTTAAATAGATTATTATTAATTTGTAATTCTACTTACAGTTTGTAAAATGCGGCTATGCCGGCAGCAATTTTCCCGCGCACATTTTCCCATCGATGGTTGGTCGACCGATCATACGAGCGGTCAATAAAATTGGTGACATCGAAGTGAAGGTATGAGAAGCGTATATACCAATTGCTCTAATTAACAACAATACACCTACGTATTACACAAACTATATATAAATCAATACCATAACTATATACATATATATTATTATACTATAAACTATATAATATTATGCACAGGTCCATAATCAAATCGTAATAACTACATAAATACATACATACGTATACATATAAGTACATGATACATGATTAGCATTGGTCAAGAACTTAGCGCATAGCATACACCACATTATAGCCATTTAGCCATTATAGACTTCCTGCTCCTCCTTTTTCTCCTCACCATACTGTATCACACTGTATGTCCATCATTATTTTTTTTTTACTTTCATATTCACAAATTCATTTTTCATAACTTGGTGTGACATTTATTTATTTTCATTTGTTATCTATTTTATTACCTACTGATTTTTATTTATCTTTTGGTTCGGAGTCATAACATTACATTGCTACCAACATTCATTGCATTTTGTATTGAGTTGCTGCAACAAAAAACCAGAAAAAAGTCTAGTTAAATCCAGTATTTGTTTTGGTTAACTTTATTTTGGTTTTTGGATACATTTTATCGTTAATCCTTGCGGTTTAGGTGCTTATAAATATATTTTAATTTTTTATTTTTTATAAGAAGACTAGAAAAACAATCGAACGGAAGGAAAATTGTTTGTTTGAGCTCATTACCTTTTTTCGAAACCCTTTCCCCACTTGAGTTGAATTAATCTGTGAACAGATTGACTTATAAACAGCATGAACCTATCGCTTCAGGCTTAACCTTTTGCATTTTCCTTTAGTAAACGCAATTTAGGTTCCAATTGAGTGCTTTTTCAATACAAAAAACACATAAATACAAATATATTTATAGATATATTTCGATAGTTACTAACTATATTAGTTTAGTTTATTTACAAAACAAACAACTGATGATTATCAACTAAAATAGGAAAATCTTTGTGTTTTTTAAATATTCTTATACATTTTTTTCTGTTCTTTTTTTTACATATTTTTTTAAACAAATATTTTACAGGATTTACATGTCGATGTAAGTCAAGATTTATAGTTTACATAAAAAAAAAAAAAAAATCTAAGCAATAACAAATATTTAACTTCAGTGTTCTTTAATGCATAATAATAACAATCGATTAATTAATTATTGTAATTACACAAAAAATGCACACGCTAACACCAATTTGAATGAGTTAATGTTAATGTACAAACATTAATTAGTTTATAATTTAATTAAGCACTTTTCGCCAACTTTTCCAATCCGTTTTCAAAATCATCCAGAATTCAATTGCTCGGTATTGCGAGCTACAAAAATTAATTGTAATAAATTTAATAAATTCCAGTTTGCGTGTGTATCGAGGTAATTATGTTAATTAATTGATCAATTAATTGATTTCGACTCTTGTCATTCAACATGTTTTTCATTGTTCCATTTCCATTCAAGGATTTCAAATATTTTTTCTTTATCATAATGTTTTTCCTGTTGTTTGTATTAAATTGCAATTATTGGAGTTATATATTTGTTATGGTTAGCTTTTACTTAAGTTATAAATACTTATTGTGTCTTGTCCCAATTGTTAAACGTTAATTGTTATATGTTCACTTTTCACACATAGTTTTTAATATATTATAAAAATTCACTTTGTTTTCGAGTTTAGTGCATGTTTACTCGCCTTTAATTAGTGAATTTTGTGTCTTTGTTGCACGCCAATTAATCCAACGATATGAAATAAAATTTAAACACTTAAAATCATTGGATTAATCGCTTTTTTGTTGCTCGTTGTTAATTGTTACTCGCTACTCGTTACTTGTTGCTCGTTATTTTTGACTCGCTGCTTTGTTACGTTTTTTGCATTTGTATTTGCTTGTGCCTGTTTTTAGTTAGTGTAAGTGAGTTGGTAGTTTATTTAAACTAAAGAGTTTATATAACTATAACGAGTAAAATTCTAAAGCTGTACTAAAAAATAAAGAGTTCGAGTTGCATTTGTTCTCGCCGCTGTAATAATACACTATTGATATGACCATTTTACAGGACCTTATGGTTGGCGATGAAGCGTCACAGCTGCGCTCGCTACTCGAAGTCTCCTATCCGATGGAGAACGGAGTCGTACGGAATTGGGACGACATGTGTCATGTGTGGGATTATACGTTCGGACCCAAGAAAATGGACATTGATCCGACGAACACAAAGATATTGCTGACAGAACCCCCAATGAATCCCACAAAGAATCGCGAAAAGATGATTGAGGTCAGTAATTCAATAAAATTTATATTGATCATGTGCAGATTTAAATAAATTTTAAACCTTTGTAGGTTATGTTCGAGAAGTACGGGTTCGATTCCACGTATATTGCCATACAGGCGGTACTGACATTGTACGCCCAGGGTCTCATCTCCGGTGTGGTCATCGATTCCGGTGATGGTGTAACACATATTTGTCCCGTCTACGAGGAGTACTCACTACCACATTTGACACGGCGTCTGGACATTGCGGGTCGTGATATAACGCGTTATTTGATTAAGGTTGGTAACTCAACTGAACAGAGATAGATTGATGGAGAGATAGAGACAGTTATTTAATTATAATATGCTTATTTTCTAGTTACTTTTACTACGTGGCTATGCCTTTAATCATTCCGCTGACTTTGAAACGGTGCGCATCATGAAGGAGAAACTTTGTTACATTGGCTATGATATCGAAATGGAGCAACGTTTGGCCCTTGAGACCACAGTGCTGGTCGAGTCTTACACGGTATGGCTCCCAAGTGTAATATAACTGTAAATGTGTTACTAATCATTCGTTTTTGACAGTTACCTGACGGACGTGTCATTAAAGTGGGTGGCGAGCGTTTTGAGGCGCCCGAAGCACTTTTCCAACCGCATTTAATCAATGTTGAGGGTGCTGGCATTGCGGAATTGGCCTTCAATACAATACAGGCTGCGGATATTGATATACGTCCCGAACTCTATAAGCATATAGTTCTCTCTGGCGGCTCTACCATGTATCCGGGTCTGCCCAGTCGACTGGAGCGAGAAATCAAACAATTGTATTTGGAGCGTGTGCTCAAGAACGATACGGAAAAACTGGCGGTAAACAGATTGAACTAGAAATTTTAAATTATTGAACTATATAATTAAAATGGTTAAATTTATTATAGAAATTCAAAATACGAATCGAGGATCCACCGCGTCGCAAAGATATGGTGTTCATTGGCGGTGCTGTCTTGGCGGAGGTCACGAAAGATCGAGACGGCTTCTGGATGTCCAAGCAGGAGTATCAGGAACAGGGCCTAAAAGTATTGCAGAAGTTGCAAAAGATCAGCAACTAAAAAACGGAAAACATTTAACGCCAACAACCACAGCCGTAACAACTGAAACAACCACAATAAGAAGAACTGAATTGTTTGATTAATGGATACAATTGCAACAATTTGCATTTGGTTAATCTTAAGTGGAAATCGAAGGCGCATATGCTATGTAGTTTTGTTGGCTCTTGGCGTGCTTTGTGTTCATTGAGTTCTTCCTAATTGTAATACCCTAGTTACATACATACAAATATGCAAAACATACATACAAACATTCGCATATGCACAAAAGAGCGAACAATTCTTCTACTTCACACACACACACACATAAGAAACAAACTGTAAACTGTATCTGTATCTGCATCTGTAACTTTAACTGTAAACTATAACCTGTAAACCTGTATAAATGCTATGTTAATATCGTAATGCCAAATTGTTTTTTGGAAACTTTTGTATTTGTGAGTTTGGCTCTAAATGTGTAATTAAGTGTCGCCTGAATTGTAATAGTTCATTTATAATTATTATTCTTATTCTTATGTTTTTCCAAACGTTTATTTCGACTTAACTTCTTTTTTTTTTACTAAATATACATATGCATAGATTGTATTGATATTTTTGTAAACAAGTATCTTTCATTTGTGCCGTAGATCTAAAAGAAAACAAGAAAAATATCTAAAAATCTATTGAAAAGTATTTTCAAATTTGATTTGATTGTTTGACAAGTTTTGGCCAATTAAAAGGGAGAGCGATTTCAAATCGTTTTCTAACCTCTGTGTGTGTGTGTGAGTGTGTTTGTGCGTTTTAGTGTGAGTGTGAAAGAGACAAAATAATGAGCTGCATACATGGCTTAAAAAGAGAGAGAAAAGTTTTGAATGACGATTATATAGCAAATTATTTGTGCTAACAGAGTTAGTAGTTCAGCTTCGTTTGCGAATAGTTTATTTCAACTCCGTTTCCTTTTCCACTGCTTCAACCTGAATTATTATTTAAGCCCTACGTTAATTAAAAATTCCCTTTTGTGTAATAAACTGTATAATTTTTGCTACTACCACTACTTTTGTTTAAGCTTACAGCTTTTTTTAGTATCATCTAAAATTCCGTTTAAAAGTTTGGCTTGGTTGGCCTGTGAGATTGCTCCTTAGTTAATCAATTAGTAGCTTTAATTATTCGGCTGAGTAATGATTTGTGTATTCTAAACTCTGAACAACTTAATAAACTTGTTCAGTTTAATTTTTCAGTTGATTTATTTAGTTCACATTAAATTAATTTCTTCATTTTCTAGTTAGTTTCAATTATGGTTCAAGCAAATGGATTACAAAACCTTTAAGCCGCTTAACGTGTTTTAATTTATATAATGAAATAATACAGAATGGATTTTGGTGAGGCAGTTATATAATTAAGTGGATTATCTAATGCGTAGACTATAAATAAATCGTTATTATGGCTAAATGACACAACATTATTAATGTTTTTATACAGAAGCAAATGGAATAAATATGCTACTAAAATCATCAACTTTTTTTTGTGGCGGTGACTTGAAACTTGTTAACTGTGTGTAAGTTGGTATAAAATATTTTATTTTTATTATGCAAGTTTATACAAAACAGAGGGAGTATAACAATCGTTGTTTGAAAATCATTCTTGTATATGAACCAGTATTTCCATGTGCATGCCATATCGGGAACGGTTCAATGCAGGTCTTTTAAGACCTTCTCTTGATGGAGTAATTTTCCCTAGGCCACCCGAAATGAAAGACCGAAATATACACTCATATATAGACACTGCAGCAGTTTATTCATAGACTTTACATATCGCATTTAATACAATTTCGCTACAACATTTTCTATAACTCTTTAAATATCCATATATTTTTTTAAAATTTTTTCTTGGGGTTTATTCATATTTACGTTTATGTAATGCTCTAAAACAGATGTGCTCGAGTTGTCCTTAACATTGTACCGGGTGAATCCGAGTCGGAACAACACCCGAATGAGGACAACAGCATCAACAACACAATCAACATTTATCAACATTTAAACAGTTACATTAACGAGTATTTTAAACCACTCAATGTCATTCTTCTTCATGCTTAACATCTGATGCAACAAGTTATATTTTAATTATACATTTAAATAATTTCGCCCAATTTTTATTTATTTTAATTTTTTTGTTTTTTTTGTTTCTCATTTGTGGTTGCATTTGTTCTATAAAAATATACAATTAGTTGTTTTTTTTGTTTTATTTACACTTAGATGTTTCAAAAAGGAGAAAAAACCATATATATATATAGTCTATAGTACTTGGTACATATATTAAGTTCTTGTTCTTCATTTAGTTGCAGCTGTGGTTAAGTACAGTAGTACAATATATGTAAATTCAATAAGTTAGTAGCAAATATTGTACATTTTTACTTGCTACTTGACACATACAAACATGAATATACATATACATATATAAGATTACATATAAAAATACAAGAGGGTCCATAGGTTACAGCATTTCGTCTGCATTCGGTTTGATTTCCCATTGTTGCAGGTTTTGTATAGGGGAAAGCAGAGAAAGTTTAATTAGTCGTTGATTCACATACAGTTTCAGTGACAGTTGAGTTTGTAGCCAAACAAATTGGTAAATAAATAAGCTGTAGTGTGTGATTAAGTGTAGAAGACTTTGTTTTTTTTTTTAAATGTATTTTTTTTGGCATTTTGTTTTAGTGCAATTTGCAAGCTGTCAAAGTAGTTTCGATTTTTGCTGCCTACTTTTAGGCGCACAGTTTAATTGATTTGTTTTTGTTTGACAAGTAGTTCAAGCAGTAGAGCAAGCAGTGCTTTATTTTCTATAACAAATTATCGCAACACTGCACTGTGGGTGGAAAGACAAATTTATCGGCATAAACTCTAAATACTTATGTAGCTGGAAATGAATTTATGAGAACCCCTTTTGATTTTCCAATAAAATAAATTTATATAAATAATAAATAGGATTTATATTAAATATAAATCGCTCAATAGTTTTGTACAACACACTCCATGAGTATTTTGTATTTTTTTTTTTTTATTTTTACAATTTTCATAAATTAAAAACTGAACGTTTCAACTTTAGCTTCAAAGTAGTACTACAATACATCACTTTAAACCCACTTGAGCCATTTAAAAATATTTGGACTTTATGGCAAATAAATCAAGCCTTCTTCCACAGTGCAGCATTGAAATCTATTTTTTTGTTAATCATTTATGATTTATATATTTTTTTTTTGGTTTTTGTACTCGCGCGAATATTTTAACACTCATCACTTACAACTGTTAATTGTTAATAAAAACAACAATATCTGTATTATTATTAATAATAACAACATCTATACATGCATGCTACTAACTCAACATCCATTTAGTTGTCCCTGGGCGGAAATATCAGCATACCCAGGCAAGTAAAAAAAAAAAAAAAAAAAAAAATAGAAAAAAAAAATTCAGTTCAATTCAATGAAAATGAAAACAACTTTTACTAGTATTACATTTAAAAAATGTATAACATTTATTAACTAGACGGCTCTTGCAGTTAATTTAAATTACAACTATCAAGTTAAAAAAAAAAACGATTTTTTTTAGGACAGTCAGACAGACTCACTCGATCACACACACACAGACGCCCAATCACACTCACATTTAATACATTTAAAGCCACAAATTTTCATTAGTTTAGTGTGTTTAATTTTGTTTACTTATAATTATTTTAAACATTACATTTATGGTTTTATAAATTAAGCTAACTTCAAAATACATACAAACTACAAATACAAATAGGAAAAAAAATTGAAATACTTAGAATAGAATAGAATAGTATAGTATAGAATCAATTACAACACACATACAAAGACTAACACACCCACATACATACATATATAATATGTATGCATATAGAACTTGGATTCTGTTAGTTAACATAACATAAAGTTGGCTAATACAAATCAAATCGTACAAATGGCCCGATTCATGTGGCAAGCATACTACGTACTACATGCAGATATTTATGGCATGCACTGTGCTCAACATAACCCTGAAAAAAAAACACATCTTCGCCTTTCGTTCAGCCCTTAACATACATATAACAATATCGAGTAACATTCATTATGCCCGCCCACAATTATCGTACATATTCAACATTAGTTACATATCACAAATATTCCGTTAACTCCCCCCCAGCTAACGTACCCACAGGGGCGTAACACGCTCACAGTCACTCCTAACTCCCACTTACACTTCCTTTACATTCCCCTTAATACCCCGTTCTTTATACCCTTTCAATTGTTGGCCTGCTCATTCATCATTGTCTCCTTGCCAGACACGCGTTCTGCTTTCCTAACTGACATTGCACATTCCACCGCACCTCTTTTTTCCCCTCACCTACCCTTCTTTACCCCAGTCCATGCCCCTTCTAAATATTCTTCCTGCTCCACTCGCTTTTCAGTCATTAAATGCAATTTTGAAACCATTTCTCAAATGCTTTCGGCCCAGAATCTAGTCAAGTTCGAGTTTGCTTGAGAAAAGGATTTTTGCCTCTAAGTATCGCTAGTGTTGGCTGGATTAAAGTGACTGCCACCGTTTGATGCCTGTGACACTACATGCAACGATTCCTCCGATTTGAATAGTGTGGTTGTTTCATTAGAATGCAAGTCGCCATCTTCCTCATCGTCGTCCTCCTCCTGCTCGTCTTCTGCATCATTCTCCTCGCCATCATCATCGTCAATATGCCTTATGTGCTCCTCCGGCGCTAGCTGTGAATTCTCCGGTGACTCATTGGCCTGCTGCATCTGTTGCTCGATTCCTGACTGTTCCTCCTGCTGTGGCCTGCGTCCTGTGTAGAGAAAGACCTCCATGTGATCCTTGCCCTTCACATAGACACTGCCGCGGGGCTCAAACTCATAGGCGGTGGTCAGAAAGGGTAGACAGTCCTTGCCCACCTGTATGCGATTGGGTAGACCGGTGGAGTCCATGCGAGAGGCGACATTAACCGAATCACCCCAAATATCATAGTAGAGCTTGCTGGTGCCAATCACACCGGCGGTAACATCGCCAATGTTCATGCCAATGCGTAGAATCAGATTAAACTCGAGCAGATCCTTATTGAACTCATTCACCACCCGCTGCATATCGATGGCAAACTCCATGAGAGTGTGTATATGCTCATCCCCAGTGCCTCGATGTGAAGGATCCAAGCCACTGGCCGCCATGAATGTCGAGCCAATTGTCTTGATCTTCTCGACCGCTCGAAACTTTGGATGCGAGAGCAGCTCATCAAAGTCCCCAATGAGTTCGTTGAGGACACGCAGGAACTCCTTGCCTCCCAGATAGCTCTCGTCGTACATCTCGTTAAAGTTGACAATGGAGGCAAAGATGATGGCGATGTTGTGATGATTCTCCGAGTATTTGGCCGTGTTCTTGAGATGTTCAGCGACATGCTTGGGTATGATATTGTGTAGGAGCATATCCGCCTGATTCTTCATGTTCTGAACCCGTACCTTATCCTGATTGGCCACGGCATTGCCGTAGAAGGTTAGACGATAGCCAATTTCAAATTCGCGATTAAGTAGCCAGACGAGCACAAGAATCAACAGCAGATCCAAATAGATTTCGACATGATAATCATGGAACCATTTAATCTCCTCAAAAATGGCAGCTGCCTCAGCGCTGCTATTTGATTCAAACTCCGGATCGGTGTCCGAGCGATGTGAGTAGACGGTTAGCTGCGACACTGCGATGCCAATGAAGCAGAGAGCGGCCAAAAAAGCCAAAACGTTGCGCATCCAACAGTTGAGCTGTGTAAAATTGCAAAAGTGCACGATGCAGACAAAGATCAGGAATCCGTAATGATACTCAAAAGCCTCCAGTTGTGTGAGATCCAAAAGCAAAAAGTTGGCTATGATCAGCACAACCGGCATGGCCATGAGTACAGCCAGGCAAATGTGCCAAGGATACCAGCTGGAGATGGCCTCAAAGATGCGATCGGCGCACGATTCAAACTGTTGTCGTGACTGCCTACCTGGACGTAGGTTCTGTGATTGGGGTGTGGCTGCCTCACTGGCGCTGGCACTTGTACTGCCAGTGGACTTGGAGCGTAGTCGGGTGCCGTGACGTCGGCACATCTGCCGCGTAAAGAGGAAGAGGGCAAACACCTGTATGGCCGTGAAGCAGGAGAAAAGCGTTACCCACAACCGGAAGCTGGGCGTCACCGTGTTCTGTGTCATCAGAAAGAGCGACACTGAGATGCACAGATACACCGCAATGCCCACAAAGATGTCTATGTATGTATTGTAGCGGGGTGTGGCCAGTGTGGGCGGTCCCTCAGTTTCGTGCTCACTGCCAAATCGATGAGCCTTGGAGCGAAAATCTCGTTCCAATTGTCTCGACTTGAAGTAGAGACTGAAGCGTCGTAGTGGCGGCTTTACAAGGTAGCTCCTCTGCGATCGTGCATTGTCCCGCACGCAGCGTATGAGCTGGAGATCTGATTGCTTGCGCAGCTGTTGCAGGCAGGCAGCCAAGGGATCCACCAGCTGTGCCGACTGCTGATGGGACAGAGCTGCTCCTGCAATCGGTGGTGGCATGGCCGTGGGCTGGGGCGTTGGCAACGGAAAGGGTAGCACACAGGCCTCACCCAAATTCGAGATGCTCGAGGTGGAGCTGGTAAAATAACCGGACACCCGATGCTGACTAATGGCCGACTGGTTGAGCGCATAGATCTGCTGTTGTATCGAGCTTCTGCGTGAGTTGCTCTTGATGCCCGAGTCCTTGCGGGAAGTGGCTGATGGACAGATGCTCAGGCCATCGGGCCAGATGCTAGAGTTGCGCGAGTGTGTGTGCGCACAGCCAGAACCAGAGCTTGGACCTTGTCCCTGACCCGGTGCTGAGAGGCAGCAAGTACCGCTGGGCAGTACATTACCAGTAGCACTGGTGTTGGCATTGGGATTAGTGTTGGCATTGGGATTAGTGTTGGCATTGGCATTTGCATTGGCACTGGTGCTGGGTCCGTTGGTGAGCGTCGAGGCGCGAGGTCGTGGCAGCGGTGACGATTGCTCGAGTGCCTGTCCAACCGATTGACCCACCGAGGACTGACGACCACACTGGGAACGATAGCTGCCGGTGCGTGCAAATGGCGAAATGTCGCTGCGAGATTGACTGATGTAGGAGCGCACATCGATGATGTCATCGTACATGGAATACTGACCCGGTGAACAGCAGGTGCTACCAGCTGTAGCTCCCACTCCGACTCCCACGCCCAATCCATCCGGTGAGCGCATGAGACTGCTGGAAAGCGCTGTGGATGTCGCGGCATGATGGAGCACTGGTCGGGAGAGGGGTATGTCTAGCATTTGGTTGCTGTTCAACCGAGTACTGCAAGCCGTCTCCACGAGCACGGGTAGCTGCTGGTAGCCGCACCCATTGCCCAGCTGGGCACTTTGGCTGGGCTCAATGAAAGCTAAGGTTTCTTCACCATTCATGGGCAACGAATTGGAATGGTGACGTACCTTCACCTCCTTATCGCTAGCACTGGCCTTATCCTTGTCCTTCTCTTTGTCCTTTTCTTTGTCTTTGTCCTTGTCCTTGTCTCTGCGACTGCCGAGCCTTAGGAAGCGTGGCATCTTCCACACCTTGAGCTTCAATTGGGAGCGCATTTCAGGCTGTTGAGCCTCCGTGCTGAGCGGTGGTGTCTGCTGCTCCACAACTGTGGTGGGCTGCTCATCCGAGTCCAGACTGCCGGGTAATGATTTGGTTGTGATTATAATCTTGGGTCTCTCGCGCACCACAATCACCGGTGGTATTCCAGTGGCCACTGGATGTATGATGCCACGCTCCAGATCTCTGTCACGGCTGTAGGAATGCGTTTGCGATTTCTTGCGCAGCTTCATGCTCAGCGAGGTGAGACGCGGTCGCATTGACAGCACTGGCGATGATTTCAGCGAATTGGAAAGTTGTCCCACTGGTGAGGCTGGTGGCACATGCGGTTGCACCACCGATATATTCGTGGCACTCTGCGACAACGAGGCAAAGCCACCGTGTGCAAAGCCTCCGGGTAGCAGCAGGGAGCTGCCTCCTGTAGCTGTGGCCGCCATGCTGGGACTCAAGCTGTTGGCACGCGACACATCCCGACGACGTCCTACCACAAAGTAGGTGCGATGACCTAGACCAAGGAGGAGAAAAGCAGTCATGAGAATGATTTTTACAGACTTAGAGGAGACAAGACAGGAGGCAGAAGATAAAGAGGTAGTGGAGGGAATGAAGAAGAGGGGAAAGGAGAGGGTTAGACAGTAAGGAAAAACTAGGAGTGAACTCTTTGTCTACATACCAAAGACCTCCTCGCCCTCCTCCAGGTAGTAGGCCTCACCCAGGAAGCTGGATGTCTCCTGCGAGATGTGCACTTGTTCTGGTTTACCCGACGACTCCATTCTGTCGAAAGATCAAAAATTATATATTAAAATAACTCACAAAATCCTTGAGGACATTTGGTAGGACTAGAAGCGAACAGTACTTACTTGTTGGCCAGGCTAACGTCATTGCTCCACACATCGAATTTGACACGACGGGTGCCCACAATGCCACAGAGAACGGTGCCTGTATGGACTCCGACCCTCATCTTAACCCCCTCGTGTCGCTGGGCATCGAAACAGCGCATGGCATCGATCATGCCAAGACCCATTTCCACACAGCAGATGGCATGATCGGCACGTGGTTCGGGACAACCGGAGACACAGTAATAGCAATCGCCAAGTGTGGAGATCTTCTCGCAACCACTGAGGCTGCAAAGGTCATCGAAACGTTCAAAGAGATCGTTCAGGATCTCGACAAGTTGTTCGGCGGTTTTGGTGGAGGACATGCGAGTGAAGCCAACAATGTCAGCAAATAAAATGCTCACATTCTCCATGCTGTGCATATGGAAGGGTCGGAACAGCGACTTGACGTCATGTGAGGCCCGTGGACGCATGTAGTGCGATTCTGGTGGTAAACTGGGATCAAGACCACCGCTACCACCCTCGTTGAGTAGCATGTCAGCGACTTTGGGTGGCATCACCGAGTGTATCATCTTCTCCTTGAGCTGCTTCTCCATTTCCAGCTGACGTCGGACTAGCAGGTTTTGTCCTACCTTCATGAAGGTGCCACGCATGCGCACCAAATTCATGACCAGCACATGGACGCCAACCAAATGTACACTCAGATGTGCCATAATACGTAGCATGAGTATTTTATGGCTGGGATCGCTGCTTGAGCCATCAACACTACCTCCAGTTCCAGTTCCAGCTGCTGCAGCTGCTCCTGCCTCGTTACCCGATAAACCAGTCTCCACACCTGCTCCATGGACGGCACTAACCACAATTACCACATGCGAGACAATCTCAAAGGCTATCGAATAACAAATGGCAATACTTGCACCCAGCCAGAGGGGCATTGGTAGTGCCGTATAGATCAGCAACACAATCTCCAGGCAGATGGCAAAGTGACCCAAGGGACTGAAAGCTCGTCCCGTGTGCGTGAGAAAGGCCAATGAGGCACTGCACAGGATTAGGGCTGTCACGGCCGAGGTCAATGTCCGGTGCTCCTTATACAGGTCCCAGTGTGTGAAGCACATGGCCATAATGGTCACCAGCGACATCATTGAGAACGATGTGGATATGGGACGCCAGAAATCCTCTGATCCGCCATCGATCACAAAGTACAGACACCAGACCAAGGAGCAAAGTAAAATGTACGCCAATGTGAATCTGAAAGGGTTAAAGAGAGAAGTTAATAAATGAATAGAATAAGTAAAAGAAAATTAAATAAATTAGAGCTTAAATGATCTTTAGTTTAAGCCCCAATAGGACCTTATATTTAAAGGTAGACCCTTGGTAGTTTATGTCTTCAAGGGACCCCAAAAAGAACTAGAATTATCGAGAGAAAACAGGTCGAGGCAGGGATTAAATTATCAAGGACCCAACTGTCGTAAACATTTTTCTTAAGAAGAAAACAGAGAACAGCAGAGGAGAAAAGCAGAGTGAGTAGTAGACAGATCCATCATGGCAATGTAGGTCAGTCAATTCAGTTGAGAGATGGCAAACATCTTTTGTAGTCACTGTCAGCGTAAGGTTGATGCCACACTTTGTGTTTCACTAGCAAGTCGAGCTGACAGAACATTTATACTAATTAGCGGGGCTCATTTAAAGGTTCTAAGGTGTAGGTGAAAAGCAATAGCAAAAACTGAGAAAAAAAAAAAACAGTGGGAAATGAGTGCACAAGTCCAAGGAGCAGAAACTTTAATGCAATGAACTCATTTTACTGTTGCCTTTGGTTGCAACTCGAAGCTTGGAGCAACGCAATGCGTTTTTCTATTAAAATGATTGCGACACTCCAGGCCAGGTGACACCAGCAGGTGGTAACACCGCACAGGATAAGAAATTGAAGGAGGACTGCGTCCACATTGCGAAATTACTGACGAGCAGTTGATGGTATAAAACTTAAGTCAAGTTAACGACTCAAATTTTGCGAAGTTGCACAAAGTTCAAAATGACCAGGAAAAACTCTCGGGAAAGTCACTCATTGTGTGGCAAGTCATTTATTTTACTATAGTGAGTTCCTCTCCTAATTATGTTGATTAACTTTAAAGCGAAATTGGCAATGGCAGCCAGTGACCAACTTCTTTTGATTGAGTCATTTGCTATAAAATTATAAATTTGTTTATTTGTACAACAGAGTTTTGATAGGGTCTTTAAGACGTCAATTTTAATTGTGGGAATATTTAACGGACTTATATACCAAATTTAGTGGCTCTATATCTTATAGACTCAGAGATCCAGGTGTTCATACAAATCGGGTAACTGATGAAGTATATATAACCCAATACTTATTTTGGGTACCGGACTAAAATTAAACAAACCTTTTTATGAAATATATTAAAAGAAAAGTCTTTACATATTTTTTCGATGATTGAAATGAAGGCGATATTCGACACGTATTAGATTGTTACGTTTACTCGGATGCTGCTCATCATGACATTCCAGTAGCTCCAGGGGCAGTCGTTAAAGGTGATTACCGACCTACTGACAGCACACTGATGATTGAAATAATCATATTCTACAATCTGGCATTCAAGGCGATTCGTCAGCTGCTCTGGCTTGAGCCATATGGAGGAGTTAAGTGGTGAATTGGCGGGTTGACTCCTCTGGGTGCAATGGAAGGCGACCACAGCTAGGCCAATATGAAATGCAAAGAGCTGAAGGCAATGCGGTAGCTGTTGTTGGTAACTGGGCAAGAGGCGACGTCTGATGATGGCCATCAATTGGAAACGATTGACCAGGCGGAACAGCAGAAAGAGCCAAAGATTCTCGAGCAGCACGTGATCCAGTTTGGCAATGCCTTCAGTGTAGCAACGCAGCAGTACAACAATCGTAAACGTGGCCAAAAGTATTAGGGACATGGCTAACGAACGATTAAATAACAATTTTGTTTCTTGCCTTTTTTGGGGTTTTTTTTTTGATTTTGAGATTTTATCTGTTATTTTTTGGGGTTTGGAATTGTTTTGTTTATGTTTGGAAATGTTTCAGGAGAAATATGAAAAGTGACCGAGTTCCAACTGAGAGCCTGCTTCAATCGATTTCATATATTTTTTGTTGCAATTGCGGTGCGGTGCTCTGCCCCGACCCGAACCGCCTCGCCCCATTGCCCTCAATTGGCATTGTTTCGGTCCCCCCCCGCCTACCGTTCACTATATTCTCGCCCAAATGGCATTGACCTGCAATGGTAGCCAAAACCAAACTCAATCCTTACCCAAAAACAAAACAAAACTAGTGGAAAAGTGTATAGTCAAGCGAGCAGACTGAAAAAAACCCTGTATGTACAAGGGAGCTGAATAAAAACACTCAAATTAACTTGAAAAATCACATTAATCCCAGGGTTGCCTATGTAGATCAAGCATATGCAGTAGAATCCGCTTATAACGACGCTCAAGGCACCGACGATTTTACGTCGTTATAACCGGTAGACGCTTTAACCAAAGGGAAACCAACGGATACCAAGGAGAAGCGGACCAACCAAGTCATTGAACTTTCGTCGCAATAACCGGACGGACGCTATAAGCGGAGTCGGTATAACCGGACTCTAGCGTATATGTTTTTTTTAGTCTGAGTTACGCCCACTAAGCTAATAATACTCTACACTGTGCCAAGTACAGGGTTTAATAAAACGAAACGAAACGAAACGAGACCAAAGCAAACAGACCAACAACCAGTCAGAAAAGCAAGCAAGAGCTCGTCCTGAACACGCCAAGCCTCCATTTATGGCAGCAATTTTGCCATCCTGCGCAGTTCTCAACTAATTTGCCTCTCTTACTCTGCCAAACAGTCAGGCTATGTCCCCATCCCCTTACCCTTTCCATCCCCTTGTCGTTCCTCGCTCTGCTCATCATTCGCTTGCTTCATTGGTTGCCCTTTTGGGCGTCGCGTTGATTGCATGCACGTGCGAAAGTTTAACTCGCAGCTGGTTATGCATATTGTGAACTTACTGCAGGCATTTAGCGGAGGGGGCGTTGCGGGTGGGCGGGGCATTCATGATTTGTTTGTCGAATGTTAAAGTATCTCTTTTGGGCTCATATTAAACTCAATGCTTATCAAACTTTAAGCTCAATCAATGCGGACTATATTTTAGTTTTAATGTCTGTTACTGTTTAGACCTTGGCAAAGTGTAGGCTAATAAAAATAATATCTTAGTTTCCCGATTTATTATCTCAAGTGGTAGTTTATTTTGAATAAATCGTTTCGATGTCATTACTTTATTGATTGCATTTGAAAGTTTTTGAATTTAAAATTAAACTCAATTACTTTGTATCCTTTAATATGTTTTCTATAGTTAAAAAAATAAATATATTTTTAAAACTTTAAAATTTTATAATAGTTTTATTATAATTCAAATTATAGTCGTTTGTGATAGTTAAAAAAAATCGGCAGTTTTAGCAGTTATCATTTTCACAAAATTGATTTTTTATTAGCTTAAAAAATATTTTGAGATCCCAAGAATAAGGTACAATAGATGTTATAGCTGAAAAAAGGTTTTTTCCTTCAAGTTTTGACCATTTACAAAAGCGCTTCCCCACGTGTTCTTGAACACAATATCTTGAAATGGTCTAGAATTTTTACACAATCATCTAAAATATATTTTGTAGGTATTAGTCGTTCCTTTTGTCGATCTTACACTTACTTTCCATTTAATAAACAATTCAAGCACTTGTTTAAGGGAAAATCGCCGTTATGACCTCAAAACAGTTTCTTTTGAATAAATGAAGAAATCTCTTCTGCATAAATCTTCTTAAGTGTATGTCTTGAATGTAAATCTTTTCAAAACCAAGTGGTATAGTAGCTTCTTAGACCCAGTAGTCAAAAAAAGTGTAGGGTTCTACTACAAAGCATTTCCGACTCCATAAAGTGTACATATTTTTAATCAGCATCAACAGCTGAGTCGATATAGAAATGTCGGTCTGTCCGTTCGTCTTTAGAATGAATGTATGTCAGGCAGATCAACCTTAGTTGCCACTCAACATACTTTAACCCTAATATTTCATTTAAACATAACATAGCTTCATTTAAGTTGTTATTCAAACAAAGTTTTGAATGTTTTGCAGAAATTTTTGTAACTTTCAGCTTAAACCATCAGAAAAGTAAGAAAAAAAGTTTTTTAATTCCATAAGCTGACTGATTAGCTCACATCAATACCAAATAATGCAAAAAAAAGTTTTATACAAAAAGTCTTGAGCCATTTGCAGTTTTGCGTTTTTACTTCTGTCACATGTTGTTGCATGAAAGTGGCACGAAATTCTCATTGCGTCACTGGAAACATACATAAATATAAATCTGACTAACTAAACTATGTTATGTACAGACATCTATCTGTGCCACTAGGCAACTTTGGCTTATGAAAGCTCATTGAAGTTTTAATTAAGCATAGAATTTTTAAAGTTATTTTGGTTAATTAATTCATAGCTCTGGAAATCCTTCAAGAACTTCAGACTATTTTCTCTATAGGTCGCATTTGGGTTACCTTTTGTTTGCTCCTCAATGCTTTAAGCACCACAAAATGTTGTCAGCTTGTTTAACTAAACTTTTAAATAATTTAAAATACTGTTTTCAAGCTCAAGTCACAAGCTTATTAAGTGCTTGATGCACTTTATTAAGTTTGTATAAATCATTTATTATGAATTCAAGTTGCTCGTCTCATGTGTAAAAAGAGTTTACTCTGTTTATTTAACTTAATTAACACTAAACTGCAGTTGAAAGCTTTAATTGTTACACTGAGTTTTCACTGAAGAGAATAGCTCCACTAATTGTACACAATATTTTTTCAACACTTGCAGCACTTAAATTTAATTGCCGTGCTAATTGCGACTTGGGATAGAATGAAATATACAGAGAAAAAATACGCATACGCAGCGTGTAACTCACCTGTATCTCATGCGTATGTGAGGAAAAGCACTGGCCTGGAACTGTTCCTCGAGTACGGGTGAATCGAACTTGGGATCCAGCCATGATTTGGCGGCGGCACGCTCAAAGGCTACCGGCAGCATGACGCTGCAGCAGGAGTGCCGCCTACCGGTTTGACTTAGATAGGTTTGGATGTGGGGCGCCAGCGCGATTTGTATGTCATCGGTGGAATTGGCCCGGCTATCGTTGACTAGAACGCCCGGCGGCATGGCTGTAAAGCTGACCGACTGGCGACGCGACTGTAAAAGATGACAAAGAAAAAGGAAGGAAACAAGAAGAGACAAAGATTAGTTAATGCAAAGAATCGTTCATGGCCTAGACAAATGTCAAGCAAATACTTAGACAAACATAAAAACAAATGTGTGCGCAGTGTTAGAGACGGGGGGGTGGGGTTGGGGGTTGCTTGTGGCGCCGCAAAGTATGCAACAAAGTGCGAGGAAGCGAACAAAAGGACAGCGAGGACAAGGCTGCGGTCGAGGACGTGACTTCGACATTTGCCATTTGTTAACTGGGTCAGTGTTTAGTCTATCTACTTGTGTCTGCCTCTCCATTCGTCTCTCTTACAGTCCGTCTGTCTGTCTGTCTGTGCGAGCGTCTGTTTGGTGGTCAACAAGTGCAACAAGTGATGCGACGCCGCGACAACCTCAATTGCCAACACTCAAACTGATAGTTGATCCAAACAAAATAAAAATTTCGCTGCAAGTCACGCGACAAATTTGGATTTGATTTTAAATTTGATACATATAAAAGTGTTTTTTTTTTTTTATTCAGTCTTCAGCCTAATCTTATCGCACAGCAGCAAAAGCCAGCAAAAAGTGCTAAAGAAACAAGCAAAGAATAAATAATATGTAATGAAAATGAAAACAAAAGCAAAATTTATAGTAAAGCAATAAACGAAGCAAAAAGAAAATGCAGCAAAGTCAACTTAATAAAATTAAGTATACGACCCGTTGAAGCAACCGGCATACTAGTCGTGTGTGTGTGTGTGTGTGTGCTGCTTTATTTAAAGAACTCAACGCAAAGTTGCTAACTGAATCATAAAAACAGAGCGTATTCAAGTTTTTGGAACGCGCTTCATTGGAGGTTGTTAATAAGCTGGTCTTAAAATAGCAACTGTAGCAAATAATAATATTTGCATTAATACTTTGACCGCGATTATTTGCCTGCTCACACACACACACACACACATACACGTATTTATCTAAATATCACATAAACTGTGTCCAAAATCATTTGATGTTTTTTTTTTTATTTTTGTTTTTTGTTAGCTGCCTGGCAACAACTACAAATTTAATTCCCTCCATGTTTATTTTTCCTTTGAAAATGTCATTTATTTTCTCACAGTTTTCCATGCTCCACTTTGCACATTTCGATTTTTGTTACAGTTTTTAGTGTACAATAAATTTCATAATTTGTTGCAACTATCTCTTTTGCTCTCACGCTGTTGTAAGCATAAAATACATTGTATTTATTACAATACAAAATTGCACTATAAAAATCGACATTTGCAATTAAAAATTCAGGTATAACGAAAGCAAACAATGCATTGTACTGCTGCGGGGACTGTGCCAATAATACTAAATTTTTAATGCTCTTTTACGTACCCAAAACATGCCCTAAATATGCGGCAAACATTTTGGTTCAATAAATTTCGTATCGAATTAAAAAAACCGAGTCACTACGTACGCTTAGAATATTAACATTGTTAAATTGTTAATTTGCTTTGCAAACAAACCAAGAAAAAATTGTTGCCAAAAAAAAAAAACTACGCGAGGAATAATTGTTGAGGCTTTTGCTTGGCTTCTATTTGATTTATTATAATTTAAAGCTCAGCCAGCAACCACAAACACGCAAGCTCCGAGCAAAAAACTAACACAACAGCAGCACCAGCAACAACAACAACAATTTTTATAAAAAAAAAAAAATTAGCAATAAAAAAAGTTCAACGAGCGCGCTCGACGTTTTAAACTCTCGATGTTGCCGTTGACGCGACGGAAACTGATTTGAATTTTCTTTACCGAAACTGACGACAACGACAACGACAACGCCGACAACAACGACGACGACAGCAACAACAACAACAGCAACAACAACTTGTCGATGGGCGATGCCGCTGCTCGTTAGGGCCTAATGTTGTTGTTGCCTACAGTAAAACAGCTGACAGCAACATCAGAAAAAACAACAGCAACAACAACAACAACAGTGTGCAAAACTAGACAGCTTATCGGGTAGCTTGATAAGGCCAGGCAGGTGAGATAGATAGATAGATAGAATAGATAGCAACTAAACCTGACTGAGACGCAGACAGAGACAGCAACAGACAAATGAAAAGAGCGTGCGACTGAGACAGATAGAGAGTAGCTGACTGTGAACTTATGGAGTAAAAAGTTAGGCTTATGAATAGGATCACAGTTTCTATCTTCTACCTTTCCCACCTTCTCCACCCCCCCTTGAACTCGCTGCAAAATTTTTTATTTATAGAATTTTTACTCTTTTTTTTTGTATGCCGCTCGGTTATTTCAACAGTTCAGCTGATAAGATAAGACGACGGCAAAGAATTTTCATTTCTTTTTAAACTTTATGAATTTTTGTTGTTGTTGCTGTTGTTGTTTCTTTTTGGTGTTCTTCCAAAATGTGTGTAGTGCACTCGAAATACCTTGAACTTGAACCCGACATGTTAATGAATGCACTCGCAGTGCCAATCTGAATAAATCTGAATTGAGTTACTGCTCTAAGGATATTTCTTGCCGCCCGTCTGTCTGTCTGACTGACTGTCTGTCTGAATTGCATTTTGTATTCATTTGAATAACTGATTCGAGCAGTGAGTGAATGTATTCGTCTTTGTCCAACTGCTGATTATGATTCGTAGTTTGTCATTATTCAGTTTTTTAGATTTTTTATTTTTGTAAATTTTAAGACACCTTCAATTGAGCATTAAGGCAATGTCAGCATAATTATTAATTATATAAAATTTTGTATTTTAATTATTTGTAGGACTGTAAAAAATCTAACAAATTTCCAAAAAAGAATCTAGCCATTTTCCAGGTATTTCCCTAATGATCGAGCGCACTTTGAACTCAAATCACTTGTCAAGTACAATTTGAGAAGTGTGCCTTTATTTCTTTATACTTTATTTCATTTGTTGATTTTCCAAGCTATCAACAATCATTAGCAAACACTACAACGAATAATGAGTGCGATAGTGAGTATGAATATAAGTATTCATGTTTTTTTTTGCGCTGTGTCTCCACTCAGTGCTCAATTTCAGTCAATCAGTTTCACTCTCGCAGTTGACCGCACTGAACAACCCCATTATATTATAAAACACGTGTAAACCTCGCACATTGTTTTATTTATGCCCGGCATTTCATTGCGTTAGGGTATATTGGTGCTATTGCAAAGTATGTAAGCTTCCAAAAAAACAACACAAACCGAGTCGACATGCGCAAACCACTACGTGTAGTCGAATCCGGTTATAACGACACTCAAGGAACCGATGATTTTACGTCGTTATATCCGGTAGACGCTTTAACCAAAAGGAGACCCACGGAGACCAAGGCGAATTGGACCAACCAAGTCATCGAATTTTCGTCGCAATAACCGGACGGATGCTTTAAACGGAGTCGGTATAACCGGATTCTGCTGTATTTACAAATTGCCAAACCTTTTTTTGATGATTAATTATTTATTTAGCTATAACTTAATCAAAGCTCCTTAAAGATTAAATAAACATAGCTAAAGTAAAAGCTACTTTGAAGGTTTTGTTAATACTAGCACCCAAAGTATGCAACAGTTTTTATAACGCGGCATTTTCAGTTGCATACAAACTTTACTAACGGGTATTTTGAGGTTGTGAATATACTACAGCCATTTACACCTATAGGTGCTTGTTCTCGCTGTTTTTGTTGCGTTTAATTGATTTGTAGGCGCTGTTTTTCATGATGATTCGTCTGCCTTCAATGTTTTTTTCTGTTATTATTGTTGTTATTGCATTATGGAATTTTCATAGTGCAATTAATTGTACTAAATGCGGTAATTTTTGTGTGTGTTTTGTCGTGTTCATCACATTGTGTCATCTCATTGTTGTTAAAAGCCATTAGACAACAACAGCAACAATACATCAAGAATAATCAGTACCACAACAACGAGTGTATGATATTAATAACATTATTAGATAACGGCAAATCATGGTCAAGTCAGAAGTCATTTAACAATTGCACACAAGTTTTTCTCTACCCGCTTTGCCAATTGTTGTAAAATAAATAAAGTTGTTAAGTATTATTTACAATATAAATATAAATACACATAAAATGTACTATTGCAATCAAACTGTAGTTAATTAATTTAACTATACTGTACTTCGATCTGACTAACTTCGTGGGGGGTTAAACCCCAGACAAGAACTCGTCATCAGCCTTCAAAGTGTTAAGATAAATTAAACATATGTACATATTTTGTTGTTATAACCACAAGCAACGAGTTCACTTATCGCACAGCCAAAAATACAACAGCAAATGAAGCAAAGTCCTAAAAAAAAAAAGGTTAAGGTAAAAAAAAAGTGTTTAAGCGTGTCAAAAAACGGAATACACTTTGGAGAAAGACGATAACTCAACAGAAATGTGCGTGATAAACATGATTATTATATAGCAAAGTAACAAGTAAAGAGATCAAGCAGTGAGTGAACTCAAGTTTACAATAAATTTTAGTTGGTAACCAGTAAATATTGGTATAAGTTCAAGTTACTCGCTTTAAAGCAGAAAAAATCATTTTGATTGACTTAAGTAGACAACAAAGTTAACTCTGAGCCGTAGAAACACATTTTACTGGCCACTGTGCGACACTGTGCGACGCCCACAAATATGATTAACTGACCAAATTTAAAAGCAGTCAGAGTTACCGACTATTACACTGACAAAAACTAACAAAATTTCAAATTTCACTGTATAAAAGTTACAAAAATTATACAGCAGAGCTAAAAATAAATAAGAAAATGTTTGAATAAAACGATAACACAGTTGTTAATTTAAGTTAATTTTTCTTGCAGTGTAAGACACACAAGTGGACATACTGGAGTGCAATTGTGTAGGTCTTAGAAAGGGGACCTTGTGGTCAGTGCGGTTGCTTTGGCGCCTAGACTGCAAATGCAAGGATATCAAAGGCACAAAGGACAATGAAATGCTACTGCTGTTGCTGCTGTCCTCGCTAGAGGCCACACACAGTCATACACACACAAACACAGTAGCAACGGGCACAGGTCAAAGGCAATGGCCGTGTAAGCTGCCGCAGTTGCTGGCGTAAGTGCGTCACAGTGTCGCCCAAAGTGTAAATAAGTGCTTACATTTTTAATGAATACACCAGCTTATATGCATATATATATATGGCGGCTAACACACACACATACACACACACAGTCACACAAGATTCAACTGCGTTTGGCGGCAACTGAAGCCTCAAGTGGCAGAAAGTGGACAAATGGCAGTAAAAATTTAATATTCTGCCAAAGGCACTTCAAATATGCCCACAAAATATGTAACGCATTAAAAGGGGCGTGGCTTAATCCATCAAGTATACGCAGTGCATATTTTTGATCAAATTCTAAATGTTTATTTCAATTATTTTAAATTTAGCTTATTTATTTAAAGCCAACTGAAAGAAACAAATATTTTAAAATTTACACATTTATTTGGAAGCGTTTACAATAAAATATAAAAAAAAAAGATACAAATTAATTGAAATATTTATTGAAAATAAATTCTTAATACATGGCATCCAATCACTGGCTAAAAGTTTATCTTTCTTTTTGTAATTTCAGACGGTACATCGACAGCAGTGCCCAATTGACAAGGCAATCAAAAGGAAAATGCATTTAGTGAACGAAAAATAAGAAGGAAAATCTGTAGAAAAATCAAAAAGACGAAAAGCTGAAAAAGCCAATGTTTTAAGGCCAACAAATTGAGGCAAGCGATTGACCGAAGCATGAAATAAACATGAAATGGAGACTGGGCCACGAATATGTGATGTACAGAGCAGTCTTAGAGTCGCCTTCGTTTCACATCAAGTAGGCGTGTCGCATTAGAAATGCACAAAGGCTGTCAACAAAGGAATCGAGAAGGAAAATGTAAAGCGAGCACAGCCAGAAGAACGTCAAGAACAGAGAAAAGCACAGCAAAGTAAAGGCAGATGAGAAGAATGGCTGCAAAAAAAGGTAGCAGAAAAGATTCTAACGGTGCTCATATAATAATACTACATTTATTATGTTGGTAGCCGGGGATCAGGTAGAGCAAAGGCGGCTAAGAGGCAAAAATGTATTATAAAATGAAATGTAATCAAGTCAAAAGACAAGCGGCTCACACACACACACACACACACACACACACACACACAAGCACATGGAAGGTAAAAAATCCAACGATTGTCGCACGGCAACACTGACGAGGACATTTGCTGGTGTGCGGCTCGCATGCCAAATGAAAGGACGTCTCGGTGCCAACAGTTGTCCTCTATTTAAAGGGAGCAGTTGCCTCCACATGCTAACAGGTACACTACACACACACACACACATGCACATTTAGGGCAGAGACAAGTCAATAAACAGTCAGACAGTCAGTCAGTCAGTCAAGCAGGCACAGCTAGAAATACAACTGCAGACAGTACACTGCAAGGCGCAGACGATGACAAAAAGCTAAAAAAAAAAATAAAATTAAAAACGCACACTAAGAAGCCATCAAACACACAGACACATACTAAGCATACACACATATACAAATACTTATGTGCTCATAAGTGAAGTATGAAAAGTAACGAATCTTGGCTCACAAATACCCGTTACTTAAGTGTACAAGCTTTAAATTTGATTAGTTGAAAAAGTGTTGCATACTTTTTGGTGCTCGCGACACTTTAAAGTAATAAGCAGAAGAACAGAAGAGGTGTTGTGAGGCGCTTAAAAAGATTCCATCCTAACGACCTGAGTAACAGAATATTAAGTTAATTAATGATGTAACCTGTCTCTTATAACTCATAGTTATAATTGTAAAATTTGTAAATAGTATAAATAGTTTAATTCAAGTTGTAAACAACAGTAAAATTAAATAAATATAAGATATCAAAGTGAAAAAAAAAAAATAACTTTCACAGCATGTGTTCAATCCTAGAGCATTTAAGTAGAATAGAAGAATTTAGAACAGTTAGAGAAAAGAATTCGATTTTGTAAATAAATTAGAATTAAAAAAAAATTAATTTTGGGCTGGAAATTGGCTAAATCGTTACTCAAGTACGCAACGATAACAATATGCCGCAATTGAGTAAATAACGGGTATATAAATAAAGCGGAAAATCAATTTTAAAGCATTGCTGCACATTGCCAAGGATAATGAGCTGCCAGCTCAGTCTCTTGATGTCTGTCTCATTTCATGTCTGTGTGAGAGGTTGTGCTTGTGTGTAAAGAGCAATGCCATAGACCCAAAGACAATGCTAGGACAATGACAGCCACAATGACATTCAAAAGGCCACACATCTACGTCTGACTGAATCCAAAACTAATGGAAATTTCGAATAGAGACCAGAAGTAAAGGCTTCATTTGAGGTAACTCGACTGCAATAGAGCCAGAGCTTACGCTCTCCAAATAATAAAACCAACAAAAAGTAATAAAACAAAAAACAAACTAACGGGAATCATTAAAAGTTTACTCATGTGTTTAAATGAATTTCAAGTTTTCATTTTAATTATTTGTGTAAAAGTTTAGGAAATTTATTAAACTTTTTTATGCACAGCACAAAAAATTACAAAAATCAAGCAATCTACCCGTGATTATACTAGAACACAAGTAACAAGCTGCTCATCACATGCTGCAAACAAAGATAAGTTCTGAGTTTATTTTAGGAACTACGCAAAGCGTGAAAAACACGAAAACAAATTTCTTGGCTGTTCAATTAGTATAAATGTCGTCATATTTTTATTATGCTTCAAAAGCTACTAAATGTTGGGTAATTAATCAATAAAAATTATACAATATTTGAGTCTCGAGATTCATCTTAAGTTTACAATCAGATAACGCCAAGGCAGCACGTTTTCCAAAACTTGCGAGAAGCGCAAAGAAATTATAGCAAAGCGCTTAAAAGTATGCAGCAGAAAATGTGCATTTGCAAAGCTGCTAATGAGGTTGCTCCGAAGCTTCGGTGGAGGTGTAGTCGTAGGCGACTTATGACATTGCATGGCTGACATGGCACAACACCCCCCGCGAACCCACACAAATAAACAGACCAAGAGAGCAGCGAAAAGGTAGCTGGTAACGGTAACAGCTAACCGCTAACAGCATTTCCGCTCACGTCAAGCGTACTTCCGCTTTTCACGCTCCACTGGGCTGCGCACTAAGACCGCGAGCGTGTACCGTGTGAGAGCGGCAAGACATACAACACACACTCACCCGACCCACACACTTACCCATCTAAATGCCCACACAAACACCCAATCTAAAAACCCACACACACACACACACATTTTTTTTTGCTCACATTTTCACGCGAGAATGCAATTCCATCAATGCGCTTAGACGAACAAAACAAATGCGATTTTCTTACAAGGGGTATATCAGTTTAGCATGCCATTTTGTCAGCCATTTACATATACAGTAGAAACCGGTTATACCGACTCCGTTTAAAGCGTCCGTCCGGTTATTGCGACGAAAGTTCAATGACTTGGTTGGTCCGCTTCTCCTTGGTCTCCGTTGGTTTCCCTTTGGTTAAAGCGTCTACCGGTTATTACGACGTAAAATCGTCGGTGACTTGAGCGTCGTTATAAGCGGATTCTACTGTATTTAGAAAGGTTGTGTTTGTATATAGCACTAAGTGCCATTGATAACTATAAAGACTAAACTTTGGGCAGAGAACTCATGTTCTTATTGTACACTATAGACAGTAGTTGTCTGGTCTTCTGTTGGTATACAAAGTACTCAGTTTTTATACGGAGCTCAATCATTTGATTTGAGTGTCCATTGAATGTTAAAGTCTTTCGACTTGATATATATATGGAATTTTCTTCATAAATGCTACTTGGAAGTTGGTATTGTAGACTCAAATAATTCTTTATTAAAACACTCTTTATTTCACCAGTGTTTTATACATCTTTTCGTGTTGGCTATTCTATTCTTTAATTGAGCTCTTCTTACAGCTAGATGTGGCCTTCTCTTCTTCGTGACAGTCATTCGGTATTAGTATTAGTATTAGTATTGGTATGTTATCAGCCTACTACAGTACTATCAGTGTTCACACACTTCAGGGTAGCTGTTAGTCGGCCTCGCATTGATTGTGCTGCTCATCTTCAGTTCGCTTTCTACCTTTTTCCATGTAATACATTTACCACTTCCATCAGTTCCTATTTGTGTGTGTGTTTTGCGTTGTTTGCCCTTTTTTTTGCGCTGCCGCTGACAACGCCGGAAGCGTTTTTGTCTTCCTCATTTGATTTGATTTTTTTTGGCACAGTTTTAACTGGAATTTTTGTGCTTGTTTTTTGCGAATGTCAATCAAAATTCGTTTAATAGTTTTTTGCCAGTTCGAAATTTTTGAAGTGTGTCAATGTGAATTAATTTTCGCTTTCTTTATTTTCTTTACTTGTTTATACTGATTTCTAATGCTCAAATCAAACTGGCTTACAAAGTTTTATTTATTTATTTGTCTAGTTTTATCGAACGGTGTTTGAAGTGCATTTACGAGTTAATGAAAAGTTTGACATGCGTTGCATCCAATTATTATAGGATAACACAAAGTACACTCTGGTGCTGTCTGTGACCGTGAAATTACTAAGGCTGTAATGGAATTTGCATGAACATGGATTGAATAGCAAATGGCTTTGATGTTTGCTGTCCTTTAAACCTTCCCCTTCCTAACACTGCATCATAATGGCAAATGAAATTTGAGCTGCACTTAGATTTGACACCCTGACATCCTGACAGGCTGCCAGGCAGCTAGACAGACATATAGTAAAACAAACTGATAGCTACATAGATATTTAGTTGGATACAACAAGGACACGTCCCGGCATAGGTGTAGCTTTGGCTTGAACACTTTACTTGCTGCAAATTGATGCAGAAATGCATTTTATGTGTACGTTAAGTATACGCCACATCAGCCAGTTCACGCTCATGTCTCGCAAGTGTCGCTCAGCCGCTGGCGTTTGCCATTTGGCGACCTTATCAGCGCCCGTGACCAAAAAAAAACAACACAAAAAAAAATAACACGACTAATTATAGCAACAACAAGAAAATCAACTTGACGTTGACAGACGTGAAACGTTTGTTGACAGCTAAAAGATAAGCGATAAGATCGGCTGCTGTGATTGACGCCGTTGTGAGAGACAGACACACACACACACACACACACACAGTTACAGTCACAAACATAAGTGTGTTTATGGGCTACGAGATGAGAACTGATAATGAAATTGCATCTCTCGTTTTGCTAAATATTTAAATTGTATGTACTGCGGCAATTTATGGCGACAGCTCAGCGACAATGACAAACCAAAGTGATGAAGGAAAGGGACAGCACGAGACTAAGATAAAGAAAACAGTTAAAGATAGAGCGAAAGAGTAGAGAGCTAAGAATTGAATAAAAGTATCTAGTGAAACTGGCTTCAACCGATTTCGGTTGGATAATATGCGTATCTACACAAGAAAAAAATCTCACAAAATTTGTAGACGAGTTAACTTGACTGTAAGATACCCTAAGCTTTTTGTATCTTATAGTTTTCCTGCCAAGTATATTAGTGTTTGTGAACAGACTTAAGAACTAAGGGAATTGAAGTCCCAGAAGTCTGTTAAATGTTGTGCCTAATAATTGTAAGGCTACAGTCAAGCGAGCCGACTGTAAAAGACCCTGTACTACTTGTAGTGAGCATTTTCTTGCCCTATGGAAACTATAGGCTATAGTTGTCTGATCCAGATCATGTTTGGTGTGCTTAGTTATAATGGTACCATACATGTACTGTGTGAATTTGGTTACGATAGTTGGAAATTTGTAGTGTAATTAAACTAGTTGTTTACAATTTGGGGGGGTGGTAGGGGGCGTGGCAACAATTTGAAATAAAGTTAGCCTACCTGACATAAAGACGGACTTTCACTCCAAATTTGCTGGCTCTAGCTCTTGTAGTTTAAAAGATACAGGTGTTCATACGGACGAGAAGACGGACATTGCTATATCGACTCGACTATTGTTGCCGATCAAGAATATATATACTTTATAGGGTCGGCTACGCCTCCTGCTGCCTGTTTGGACAAGCTTAATAGACCCCTCTACTCTTTTTTAGAGTACGGTGTCTTAACAGTGTTAAAGTTCCTAAGCCCTTCTTAAAGTTATGTATTTTATAAGATACTTTTATCTATTCATTTGCGGCTTTGCGAGAGCAACAAATCTGTTGCGTGACAAAGATAAATTTTCTCTTCTCTCTCTTGGCTAATTATTTTAGACTTTTGTAATGATATAAAGGCTTAATCCCATTGCATTAAAATGTGCTTCTAAAATGTATCTAATTACAACTTGTGTGGGTGTGGGTGACTCATGCTTGACAATTAATCTAATAACTTTAATGTGCTTGCACTTGGCAAAGATTAAAGCTTTAACTGCCTAATGTTTTACTTAGCTTTAAGTTTCATTTAGCTAACAGTTTATGGCGTTTTTAAGTTATTAGCTTATTTTTGGTATTTAAAGTATTATGAGTGCTTGTAAATATTTATTAATGACCAGTTGCTAACCTATTATTATTAGCTGTGACTTGTCAGTAACATGCCCCCACATCTATTAGTCGGTATCTAATTGATTGTCAATTAACAAGTCATTCAGCATGTGACAAATAATCAAGAATGCAAATCATGAGCCAACTTCATTGCTTTATTTAATATATACAATATTATCAAGTAACCAAATTGGCTTATCGAATCAATTTGAAGGATGTGTATCAATATTAGACTCAGGCACCTGATGGTCAGGTGTCACCAGACAGCCGACGGCAGACAGCAGACACCTGACGCACTGTCAACCTCTTCACCTTTGTTTCTCACTGACGTCTGTGTCTGTGCCTCACTGTTGTTATACCCCTTAGTTGGGGCCCAGCAGGGTATATTAACTTTTAATACAGCAAAGTTGATCAAAAAGCTTTAGCTTACTGTAAGAAACACTTTAGTTTCAACTATAATTAAAGGTTAAGGTATCTCTTAGTCGGTTACCTGCCTTTTTGACCATGGAAAATTGTCATATTGTTGGCCAGCAATGTCAGCGAACCCGTCAAGTGCCTGCCGGTTACTCAGTCGCTTCAAGTTAGTACAAGCCGCTACACCCGCTACCTACCCCCCTGTCTAGGGTCTGCTCACCATCATAATGTTTAAAACACTTTGAATGACTTTATCGCGTTTTTTATACATTTTATCGCTGCAGCATTTACCTGCTTGCCTCGATGATGTGTTTTTTTTTTTTTATGGGCACTGCTCTCCGCTTGGCAGATTTATGTCCACCGCCTCAACCTCCCCCTCTCCCTGCCTTTGTGCCGCTTAAAAGCTGCTTAAATTCTATTAAATTCTTGGCTCTCTTTTGCCCTCAAATTGCTTCAAGATTTGCTGGTTGCTGCTTGTTGTTGTTGGTTTGCAAAGTTTGTCACGTTGCCGTTACGTGTCGCCCCGCCTCAGTCCCGCCTTCTAGCACAATACAGCAGTTCTAATGAGTCCTATGCCCAGGAAGGTTCCAGCGTCAACATTGAGGAAATTGCGTGCCGTACATTTAATTGATTGCCCCAACAACCGGACACTGCAGTCGAACGGGATCCAAGGACTTAGCTTGCCTTGAATTCAAACAAACTGTGCCAAAAGGAACCAACAGTGAGACATAAAAATGGCTTGCAATTGGCGTATTTATACTACGCATTATGTGACCCAAAAAAACCCACAAGAATTTCAGTCTTTAAACAGCAGTTTTAAGGTACTTGCAGGCGTCTTTCTTCCTACAAGAGTCTGCACTGCTTTTTGTTCAAGTTTTTCATGCTCTGCAGTTGCTGTCACTTTATTGACAGCAGTCCCTAAGGTATTCCCAATTTGACTCCTACAACTCCCAATTTTTTAAGAGTAGACAAAGCGGAACAAGTATGGCGCTTTCATGAACATCAAACGCCAAGTTCAAGGATAACTCTTGAGCACTAGCTCTCAATTTGTGCGCATTGAATACACGGCAAAAAAGAAGTATGAAAAATAGCATACAAATAACGCTAAAAACTAATAATTGAGGATTAATTCGAGTTGCCCATAATAAAGTCTAGTACTTAAGGGGTTAAGTGGTGTTCAGAGGCTGAAATTAAGCACTTTTAAAAAAAAATTGTTTAGTTGTTTGCAGTGAAATATTTTATTGAAACAAAAAACAGTTAAAAAGATTGACATTTCATTTGTCATTTAAAATTGTTTTCATAAAAAAATGTTAAAAATTGGGCTGACTGGAGCCAATGTCCTGGAACACTAAAAAAAAGTACTTTTCCATTTGACACGATTTGAGAAAAACGATTTATCTGATTCGTAAACACTTCAGCTCTGAGTCTGAACAAAGAAAAATCCAAAATATAGAAAATTGAATTTTTGACAGCGTTTGGAATTTTATTTGACGAAATTTTTAACTTAAAATGTCCTTAAAAAATAGTAAATGTTGAAAAACAAAAACAGAAAATGCTACGTTCAGATTTGTCACGAGATCATGTTAAATAAGTGTTAATAAATTTAAAAATAATCGGTTCAAAACTGTTCGATAAATCGTGTCAAATTCGAGAAAAACTGTAATGAGCGGAACTTCCGAAGGCTCGGCGAAGAATATAGTAAACCTACTGAATTATTTCATAAGCAACAAACAAAAATAAAGTTTTACTAATTCTGAAACCCACTTAACCCCTTAAAGTAATTTACTTTACTTAACAAATGCTTTAAGACTTAGCCATAAGCTTTAAGCAAATTCTGGCGAAATTGTAACAGATCTTATAAAACTTATAATAAGTACTAAGATGGGCTCAATTGATTAGGCCATTTTCAGTTAAGAAAATTACAAGAATCCAGTTGGGGGTTGGAGTCGTTACCAATACCAATAGTAATGCTAAAAGGATTTACCACCCCCACATTGGATACTCTGGCGATGCTTTGCGGCTTTGCCCTTGTCATAAATTGTGGCCATATCGCAAATAAATCCAATTAAATTAGCAACAATCTCAAGTGACCGTTCGATGAATGCACAGATGCTGGGCGTCTTCAGCTTACCCTTCCATCCCCCACCATCTTCCTCCTTAACTTTCCACTAATATTATTTTCAATTTGGTTCTGCTGTCAGACCCATATAAGAATGTATATCTCCTTCCCCCCACCCCCTTTATATAAACAGTTTTTTTGTTACCCATTCTACCAATCCCAGTGGTCATAAGTTTTTATGCGCAGTTTTCTTTATGCTCTTTTGGTTTCCGTTTGTTGTTTGTTATTCAATAGAAAATTAGTTTGTTTGTCCTGCTGTCCGGCATTGCTGTACATCCTTCGGCTCAGCTACACACATACTTAAAGATAGGGGGAGTGGGAGAGAGAGGGGGAGAGGGAGGGAGAAACAGGTACTCATTCAATATTATGGCCCATCGCATTTCGCATTCAGTTTCAATACCAAATCCACTTTCAATACCAATTCGAATCCCAAAACCCATTTTACTTCAAGTCTCTCCCTTCAATTCCCCCTGCCCTTCTCTTTGCCCTTTCCCCGTTGCCTTTTCCTCTGCAAATGGAAATTAGCCGCAGCGCTGAACGCACTTTTAATGCGTTTTGCGTCCAGCTGTGCCCCAAAGGTATCCTCCGTATAAATTAAACCAACTGTTGCAGCTCTGATTATAGCCATATCCCTTACCCTTACCCCCAACACCCTCCACATCCCTTTAATTACAACTGAGCTAGCGCATCAAATAAAAACTGACTTCTTTTAATAGTCTTCTCTTCTATTTATTACTCTTTAAGCAGAAGTTGCTCATTTTACTTTGAGTCAACTAATTGTATTAGGTAGCTAAGTTAAGTTACGTTTTTTTCCATTTCATTTCGCTTTATTTTCTGTATAAACTAAAAACCTTTTTTAATATTCTTATGTGATTTAACAGTCATTGCTGTATAAATACTTTTTCTCTGACACCTGAGAAAATCCATTTCGATTACAGTCTTTTTTTTTAAATGATTTTACACATACGTAGCATTAATTGGCATTAAACAAAGTTCTGGGCAACATTTTGTATATATATGCCGAAAAACTTTTTAAATTTGATTTTTTTCCAAACAAGTGGGCCAGAAATGAATGGAGCTGTAGACTGATTAACGCTGCTTTCCATTATTTCTGTAGTTGATGGTGATGAGTTGAGGCTAAGCCAATTTTCAGTAAAAGTCACCAGCTTGAAATTTTAAATAAAAAATTTATGAACTTTAAAGGGAGAACAAATAATAAATGCTTCAAATTTTGCATGCTTTTTAGACCCTTTACTCTAAAAAAGAGTAGAGGGGTCCATTAAGTTTGTTGAAATTGTTTTCTTTACTTACGTTGTGTAAACAATGAAATATAATTTAAATTGGAATTTTACACAAATCGCTGCTTGGTTTCTTTGTGCAGTTTTCAAATTTGCTGCCTTAAAAAAGTTTTAAAATTTCTTAGTTTTTTTTTATAGACTATCAAACCTAGCTGTTTCTGTAGATGAAATGTTTTTCTTGAGAGTTTGCTGCGTCATGAAACGACAAATACAGAAACCACACAGTATTATAATGAATTTACTTTGCTGCCAATTAAAGTCAACAATCGAATCAATTAATTTGTGCCGAGCTGACAAAATTCAAAATGCGGCTTATGATGAAAGCATGAATTTTAACTAGCAGCTAAGCGAGTGGCTGGACTGTAAAAGACCGCGTAGCAGTCAGTTAAAACACATATCGGATTAACTGATAGAAAAGCTTTTGATTTAGCTCAAACAAAACTCAAATTAAAGATTACTGCCATGAAGGCTATAAGAAAAGTCAACTGATTCTAATGCAAATTACTTGTGCTACTATACAGCAAACACTTTTCGTTTTGTCAAGTACAGGGTCGCCAAACTGCTGTGTTTGCTCGCTCAAATGCAAAACAAACAATTAGTCAAGCAAATTAGTGAGTTTTAGCAACTCCGCATGTCTTTGAAGTCGAAATTCTTCAACGATTTACATACATTTGCAAGTAAATGACAAATAAGTGAAATGAACTCGTCAAAGTTTTATAATTTAATTTTATCAAAATATTTAATTAAATATTTTCATTTTGTTGTGCGTACTTTAATAATTTTTTATTTAGGCAATTATTTGGAATAACTTATTAGCGATTGTTACAGCTGCTAATCCCCAAGGTCACGCCCACACACACACACACACACACACTCACCCACAGACACATGAGGGTAGCACATTAAATTTGTATCAATTTGATGGCAACTTCATGCCACAACATCCGGTGGCAAGAGGCACATAAGCTCTGATTTTGAATGCTGCCAGGGAATTCGAATACAAATTCGTTTGCGAATGCGACTGGGGAACGTGGCATGTGAATATAAAAGCGAATTCAATGTTAATGGCAGCTCAGACGAATCATTTGTATGCTCGAAGCTGTGAGCGAGCCTGCCATCCAGCCAGTCACTCACTGCTACCTCCTCCTCCTGCTCCTCCTTCCATGCAACCGTCCATAATTTACAATATTTTTGTGCCTGCACGCAGCACTGGCAAATGACAAGCAAACAAATGATCGTCATAGCAGCAGGATGCCTAGACAGCAACAACAGCAGTAGCAGCAGCAGCTGTTTGAATTTTTTGCCCTGGCCAACGGCTCGTATACTTGATTATTCGATGACACTATTATGCTGCTGGCATTGCCAATGACACAGCTGCAGTGGACTACACGTGGGCGTCAACAAGCGGACGTTCCGCATGCAACATGCAGTGCCCACAATAACAACTGATAAACTGATTAACTGACAGACTGACCAACTCAGTCTTTATGCTCCTGTTTACTTTTAACTCTGTGACAAATGTCATAATTCAACTACGCAGGGCTTAAGCTCAGCACGCGTCTGTTTGTCTGTAGGTGTTCACAAATGTCAAAGGCCAACAACAACAACAACGACAACAACAGCATCAACAAACTTGGCTCAAAGACCAACAATAAACAACAATCTGTCAAAGCTGTCAAAGCAACGATTATGCCAATTGTTAGCTGGCAGCTCTCTCAGGCTCTCAATGCCAAGTACTGCTCCTCCTTCCGCTCCTTTTGCTTCCTTCTCCACTTTTATACAAGACGCTGCTGCCTGTGCCCCACACACAGAGAGAGAAAAAAACCAATATGAATACTTGTGATTCAAACCGCAGAATTCTATTAAAATTTTCTGCTTTGATAAAGGGTAAAATAAATGCCATATAGTTGTAAATTCTTCGCTCTAAGTCTATGACTCCATTTTGAAGGTTTAGAAACTATTTTAGTTAACAATTGTTTAAAGAAATAAATTATTACTGCAACTCTAAGCAGTACAATTGTATAGAGTACAATACTAAGTTCATAAATGGTCTAATAAATAAATATAATTAACTGTTTATAAGTCTAATAACCAGCGCTTTATTTGATTACATTTGGATGTCAAATTTTTCCATGAATTGTTATTAATATAATCGATGCTAAAAATAGTTAAGCCTATAAAAACTTTCAATTTTATTTAATTTTTGTAAATTTGTTTATTTTATTTACATTTTTTACAGTGCACAACTTGCTCTGTTTACTTGCACCGCTGTTTGTCACGCGTGCAGCTTTCATGGCTCATTTAGCAAAATGAAGGCGCCGTTCTCCCACCTGGCGTATGCTTGTTTTTGTTTGTATCTGTGTGTCCGTGTGTGTGTGTGCAAAGTGCGCACTTAAGCAGCCACAACGACAACTGACGACTGACAACAGACAGCAGACAAGAGACATGTGTCCTCAACAGAGTTACCCGCCATTTCCAGCTAAAAGTGCGCATATTTATTATAAAACATTCACTTTACCCCCTTTTGAAAGCTTTGCCGTTGCACAGTTTATAGCTCATTATACGAGATAATTGTCGCCCTTTGACTGCTTCGCTCTTCTGGGCACTCAACACCGGCTGACACGCCCACTTTTGGTCTGCCAGAAGGCGGTAGCAGGATCAAAATCAGCATCAGAATCAGGAAAACTTGGATGGTGACGAGGCTGTGAAACTTTTAATTGGAAAACTTTTGCATACGCACAGATAAACGCGTCGAATACTTGACATCGCGCACTCTCACACAGAGTGGGACAGGAAACATATGCAAATTGTATGAACATCTATAAAACTACACACACCGACACTTGTACACACTCTAACACACACTCACAGTTTGAGAGAGGCGACAGAGCTAAAGCATTTCCATAAATGTTTTATGTTAATTTTCAGCTGAAGCAAGAAAATATTTTCCAAGTGTAACAGAAATAACAACTTCAACTGCATTAAAAAAGTGTCTGTTTGTGTGTGTGTATGACTAACAGATATCCTAAGTACCTTAAGCCAGCTCTAGCCGACCTAAGATAAGTCGATTCCTTTAAATTAGTTAATTACTTTAAAGCTCTAATAATTACATGTAATCAACTTCCCTGCTGTTGTTTGTTATACCATTTAAAGCTGCTTTTATACAATTTTCAGCTAATTTGACTACCCAACACTTAGGTGGACTTTAAAAAAATATAATCTCTATATAATGCTAAGAACCTTTATGTTTTTTACAAATGTAAAGAACATTTTCTCAAACGTTTTTATTAATTCCTTCTGCTTATATCATTTACATAACTTAACGATGACTTTTAATGACTTAAGATTATGTAACTTGGACAGTTATGACTTGTAATAAATTTACATAGGTCAAACATTGTCATTTATTGTTATTATATTTATTTAAGTACAAAATATTTAAAATTTCCTTTGAGTTGCTTTAGAATGCAGAAAGACAAAATTTCATAGCATACTTTTGGGTGCATGTGCAAATAGTTTAAAGTTTGTTAGTTGAATCTAAAGCGCTTTTTCAAGCCCTGTATGTGAGTTATTCAGCACTCGCCCACGATCTAAAGCGACCTTGCTACAGCCTCTGTCCCAAAGTCATGAATTTATAATCAATTGCTGCAACACCAGCATCTTGGGCTTCTTAGAAAACACAAAAGGAAACCCATAAAAAAGGCCACTTGAGTTGACTTCAACTGACTTTGACAACTTGCAATTGACGTGCGACCTTTGACATTTATTGCACCCACTTCCAGTAAATTTATTCTTATTAAAGTCAACTTTATTTCAATATATTTCTAAGGAAAACCTATACAAAATACTATTTTCAATCATTTATTTTATTTTTGTTAATAAATATAGGGTATGTCTTTGTTTTATACTCTCAACGCCTGAGTGTTTATGTTAATAATCAATTTAGTTTCGTCTCACTTTCGTTATGAAAGTGCGAAGCTTAAAAACTTTTGAAGTAAACTTTTTTAAGCCCCATAAACATAGCAATCTACAGTATTAATTCCTTTAAGCAAATTGGCACCTGACAACAAAATTAATTTATATTACAATACAATTGAATTACTCAAAAATTATACAAAGTAACAAATGTAAGTAATGTGATTTAAAGCTTTATCCTGCTGTTATTTATGGAAATTCTTAGATAAGAAATTTATTTACAAAGCCACTTTTCAGCTTAGTATTAGTTAAATTAATTTACAAAAAGAAGCTTTGTTTAACTTGAATTATAAACAGTTTAAAAATCAGCTAAAACATAGACTTCAATTTAAATGTATACAAAACCATTATAGTATTAAAAATTCATACTATTTCTCTGCCTGCCTCCAGCAAAATTGCCTGTTTTACATCTGTCAGGGTATTGCTTTAGTTTCGTAGCTAAATTTTTCATTTACAGTAATTTATAACGTTTGGTTTGTGCATTTGAAGATGCGACAAGTTTATTTGCCCAGCTTGACCGTCAGGCAATCCCAGAATCAAGCCAAGTCACATGTCTGATCCCAGTGTCCAGAGCCAACACACAATTTGTAGCTCAATCCCAATTCCAATTCCAATCCCAAGTTAAAACTCAATTAAAAAATGTCAGTTCCACTTTGAATTGCCACAGTTCCCGTGGGTTTTCTGTAGAGTTACTTTTACAGTGACAGTTGTTCTACTAGTTGTTGTCCTAGTTCTGTTGGTCAGTGTTGTCCAGTTAGCTGTACACCAGCTAAATTTATTTAAATGCATACTTTAGAATATTTAAGGGTTTATTAAAAACCCTTTCATCAAGTTATTTTGGCGATAAGTCTTAACATTTTCAGATAGTTATGTGTAAAATATTTAATAATCTACATATAACCAAAAAACAATTTTCGTAATAAGTTCCAACTTGTAAAATACACGAAAATTGTATAAATTTGTTATGTGATTGTTTGATTATCGGCAGATTTTATTTCACACGATGAGAGCAGGGTCTGAAAACGTCTGTATGTCATCACAGCTAGCGAAAGAAGCGAAGGAATCAAGATCAGTCCTATCCCAATGTCATTCTGTCAGCAGTTGCTTAAATATCCCAGACAACACCATTTAATCGCTATTTAACATAACTTTCTTAACGATCAATCGCCAGTCACTTAACATTACTTGCATTATCGATATTCCTCTTTTTAAAACTAAAATAAGTTTAACAAAAATTACTAGATTTTTTTCTGCCAGCTATAATTAATTTCTTTAGTATGTTTGTAGCTATTTTGTAGCTTTTTTCAGAGCAACACTATTTGCTGCTTGTTGTTGTTGTTGTGTTCGCATTGTTTATGATTACAATATATTTCATAGCATACTTGCAGGCGACTCGTAAACAACAACTGTCATCCCACATTCCCATGTTGTTGCTGCTAGTTGTTACAGCTTGTTGTTGTTGTTGTTGCTTGCCATTTGTTTGTTTGCCTGTTGCCCATTTTGTTTGCTCGTCGTAACTTTAGTGCTATGTCAATTTTCCGAGGCATCGTCAGTGGCAGTTACTCGACACAAACACACACATTGAGTAACGCCCACCCCTCTGTCTGCCACGCCCACTTGGCACCTGCCATCTCAGTCGCTTAGGTTTTCTATTCTAACATTTATCGCCTGGCTATTTATTTTTCATTTAGTTTATTGCAATCGAGACGCGCTGAGTTGCCAATTTGTTTACCTTTACCGACAGCTGTGCGACAATGGGGCAGGTGAGGGGCGCGAAGGTGAAGTCGGAGGTTTCACTAATGATACAAGTGGGTACTTTGAACAGTTTTTCCACTTGCCTGCCACCATCATTAAAAACACATCAATCAAAGAAATCAATGCGCAGGAAACAGATTGAAACAATCGAGCTGACGAGGTATTAGAGGGACACGTTAAGACCGTGCTTAAATTAATGCCCTAATTACCACAAATCAGTAGCATCATCATCAGCATTACCATAACCATTACATTTAAGCCTAATGCCACAAGGAAATGACATAAAGAATGAAACCAACACATCTGCTGCATTTATTGTGACAGTTCTGACATTTGAATTTCTAGCTTTATAATTTTCAGCAAATTTATTGTAAGCACCGCAAGAAACAAAGCCACAGCAAAACCAACTGTAAGTTGAGTTGAAAATGTTTCACTTGTCACTAGCAGCTGAAATTTTTAAACCAACTTCCTACTGTCACTTGCAACTCTGGCCACAAACTGGCAATCATAAAAATAAAGTAAGCACCCAAAGGACGCCATTAAACCACAAAAAGGAGCATACAATTTAAGATCAACTAAACTAAAGCAAGCTACTGAAACTAACTAAATGAAAGCCATTTCAACTAGTTTAAAAAACGAAATACTCAGCTTCAAGTCAAGATACTATTTGCTTGCAGTGTAGTTTAATTCATTGAAACCACTAACACTCCATTTACAAGATTCGATTTGGTTGTAGAATTGCTTTCGTTTCAATTGCTTTCACTTCCGATTTTACATGCACTGCTGTCTGTTAGTCCTTTCTGTCTGTTAGTCCTTTCGTCTATCTGTCTGAACATGCATTTGATTTGGGATTTACATTAAGAACACTCTGACACTCGAATGCATTTGAGTGCAGTATTCGCTGAGCCATGAATAGTAGCATTCATAATATGCGTGGAATCTACCAAAACTATTTGAATGCGTGTTTTCTCTTTTCTTTTCTTTGCTTTCGTTTTGGGATTTATCAGATTGCGGCAAGTAGATGATTGAAAGCATTTTGCTAGCTCGATAATATGCTTATACATTATACAGTTGCTGCTTGTGGTCCTTGTGGCCATGGATGCATGGGATATGTAAATTTTGGTCCACAACAACTGACCCGTTAACACAGCCATCCATGGGATTCTACACAATTCGCCAGAGTATCATGTGGTTCAGCAGTTGCGACTAACATTTTTTATTTTTTATTTTTATTTTCCCTTCTTTCTTTACTTTTTGACCCACTTAAAAGCTGTAAGCTCTTTTCTGCATAAATCATGCGCCAAAAACGCAAAGTCCAAGCCCCAATGGGTCCAAGGATATATGTGTAAATGTTTTGCTCTGTAGGTAAGCCAACACACACAGGCACACATACACAAATAAACACACACACGTGTGCATGTGTAGCGCGAGTCAAATGAATTTGTAAACAGGTGCGAATTAGGTCAATATTTGTACCGTCAATGGCGACAGCTGTTTGTAGAGCCAAAGGCGACGCCTGTTGCTGCCAGTTCCTCAAGTGTGCGTGTGTATGTGTGTGAGAGGCGCATACATAAACATGAGACAAGAAACGACTGTGACGACGACGTCACTGACCCAAAATTCAAATGTTTATGCGGGGCCAAAGAAAGAAGCAGTCAACCAACCGTTGTTGTTGTTCTTGTTCTTTTTGTTGTTGTTGTTGTTGTCACAACATATTGTTATTCCTCCTACTCTCCTCCTTCTCCTCCTCTTCCTCTGTATGTGTGCTACGCTTTTTAAAATTTTAGGGACACATCAGAGAGAAGTTGAGGCGTGTATTAAAACTATGTAAAGAATTTAGAAATTACTTTTAATCAAGATTATCTTCAAGCCAAATTTATATATTCCTGACTCTGTGTTAAGCTTTCGCCTTAGTTGAGTAATTCATTTTAAACTGAGCTCAGTTTATGGCTTATGCACACATATTTTCAAGACAAACTATTTGTATTTAGATTGGATTTTGATAACTTATAAATATGCACAGCATGTGGAAAACTTTTCCCTGAGTTGCAAATTAAATTTTTATTGCAACTGGAAATTCACTAAAAATTTGCCATAAGATCTATGTGTAAATTAAATGTGTTGTTACCATGCTATATAAATTAAATAAGAAAATTTGAATTTGTTAGCTGCAGTTCTGTAGAATTTCAGTAAACTAAAATTTCAGACCCGAAAGTAAGTGTTTATATGAAATCAATAGAACCGATTTAATAAGAAACTTTATATCTAATATTCAGAAAATTAATTTGAAAATTTTTATAAACTGTTTTTAATCTTTTGTTTGATTCTGTTTTATATTTTACAACTTAATTTATATTTATCAAGGTTTGTTTTTTTTTGGGTTTTCCCAATTCTTGCAACGAAAGTTGGATCAGTTTATTTATATTTTATTCGCAGATTAATTATTTAATTTATTGATTTAATTAGCTTTTTTTAGGAATATATAAATTTTTAAAAATTAAATTTTTATCATAGTCATTGTTATTAAATATATCTAAATATATATTTTAAACAATTGATTAACACTCGCGACTGCTTTAAGTTTGCGTAAAATAAATAAATAAATAAAAATAAAAAAAGTATTTAATACTTAAAATCAATCAAATCAAAATTAATAAACCAATAACAAAACATAAATAAATATATAAATAAATATTAATATATATATATATTTAAAGCCTGCCATAAAATATATCAAATATAAAATTGATTGTTTTTAAAAGCTGTAAATTTTTGTAATCATTTTCTGTATAAAGTTTTACTCATAATAAACTGCAGTAAAAAACTTAACCAACTAAATCTTCTTACAAATAATAAAATTATTGAAATACAAGTTGTTCATTTTAAACACTTACCTCAGACATTTTGAGCTGCTTTTATTTAATTTGTTCAACTTTGTTTCGTTGCTTTTCTTTAAGGTAAAAGTAATCGCTGATGCTGCTGTTGTTGTTGTTGCTGTGGCAATAGTAATAATTTATTTCAATTAGACAATGATGCCTAATTGTAAGCTGGGGCAGCCGCTGCTGCAGTTGCTGTTGCTGTTGTTGCAACAGGCTTCAGTTGCATCCAGGCAACACATGGCGTATGAGTGACATTTTGAAAGCAATGCAATGCATTTGATGCGAGTTCGTTGCTGATGTTGTTGTTGCTGCATGGACACGGCATGCAACAAGTGGCACAACATATTCCCAGCTGATTGCCTCATCGCCACATGGCTGCAATAGAAGTCGATTAAAAATCATAGATTAGTTTTGCTGCTGCATATATGCAAGTCTAGGCAAGTTAACAAATGCCATCAATCATCCATCAATAATTCAATCAATCAGAGAGCTGTGTCTATGTTATGGCTGAAGGCGTAGCGGTAGCACTGGGGGCGGGGTAACTGTTAGCTGTTAGCAGTTAGCAGTTAACGTGCCAAGTTGACGACCTTACGGCATGTCGAGTTCAAGAATCTTTCGGGTGATAAATTTCGCGCGAAGCGGAGTTAACGTCAGCGTCGACTGCGACTGCGACGCCAGCGCTGACGTTTGTCTTGTTTTTTCCGCTTGTGGAGTTTGTTTATTTATTTATTTTATTTTTTTATTATTTGCTTTTGTTTATAAACATTGATTTGATTTCAATTTACTCCGATTTGATTTATGTCGCTATTAAAATGGCCTGACTTTAATTAGCATGTAATTGTCAACCCCCTCACCACCCCCCTGACCACAGAAAGCTGTTTTTTTTATTAAAGCGATTTAATATCAAGATTTAATAAATTAATTTATTTAATATCACCGCAAATCTACTAAAAATTGAAATCTTAAACACGGCAAGAGGAGTGGAAGTGAAAGGGGGAAAAACGCGACAGTAAATGAGAGAGAGAGAGAGTGGGAGACACAGAGGGAGAGAGAGGTAGAGTAGAGGAAACCATAATCAGCATAATAAGCATAGTGATGATAATCATGGGGCATAATGTGCATTAAGATCATCATCATTGGCTCTTGTGTTTCCGCTCAAAGTGAAACAGAGTCGCATGCCAGTGCTGCCAGCATATTAAGCCGTAAAAAAGCTGAATTCAAAAAAGTAAATAATTTAAATTAAAATTTACAAAAACCAAAGTTATATAAATTTTAAATTAATTTTTGCTTCAAAACTTGCGGCTAGAATGTATGAAATTTTAGAATGAGCTAAGTGCAGTAACAAAATAAAATAAATATTTTAATATAATAAAAAAAAATTTATTATATTTGTTATAATATTAATTTTTTTTTTTAATATTATAAAAAAGATTTTAGACCATTTGAATAATAGCTAAATAGCTACATTTTTATCAATAACTAAATGAAAACTTTTAATGAATTTTAAATTAAATTTTAGAGACGATCTATAAATAAAGCAGCTGATTTTATTTATTTTTGGCTTATTTATACAGATAGAAATACTTTAGAAACTTGCAACTTGGCAATATTAATATTATATACTCTTCTTCGATTTCAATCAATCAATTCAACCCGTTTGTCTATAGTTAAAACGACTACATAAATTGAATGACAGTTTACAAAACGTCTACATTTAATACTAAGAAAATCTAAAACTAGCTTTAAATGAGCTCAAGAGGAGGCAACACTGCCGCAGAGACCAACCCACACACATGCGTGAAACACAGCAGCAAGAGCGAGAGAGGACGCTGTTTATGTGTGTGACAGAGACGTGTCTTTCATACACATATATTTATTTAGACACATGTACAGTGACATTCACAAAGCTTAAACAGCGGGTGGACACACGCAGTAAATAAATTGATATAACAATCGAAATGGGAAATGAGATGATTATGATAATAGTGCGAATGCAATAATGATCTGTTGTTCGTTGTTCGTTGCTTGTTGTTCGTTATTCGTTATTCAGTGTTCAGTGTTTTTTTAATATTAATGTTGATATACTTGCGAATGTAAATATTGCCCCTATCAGAAGCAACAGAATCAGACGCATTTAAGCAACAATGACACTAGCTGAAAGTGACATATTAAAATTGCATAATTTAAATGGGCAGCCATGTGAATAAAGAGACTTGTGGATGACTTTAACTGCTCCTAATTCAAACACGTCGCCATTTAAATAATGTAATAAATCTTACTGACAGCTTTAATGAGCTATCAAATGCCATTATCGTTAAGAAGTACTAAGTTTAAGTTAATCAGTTAATTAGTGCTTTAGTTGAGATCTAATTAAATAATAATTATTTAAAGGAGGCTGCTTTTAAGCCGTTTTTTACACACACTTTTAAATAAGAATTTATTGAAATTAAACAGAGTTTTGGCATCATTACTTGAACAACTAAAAAAAGAGTTTAAATTAAAAAGAATTGGGTCATAAAGTGATGTAACTTAAAACTGATGAACGCATTTAAAATGTTGATTGCTGTGGCTTAAAACTTATCAAATTTAAATTTAAAATTGGTAACATATTTAGCCAGAATACTTAACTCACAGGAAGTAAAATATATACCTATTAGTATTTATGTAGAAATTTTATATTTTTTCAATTTTTAACATTTTTAATGCAAAATACAAATTCTCAGCGAGCTCAGTTAAATGGTGATAAAATTTGAACGAATGTGAAAATCAATTTGATTATTTAAACAGACAATTTTTAACACATATTTCAGAAAAGTCACAAAAGTGGTTTCTCCTTAGCTCCTAGAAAAACTTAAACGTATAACTCAATAAATAATAATGGCATGAAATTTATCAAGTTAAACACTTTGTCGACAGTTACGTATTAAAAGATTAAAATTCTAAATTTTCTTTAAACCTGTTGCGGCCAATAACGCATATTTTAACATATGATTTACCCATAACTGAACATTTTCAAGAAGTTGTTCAATTTTTTAATTTTGTTCATGGTGTAAAGAATTTAACGCGTATGTAAATTAAAATTCAAAATCGAATTTTTTAGTACTAGCAGCTTTTCTACTCTTCAGAGACGGTATAAGGTCTTTGATCTGTTTTCAAAGCAAGAAATGATTGTCGATACTGATGTCGAGCCGATGGTACCAGCTCGTGCTCTGGTAATGAGCGCATTTGTGTTAATCGGCTAAATAAAGTTAATTGGTTGGTTATAACATTTAACTAGTTGATTGCGAGAGAGTCAGGTTGCAAACTGGCTCAGCTTGTCACTTGTGGAACAATATTTTTGGGAGTATGGGGCGTATGCGTGATGCACGTAATGTAAAATTGGATATTGGGGAACTGCGTTTAGGCAAATGCATTTTACTAACTTGTGGGTGCAAAAATCAGCAAGTGATGAAACAAATTTACAAGTTCCAAGAATTTCATTTTTTTAGTGTGAAGCTCTGGACAATTTGTTGAAGTATTTTATGAAGCTTGAAATTTGAATGTCGCCACATGTCAAATACCGTGTTTATATGCATAACATACATATATATATATTGTGCTCATGTCATTTTAATCCGCGATACAAAGTAAAAAAAAAAACAACGAAATTTGAGTGTGAACAGCGACAAATTCGTCGCGAGACCAAGTTGGAAAATCAACGAAGCATTGAGAGGAATAAGTGAAAATATTTACATTCCTCACTCGATTTCAATTGACTTTTGTGTGTTTTTTTTTTGTTTTTTGTTTTTTTTTTTTGCCATGCAGCCAACTGCAAAATGGCAACAACAATTTCAAAAGAAAGCGTCGAAAAGCAAATAACAAAAATGCCGCAAAATAAAATGAAATTGAAGCCAAACAATAAGCGACAAACGTCAAAGTTTAGCACAATAAAATGTTTGGCTAACAAATCTATTACATCTATTCTATTTGGCCAGAACTTAGGTTACAATGCTACAACTGATATTATGTTAGTCATACTAGAATTTATTATATAAGAAGTCTTTTTTTTCATGTTTTACACACACGACACTCGACAGAGTATAAAATTTAGCTTCTTTGTTCTTAAAGTAAAGTCTTTAAGACGCAAATTCTCCGTTAAAGGCATCTGTCATTCGAAGAATTTACCTTAAGCTGTATTTAAAGTTGATTAAATTGATGCTGTTACTGCGCAATGGGAAGCAACTAAGACCTTTAAAGGCTTAAAATAAGAGCATAAATAAATCCGCAACTGAAAGGCATAAACTTGAGCCAGTTCGAGTAGTTAAATACTTTCATTTGGCTGACTATAATTCCCACAAAAACAACAACAACAACAACAAGAAATTGTAGCGGCATTATTGCCAGTGGAATTTGCTGTAGGTGTTGCCTTCATCGCCTTCAAAATGCAATTACACCCCGGAGGAGGTATTAACAGCAAACATTTCCTTCCTGTTGCCATCGTATTTGCATTGTCATTGCAGTCTCAGTCTGAGACGTCATCTCAGTCTCCATCTCAGTCTTCATCTCTGTCTCTGTCTCTGACTCAGTCACAGCATTTAAATCATAGCTCACGTCGCACTGCATAAAACTCTCAACTCTCAGCTCTCATTTTCCAGCTGGCAAAGTCTCAGCTTAATGCATTTTGTATATTTCCATCCTCAGACTCAGTTCCAGTTCCGTTTACCACAGCATTGCGTAGTCTTTTGTATTAAATATACTTGATAAAGTTATTACAGTTTACTCAATCGATCTGAAATGCGCTTACAAATCTATTACAGAAAGCAAACTTTGATTGAAGAGTTTTTTTCAATCAATAATCTTTTCTATTCAAAGATTTAATCATAAAAATTCTTTTTTATATATATTTCTGTAAAAATAATATAACTAAACTTCTTGTTTAATTTCAATTGTGTGTTGATTTTGTCTTACATTTTTTAGCACTTTTTAATTTATTAAATTCAAAATAAAAGAAAATAATTTACATAAAATTTGTAAGGTAATTAGTCGATTAATCGTCTGATGATAAAGCACTTTCTAGAACATAAGATATACTAAAAATTCGGAAAAAGTGTGTAATTTATATATTTGCAATTAATAAGCCTAAATTTGTAATAAAATTTTAATAAAATTTAAATAGCCAAATTACACAGAAATAAATCAAAATTTACCAAGACACAAAAAAAATTAAATAATTTGCATTTAAAGCAAAACAATTAATTAAAAAATAATTAAATATACGTCTGAATAAAATTGGCATATTATTAAACAGTAAGAGCATTTTTAACCCTTTTTGAGAAACTCATGCTATCGCTGACGTCACATGAAAGCAGCATTATCAAAATTATTTATTACAACAAGTTTGAGTCCAAGCAGAGACTTTAAAAATTACAAAAAAAAATGTAGCAGCATAAGAAAAACAAAAAAAAATGCATTGTTGTTGTTGTTGTTGCTTGTGTTGCATGGCAGCTGTGGTCTCAAGATCGCAGACTCTTGAGTGCTGCATCTCGAATTACACGAGCACTTGAGAAGCTTCGTCTGCTGCTGTTGTTATTTGTATTGCTGTTGTTGTTGTTGTTGTAGCTGCTGCTGTTGCATTGGCCAATGTCAGCTGAAGCTGAAGCCGAAGCTCCCCACGCGTCGCAGTCAACGCTGACGCAGACGTTGGCGTCGCCGTCATTGTCTGTGCTGCGTCTACGCTGTAATTAATTTGTATCGGGCGCGCTTGTCACGCCTACAGACTGCATTTTTTTACAAAAAGAAAAAAACAAAAAAAACCCATGTACATATTCCCCTCTGTACCCTGTAGCCAATACCCTGCTTTCTTTCTTCTTCTTGTTTCAGAACTTGAACTCATATTGTTTGTACAATATTTATAGGGATTATGTCATTTGACAAAATGCATTTGTTTGCTGATTCGCTGGCGCCTCGATATGACTTCGAATGCGATTGTGAATGCGACTGCAAGTACGAGTGCAAGTGCGAGTATGATTATCACCAGCCATTGGAATTCATTCGCAAAAACTACGAGCGAATAACCCGATATTTCAGGCATTCAAGTAAAGTCCCCCAAAAGTTGATTCGTTGCTCGATTTATCGGCTGACAATACCAGTTATACTTCATTTATACAATAGCGTTTACCGATATAACCAAAATCAGTCTTACTAACAATTAGTGCGGCCTATTTGGCTTATACAAAATTTTAAAAGTTTTCAAATTACACAAAAACTCAAAAATTCAATTATATTTTTATTTATTCAAGCCTTTTTTAGGCAATAACATTTTTTTTTACAAAACTAGCCAAATTTAACGGAATAGAAATATTTTATAGTCCACTCGCGACTTTAGGATACCAGTTAATTCATTTCTAATGCGTTTTTAAGATTGCGGTATGAAATTAATATTTGTGCAATTGTTTAGACTTGTTAAGCACTGAAAATTTGCTAACTTATTCATATTTAGAGCATTTTCTCGACCAAGTGTTAATATGGAAACTGTACGATCACTTCGTAGGATTTGTATTAAACTTGTTTGATATATTTATATTATATACGTCTGTAGTCTTGGATTAAGTTTGCTGATTACTTGATGATTGATCAAATTATAAACCATATTTTTGATCATTTGATTAATCTTTGTCACTATACTAGCTTTGTTTGCGAATATTCTCTGTGTGTGTTTCACTAAGACTGGTAAACTGAAAAATGTTTCATAGAGACAAACATAGATCAAACTTGGTCAGTATTCTTTGGCTTTTCTAGCTCTAACAGTCTCCCAGATCCTTTTTGTTCCTAGAGACAGACCGACAAGGCTATATCCACTCAGCTATTGATGCTGATCAAGAATATATATACGCCTCCCTCTGGCTGTTACATACATTTGAAAGCTTAGAGTATACCCATTTACTCAACGAGTAACGGGTATAATAAGTGTTTACAATCTAAAACTGACACATTATCTGTATATTAAGATTATGTTTATTTATACCTTAGTTGGTTATAATTGAATAAATACATATGTATTTCATATAAGCCCAGTTCGGTCGAAAATTGATATTTTTATATGAAAACAAGTAAGAAAGGCTACAGTCGATCGAGCCGACTGTAAAAGACCCCGTACTCCCATAGTAGTGCCCATTTTATTAAAATAAAAATTTTAAAATGAAATTTAAAAAATTAATATGAAATATTTACATTTTGAATTAAAATTAAAAAGTAAATAAATTAACAATCGTCATTGTCAGCATTCGAGCCCGCGATCCATACGAAGGTTCCATATTGCGCCGCAACTCTATCAGTTGCACCACACCCCTCTTCTATCACTCTTCCGATTATTTCCATATAAGTATGTGCACACATACATATGTGTGTATGTATAGCATTGGTCGGCGTGGCCAGCGGCTCCGGGCAGCGCTGCCGCCAAAGCAGGTAGAGAAAACGTTCGAACATATGTTTGTATGTTTCTGTGTTTGTTTGTATGTGTTGCGCGCATGCAGTGATTTTGCAGTAAAATAACGTGAACTTTGAACCGAAATTTCTCTCTTGTTTGACATAGGATTTTGATTCCACTTTCAGGAAAGTTAGAAATAGTAAGTCTCTAAGCGTATGTTAAATTACAACACTGTACTATTTGATTTAATGCCTGCAGAAAGGCATTGAAATTGGAGAGTGTTTTAGTTCCTATGAGCAAAGGGGGCGTGGCAGCTCAAAACTTTAAATGACATTGCATTTAGGCTGTCTCTGGGAACCTGCGTACCAAAATTGGTGCTCCTAAGTGCCATAACTATTGAGTTATTCGCTTAAAACACAAATTTTTTCGAGGCGTGTCTGGTTTTTTGCTTATTGCGGGGGCGGTAGGGGGCGTGGCATCAATTTGAAATAAACTTGATCTGCGTACATCATAAACGGACTTTCATTCCAAATTTGGTGTCTCTAGCTTTTGTAGTTTAAAAGATCCAGGTGTTCATACAGACGGACGGACAGACGGACAGACGGACAGACGGACATTGCTATATCGACTCGGCTGTTGATGCTGATCAAGAATATATATACTTTATGGGGTCGGCCACGCCTCCTTCTGCCTGTTACGCACATCTCGCTTCTGACAAACTTAATAGACCCCCTTTACTCTTTTTTAAAGAGTACGGGGTCTAACGAGTGCTCTAAAATGAATTAGGTGTCTATTACAGTCAGTTCCCTTGACTGTAACATGGTAACCTCATTGTAACCAATTAAGCGTAGAACTAGGAATATCCGACCCATGAAGAATATACATTTTTGATCAGCCATGTCTGTATGTCCGGCTATCTGTAGGAACACCTAGACCTCAGAGACTTTAAGAGCTGGATTGAAAAAATTTTGAAGCACAGTGTACCGCTCCAGTAAATTATAAAAAACAATTTTCATAATGCCAAAACTTGATCCAGCTTATACATTGTGGAAATGGTAAAATTATAGCCGAATAAAGTTTGAGGCGAAACGGACAACTATCAAAAATAGCTAAGGTACGGGTACGGGTACGGGGTACGTACCTGTGCCGACAACGGGTGACCTTCCCCTGGAACGACTCGTACTAAAGTATATAAAATGATTGTTAAGTTATATATTATCTTTAATAACTACATCAAAAATATAAAAAATAATTAAAAAAAAAAGATTTTGTCCCTCTCACTTTGTCTTTCTATTGGTAATTGTGCCGAGATAATTCAGATAAAATAAAATATTTATCAGGAATTTATTTATAATGTCAATTCTCGATGACAATTTGCTTATTTCTCAGATATTTTAATGAGCAAAAGTTTTTCATGAGAAGAGTTTGTGTTCATTTAGATTATATAATATTTCGATTTCGTGGAAAATTGTTAATTATGTGTAGAGTGTCAATTTAAATTGAAAACTAAGCGACAAGTTGGCAAGAGACAAACGAGCAGAGCAACTGCTGATGCGGAACAAGAATAAATATGCTCAATACTGAAGTACTTCATATCATTTATGATCAAATTATTAAACCCTTTAAAATGGTAGTAGAATAAACTTTCACAAGTCAGCTAATCACAGGGTATCTCTGCAGTTGTCTGCTATTATATATTTAATAAATATTATTTATAAATTTAATTTTTCCTTTTTTGTTTGTGGCTTTTGTCACATTCTGCACAAACATTTTGCTACTAATATTAATATTTGATATGCGGGTAGTTCGGGTATTATTGTTCTTATTACAGCACAGAGTGAGAGAGAAATAGAAATCACAATGAATATGTACAAAGTAGTACATGCTTATACACACACACACACATTTCACACACTCACATGTATCTGCTGCCTACACAATGAATTCTCGACTTTGCCACTGAACTGATTTTATGATTATCGCGCAGCAAACAGTCAAAGTCAACAATAAAAATAATATAATGCAATAAAAGTAAAATGCATAAATATGTGTGTGTTGGTGTGTGTGTGTGTGTGGTGTGTGTGTGATGGATTCAAACAATAACGACAACGCAGGCGCAGCAGCAATTGCTTTTCATTGTTTTCCACACCGATTTCCACACACTGCACGTGTGCGTCTGTATGCGTAAGAGAGTGTTTATTTGCTAATCACACTCTAAGCTAGGCAAAGCCAAGTACAACAGACTAAGAACAAAAGACGTCACAGCTGCCGGCAAGAGATATGACAACAGCAACTTCATCATTTCCATTCCCATTTCCACTTCTACTTTGCAAACTCTTAAAATACACTGTCCAAAAATGCGTAAAGTTTTTAGATAAAATTAAGATACTCTAAATGATGGGCTGAATACCAAAATTTGTTTTCCAGCACTAAAACCACAGCTCTTAAATTTTAAATAGACAAAGTTTATGAGTCCTACTTACTGAATTTACAAGGCTACTTTCCATTTTCTCAGTGTATTTCTTTCAACTACGCGAGCTGTATTATACCATTAATAAAGCTTAGCTTCTGGCCAAGCTTTCAATTCTAACCTTTAACATGTACTCATAATTATGCGCGAAACAAAGCCCATTGATGCCTCAGGCTTAAGCAAATGCCAGCTGAGTACAATATCACAGCCGAACAATGCAAAATGTGCATTAAGTAGAGACGACCCAAGACCACAAAATGCTTAATCTAACTAACAAAACCAACAACAATTATAATACAGAACGTTTACCTTTCGAAGGCTGTAGAAGATATTACCCAGGGCTCAACATTTAATTGGATATTTAGCTATGTAAATAGCTATAGAAATGGCCTTCACAAGATCCAATTATATGCAGTACAAATTGGGTTATAACTTTAATAATTTATTGTTATCTTTAGCAGTGCTATAGTTCCATTAAAATTGACAAATAAAACTCTATATTGATAGTTATCATTTCATTTCTGTTATTAACTTTAAACTAACAAAAACTGTTGCCTACTTTTGGGTGCTCGCCTTTAAGGAGCTTTAACTGTTGCCAAAAATATCCTAATATGATGCGATAGGAAAATAAAATGATTCGATTGGCATTTAAGACTTAAATAAAGACCGTTGAGTTTTTAAGGAAATACTCTATGATTGTTTGTAAAATCCTAGGCTCTACTACAGAAACAAATCCAAAGAGTTTGTGTTAAATAAAATACCGTTAGCTCTTATAGACTCTGATCTGATCTCTGAGGAAAGCACCTAGACCCCGGAGACTATAAGAGCTAAAATCAACAAATTTGGAAAGAAATGTCGAAATGTAAACAGCGCTATAGAACGAGTACGGGGTCTTTCACAGTCGGCTCGCTCGACAGTAGTCTTACATTATATTTTGTTTAAAATATTGTTGTGCTTTATATGCAACAATACAGGAACACAAAAACATTAGCTAGCTAATTTATTATAAATTAAAATCATAATCATTGAACCGTAGATTTACCTAGTAATTCGCATTAGTCTTTGTAATATTTGTTTTAGTTAAAATCAATTGTTCAAGTGATCAAGTGTTAAAAAAACGGCATAATGAGAGTACACTCTAAGCCCCCCAACCGCATTTTCATGTTAATAAATTTTATTTTATTTGTTCTCATCACCAAAGTAAATATGAAACTAACTGGTGTTAAGAAAACAAATAATCATTTCTTACTGATTTTTCAGGTTTATTCCGGTTTTGAGTTTACAAATTTTAAGTGCAATGCAACAGATACATCGTATTGTCATTTTGATTACTGTTATCTGAAATCCATTAATCGTACCTATAAATATGCATCTGCAAAAATTGTGGTCCATCAGTTGCCAGTCACCAACATGATAGTAAGAAACAATTCTTTAAATGCGATTTAAATATTTGTCTTAAACATAGTTTATTATATTAATATAGGCACAAATTAATCTTATGAAACGATTGAATGGTTATAAGCCATTTCTCTATAATATTACTTTCAATTACTGCAGCTTCATGAAGAATCCCAATGGACACAAAGTTATTGCCTTTTTCCATAATGTTTTTAAAGACTTTAGTAACATAAATCACACATGTCCGATTAATGTGAGTACTATATGTATAAAACCTATGTAATAACAAACCAATTCATATATAATATAATTTATCCAACAGCACGATTTGATTGTAGATAAACTTCCAATTGGCTATGTTAACCACCATGTAACTAAAGTTCTACCGTTTCCTGATGGAGACTATCGTGTAACTGTAAAAATGATAGTGAATGGTCATGTCCGAAGTTCATTCATGCTATATTTTAGGATATTCTGAGAGAAAAGTTCTGGTAAAAGGCATTTAGTTGGTATCAAAATTATTTCTAGAGCTTTAAATATTGAGTTTGTTAAGTGTGTTAAATGTTTTATCTGTTTTTTTCTTTATATATATAAAAAATCTTATACCAAATGTATACCTAAAAGAAAATACAGTACTGGAATGACTTGTGCTGCTTGCTAATGTATATAAAATGATTGCTTAGTTATGTATTATCTTTAATGCCTACATAAAATTTTTTAAAATAATATATTAAATGCATGTATTCAGATAATATGTTTAAATCAAGATGTAGTCCAAAAATGTATTTATATTGTTCCAGTTGACAATTTAAACTCTGCATTTATCATTTTAAAGTATGCCCATTATTCAGTTTTTAGCTTTGAACTAACAAAAACTGTTGCCTACTTTTGGGTGCTCGCCTTGAAGGATCTACACCAGCTGCTAAATGTATCCTAAAATGATGCGATGGGAAAATAAAATATTTCTGTGCACATTAAAGACTTGAGAATAGACCGCTGAGTTCTGAAAAGAAATACTCTATGATAAAATTTAATAATTTAATAGCTCTTACAGCCTCTGAACTGATCTCTGAGGAATCGACTGGTGTATCCCACATAAACCAAGCGATTAAAATTAGAAATTCTAAACATTCCACTCTATTAGTAAGACAAATTAATCCGTCATAATCAATTTAAACGATAAGTATCACGATGGTTTATGTCAAGCATTGCAGTTCTTGGAAAGATAAGCATGTCTTAATGGTGAGCTACATCGTGGAATTATTCTCTAATTCCAGTCATAAAATTAGAACCACAACTGAGTTGGAATACCGAATCTAGTGCATGATTTCAAATCGTGCTCAATGACTCATCAGAAACAGTAACTACATATATGTATAATGATTATTTAAATGAGTTCAACATGAGTTGTGGGCATGTGTAATGAGAGCTTTAAGAAGCGTAATCAAACCGTTATATGGGTAAACGTCAATCCGGATACGGCTTTAAAAATAATCAAAAAAGTATATAGATATAGTAAAGTTTAACGCATAAATAAACTGCCGGATATTCTGGTATTTTGATGAGTTCTTTGTAAACTGTCCAAAATGAGCAAATAATGTTAATGCTTATAATTATATTTTGTTTATAATTAAAGCCATGGAATGAGTCTTTATGATCTCCTATGATTGCACCAGATGGTAAAAAAGATTAAGAAAATTAGGCGTGAACAGGTAAGACTCTGTGATCCCATATGAACCATAGAACGGAACATTTTTTTCAACACCTTTTATGGCGATAATCATGAATTGCTTGTAAAAAAACAAAGCTGATGAAAGGAACACACAAAAAGAAGTATGGCATTTATAATGATAAATGATGCAATAAAAAAAACGTTATATATTATTGCTAATCTATTTGCTCGGTAGCAGATGTGCCGGGTACGGGTATAGCCAGACCGGGTTGCTTTTATAAAGAAAACAATCGAATTGAAAAGTTACTTGTGTTGTTTTTTTTTTTTTTTGTGCCAAACCGCAGACAAACTTTATGCTAATGTGCAAGACAGTGACCCCCATTAGCCCTTGACCTTGACAATCCGTTACATATACTATATAAATGTTAGTTAAGCCCGGCCATAGACCTGAACAAATGAAGCTGAAAGTCGACAAATAAAATAAAATGAAATAAAAAATACAAAAAACGAGCATTGTCATTGCCATGGCGCTTGGCGCTTGGCGCTTGGGTCTATTGTTGTTTATGCTGTACCGTTGAATGAAAATTGAAAAATTCATTTTTAAACATTTGTTTACACCGCCTCATCGTACCTAGGCTGGGCGGTGGTTGCCGACTGGGCGGCTGGTGGTGGGTGGTTGGGTTTGCGCGGCGGCATCAGCATTGGTCGCTCGCGTGCTCATGAACTTTAGGCACAAAGTCGAAAAGTTGAAAGATAAATACGCGCCAAAGTGCAAATAGGCAAAAAACAGCAACAGCAGCAATAAAAGACGCAAAACAACAGCAGCAACTACAACTACAATAGCATAAGCAAATATAAACACAAAACACAAGCAAGAGCAAATTGCAATTAGCAAGAAACCGAAATCCAAATACCCTCTAAAAAGCGACTCCAACTGCGACATCTGTCGCAATTAGCACCTGAAAGTCCATGCTCAATCTCAAGGTCAGCTGAGTAACTGCTTAATTAATCAACTGCGACCCAGGAATAAAGAGTGTGATTAATTTTATATTCTTTTTCATATATTTATGGAAAAATTGTGTTGAAAACACCCCGCAAGTAGTGTATTAATATCCGACTGTGTTTTGTGTACATATTTAATAACTTATCATACCTTTAATAATAATCTAAAGCAATATTATGATTTTTTGCGGTTAACTAAATCTACAGCACGACAATTCCAAAGTCGTTACCAATACCAATACCAATACCGAACTAGATCAGGTCGGTAATAATTTATGGTTTCGGTTCACGGTTGAATTTTACAGTTAAACATTTGCTAATATTTCTGTGGGTTTGTGTAGTTTGTAATCAAATATGCAGCTGAATTTTCCGTTACCGCTGTCTTGTTGACCAAGACTGAAAAGGTTGTAACCACAACTAAACACAACTCTAGTATTAATTAAGTCAATCAAGTAAAAATAAACAAATATGTAGGCGACATACAATTTAAATTGAATTTTAATATATATTCTAATTAATTATTTAAATTGAATTAATTATTAATGACTTTTTAATAATAATATTTAGTTTAATTTAACTGCGCATTTCTGTAAATTATTTAAAATATAATTTTGCTAAAATTCTCGTTAATTGAGCAAATAAATCGCAATTTTTATATTAACATCAAATTAGACGAAAATTATAAAAACATAAAATAATTTGTATAATTTTATTGCGATGCAAATTTTGTTTAGTGGTTAATTTAAACTGTGATTCAATGATTTAATTGAGCTAACTTTTGCTTGACAATGTTTTCAATAGAGTGGCAAAGGTTTAAAACTGAAGAAAATTTTGATTTCAAAATTAACTTTTAGAAAATTTTAGTAATTTTTAAAAGTTACAAAAAAGGTGCAGTGTAACCTAAACCTTAAATATAGAAACAGGAGAACTTTTAGTTATAAAGAAGCTGAGAACAAGTTTTGAAGAGTTAACAGTAAGTAATTGAGCTTTTAAGCCACATTAATAATCTAATTATGAACTTTAATTAATTGAAAGTAGTTAAAATAATTTGAGTACTCGTTGAGTATTTCTATAACAGAAAAAGTGCAAAAGTAAAAATAAATTGGTATGAAAAATGTAGTAGAAATATTTTTAAAAATATTTTTAGTTTGAACAAATACAAAGCCATTATGAACAAAATAACAAAAATGAAATTATTTTCAGATAATAGCTAAAGTTTAGCTTTTCTCCCATCATAGACAGAACTTTTTAACATAACATAAAAATTAAAAATTTAGTAAAATCAGCCGTTTAATAGAATTAGGTTTAGTTTGTATATATAGAAGAAGCCTTTCTTAAACAAAAAACGTTAAGTATTAAAAAAGAGAGTATTTGACAGTCTCACAATTGTGGTGTTTTTTAAATGAATGTGTTAAAATGTATGTTATAAGACAGATATTGATGTGTTAACGCATGCAAAATTGATTCAAAATAAACAGCAGCAGTGACAGCCGCGAATTCAGAATTAATTTACAGATTCCGAATCCGATACACATACAGCTAGAGCTACACATTGAGATACAGAGTAACCATCAGATAAACTGGAGCTGCAACGTTGGACAAATTGATTTGGTGTGCGATCATTTTTGTTTTTTTTTTTGCTGACGAAAACATTGTGAATTTGTTGGCATTGTTGTAGCTGATTATGTTGCTTGGCATTAACAAAACGATCTGCTTGTGATGTACAAAATGTATTTGTTTATTTACATTTTGGCAAACGAGCCTTAGGTTCGGGCTAATGCCTACCACTTTGACTAATTCGCAATCGCATCTGGCGAATCTTGTTCATTTAAGCCAAAATATGCTGTTCTGTCAGCTGCTGACTTTTCTTTTTCTTTGGCTTGGCTACTCAATGATTTTCAATTTTTATACTCTCTGCAAGAGTATATTGGGTTTGTGAAAATGTATGTAACAGGCAGAAGGAGGCGTGGCAGACCCCATAAAGTATATATATTCTTGATCAGCGTCACAAGCCGAGTCGATATAGCCATGTCCGTCTGTCCGTCTGTCCGTCTGTCTGTCTGTCTGTCTGTCTGTCTGTCTGTCTGTCTGTCTGTCCGTCTGTCCGTATGAACAAACAGATTTCTGAGATGGTAAGAGCTACAAGTTCGAGCTTGGTCTCAATCGATCAGATATTTAGTCAGTCAATACAAGAATCTTTTTTTTTTTTGATGCCACGCCCCATTCGCCCACAATAAGCAAAAAACTAGACACACCTCGGAAAAAATTGGTGTTTTGGGCGAATATCTCAATAACTATTGCACCTAGGATCACCAATTTTGGTATGGAGGTTCCTAGCAACAGCGTAAATGCATGGACATTTAAATTTTTGGACTGCCACGCCCCGTTTTCCCACAATTAATAAAAGTAATGCTCAAATTTCGCTCCGTTTTGTTAATATAGTACAGTATTGTAATTTATAATTCGTGTGAAGACTAACTATATCAAACTATCCTGAAAGGCGCATTGAAATCGCACTAAAAACAAGAAAACTAGAAGCGTTACAATATTGCTAACTGAATGCAATATCGTGTATGAATGCAAGCGAGACAGAAACATACAAGCACATGTGGCGGCAGCGCTGCCGCATTCATATCAATGTATGAGTGCAAGCGAGACAGAAACATACAAGCACATATTCGAATGTTTTCGCTGCCTGCGTGGCGGCAGCGCTGCCCGCAGTCGCTGCGTGGCGGCAGCGCTGCCCGCAGTCGCTGGCCGCGCCGAATACACACATACATGCATATGTGCATCATATATTGTCTATCGTATGTGTATTCGCTTACAGACAAACAGCTGTATGTTTGATTATGCTTAGATTGTTTTTGTTTCAACGTGTTTTAATGCAAGTACTAACCATTGTAGTATCTCTGGGCCGATTTTAATAATTTAATCGGGAAAAAAATGCAGAGAGTATTTTACGGTCGGGCTTGCTCGACTGTACTTTCCTTACTTGTTTTTGTTGTTTTTTTGTACACTGATTAATTAAACACCTGGGAGAACGCAGAAGGTGTCCGCAAAATGTTGCACGAACTGTGTGTGAAACAGAAGCACAATCAGCAGCATGAAACAGAAAACTTTCAGTAACCCGATATTATCATTATCGAAAAGCAGCTGACAACAACAACAACAACAACAAGTTGATTAAGTATCTTTGGTGCTAAAAGAAGTCGTCGTCAAGTGGAGACTCTGATGGGGCAGTTCTTGAAATGTTTGTCTCATCTATTTATAGTTAATTATAATTTATTTTCAAACAACTTGAAATAGGCGACAAGAACTTTTGCCACTGCAACTACACTGAAAAAAAAAAAACATACGAATCCCTTGGATACTGAAGACTTCAATTTAAATACAAAGCTTCCACTGCTTAGGCCAACAACTTTTAAATATTTTAACTACCATTTTAAAAATTACTTGTTTAATAGTATTTTAATTTTATGTAAAGCAACATTGTCTAAGGAATACGAATACTATGGTGCTTTATTAACTGTAGTTAACGTATAAAAATAATTAAATTTTTTTTATTAACAAAATTTCTATTTTGTGTAGAGATTTATGAAACACGTTGCACAATTCATTATAATTAACAGCATGGTATTATTTGTACACTATTTTAAAACAAAACAGTGTATACTTAGTGTATATATATATATATTGTGTCAGAATCAAAGTTTATATAATTAGTTTACTTTAGCTCTTGTTTGCTTTCAATTTCAATTTCGTCAGGAGTCTGAATTTTGGATGCCGTTAAAGTTCAACTGATTTCAAATCCATGACCCACAAAATTGTTTGCCATCGGCTTTGATTTTTTTGATTTAGATTTTGTCGTTGTCGTTGTTTTTTTTTTTTTTTTGAATGATTGTAATTGATACTTGATCTGTTGAAGCGTATAAAAGCCACTTTAGGCGTTGGCATTACGTCACCTTGACTCAAAGTCGCAGTCAGATTCAGAATCAGAATCAGATTCAGTTTTGTGAGGTGGCCCGGGCTGGCTCCGGGCAATTGGGTTAGAACAACAAAACTACCAAGCCAAAAAAAAATAATAATAATAATAATACTTCTGATGTCTGTCCAGTAGAATTCCAGTTAGAACAAAACAAATATTGTATGCTCTGTCTGTAAGTACTGTAACTTATAAATATTTATTTTAATCAGTTCAGACCGCTCGAGAGATTTGAAATCAACTTTGATCTTATTGCGCTGAACTTGCAATTAATATTCCAAGTTAAAAAAAAATTCAAAATCAAAATCAAATACTCACAATCACACACAACATGTTTAGAGTTCAGTGAACTTTCCTAACTTGATATTTTGAACTCGGATTTGGATTTCAGTTATTCATATTCGGGTTTTATAATTAGAAAATTACATATTCGTCACTACAATTACAAAATGTTACATGAGTTCCTTCCTTTCATTTGAAGTGGACCAAAACACTTAAAGCTCTCCAAACCAACAATTAACTAGTTAATCGGCCTGGATTGCCACAGCTTGAGTTCATTTTTATTATTTTTAAGTAAAGTTTTTTATGCCATGTAATTGTGAACTTTTTTATGAATGCAATTAACTTGTTCATTAGTTGTAATACTCTTCGCAAAGAATTAACTCAGTAGGTGCTTAGACCAATTAAGTCTTAGCTTTTTATCTTGAAATTTTAGTATCAAACTAGTTCTGAACTTGGATCACAAATCATTTCATATAAGTTACTATACAAAAATGTCATCAAGTTAGCATTTTGATTATGAAACTCTTGAAAGATCAGAAATACACACAGTCTTTCAGTTGGAAGATCAGGCAATCAAACTCGCCAGTGTTCACAAATTACCTTTTTTTCTAGTCAAGCACAAAGTTTGAAGTTTTTCAGAATCGATTTATAAACCAAGTTCCTGACTAATTCATTTACTTTACCAAATATTTAAAGAAAATTATTAAGCATTAAGCAGACAAACGACAAAGATCAGAGCTGAGGCTAAGGTCTTTTTATTATTGTATATAGCTTAATATTATGAATAAACAATAAGGTAACTGCTTTAAATTCATGGGAATTGAAACCAAGATAATGACAATAAATAAAATTATAAAGATAGTTTAAAACAATGACTGAAAAAGTTAATTTTACAACTTTTAAACATATTTTCTTGAGTGTTCTGACAAAAGTTGTCACCACTGAAACACTGTATTTACCAACACTGCACTTTAGACAATACACAACTGTCGACTGTTGTTGCCAAACACTGCTATGAGCTGCATAGACTCTGATGTCAAACTAAGAGTATTTAGCTATAAGCTAAATCGCAAACTGAATCACACCAAAATGCGACATCCAACGATCCAAGCGACTGGACAACTCAACGCCAATGCTGATCGCTGATCGCTGATCGAGAACGGCCAAGCAACAACAACAGCAGCACATGAAACAACAACAACAACAAAACCAGCTTGACTTTGCCTCAAGTTCGAAACGGAACAGCTGTTTTTGCAGTCTCTGCCGCTGTCGCAGTTGGCGTCGCCGTCGTCGACGCAATCACTGCTGCTTCAGGCTTCACGCTTCGGAAACTTTTCGAGAGATTTTAAGCGACAAACTCGGAATCTGAATCTGAAACTGGTCTTAAACGCGTGCGTCGCTCACTTAACGTGTGTGTGCGTAGCTGAGTGTCTGCGTGTGTCTGTGTGTGTGTGTGTGTATAAATCATAAATTTTTTATACGAGTAATTTAAAAAAAAAAAAGTTCAGCAGCAACAACAGCAAAAGTTTTAACAAATTGGAGCGAAATGTTCATTAGCCAAATGATATTTTGTTTTATGTTTTAATTAATAAGTTTTTCGCTCGAGTTTCCCCGTAGCCCACATACAACCAACAGCAAACATTTTGCTGTGGTGAAGCCCAGTCAACTGGAGAAATGACCCTTGAAAGCCCACAAAAAACAAAAAAAAAACAAAAGCTAAAAACGAAAAACGAAAAACAAAATCCAAACAAAAACCGACAAAAAGTTATAACCACATTTTTTTGGTTAATTGTCCTTTGGATTGTTTGGGAACTTTGACAAGGACTCAACAAGGCTGAAATTGGAGTCATTTCAGAGAATTGCATACCGGAATGCACTCACACTCTGTCTGGGTAAATCCCTTGATGGCAAACATATGCCTTTATAGTCTCTTGAGTGCTGATTTGAGAGAACTAATTAAATAACCAATGGGTAATCCCCACATTGATCATTGACACTGTTTATTAATCAGGGGAATACCCATAGCAACAAACACCAATGATAATAAACTCAACATGAGTTTCGGAATCCCAAGAAATAAAAATACTGCATTTAGACTAAGATAAGATACTAGTTAAGGGATTATACATTTAATAAAAATAATAATTTGATGATATTCTGTAATAGTTTTGAATCAGCTTGCGATAAATTAAAAGTCCCACTGCGGTAACAACATATCAGTCAGTTTGTTATTGGCTGATTTAACAGACATTTGGTTATGTTATTAACATAACAGTAAGCGTTCATTCTAACAGCTAACAACAGTAGCAATAACAGTTCAATTTAGACTAATATAGATTTCATTTAATATTATACTTTAATTGTTAAGAGTCAAACAAATTTCACTCTAAAATAAATTCTGCTTAAAATAAATAAAGTAATGCATTTTTAAGCTTTACTTTCAACAATTTAAAATTATGTTGCCCTAGTGACATTTGTAATTAAATTACTTAGTAGAATATATTTTTTTTATTTTTATTTGAAGATAAAAAGCTTTTAACCTATTAAAAACTTCCATCAATTTAATAACTTTATGACTTGAAATACTGCCACTAAATGTTACTATTTAAATAACATATATAGATACTTTTAATATTTGAAATATTAACAATTGAGAGTTAAAATTCGGAGTAAATTTTCACAAAATTAAATAATTCTTTTCGTTCAAAAAAAATTTCTTTCGACGAGTCGTGACCATTTGCCAGAACAAAATTCATCTTACCAATTGGCATTTGCAACATTACCAGTTGAATGAGGTAAATAAGCTTTACTTTTGACAATTTGAAGTCTTTCTGCCTTTGTGACATGACTTAAACTTGAACTACTTTGTAAAATGGAATTGTATACGGAGCAATTTCTATTGTAAGAGTGACAATACTTGGACGTTTTTTTACAAATAATAAAGATCCACTCAAACAGCATCGAATTGCAATGCCATAAAGAAGAACTCAAGTATTATAGTCTGATATTTAGATGGTTACGCAAGTTAACAACTATCATAGCCCCTACCTACCGTTACCCCTATCCCTACTCCCATCCCTTCCTCAAACTAGTGCTAGTTACATGCTCTAAGTGTACGTGCAAAGTGTTGTGCGCTCCGCCTAACGCCCAGGTTCCGCCCACTTTATACGCCTTAACGGTTGGATTGTCAAACGTCAAGCGTTTTATGTGGTATTGAAATTCTAGACAAGATTGCACATAGCTCCACATGCATCCATAAAGATACACATTCCTCACTCACTTAGTATGAGTTTGAGTAGAAGTCTGTGTGTGTGTGTGTTTGAGAGTGTGTGTATTTGAGTGTGTGCAGCAGCAAATCTGTGTAGGTGCCACAACTGTACCAAAACCCAGATTTGATACACGCCGAGGGGAAAGAATCGAAGTGTACAAACAATTTTCTGTTTTCAAAATTTTCCAATTCAATTTACTTAATAAAAAAAAGTCTTGTCCATGTACATTTTGTTTTAGAAATTTTCAATTTAATAGAAATATTAGAAATTGACTTGATTTACACACTTCGTTTGAAATTTTTGAGTTATTTAATTTGAAATAAGTGATTAAAATGTGTTTTCTCAAATCAATACTATAAAATGCACTTGTTGCAGATGTGTAACATTTTTGCATTCAATACAAATGTTTGAAATGTGCATAGTTTTAATTTATAATTGTACAATTATTTTATTAATGCAAATGTTTCAAATGTGTTTCCACTACCTAATATATTTGAAGTGTTTTTGAATTAATTTCAACTATTTGAAATGCGTTCAATTTTTACATGTGTGAAAATATTTTGAATTTTAAGTTTTATATCAAAATGTATTTAATTATTGAAATTTGTTCAAAACAGAATGCAAAAAAAGATTCAAATATTTTGTTTTCTAGGTCTTATAGTCTCTGAGATTCAGTCGACCATACCCTGTGCACGTTTAGAGTACGAGGTCTAAATAGAGTATAGCAAGCTGGACTTTAAAGCAACAAAATCGCTGTTTTGGCAGCTTACGCGATTTTGTCGCGACTGCCAGATACAATTTCGATATATGAATCGATGAGGTGGGCACTGTCCGCTTACTGCATGTAGCAAGCTACATATTGCATGCTGCATGCTGCGTGCAGTGCTGCTGTGTGGCTGTCTGGATTTGTCTGTTGGTCGAGAGATGCATGTTTTATGGTCAAGTGTCGCAGGCGCCACTAAACATTTTTTGGGCGGCAGGGCGTGGCATGGCATTGTTAACGACTGCAACGCACGAGGCAACTATAAAACTGCATTTAATGGATTTGGCCAAAAAGGAAATGTTTATGGCCAACTGGCCAGTTTGCCTGCAGACCTGCCCAATCAACGCGGAAACGTAAACGGAGATGGAGACGAAGGAAAATAAGGGAGAGATAGCCTCAATTGCACTTGACTTTGCCAAAAGCAAAGAGAAGAACAAAAAGCAACAACAGCAAATAAGTATTCCAAATTGCTTTCGAATGATTGAGAGTTACAGTTATCGAAATCGAAAGATCTCAAAGCATGAGATGAGCTAATAAAAAGTTGCAAGCCGAACCGCAAAAACGAAAAGTGACCAAGCAGCCAAAGAGAGTGACAGTAAAATGGAGAGCCGCAAAGAGAGAGAGAAAGAGTGTGTGTGGAGTGGGGAGACCAAAGTATGGAGAGCAAAGCGCAAGACGCAACAGCGGACGATCTTTGCAGTCAGTTGTGGTTGTTGTTCTTTTGCTTCTTCTTTAGCTTCTTCTAGTTACTGTTGCTCTTATTGCTGTTGTTGTCGTGTAGAACGAATGCAACAAAACCAAAACAAACACAGAAAATCCAAATGCGAATGGTAATGCAAAAAAAAATATAAACATTTGTAGTTTTCTTATTTGTTTGTCTCACACTATTTAAGATTCGCTACACAATCGAGAAACACCAAAAGCGCAAACACATATATGTATGTATATAAAACAACAACAAAAAATAAAAGAAAAAGATCAACTCACCAACAACACAAAACAAAAACAAAGCGTGTCGCAGGTAAACTAATTAACAGGTAAACACAGCACAACACAAACACAATAAAAAAAAAGTGGCCAAACAACACGAACAAATGCAGTAATAAGTGCAATTATAATTATTATGTATTAATTATATAGATTAATTACTTTTTAAGCCACGTTTTGGAAGCCGCTGGACTACCAACTTTCAAAGCAGTCGCGTCGCTCTTGTCGCCGTCACCGTCGCCGTTGCAATCGCAGTCGCTGCTCTGCTTTTGGCGATGCAGATGCAGCAGCAGCGACGCGTCGCTTACAAGAATGCAGCCAAAATAAAAACACACAATTAACTTGTTGTTGTTGTTTTCGCACTTGAGAGCAGTGTCGGTAAATTGTTATTGTTGTTGCTCTTCTCGCACGTCCCTCAGCGGCCACGTTCTGTTTTATTAGTTTTAGTTTGTTTCTTTATTATTTGGTTTTTAAGTTCTTCTTGTTTGATTGAAATTGTTTATCTTTATTAAGTACTTATTGAGTACCACATAATCGAGAATTAAATGAGCAAAATAAATATGCTAATTCACTTGGGCCACCAGCAACAAATGTCAACACAAACAGAAACTGAAACACGCGCGCATTTTGCGGCACTTATGCAAAATGATGCGCGCGCGAGCGTCACACGTCCGCCTCATTCGGCTTCGTTTTTGCTTCTGAATTATCGATGACACACAGAGGTTTCAAATGGCGCGACATAATCGATAACATTGCTCTACGCTTACAGCTGTTAATGCATTCTCCACTGCGCTCTGCTGACTTACAGTGCCATTTTGAGTACAACAGCGAGACTTACACTAAACAAGTAGCGCAGTTAACATGCTGTTAAACAGGTTGTTTGCTTATTGCGGCACGAAAAATCTGCTTAAATATGCAAAGCTCAAATTAAAATTTAAAAACTAATCATGTTAGTTTTAGTTTTGTCTAGCAGTCATCTCTTTGAGGTTAAAGTAATTTGTAAAGATATCATAGCTGATAAGTTTCAGTCAAGTTTTGGCCAAAGGATAATCTAATCACGAGCTGAAGTTAATTATTAACAGAACTAACTTCGTTTCCGCCGACGAACCTCAAAATAGAACTCATTAACGGGTCATGAAACGGATACGGTACAAAAAGAAGGGACAGGAAAAGGACGTGACCGCTGCAGCGGATGCTGCTAATTTGTAATTTATAATTATTCTGTTTGTGATCAAAAATTATAAAATTTAATTGCGCAGATTTGATTTGGGGTTTTTTTTTTATTAATTATGACATTGTGACAAATTTTAAGGCCTGCAACGAATAACAGTAAATCGAGCAACGGACTCATATGACCAGCCAGATTGGCCACCCACAGATTGAAGCATTGAAGATCCATCCATCAGCGTTTGTCAGACTAGCACAAAAAAGTTTATAAATCTTCGAAGCTGTCGAATTAAGTGCAACTTGTCGCCGTCTATCGTTTCCCACCCGCTTCCGCTCTCGGTGCCTACCCCCGCCCACTTGTAAGGGCGCTAGTTCAATGCGCCGTTGAGGACACCCAACATATTGAGAGCAATAATTCTTGGTACATCCCGCTGTCAATTAGTGTATTCTACGTTCTCCCGGTCCAAGTTCGAGTTCGATTCAAGCACCGGAGACTCGGTCCAAGTCCAAGTCGCTTCTCCTTGGCATACTAAATTAAATTTACACCAAATTAAAAAATGGCATTTTGTTAGTTCACTTTGTGCTTGCTCTTTCGTTATTTTTATGTCCGTTGCTCTCCATATTTATTTCTTGCAGTTATCCTTAAATTGGGTCGCATGAAAGGACAAACTCTAAAGTTATTCCATTGTTATTCCAAACATCTATAAAAGGGGCTATCTCAACTATTTTGAATGATGCACTGCCCCAAAACGGATGTTCATTAAAGTTTAATTAATTTTTTAAGTTCGTAGTTTTTCATTTATTTAAGCATAAATTTCAAGTCTGCATTTTTTAGCAGTTTATTAAAAATATATGTTCTGAAAAAGTAAAGTAAAGTAATAAGTAAAGAAATTCTCAGCTGATAATTCTTTTTTCTCTCAGTGTAGTGCCTCATTACAGATACTTTTCGAGCATTAATAATTGGAGTGACTTTAAGTTGTCAGAATTGACATTGGGTTACACAAAGAGAGAATGATAAACTTTTGGCCTGAGTGCAGCCAGTGCATAATGCCAGACGACACCTTTAATTACCTAGCCGCTTTTGACAAATCTGCTACTGCTATGCGACGCTGTATGCCAAAAGGGTGTTAACAAGTTTCGACATGCACGTACGTGTTCATACGCAACAGGTTCGGACGTCAGTTGTCAATGTAACCCAAGATGCGTAGCAGTTGAAAGCTGAGGACACATGTTGCATGCACACGATAATTGGCAAGCTCAACATTCATTTGAACTGCACAATGGCAAGTTGCAGGTACAGAATGTACTTTGAAAAATGAATCTAGTATTTGTCCAAGAAGCAGAATGTTGCACTAACCTTGAATAGTATCCTTTGGACGTAGAATTCTAAGAAAAAATATCAAATTACACAGTGCATACAGGAATTGAACAGGAAAGCAAAGCACTAATTTAATAAAAAGCAAAAATGCTCGTCTTACGCTTTGATAATGCATTCTGTGCTTTTGTGCTCCAGTTGCATATTCCTAATTGCTTCTAATTGCTGTGCATCCAAGAAATCTGTTGTTTTAATTATGTAACACTGAATGACGTACAGGCAGTCGTGTGATTAAAATAAACACACAGACACATAGCTACCAATTAAATGTGGACTTGAGAAACAGTTACCGCATATCAATTCCAGCTTATTTACTATCAACTAACAGTATTTATTTTAGCACCACTCACCAGGTGCTACCAGGTGTTACTACAACAGGCACCTAGAGCAGCAGCATCAACGTCAGCAGCCCAACTTGTGGGCCATTATTTGAGCTTAGTGCAGTAACAGAAATAGACCAAGATTATTGCATTCAGGGAGTAATGTTTGTGCTTGATGATGACGAGTACCGAGCAAAGAGGAGATTCATGCATAGACTGATATGCACACGTGCCTTGGAATACATGTTGCGTTTTATACTTCCTCACTCCTTACTCACTCCCTCTGCTCCTTACATATTCTTTGTCACTTCGTGTTGATTGGTTTGTCATCATTTTGCCTTGCACATTAAGCGCATTGAAATATTAAAGCCATACATAAATTTCATATTAAACCCTCAAGCTGTGCCGCACCCACCAAGCTACACACGCACACACCCGCCTCCCACATGCAGTGAAACTTGCAGCCTGCAATTACATTTATGGCTGACGGGCACAAGCGGCGTATGCGCATTTATTATGCTGCGCGCATAAAAGTATGCTATAAAATTTTGTGAAATTTTCAACTGCCAACACAAAGCTCCATCTCACCGCATTTATAATATGTTGTAAGTATATGTACATATACCTATGCACGCAACCATAAACTCTTAAGCACAAACACTCTTCGCTTACTAAAATGTGCTCAACTTGTTATGAACTCACAACATGAATTCAGTACAAAAATTCAATTTTTACCCAACAAATTGAATTCGATTGATTTAAAGAGCTCACAAATATTCTAAAATGTTACTTTGTAGCTAACTAACTTTGTTAAACAAGCACTAATTGAACTAATGAAAGTTTCTCGCATGTCTATTAAGAAGAAATAACTAAGCTACTGACACAAAGAATAAATTCAAATTGTAGTTATTTGAACTTTACGGTTTTAAGTTTACAAGCTTGCACACAGTTTTCATTTTATTACAGTGGGGCTTTAATCAAAATTCCAAATCACCAGAAATTTTGTATTTTTGAACATTGAAAAGAATCTAACAACAAATAGACAAGAAAGCATAAAGTGTGAGCAAATCATATACCCTGTGTTAGAGTTTATTAAATTTTCGCATACAATTTTTACAAAGCAGACCACCAGCTTAGCCATGAACACCAGATGGCGTCTGAGTGTCACACAATGTAAATTATTTTGTGTTGACTTTTATAAAGCTAGGAGCATAAATGTAAAACTGTTTTTCATGCCTGGAAAACACAATACAAAATATCAAAGTGTAAATTCTGAAAACTGGAACTGCTAATTTAATATTTATTTGGTTTTTTCGAAGAATTTTGTTTTTTATTATTCAAAATATAAACAAGAAAAAAGGGAAAATAAATCAAGTTTCATTGTACTGCATTGAGCTGTAGTTTTTCATTGAGGCAACTGCATCGATTTAATTATTTTGGCCAAAAATATGTGCTGTCCAATTAAAACGAAACAAGTAAGAAAGGCTACAGTCGATCGAGCCGACTGTAAAAGACCCCGTACTCCCATAGTATTGCATTTTATTTAAATTAAAATTTTCAAATGAAATTTAAAAAATTAAAATTAAATATTTACATTTTGAATTAAAATTAAAAAATAAATAAATTAACAGCTGTCATCGTCAGCACTCGAACCCGCGATCCATGCGAAGGTTCCACACTGCGCCGCAACTCTATCAGTTGCACCACACCCCTCTTCTATCATTCTTCCGATTATTTCCATATAAGTATGTGCACACATACATATGTGTGTATGTATAGCATTGGTCGGCGCGGCCAGCGGCTCCGGGCAGCGCTGCCGCCAGCAGGTAGAGAAAACGTTCGAACATATGTTTGTATGTTTCTGTGTTTGTTTGTATGTGTTGCGCGCATGCAGTGATTTTGCTTTAAAATAACTTCGACTTTGAACCGTAATTTCTCTGTTGTTTGACATAGGATTTTGATGCCACTTTCAGGAAAGTTAGAAATAGTAATTCTCTAAGCGTATGTTAAATTACAACACTGTACTATTTGATTTAATGCCTGAAACAAGGCATTGAAGCTGGAGAGTCTTTTATTTCTGATGAGCAAAGGGGGCGTGGCAGCTCAAAATTTTTAATGACATTATACTAAGGCTGTCTCTAAGAACCTGTATACCAAAATTTGTGCTCCTAAGTGCTATAGTTACTGAGATATTCACCTAAAACACAAATTTTTTCGAGGTGTGTCTGGTTATTTGCTCATTGCGGGGGCGATAAGGGGCGTGGCAACAATTTGAAATAAACTTGATCTGCTCTAGAAAATAACGGACTTACATTCCAAATTTGGTGTCTCTAGCTCTTGTAGTTTAAAAGATCCAGGTGTTCATACGGACGGACAGACGGACAGACGGACGGACGGACAGACGGACAGACGGACATGGCTATATCGACTCGGCTGTTGATGCTGATCAAGAATATATATACTTTATGGGGTCGGCCACGCCTTCTTCTGCCTGTTACGCACATCTCGCTTCTGACAAACTTAATAGACCCCCTTTACTCTTTTTTAAAGAGTACGGGGTCTAAAAAGCTAAGTGAAGAAAATATTCCATTTCAACGTTGTTATAAATAATTTTGTAGCCTTTGCAATCGAAAGTTTATTAATTTATAATCTCTTCCATATTGAGCCATATGGCTCAGCTCGGCCATTTCATATTGAGGAATGAAACTGAAAGGCAAAAATCCCAAAACAAATAAGTTCAAGCAATGCAAAACGGTTGGGCGTATGTGTGTAGGTGTGTGTGTGTGTGTGTGTAAAGTGCGAAGAGGCATTTTTCCCAGGTATGCGTAAATTCCATTTCATTTCATTCGCGTACAAATATTTTTCCTTTCATAAAGCATGTGTGTGTGTGTGTGTGTGTGTGTGTGTGTGTGTGTGTGTGTGTGTTGGTGTGTGTTTGTATGTGTACGACACCATTTTGTGCTGCCATTTGGCTCATGAAATACAAGTACATATATTTCGCATGTTTATTTGTATGTGTCTGTGTGCAAATTCTTAAAGAAATATGCAAAAATTACTTCGAACGGGAATTAAAGTCCTTTCCCGCTGTCTCCAAACATTTCATTTGTATTTGCTGGCATTGGACCTACCCCAAGTTGACCTCAAACACCATTGTGCTATATATCCACGCCGATTACCATAACCCCAACCCTCGAATTGATTACCTTCCTCTGTCATTTCTAAGAAATTGTAATAAATTGATGCCAATGATTTGTGTGCGTGTTTCTGACTCTACTACCTTTCATTTATTTGTCCGCCGTAATTATTTTTGGGGGCTCTCCTAATAGGCAGCCCCACTCCACCACTACCCAATGGCCAGCACAAAATGATTAACGTGGCCCATTGATTAACACGAGAAACGACAAACTTCAATGAACCAAAGCCAAAGGTGACAACAAAAAATGGTAAAAATGTAGAAAAGGCGGGAATTATGATGAAGGAAGTCTTAGCAGCACTCTCCATTCGATCACCTTGAATCGCCTGCCACCCAAACTCGTATTATTCCACTTAATTGTTATGAATTGTTATGACAAAAATTCTATATCAAAAGTGCGCAGATAAAATAGTGTTTTAGAAAACTAGTGCTTAAATCACGACTTTTTGTAGTACACTGTTCAAACGTGCACACTTAATACAGTTATTGTTTATAGTGTGTGGCCCATAACTTATGCCGCTATTTATAATTTTGTAGCTCATTTTCTACGGTTAAGTCTGTTCGCTATTTTAGGGATTTATTAAGTATTATACTTACACTAATATTAATATTTATTTATCAGACTTTGACACGCAATGCAAACTGAAATCGTTCGTGACCAACGGATTTAGTTCGCTACTTAAAATAAAGCACTGAACTTAGTCAGTAAACTTAACTAAAGCTCAACAGGATTTAGTTATGAGAATGTGTAGTTTATATAAATTATAAATTATAAAGAGACGTAGTTGCTTATGTATTAAAAAACATTAAAAAAGTCATAAAATTTATTATTAGCCACATTTATAAGCGCTTTTTAGTAACTACCGGTATTTTAGCTAATTTTATCTATAATAATTTTCATTATTTTAAAATGGACACAAATATTTGCTAAAAAGAACATATCAAACTTTACGCCAAATATGAGTGCAAGTAACCATGGAGGACAACTAGAAGTTGATTAATTGCCGGAAAATTGCATAAAATTATATTCTCCATTGCTTGTGAGTTCGCAATTTCAAAAACAAAATTATAGCAGTGCCTCGTGGAGCATGTGATGGACTTAAAGTGATGCAAGCAAGACTATGCCCGACTCTAAAATACTCGTCACTCTATTTAATTACAGTGTTACGATATTTAAGCATTCAATTTGAAAGAAATTTAGTTGACAACATTTTTTAAACCTTTTTTAAATAAAAAGTTCTATTTTCACACTTTAAATTCTATAGCATACTTTTAGGGTTCGTTTGTAAACTGAAAGCTGACACAAAGCTGACCACAGTTTTGCCACCAAGCGGCTTTTGAGGGCAAACTTTAAGATACAATTGTAAAAACGTTTAAGCGATGATTATTTTATCTTAGATAGTTTAATACTCTTAGCGCTGTTAGCTTTAAAAATACTTAAAATTGGAAAAATATAACCAACAAATTTGTAGACTTCTGCTGCCTTTATTTAATTGTCTAATATCATATATACCCACATTCTCTGTTTAACGGGTATAGTTTTAATTAGTAATCTCAATCAGAACGCAAAATACGCACGAATACATCTCAAATCGAACGGCAACGAAGATGCAAAACTTTCGCTAGCGTTGCATGCAACAGCGGCGATGGCAGCAGCAGCGGCAGTGGCAGCGTGAGAACATGTACTGGATACATGCCTCTCGCAGACTGCGCCCCAGGCCCGCTACGTGTATAAACGTCGCAACAAGTTCAAGGTCAACGCTGCGGGGGCAACTGACAGGACACACAAGTAAGAAAATTTGTTATGGCCAAAGCCACAAGAGAAAACTATGAAAAAAATAAAAAAAAAATCAACACAAGCTAATGCGAAAAGCTACCGTCATGCGAGCTGACTGTAATAGACCCTGTACTCATTTCAATAGGATTGTATAAAGACTTTACATATAATACAATACCATAAACAATACCTGCATACATACTACTAAATTTATACTGCACTTTTCAATGGTTGCTAAGAGTTTTAAAATTTTTGGATTGAAATTGGATTTTAATTCCAAATGGTACAAGTTATTATACAACTCCATTTAAAGTACAGAGTCTTAAAACGAGAACTGAGCCCCAGTAGAGAACTCAATGCTAAAATTGAGGCTGACCAAGAAATAAAATGAATATGCCACATTCCAGTTTAGCACAGTAAAACCACCGCATAGACATGTCTATGAAAATAATAAAATCGCAAAAAAATAAAAAAAAAACCAAAACAATTCCCAACAGCAACAATTTGTTAAACAAAAACTTTTGAAATTGAATGCTTTGTAAAAACCTGTGGTCTTTACTTTGTGTATATCTGTAAATTCATTTTTTATAATGAGAACGATTAAAGAATAATTTATTACTTAAATAACGTTAAAAATTACGAGAAGTGTAACGATTTTGTTAGTCATTTTTTATTTTTTTTATCATGTGAAATAATGGTCATATTTATAATAAAATCGAAAGATATTTATCACAGTCAATGTATTTATTTTTGTAATAATTCTCAAGTACCCATCCGAAACATTTACACAATAAAAAATAGAATACAAGTTCTAGGAATTCAAATTATTCTATTACATCATAAATCAGCTTAACTAGTCTATATATTGAATATTTAAAACGTAGCAAACCTTATCGATTTCAATTAATTTTATTCATCGAAAATAACAATTCTAAAGCCTAATAAAATTTTCAGATGTTTCACAAAACAATTTGCTTATTAAACAAATTTTAAAATAGTTTCTCAACTTTTTGTTATTTTTTTTTCGAAGCCTTTAACAGACCCAGATAACTTTGGTAACCATAGAAGTTTCGAAGGTTGAATGTGAGGAAAATGAGAACAAGTTGCTTGTTTTATAGATGAAGGCGGAAAAGCTCTCATTAATATTTACAATTGAACACAACAGACAAAGGATGCAGGCAGACAGGCAATCGAAAAGTCCAAACAATAACATAATACATACACTGAAAGAAATTAACTAAAAGGTTTATGGAGAAAAACAAACTAAGTTTAATAAAAAAGTGCTGCGAAGTTTAATTTTAAAGATTTTGAATTATTACTTAATAAAAATTTTTATTTTAAAAATTCTACCCTTCTGAAACGACTTAGCACTTTTTCTCTAAGTGTCTATTTAAGGATAGAATTGTTTGATGTAGTCGTTTGCAGTTGTTTTCTACATTCGTTTGCTGATTGTTGTAGGTTGAAAGTTGTAGATTGTTAGTGCCACTCCCACCACAAAATGGATGATTGCGTTGAGGGGCTAAGTGAGACGATATAGCATATAGCATACAGGGTGGGACAATGGGATGGCACATGAACGTGCCCAAGAAAAGAAACAGAATGAATAACAAGTGCAAGAACTATAGTTGGGACTGCTCGACTTTAATATGCCCGGTAATAATAACAATTATAATAAAAAAAATAATAATAATTATAATAATAATAATAATAATAATAATAATAATAATAATAATAATAATAATAATAATAATAATAATAATAATAATAATAATAATAATAGTAATAATAATAATAATAATAATAATAATAATAAAACCCTATTTAAATTTATAATTTTTTAATATCTTTTATTACAATGCACACTTTAGCTTGTTCAACATATTTGCATAGTTCTTAAACACCCACTGTCCTGGGTATAAACATATCCTCATCGCAAACATGGTCAGGTCTTAAGAGCTAGTTATACACATACATAATGAGTGGTCATCGCACGAGTATGTGCTCGGAGACAGAGTTCGTTTACCCTCAGTGTCGCCCCACATTTTGCGCATCATATTTCTTCATTGCGCTGTCCAACACTGGACAGTACTACAGTACAGGCCACGTGCTCTACGCGTAAATTACATTCACAAAATTTGTGTATTTTTTTTGGGTTTTCTTCTTGGTTCGTTGGCTTTTGAGCTTTTCCAGCTCTTCATATAAGGATTTTCACAGTTCCCTTGAGGTTTTCTGGCATACTTCAAACTAGTAAAGTAGTAAAATGCAGCTGAATTAAGAAAAATGTATAAGAAACTTCGTGAATTTGTTACAAACATGTGAATTGCCTAATCAAACAATTAAGTGGACAGCTCTTTGTTTTAATGAACTCAGCAAGCAGAGAGCATTTATTTATAATAAATACTCAATAACTCTCTTCATAAATTCAGTCGTAAAGCATAGCTAAATACAATTCCATTAATATGAATTTTTAGATTATTTATTTATTAGTTTAAACCGATTTTATTGGCTGCCTTAAAGCTTTTTAGATAACAAAATGGATACAAAAATTTGTGTGTGTGTGTGTGTGTATGTGTGTGTGTGTGTGTGTTGTATGCGGTGGCACACATTCAACGCAGCATGCAATCCATTGACTTTTGCGGTTTTCGATTGCAGCAAACGCTAAAAACGAAACCAATTAGCAATAAAATTGATGCGTTTTCATCACTCACACGTAAACATATATATATAAATTTATATATATATATGTGTGTGTGTGTGAGTTTTTGTGGGTTAGTTTGCCACTTGTTAAACCTAGAAGGAAAATTAAATTATTTTTATCAGTGTGTCACTTAAAGCTGTAGCCAAGGGCTTTAACAAAGAACGCAAATTGCTGAGGTCTCAAACGACATTTTGACTGCCAGCTGTGTGCGTGCCGCGATTTGTGGCATGTTCTCAAACTATGGAATGGGGTTAGCATGGGGCGATACGGATTGTGAATGGGACTTGGGGCATTGGGACCACAACTAGCATGGAATGGGTGTGTTAACCCAGCCAAGTAGATTAAAATTGAATTAGGAAAACGCCAGCAAAAAGTTCAGATCAGCATACTGTGCAGGTTTACATTGATGACTTTACTCTTTCATTTTACTACAAATATCCTATGAATTTTCCAGAGTTTTTCAAGAGTTTTAAATTTGCAAATTCAAAAACAAATAATTTAATTTAATATGTTTACTAGAAAATTTATATATATATTTTTTAAAGTAAAATAATGTCAACGAAAACTGACTGTATAAAGCTGAATGGGCAGCACTGGCTAACAGCTGATTAGTAGCTCTCACAAATGTTAATTAACATTTATATTAGAATTGCTAAAACTGAGGCTCAAAGGGAAAAACTACACTGATCAAAAAGCACCTGTTTTGAAATAAAAATCACAAAAAAATAAAATAAAAATAAATTCAAAAACGGAGTAAAAGGAACTTATATAAAAAAGCTTTAAAATGATTATTGCAAGAACTTTAATTCTTTTTACAACGAATAACTATAATTCCCATATGATTTAACTGCTGGAAAAGTTTAAGAAAATTACATCTTTTGAAATAAAAAAAAAATAAAATTCTACAAAAACTCAAAAAAAAATAGAATTGAAATGTTTTCTACAGGTATATTAACATGCTAAAATTTTCAATAATTTTCTTTGTATATTTTTCCATAAAATTTATTTTTGTTTTGTATTTTATTTTGCAAATAAAATTGTAATTTTAGCTTGACATAAATCAGTTTACTTTCTTATTTCTTTGCGAAGAAACTATTTAATTTTTATCAGTGTATTGTGCGACTGGCCAAAAGGATCTGCTTGGCAAATAACAATGGACTTCAATGGCCTCTAAAAAGTTGGACAACGAGGCCAAAAGTTGGCCGCTGTGTTGAAATGTGTGTGTGTGTGTGAGTGTGTATAAGCGTCAGTGTGCGTGTAACTGTGAGTGTGAGTGTACGTGTGTGTGTTAATTGCAATTTACTTCATCATGTCAAAATGAAGCGGTTTCTGAAAGTTGTCATTGTTGTTGTTGTTGTTGTTGTTGTTGTGGCTGCTGCTGTTGTTATCCTTCTGTTTGCTCTTATCCTTGTTGTTGGCTCTGCTGGGTGTTGAAGCATTCTGCAAACAGGAAAACAACAATTGAAAAATTTGTTGTTTTGTTTCTCCATTGCAGGATGAAGTTAGTCGAAATTGTTGTTCCTAATAATTACTGCTGCATTCAAATATGTGTGGCAGCGACACCCACAAGTCCACAACTCCACATCTCCACATTTCCTAAAGTGGCATGAAGCGAGGTGTTCAAATTAAATTATAACGCACAATTTGCCCGCAATGGAGAGGGAGCACTAAGCGAGTAGATGATGCTGATAAATTCAATTTTCTGCGATTTTCCCTACACTTCCCCTTATCTCCTCCATGTCTCTCACTTGCGCGAACTGCCTGCGGTTTAGATCTAAATTAATTTTCAAGTGAAAAAAAAAATTGAAATAAAAATAAAAAAATAAGAAAACAAAAACCCAAAACAAAACTCAACTTGAGTCAAAGCAGAGAAGCAAATGTTGACCATAATGGGAGGCAACTTGAATCTGACAATTCAATTTGGTGGGGAACTGAATACTATATAAAAATAAAGGACTTTAATAGCCTCAGCGCAGGACCCGAGACAAGAGTCTTTAAGTGCTTCGAGCTTAAGCTTAAGTGGGAGCAATGACCAGTGAAAAGTAATCGATAGTTAGTCAAGAGATACATCACTCCTCAGCCACTCCAGATATACTTTTTGTTGGGTTTATGACACCAGCAGATGATTAACAGCAGCTGCAGATGAGCCATTCAATTTGCAATTAAACATTCACTACTTTGACTGGCCAAAAGTAAATAAATAACAAATTGACTAAATTGTAGTTTAAGTTTATTTAATCACCAGTTGGGCTTGGGTTAAAAGCAGTTTGAGTACTAGTTCTACTAGTAGTTCTTAGCTATGTCATTAATTACTCAGTTTAAGAAATATTTACTCAGTTCTTGTTCTAAAAATTAAAGCCTTTCTACTTGCTTTACTTAGGGGCATTTCAAAAGAATTACTTTTTTTAAGGGTTAACATCTGGCTTAAAAACTACTTTGTGCCCTCTAGAATAAGTAGCAATAGGTATTGTACTCTAACTCATCTTATTTTGTAGAAATTTGACCATTTACCAATGCGCTTCGCAACGTTTTCCTATGGCACAACTTTAAAGCCAATTCCTCTAAACAGTTATACGAACCATTCATTTATTATCTAGAGTTTAATCAAAGCTTTTTAATTTTTACTGTATTAATTTTCTTTAATAGGTGTACAAATGCCTTAAAGAATCAAATTCAAAGTTTTTCCAGCAAAATGTTTTGAAAAACCTAATTTTTGAAGGCTTCCAACTAGTATGGTAAAGGGAAAAGTAAAACTGAAATACACGCTTACTGCTCATTATACGAGTAAAGTCATTAGTTCGACCATTGGTTGTTTAATTAGAAAATGTGCACTTCATTCGAGTATCCAAATGATGTGAAACTAGAGGAGAGCAAAGCAGAAAACAGAAGAGAAGAGAAAAGGAGAGCAGAGCAGAGTAAACGGAACGCAAATTACGCAATGGGCCCACTTTGGTTAGTGCACGTCACAGGATGTGGATAAATCAGTTGGCAGTTGGAGAAGGCTAAAAGGATATGGTGTGGCCAAAAGGGAGCTCAACGAGTGTGACAACAACAAGGACAACTTAGACAACAATAATAACAACAACAACAACGACGTCAAAAGCAATATCCTGACAGCAAATTATCCGGTTTCCATTTAAGTGCAACGCTGTGTGGCATCAATAAGATGTCCGTCACACGATAGAGGGACACAGATATGGGCAGGGGAGAGACTAGATATGCAGTCATCACCTGGTTGGTAGTCAGCCCCAATTGATGTAATGTTAAGCTCATAACAAAAGCAACTAAAGCTGTCATCATTGTTGCTGGCCTTCTATTGTTGAGACCAGAAGCACAAATGCTTCTTTGTTTCCCTCTCTATCTACCTCCTGCAGTTTCTCTCTATCTCTATCTATACATGGTGGGAAATCATAATATTGTTCTGTGTATAATATACACATGTGTAGGTGTGTACTGAAAAATTTAAAAGAGACAAATTATACTGCTTTTGAAGCCGCTTTGGGGTGCACCTACTACTCGTAGGTTCACAGGAGACAATTGAGGACCTCTGTAGAATACACAACGTTATCGGGTTGGAACCGCTTTATAGATTTATTTTAATGGTCTACTAAATTCTTCTTGAAATTAAAATAGTTTTGTGGCTGAAGGTTCAAATTATAAAAAAGAAAAAAAAAAAAAAATTTACAGCAAAAAGTATGAGTCCAACGAGAAAATTTTAAATAAAATTAAAAACTCTTTTCATTACTAAAAAAAAAAACAAAATTAAGGGCTCTTTTAGGTTAACAAATTCTTGAAATGAAAAAAAATAATATATAAAAAAAATAATTACAGCAAAAAGTACGACACCAACGAGAAAATTTTAAATAAAATTAAAAACTCTTTTCATTACTAAAAAAAAAAAACAAAATTAAACTACTTCATAAGAGCTCTTTTAGGTTAACAAATTCTTGAATGAAAAAAAAAGCAGCAAAAAGTAAGACTCCAAAGAGAATACTAAAATAAAACAAATTTAAACTACTTCTTAAGGACTATTTTCTATCTTAACAAATTCTTGGAATGAATGTTCTGAATCTACTGAATAGAAACAGTTGGGGATCTAATTGAATACGAATAAATGAAGTGGTTTGCTGTGGACACTGCACTTATGGGAATGCGTTATACAAAACCAAAATAGAGTTCTCATATTGAAAAGGAATTGATTTCACAGCGCAAACAAAACTGCCAACTGCTAACTGGCAGCTAAATTTAGAAGCAATTCTCCTGGGTAGACCCCAAGTGTGTGTGTGTGTGTGTGCGTGTGTCTGTCTGTCTAGTGGGTGTGAATACTGAGCTTTGCCTTTAAGAATATGGCCAACTCACAGCACGAATTATTAGCTGAACAAATTGTGTATTTTACTAAATCCTTTGCCTGAAAGTATGGCAACATTTTTATGCTCAATTAAATTGGTACGTGGATGTACCTCGACAGTTCTAGACCTTTTCTGGCTAAAGCAACGCCTGTTTTTTATTTATTTTATTTTTATATTTTCCTCCATTTTGTTTTCTTTTTGTTGTTGTTGTAAAGAGTTCAAGTCTCCAAGGGGTCGTGAAGCGACGACGCCTTTTTGGCCCCGTTAACAGCTTGTGACGTTTTGATTTACAATAATTTTTTTCTACGAAAATTTACGCATTTCTCCCACGAGAACAGACACCAGTAGACAAAATTGAAACTTCAGCAATGAAATACACTCAAATATTAAATTTACTTTTATTTAATATTTTATGACCGGCAATAAAGACATGTTTTAAATATAATAAACACGTAAGTCCACCCAGACGAAGTGAATGTGTTTAAAAAGACGTTTCCATATCGAAATAAAAAGATTAAGTTGATATGAAAAAGTTAAATTTTTTAAGTAGCTTAATTACCACCCAATAAATAAATTTTCGATAGTTATTTTGACTTAAAGAAATGGCATCAATATAAACTATTCAATTAACTTAGCTATAAATGATAAAGCATAAAATTAAGTGCATATTTTCTTTAACTAAAAAAATTTATCTAAAATTGTTCAACTTATTTGTATTATTGATACGCACTTTGCAGCAAATAATAATTTATTTGTCAGCACTGTCAAACTGTTTTTGTTAAAGTGTTTGCTTTAATTGCTCATCATCGTGTTCAGTTCAGGTTCAGGCTGTAGTAGTCAGTTGGGTGGTGTTAATGGCTTTGATGGTATGGCAGGTCATGACACCCCGCTGTGACTTTTGGGCATTGAACTTTGACATGTCGGGGGAGCAACATAAAAAACGTTGCTATTGATGGCCAACTATATGATTATGCTTTCGATTTGTCCTATACGCTGACATACCAAGGTCATAATTGTTCACAATTATACGCCAGTGCTGCTACTTTAGCAGCTTTCAAGCGACAGCTGTTCCTAACAGATTAAATTGTGTCATAAAACAAGCAACTAAAAAATATACTAATATACATATATAATATTAATATTGTATATACTAAAATATACGCTAATCTTCGTCAAATTAATGAGAAATATTTAATTTAGTCGAGCTATTTTTTATCATATTTGTCCAGCTATTTTTTGCCCCTTTTCTAATATTTATATATATTTTGAGTCCTTCTAGCTTTTTCTTTCCTTTAGCTGGCAGCACTACTAAACACCCTTTGCCCCCAGACAACGTACATGGTAGACGATTATTGAGCGTTCATTTGTGGTCAGGAGGTTGACTGGTTTTTATTGGTCGGCAAAGAGGTTCATTCCCATTGCGGTGTCTATTGTCATTGCTGGTTCATTATTGCTTTTGTTGTCGCTCTTTGATACAATTGCTGAATAAATCAATTAATCGTGCATTCTTACAAATCATCCTTCCGACTGCTGATGATGCCAGTCATTTGAGAATGGGAGGGAATCAATCAATCAGTTGCAAGTTCTGAGTATCGAGTACTAAATTACGCTTACGGTACTTAAACTATGCACATCATAATCTAAACTCTAAAAAACATACTATTAGGAAAACTATAGTCGAGTATTGGCAGTAGAAACATTAATGGCATACCACAATGCGACAATCTAAGTAGCGTAGCCTTGCCATATAACTGTAATTGGGTCTGGCCAATGTAAATATTGGCTTAAACGAAGGCCACCTGTTAAGTCCTATGTATGTACATTTATGTACATTTAAAATATTTATACTTTTCCGCCGTCCCTGGGGTGCACTGACGGTAGCTGTAACTGTGACTATGACTGTGACTACAACTGCGACTGCGACTGCTACTGCGACTGTTACGCTGTTTTTTTGCCAGTCAGCATGTTTTGCGTGCTGTTAACAATTTTAATTAATTCTGAAACAAACATACAAATATACATAGGTATTCCCACCGTTTCGACCAATTTCATTGCTCCCTTTCGCCGTGTAGCTTCACAAAACAGCATTAACATGTCTGCGTGTTTTAAGACCAGTAAACAGATTATTTCTATCATAACGAAGATTCACTACGCTTTCATGTCAATATAAAACATAAGTAAATAATAATTGTAGTCCCAATTAACCTTAGCTTTAAAGTTCTATATGAAAATATGTTTTTTCAAACCTATTTACTTGAAAATGATTGTTCTTCTGTAGTAACAAGTTTATTTATGTTTATTTCATTTAACAATAGTCACTGCAAAATATAAAAAATTCTTAGAAATTCCTATTGGAATTTTGTGAAGCACTCAAACCTTATTTTTACATTAAACAAAGCAAATTTGTATAAAAATAAAATACTTTTTCGATAAAAAATCTAGAACCAGTTAAAAAAAATTCTGTTTTAGTTTTATTAATAAAGTTTTAGAGCTTAAAAATAACTATGTCCTCCGAAAGGGTATTATAATGCGAGTTGATTACATTTATATATTTATAAAAAGTAAAAACGGGTAAACTCGAGCAAGCCGACTGTAAAAGACCCCGTACTACTTCTAGTGCGATTTTTTCCATACAAGTATGAAATTTTCGACCGAGTTGTTATATGGTAGCTATAGGCTATAGTAATCTGATCTAGAAAATACTTAGTTATAACTCTGATATACACTTAATGTGTGAGTTTGGTTGGGATAGCTCACCTAACACTACATGACTTCATACAAATGTTCTAATTTTTTACCTATTTGTCCTATGGGAGCTATATGCTATAGTTGTCCGACCTTTAGCAAACTCAGTGAGGATAGTTATATTGGTACCATACACGTACTGTGTGAATTTGGTTACGATAGTTCTGATAGTTTGAAAGTTGTAGTGTAATGAAAATAGTTTTTAACAATTTGCGGCTGCCTGACTCGGCTATTGATGCTAATCCAGAATATATATACTGTGTGGGGTTTAACTTTCGACATACTTAATAAACCCCTCTACCCTTTTTTAGAGTACAGGGTCCAAAAAGCGAGTGAGAATTAAAGGACACAAATTCACAGAACTCATTCATTTTAAATTACGTTACGTCGAGTCTGCATTTAGCTGTTCTTTTTAAGCACATTAATTAGACAGTTTGCACATTAAATATAAATACTGTTCTATGTGTAGAGCTATATACGGTACATACTATATGAACAACGGTCGAAAACGGTGATAGTTTTCATTCTACTATACAGAACTGGAATAAAATATATTTTGATACAAAATTTACATCTTGTTTAAAAGTTTAAAAATTTAAAAGTTGAAAACTACACTTGAAAGTTAAATATAATATTATTTTCAGTTCAGAAACTTTTTTTAAAACTTGATTGGCCTCCTTAAAAAATGCATATTTAATATTCGAAATTGTTTTAAAATTTTAAAGTTAAAATCGCATTGTGGAAACATAAATTTAATAACAGTTTGGTGATTGTATACCTTACATATGTATGCCTATGTATGCCTTACATAGGCAGGCGTCACTGTACCTGTTAAACAAACAGGTGTTTAACTAACAATCAAATTGGGGATTCAAAAAACATTAAAACTGCTCATTTGAGCCAAATGGGCAAATATTAATTGATTATTTGTATGCAAAAGGGAAGTCGTGATGGATAATTGTTGACCAAGTGGCTGTCAGGTGGGAAGGGAGCAGTAGGGGAGCGGACTAGCGTAGGGTAGGTGGTATAGGGTGGTTGGTTGGCGTCGATTGGTTGCCTGGCAACGCGGTGGTCAGGTCGCTGGCGTAAACAAAGGCGAAAACCCAGCGGTAGAACCACAACAAACTGGTTTGGAAAAACTAGACTTATAATATGTGGATGAGACGTCGAGTAGTCACCTCGTATAGTCTGCAGGATGTCCTTTAAGGATGTGCGAGGTAAGTGAAACTGGTTTAACTAATGCTTACCTGACTGCCTTGCTTGTGTTTGCAGATTTGGGTGAGCATCTTAAGCTTTTGGGTTTCCCACGCGTCTTTCCGCTGCAATCACTGGCCACGCACCATGGCAGCCTGGCCAGCTTTCACATTGTGGCCGAGTTGCTGCAGTGGCTCGCGGGTCTCCTTGAGCCGGGTGCTGTGTTGTCCGGGGGTGTTGAGTCGGAGGATCAGCGTGTGCTGCTCATACGTTCGGCCACTGAATTCTTTGTGACCAAATCGGCTATACGCCTAAATCCTCGCAAGCTTTATGCCGCATCAGCCGTTAGTGCCATGGAGCTGCAGAAGATAACACGTCTGTTGATTGCCCCTGCGCAGACGGAGTCAGAGGAACGTGATGAGGAGCGTGAGCAGTATCGTAGTCTCAATCAGGTGGACATTGGCGATAAAATGGATGAACTGCGTCGCGCACGTGAACTTTCCTCGGATCTAACGCAACGCGGTGCTGCGCTCTTTGATCTACTCTCGCAGGAACTGGTGAACAAGGAGGCGCGTCTAGCCCAAGCACAACGTCCCATGGAGCTGCTCAGCGTGGAGCGGACCATGAAAAATGCCATCCAGGCCAGTCAGCTCAAGCTACAGTCAAGTCGTGCCCAGCTGGAGAATGCACGTGTTGAGCTTAATGCGCTTAACTCAAAGCTGCAGCGGAAGAGAGCGGAGCTGGATAGGACCAAGCAACGGCTGGAGGCCCTACAAAAGATTCGTCCAGCTCACATGGCCGAGTTTGAGGAGTGCGAAAAGGAATTACAACAATTGTTCCAACGTTACTTTTTGCGGCTCCATGTCCGGGACGCACTGCGCACCCAGCTGGAGGCACGAACCAAGCGACGTGCCACGCCCATTTCATCACCATTACTGCAGAAACCGGCAGAGAACTCAATGCCGTTCATACCCGAGGGTCTCATCGAGGACGATGACGACGACGACGATGATGACGACGATGACAACAACGTGGCGGAGACACTGGCACTGGCGCAAGGCAGCTTTGGCCTAGATTCCGAAATACCCGACATACGCGACGAGGATCTCATGCTGCGACGCAACAAAGCCGCTAATTCCGCTGCTAGCAAACGACCGGGAACAGCCACCTCCCGGCTGCGTCCTACCACCGGACGCAGTCGTAGGGCGACAGCAGCTGCGGGAACCACAAGCGACGCTGTGACATCACGTAATGGACGCGTTGGGCCTGGAAGCAGCATGCTCAATAGACGAGATGCTGATGACAGCAGCTTCGGCAGCTCTGGCAGCGAACTGGACGTAGGTGAAATTATGGGTATGAGTGGACTCAGCGGCAATGTTGGCACCGGCGACGATGACTGTGAGTATGAGTACTACAAGGTATTATCTCATTCTCACCCTCTCCCTTTCTCTTTTTTTCTGTCTACTCATTCAACCAGTCGATCTCAACTCTATGGACGACATCAGCTTATCGAAGCTGACGGGCGAGATCCCCATGCGACCCAAAACAGCCAGCAAACCGGATCATCATAGCGACGAGGACTTTTAATCCGATTGCTAAACGAATGAACTGATTAACGAATGAACTGATAAACATATGAAATAACCCAATTTTCTAAGCTTATACAATTAACATACCTTATACGTTTATGTTTGTATTGAACGCTTTGGTGAAACAAAACAAAGTTTGGGTACTTTTATCATATTTATCACACGATATTAAACTTTTTTAAAACCGTTAAAAAGCCGAAATGAAATGATTCTTTTCCAATTGAAGAAGCGGGTTTTAATAAAATATGGCGGTTGGCGTTTAAAGCTGGCCACTTTGGCTTTGTAAAGCTCTGGTAACACTGAAGTTAAAAAGGTATCGATATAAGCACGTGCAGTGAAAATAAGAAATCGCATCTAACATAGCGGAGAGCAATGCAACGGGCACTTTTTTCGGAAGCTACAAAAAGACGAGCTAAAAAGAATTCACTCCATTTGGATGCTAGACAAACATTACATTATTCTGAAATAGAAATGAATCAAATGCTGTTTTCTTCGCATGTATAACGTTAATTTACATTTAAATAGTCTAGTGTCATTTTGGCGCCATCTGTGGATAAAAACCAATGATTTATCGAGCTATTATACCAAATGTATCGGCAGTATGTCGATAGTGCGATATATATTGATGTATGCTCTGACCATCGCTAAATAGCTAGCAGCTGTCTTCTTCTTCTTCTATTGTTTTTTTCTTACCATTAATTCACCAGCGAGTGAAAATAATAAATTATAGCAAAGCAAAAGCTTAATTTGATTTAGCAACGGTGAATGCAAATGTCATTAAACATAAAAGGAAAATAGTTGTTACATGTCGAATGAAAACGACCATAAGCCAAATGGCGAGTTATTGATTTTAACAACATATGCAAATGGGAAGTGATTGTGCCTAACATTTTGTTGTTGGAGCAAAAGAAAAGAAATTTGATGAAAACAATAGATAACAACGGCGATTTTAAAAAACACAATCGACATAAACTACATAAATATTAAAGAAAACATCATGCGATCGTAAATTAACCGAAATCGATACAATAAAAATCGTTGCAATCGATTTCTAATCAGAACGAATACACAAAGAAATTCAATTAGAAAGATAAACGAAATCCAACAGCAGCTAGTCACTAGTTAGTCACTGCTGTTGGCGTTTATTTGCTTTTGATTTGCCATTGTATGGATAATGATGATAAATTGTTCGCTGCAGTGCTAAGATAATAACGGAATAGTCGTAAATTAACACACACGGAAACAAATTCAACCAAAAGACTTCGCCACGCCACGTCAGTAGGAGTGAGTGAGACAGCGAGAGCCAATACATACAACTGCAACATACAAACAAAACAAACTGCAACTTTAGGAACTGCCCTCGCCCAATCATGTTGAATAATTTCAAAGCCAGCATAATGTCGGCAATAACACCGCCAACGGCGCAATTAACTTTACGAGATAAGTTCCAGTACTCGCGTCCACGCTTTCTGGAGCTACTCACCGGGGACGAGCTACGCGCCTCGAGTGCACACCGGATACGGCCTATAATTGTTCCCCGTAATATTAGCATACTGCCCTGGGACACTGGCTATGCCGAGTGTATAAATTCGGGTAAATCCACCTGGAACGAGGATCAAGCGGATTTTAGCCGGTAAGCAGAATTTCACAACTGAACGTAATCTCATCCATGGGATTGTATTTAATTGTTGATTGTTTTTGCAGACAAGTGCTGTCGGATCCGGATCACATTCATCCCGATCTGCCGTACACGTACTTTGGCATTTTTGATGGACACGCTGGATTTGGTGCCGCCCTAGCAGCCTCCCACCAATTCTCTCACATTCTACACGAGAAACTTGTCGATTGCATTGAGCTGCTATTGCCACGCGATACGGAAAATGCGGAGGAGATGGCCGATATAAGACAGAACTTCCCTCATCCAGCGTACTTTCATCGTAGTGTCACAAAGGATGAACTGATCATTGGTGCCCTCGAGGCAGCATTTTTTGATATGGACGAATTGTTGCTTCAGGATTGTCATCGCTATAAAAATTCTGGTGGCTGCACTGCGTGTGTTGTACTCTTTATCGATGGCAAAATGTTTGTGGCTAATGCCGGAGATAGTCGTGCTATTCTCTGCCAGCGACGACCGATACCAAAGACCACAGCAAGCGAATCAACAACAGCAACTACCGAGACAACAAAAGCAACAGAAACAACAACAACGGCGGCAACAACAACAGAGGCAACAGCACCGGATTCGAATGCGAATGAAGAGAAAATTGAACCCGATACGCCAGATGAAGATGTGTACTGTTACCATACGCCCTTCTCGTTTGATCATACGCCGGAAACGGAACGCGAGCGGTTGGAGAATGTGGCACTTTTACAGCCGTATCTAATTGGACAGCACTATGTGGCCATGGAGTATACGAAACGGCCCCAGACCAGAGACATGGGACAGCGTATACTGTGCCGACAGGGTAACATGAAGGGTTGGACATACAAGACAGTGACTAAACGGGATTTGGCAACACCCGTTGTCTACGGCGAGGGCAAACGTAGTCGCTTGCTAGGCACGCTGGGCGTGACTCGTGGCTTTGGTGATCATGAGCTGTATGCCATCTTAACCCATAAGGCGATTAAACCCTTTTTAACGCCACATCCCGAAGTGCGACAACGTGATCTCAGACAAGTGGTCAGCATACCAGATGAGCACAATGAGGATGGCGACTATGGTATACTTGTGATGGCCACCGATGGCCTTTGGGATGTCACCGATAATGACACCGTATCCCGTACCGTTTTTCGAATGCTATCGGGTTATCCAACCGAAAGACATCGCTATACAATGGCTGCCCAGGAGCTGGTGGCTCGTGCCCGTGGCAAGGCGAACTTATCGGGTCACTGGCGCTTGTACGATAGCAAAGGCGCTGCCACCGTTGATGATATCTCTGTGTTTGTTATTCCAGTATATCAGTATTACAAGGAGCACGTCGAATGGACACAAATCTGCTCGCAAAAAAAGAAGGATTCATCGCCCAAATCAGATGATCCGAACGTAGCCCAGGAGGCAGTCAATGTACTCAACGGCATTGTAGCCGAAGAGGCAACTGTGATTGAGGAAGAGCCGCAGGAGTTGCCGCAGGAGGTGCCAATGAAGCCACATCAGCAACAAGTCAAGGTCCAAGTGGAGCAGACGCAAAGTTCTCGCAAAAATAAATCGAAGTCTTCACGAAAGGAGAAACCCGTAGCCGATAAGGTATCGCTACAGACCCAGGTGGAAACAGTCAATGAGGCAATGCAGCAGGTTCAATTGGATGCAAGTGCGTCATCGAATGAAAGTAGGTCATAAATAGAGATTAAAACTAGATTTTCCTTATCATTCCAATCGATTTCAGCAACAAAAGCGGACAATGAGAAACCAAGAACAGAGCAAACACAATCACAGAAGCAGGAACAACCACAAAAGTAGTTATAAACACAAGATAAATATGGCGGGATTTAGTGGCGTATCTTGACTATATGCCTAACTATATAGAACACATACCACATACTAAATAACATAGTATATTATTTATAAATATTTTTTTTATAAAGATCAGAGGGGCAAAGCGACGATGAAACTTAAGAGAATCAAAGAACATTCATTGTACAATAATAATTTACAGTGTGTATTTATTCGAGACTTCAGGGAAATCAGTTTGGAATCACTTTCTCAGCGGGAAAAGGAAGCTGAAAGTACAGCAGAATAGCTGAAAAGTGAGTAACTTCATGGAGCTGAATAAACTGATTTATTGTGATTATGAAACTGATCGTATAAAGTATTTTCCCTAACGTACTCCCTCAAAAAGTTGGCGGGAGAAATGCTTTGATCAAAAGGATCATAGTGCGATTAATCGATAGGCGGGGAAATGAGCCCCAACTGCAGAAAGGTGTGACCATAACTCGCTAATGAATTAAAGTAGCCGTTGGTTACTTAGTGGACTAGTTAAATAAATGTATTAAATAGCGTTTTTTCCACTAGTGATCGTTTAGCACATAGAAACCTAATTTCTTTAAGTTCTAGCACCAGAAAACCAAAAAAATTTACTCACATTCCAGACAAGTTTTGAACTCATCAACAATTGTAATAGGGTCACACCATTTGTACGTATTTATGGCAAAAGAAAAACTTTAAAAAATCATCATTAGAATGCGAATAAACAGAACCCGAAAAACTGTAATTTGTAAATAATAGATACAACAAAATTAAGTAATAAAACTAAAGAAAAACAATTCGGCTTGTAATTTATTTACAAAAAAAAAAACACTTAAATTAAAATAAATGTGCTAATTTAATTAGTAAAAGCGGTTTTTATTCAAGTGTTTTTAAAAGGAACTTTAGTTATTATTTTTATGATAAGGTGTTGATAAATAATATAGTTATTGCTTTCTAAATAGTTTAATATTGCACGCTATCATATGATTAATTTTAATTAACTAATTTAAACACTTTTTTTCCAATTAACTCAGCTGAAGAACTTTTTAAGCCTTGGAATGAAACTTAGAATTTATAAGTGAATTCAACAATTTGTTTGCTATTAAATGTTAGTTTATATGTTACATAGTTTATGCTATACATTTGTGGGTGTGTGTGGCTTAGTGTAGTATGAATTGCAGACCATTGAAGGGAGGTCGCTCTGTAATACGACCAGCAATGATTTGCTCGCCGTGGATTGTCATGCGGCAACGTCTTTTGGGAGCATGAACACAGTTCAAATAGGTGGCAGCATCGCGGCACTGGAGCGGTAACCAGCCGTACACCTGAGATTCCCGTACCGGATAATCAGAGGACAGTTTGGTGGACTTAAAGCGATGCGTTGATTGGATTGCATGTGGCTCGTATTTGGCGTAGAATTTGGAAGTGATGGGAAAAACTGCAAGTAATAAAAGTTATATTTAATACTGTGGCTTAGAAAGAGATAGGGAGAGACTTTTAAATGTTGCCAACACACTCTTTTCCAAGTAAATAGTAATGGAAAAATATTTGCAACTCTTCATTTAGTGCAATAAATTTATTAACTTTAAATATGCATCAAATAAAAAAAAATTAACGCAAAATAATTAACCTAATTATACAAAAACGAAATTTGTTTAATTAGAAAAAATTTTTTATTCTAGAAATGAAATTCCGCTTAATTTTATAAATGCTTGGATTTGCTTGGAATTTCTATTATTACACAAAAACCACAAACTGCTAAATTTAACCACCCAAATTTCTCACAACAATTTTGTGGTGAAATTTAATAGCCGCATTAAATATACAAATATTAAGTACATATCAATTGTTAGGCAAAGTTCTAGTCACGCACATGGCATTAGTATTATTTACAAACTTATTTAACTGCCTTCGATTTTGCCTCTTTCTCTTAATCCTTCTACTTATTTAGCTTTTAAAAACTTATTTTTGTCTAAACAAATATTTGTTATCTCTTAAATGTGAAAACTTAATACTAAAATCAAAAACTTACATTTGAATTTATTTTATTTAACACCTTTCCTTAAATTAAATGCTGATATTTAGTTTAAAAGAAAAATCAATTCTTTATGAAAACATAGTTTAAAATGAATTACTCAATTATAAATCATAAAATTTTATATAAAGCTTAAAATATATTTTTAAAATTTGAGTTAATCAATTTGGAGAAAAAAATATTGCCAGACACAAATAAATAAAAGATTATTTAAGTTGATCACATTTTAAAAACATAATTAGTCCCTTTAAGCTTTTAGTTTGTCCTTTGTTTAATCCTGTTTTTTTTTTTGACCCTATAGTATTTTTGTCGGGCTTGGCATCACTGATGTATACACACATGCACGCATGTACCTTTATTAGAGGGAACGAACACTTCACAAATGCGTATGTGTTTGTTGGAACTATCGATAAGCTCCTTTTCAAATGCATAGGGCAACGGACGCGGATCGCCCTCGAAATGATCGTTTTGTCCATCACTATCGCCGTCACCGTCGTCGTCGGCGTCGACATCGCTCTTAGCGCGCCTAGCGGCAGCATTTGGTTTCATTGCTGCTGTTGCTGCTGCTGCTGAAACTGGCGAAATGAACTAACAAAGAAACGAACGGACGAACGACGAACAAACGTCTGTGACGCGTAGCGTGCCGTTTGCGTTTGATTGGGATTTGTGCTGCAAGGACACCTGTCTTTTCATTTATAAAACTTGAACTCATTAAACTTTTGCCATTGTTATTATTATTACAGTTGTTGTTTTTGTACTTGCTTTGGCTGTTATTACTGCAACCCATGACAGGCAATTTCGCCACTGTACACACGCATCTACCGATATACAAACAGGCACACACACACCGGTACATAAACAAAACGCATACAAATGGCAACCGGCAACTTCGGCGTGACCTACAAACCCACACACATACACACACATAGTCACAAAACTCTCCAACGTCACCACCAGCGGCTTTGCCATTTATTATTATTTTGCAATGGGGACAGAGCTGATCATCATCATCATCGTCATTCTGATTACCGTTATCCATGACTGCAAAAAAGTTGTTCCCTTTTTGGCTGCCAATGTTTACGTTCACGTCATTTGTTTTCGTTACGTTGACGTTCATGTTCCCATTCCACTGTTCCTCTCCAACCTCAACAAAGTGTGCGCCTTGAAGTATGCAGCAATTTCCGAAAATAAACACAAGTATTGAAATGAAAGCGAAATGACATTGCGTGCCAGATGATGGAGAAGCCAAAGAAGAAGAGGTAGCAAAAGTCCAGGAGTTTTGCTCCATCGAGGCGGAAACAAAACATTTCCCAATACGCCCATTGTCACATTGATTCGGGGCAGGAGTGTACTTAATTTAATCAGAAATATAATCAATCAGTCAATTAATAACTTTGACTAAGCGCACTCGCACGCACACGTGTTTTGCAAAGCTTTTATTAAGCTGAGTATAATTCGGCAGGTATTCACAAACACACACACACTTTAATGTACAGTTATAATTATTTATTTATTTTTATATAAATTTTTACAATTGGAGTTTCGAAACCGCTTTTTAAGCCCAATTTTAAACAATTCTTTCGACAATGATAAATTCCAAATTTTATTTTCCACTTTTTGCTTAACTAATTCACTTTTTTGCTGTTCTTAGAACGATTTATAATCAATTAAAGAATGTTTAATTTTTTTTTTGGGTTCCCAAATTAAATTTCTTGCAATTTCACTTTGGCAAAACAATTACTCGACCAACTGTATACAGGTATTCAAATAAGTTACACAATATTAATAAAAAGAAACAAACATATAACAAGTTTAGATGTTTTGGCCAAAGAATTGAGTTGAAAAATCCACTTAACTATATGTGTATATAATATATATAAATAGTATCTACAGATCAGTCATGTGGCCCATTGAGATGCAGCTCAGAACGGTTCAAAAATCCCCTCGAATCGGTTTGAATTGCCTTGAGTACGGCTGAGAATTGCAGGAATTATTTACACAGCCTCCGGATAGTAGTCCCGATAGGCGAATGTTTCAATATACTCGGGTCGTCGACAGCTAAAGAGTTCATAGTTCAAATGCTTATGCTCATATTTCTCCAGCGATTTGCGTGTCTTCTCCAGCAGCGCCGACTCATCGAACTTCACACGATGCACTGTCGTCTTACGCAATATGTTCTGCACAAACTGTGACCAAACGGAGCCCTCCTGTGGCTCCTGATCCTCCTGCTTCTGCGCTGACGTTTTGCTATCTCCGTTTAACGTGGGCGTCGCACTGACCGACAGCACTGGCATTGGCAGTGGCAATGCTGTTGGTGGTGGCAATGGCGTTGATGTCACTGTCGACTCTGTTGCCGTTTCCGGGCTGGGAGTACTGCGATCCTGCATGATAGTATTCAAGCGATCGACAGTGTCTGACATGCGTTTCCGAAAGTCCACAATGCGACGTGTGTATCTGAAGAGTTCCCGCTGCTCGTGCGGCTCCAGGTCGACCACTTGAAGTGATTCCAGCTCCTGGGCGCTAAGCAGCGGCTTCAGTTCCAGTGTCTGAGCCTCTGTGGTGCCCAAGATGTAGACACGATGTACAAACTCCTGCATGGCCGTCGTGTTAAGGATGGCGAACTCATAGTCCAGCAGTGCCTCAAAGATGGCCTTGTGTATGGCGCTTAGATCCCGCTGTTTCTTGCCCGCATCCGGCTCAATGTCAGGTACACCATTGACAGTTTCATTATCGGAACGTAATGGACTATTAAGGCTATCGAGACTATGGAGTATATCGGACAAGTAACGACGCACGATGTCGCTGTCCACCTTTAAGTTGAGTAGTCCCAGAGTTTGAACCAACCGCACATTGATGGCAAACTGTTGCTCCAGCTCAAAGAGCTGCCAAAGCGAACGCATGCGACTCTCGTACTCCTTTTGGGCGCTCGAGCCGAGCACACGACTGGTGTTGCCGTCGTACAATTGGAGACCACGTATAAAGGCCACGTCCATGGTGTAGTTTTTCATAAAACTGAGCACATAGTTTAAAGTGTCCTCGGCACTCATGAAATTCTCTCGTTTGCGCTGATAGAACTCATCCAGATCACTGACAGTCAGTTGATTTCTTGGCACTGTGCTCTCCAGCATGGAACGATTCTGTTCCCGTTCCTCGCGTATGCGCTCAAAGTTACTCACGAGCACATCGCCTGCTGGCTGACGATTCTCATCGAACACCTCAATGTCCACGGCCATGGTGGTAGTGGGCGTGTCCTTCTCCCTTTCCCTTATTCTTTCCCGTTCACTGGTGTTCACCGCAAAGCCACGTAACTTATCCCCCTGACACTGTGGCTTCCATTTCTCCTGGGCCAGCACACGTTCCTTCCGACTGCGCTCGAAGATTGCCTTGGAACTGAAGCGCTGCAGGTCGAGCATTGGGTAAATATCCTCCTTAAGATTGTGGCAACAGTGCAGTGCTGACATGTCCATGGGATGTGCCTCCGTGTTGAAGATGTAGGCGCCAGCTTGGACTACGCATACATTCTCCTCGGTGTCGAGAATCTCACCATGACTGTCCTGACCTTCGTTGTGCAGGAAATTGTCCTCGTCGAAGAGCAGATACAGATATTTGGTTGTCTCGGCCAAAAAGAAGGATTCCATACGGTTCTCCTTCTCATGGGTCACCACATTGCGTATCTAAACATTTGGAAAGGCAATAGAGCGAGATCTAGCTAATCCCAACACCCAACTGATACTCACCGTTGCATAGCCACACTTGGTCTTTGCGCTGAACTCAATCGTCTCCAGCATGTGCTCGCCCAGCTCCAGTAGGTACTCGTTCTTGGTGGCCCGATACAGATACATGGCGGACTCGATGAGCTCCGGTCGGAGTGGATATATCTCACGATTGGGTGATGCTTCGCCGGCGGGAATGTTAAAGAATTCGGGCAGAAAGCCATACTTTCGCCACACGCTAACGTAGCGTGCCATGGTTCGCATGGCGGGCTCAGTGTCACCCACAATGCTCAATATGCCCGGCCAGAAGGCTTCGAGGGATTGGAATACAGGTAGTGTGACATGACCCTTGTTCATGCCCACCCACACATACCAATCCTCCTTTCTCATATATTGTTCAATTGGAGCACGTGCCTCGGCAAAGAGTTCCAGTAACTCTGGACGATTCAATAGAATCGCGCCCTTTACCAGATACTCGAACAGGGAATCGACGCCAGCGCCGATGCCCGAATCCAAAGCAGTCCAGCATCCACTCTGCACATCAATGTGATTGCCAAAGAGGCCAATCGAGGAACGGCGCTCCCAGAGCGCATAGATGGCCTGCAGAGCGACCTCCTCGTAAATGCTATTGCCGGTCAGACGGCTGAGTGTGCCAAATTCCACCAGAAAAGTGCCCACTCCGGCCGTACACGTAATAGACGTCTCTCCACTAGGTACACCATAGCGTAGATTGACCGTTCCATATGGCATTCCCGTATTTGTATCAAATGCCGGCAACAATCTGCGAGCCACATCCTCGGCCATGCGCAGCAGTGGCCCGCTGCAGGGCCAGCCGGGCTCCAGATCAACTTCAGCGCGCCGTGACATTAGGTGGGCGGACAACAGACCGCCCACAATCCGTATATTCGTCTCGAAAACGGATACATTGATGTCCCGATTGAAGTTCATTCTGTCGATGAGCAAAGTGTGCACACGACGGAACTCTGTGTAGTTACCCATGGTGGCCAGCGTGTCGAGGGCATCAATCAGTGTCAGCGAATAGCTACCCCAAGTGTCGTGGCCATCGCAGGTGAGTGGACGCAGTTCATCATAGTTGCCGGCATAATTTAAATAACCATCGTAAGCATGCTGAAACATGCGACGCACATCCTCGCTAAGTATAAACAAATAAAAAATCAACACTTTGTTTAACAAATTATTAAGGAAGAGTCGGTGATAGACTTGAGCGCAGTTTCCTACCGAAGTTCCAGTTTACGTGTACGTGTGTAGTGCTTCTGTGAGATTCCCTGTGCGGCGAGACTGAGTAGTAGACACAGAGCGCCCAACACTTTGTATAAATTTTCGCACAGATTTTGCATATTTGGTCAGCTTGTTGTAATCCATTCAATCCACATGCGCATCTAATTAAATTACGAACATTGTCAAATTTGCGAATTGCGGTTCTGGCTACGTAGACGCAAAAACAAAAATCAGCTGTTGGCGGTATCAACTGCACTTATCGATAAATCAGTTGAGCTTTCGATAACTATTTACACCCGCACATTGCCCGCGATCGATACACTGACGTGTGCATTAAAAATGTAAACAAATACATGAGTACTACAAAATTTTGTTTGTTTTGTATTTGTTAAAATTTATTTACATTATGTTTGCTAACAAATTACATGTTTACTGCATTTCTCGCTGGCTTACTCATTTAAAATGCAGTTTATTGAAAACGATATTGACGCATGGTGTCGGGTGGGTGGCTGGCTTGATATGTATCGATACCGCACGAAACTCGCCCATTTGAAAAGTGCCTTCTCTACGATTAATAACAAAGAAAAATCAAAATAGTTAAATTAAACAATTGCAAAATGAAACAAAGTTCGCTGTGTAAGTAGGTGTATTTTAAGTTAAATCGCTTTTGTTATCTAACTTATATTTTTAGCTGTGTTCGCCGAAGACATTCTACGTGAATATGGCTCGTTTATGGAGGAACATGACGAGAAAACGCAAAAGTTACGAACACAAATGACAAATAATTTATTTAATAATGCCGGAAATCAATTATTAACCGGACTACCGCCGGCAATAGAAATCAATTACGTTGACACAAGCTCCACAAGCTGGCATCACATAAAGTTCTCGGAATCCGAGCTACTGGCCAACAAGCCGCTTAACACATTGGCCAATTTGTGCAATCAGTGCAGTGATTTGGCCCAAGTCGCTAAACAATTGCAATTGAAATTTTCTAATATTAACACGCAACTGGAAGCCATTCAAATGGCACAGCCGAATCCTGCAGGCTTTGAGCAAAGTCTGCACCAAATGAGCGCGGCCATCGATTTCTTGTGCCAAATTTATTTTCTACTCAAACGCGCGATTGTCGTGCTCCAAAATATGTGGACTCAGATTACAGGGTATGTTGCCGATGCTGTCGACGTCAACGAGACGCATCTGTTCGTAAGTACTTTTCACATGGTGTGGCTTAGACCCTGTATTAAAAGAGGGTAAAAGGTAATAAAGGTCTGCTAATGCTGTTTGATTTCTTGAAGAATTTATTTGATGCTATGGTTGAACTCCTGGAGCATCTGATCATCTTTAATGAGCTAACGGAACAATCGTGTATTTCTACCAAATGGCCGCTCTACAAAAAGTGGCTACAGACGCTGGCCAAGAGCGCAGAAACGTCTCAATATTGCAGCAGCTTTGAGATTATTGGCCTGCAAAGCTCCATCGATGATATAGAAAATATGATTTCTGGCAATATCTTTAAGGTAATTAAGAGGCTGGAGAAGTAGCTAAGGTGGATACGAATCGAAATATACCTGTAGGATATATCCGTTATATACATATTGTCTTGGGAGAATTTCCAAACTAAAACTCTTTTCAAATTCTAGACATTCCTAGACAGCCTGCTGGAAACGAAGAAACAAATGAATCTGAGGGATGCAAATGTGAATCATGTGACACAACATTCCAATGGCTACATACGCAAGCTAATGAATTCCATGGAGACGAATCAATCGAATGAGTATAAAAATTATGAGCAGCCCAAGCAACTGCTACGTTTGTCAGGCTTCATTTGTGTGCTGCACAAGCTGGGCATCTTGCTGGACGGCAAGCTGATTAAGCACGCACTTGACACGCTTTCCAGGTATCAGCGTGTGCCCTTGGGTAGAAATACTTACTGGTCGCCGCAGGCATTCATCGGCAGACATGTAAAGTCGCTGGTGAAGCCACAGGATAGGACTGTGCACAACTTGCGGCACTACCAATCCTCGGTGGAGAAGATTAATGCCAGTGATTTGAAGACTTGTCGACAGCTAGGCACACAGATTGCACTCTGGTCGATCAATATGGAACGCGTGCTGGCCACTGGACCAGTTGGCCAGCTCAAGACGTTCTCGAAGCTGCTACTGCTTGGCCAGAGCTTTGGGGAGCAGGTGAATGGACTGATTGATGGACTGATCAGACGACACTTGACCCTCTCGCTGCCAATTAACAAAAGTGCCTTATTTACCATTTATAAGTTAATTCAGTATTTGCAAATACTTCAAATCACATTCGCAAGAAATCAAATCGTTTGCATACGTTTTTTGAGCTCATTATTGCAATGGCAAAAACAGAAAATTCAACAGCTGCTGCAGTTGACCAAGAAGAACATTGTTGACCTTAAACTGATGCAGAAAAAGATGAGCATCTTGTCCACACTAAAGCTCTCGGAAAGATCCTTTAAGGGGTATCCCACAAAGCGACGTTTGACCATTGTTAATCTCGCACTGAGCGAATTTCTTGGCAAAGATCGCGTGCTGCCAGCCGATAAGCAAAAACTCTTCAAGTCCATAGCGCAGAGGGCCAATAACCTCGGCCGTTATCAACAAAATATTATGGCCCAATTTGATTCAACGATTCTGATGGATAACTACGATTCGCTCTCGTTATCCGAAGCAGCGCTCAAGGATTACGTTCAACAGCAATCGAATCCCTACTTGTTACAGGTGAGTACAAACATATTATGACCACAGTCTTACCTGCTTATAATGTACATTTTCATATCAGAATATTCTCGGAGCCAGCAATAAACTGGATAAGAATTTGATGCTGTTTAAAATGTCGTCGGAGTTTTGTCCCACAAGTCAACGTATCTTCGACTGGGAAAAGGATTTTCTCAGCAATCATTTGGAGTTCCTACTACGCATGGAGGCATTGTCCCATTTGCTGCTTAGTCAGGAGCAGCCATTCACACAGCAAACCAACGATTACAGAAACTGCATCAATGTGGCTGTCATCGAAAACTCTGGAAGTTACAACATTCTAAGAGGTTGAGAGAGATTCACAGATCCAATTTGTTTCACTATATACATGTGTTTTTGAATCTGCAGACAATCTGGAGAACTATTTCACGGCTACTTTCTACAATTTGACCACGATTGCGCCTCATGACTGGAAGTCATATGAAAAGATGCGTCATTTGGCCAACAAACTGCTGCAACTGCGACCCGTCGACGATTATTTGCCCAATCAAATCATAGATCAAGTGAGATAACTGTTTTATGCTAAGACCCTATAGCTTAGAACGGCCCCTTAGTCCTCACAGGACACTAGCCCATCTCTGCAGCCTCTTGTACTGCCCGTAACTATGGAATAGTTGGTTAATCTTTTCCTCTGACTATATCTGAATCTAATTCAATAGCTTCCTTTATTAAATTATGGAATCACTAGTTAATCCTTAGCTAAAAGTCTTGCTAAATCCAACCTCCAACTAAGCACCTGCCGTTCGATCCTTTCCCTCATATAAAACTTACTCCATCCAACTATAACTGACTTCGTATCTTTATCCCTTTCAAATCCAGGGCATAGATGTGCTCCAGATAATGCGAAACATTCACACATTCGCCTCCACCTACGCCTACAACATGAACCTGCAGCTGTTTGTGGAGATGCAGAGTCGGAACAAGCATTTGGACATAATTGGCACACGGCACGTGGCCAACTCCGTGCAGACACATGGAACGGGTATTATCAACACAACGGTTAACTTTATCTATCAGTTTCTGCGACAGAAATTCTATACGTTCTCGACGTTTCTGCATGACGAGCACATTAAGTCCCGGCTGCTCAAGGAATACCGCTACCATGCCGATCAGAAGCACACTAAACCGTATCAGTCGTATCCGTACGACCGAGCCGAGGGTTTCATCAAAAAGATACGGAAATTGGGTGTATCCCAGAATGGGGAAACCTACATGGATCTGTTCCGAAAAGTCATCACACAAGTTGGTAAGTGAAGTGTGATTAATTTGACATGCTTGTCCTATAGTTAAACCCGCTTTAGGTAACGCTGTGGGTTACGTGCGACTTTTGCAGTCCGGCAGCAAGAACGCCAATTACAGAAGTCGTTCATTTATGTCCAGGTTCAACAGCGATTTAGTGGGCTGCAAGGACAAGGGGCTGGAGGAGACCACCGAGGGTTCGATTAGGGAGTACGAGAAGAGTGTGGAGCACTTGAAGGAGTGTTACTCGGACTGCACCAACTACTTTAAGGTAAAGATTCTGAACTCTTTTCAAAAAGAAGACTTAAAATTAAAAGAAATCCTTCATCTTTCTAGCTGCTCATGCAAGGCTTCCAACCGTTTCTATGCAATCCCCACAATCATCATCTGAAGACCTTCTTTCTGATCACACCCGCGTTGATAATGAACTACATTGACTATCGGGTGAAGGAGAAGCTAAAGATGTACAAAAAGGATCAGCTGCGATGTTCCTTGTTTGAAGATGGCTTTGCCATAGGCTTGATCTATATATTGAATATGTTGAATCAGCTGGGAGAGTTCCATGAGCTCGGCTGGAGCAGAACGACGACACAGCAGCTGCATACCGAACGACAGAAGCTAAAGGACATACAATCCAGTCCCGGGAGCGAACAAAATAAAAACAGCGTGGATGAGAAGCTGCTGCAGACGGTGGCCATCACCGAGAGGCATCTGAATGCCTATGAGCAGGAATACAATCTCTTGTATGCCACATTGAGTAGCGCTGAAATCTTCTTTCAATAAATGAGTTAGCCAAGTTAACAGTTTACACAGAATTTTGTTTAGTTTCAGTTTCAGTTTATTAAGACGAAACTATAAAATCTGATTTCTGATTGTTTGCTGTTAAATGTAAGATAAAATACTTGTTATTCAGTTTTGTAACTAACATTTAGTAAGTTGTTAATACATTTTGGTTAGACTACAATTGTTAATTAAGGAAATTACGGGTAACTGCCCCCCACTATTTGGTTAGTACTAGATTTCTGTATAAGTATATATATATATATCATATATATACATATATAGTATATAGATCTGATAACGCCCTGTCTGGCGATTTATTAAATGGTTTTTATATATGTGTAAATGCATGGAAAATACAACAAATTGGCGGGTAGTTAATAGCTACACTTGGCCAAAACCACGTACACTCACGGCCATACATATATGCACACATACATACACAACTATATGTATTTAATATATGTGTGTGTACATATACAAGTTTTTAATTAGGCTTAGTCACAAATTGCTAGACTTTAATCATCGTTTTATATGAGTTTTGACAAGACTGCGATATATATACGCTCTACATATGCCTGTATATATATCCCAGATCTCTGTGTATGTGTGTTGTGGTAGATAATACAATCATACGATACGGAGATAAGTCGATTAAGGTACTATTCGGTTTTATACTAAAAAGAGGGCGTCTTGTATTTGAAACAATAAGTGACCCGAAGAATTGTAATGTAGCCCATGGTAATGATTGCAGAGAAGATTATATAGTAGTATTGATAACATATGAATAATGTCTATTATTGAAAATATGTATTGTATTTCATATTATTACAGTTATTGGTAAAAAAAAATTTGTTTTGGAGAAAATGCGAACGGGTTTCGTCTTAACAGAAAATTGTGGGATACATTTTGTGGCATCTTATAGAGATCCGCAATCGGCAACCACAATCTTCTTGGTGGTCTTGCCCGACTGTGCGCCATAGGATTCAATCTTCTTGACGACATCCAGGCCTTCAACGACCTCACCGAAGACAACGTGCTTATTGTCCAGCCAAGCGGTCTTCACGGTGCAGATGAAGAACTGCGATCCATTGGTGTTGGGACCAGCGTTGGCCATCGACAGGATACCAGAGCCGGTGTGCTTCAGACGGAAGTTCTCATCGGGGAACTTGTTGCCATAGATGGACTTGCCTCCAGTACCGTTGTGGTTGGTGAAATCACCGCCCTGGCACATGAAGTTTGGAATGACGCGATGGAAACTCGATCCCTTGTAGCCGAAACCCTTCTCGCCGGTGCACAGGGCACGGAAGTTCTCGGCGGTCTTGGGCACGACATCGGAGCGCAGCTAAAATATGTGTACAAATAAAAAGGGGGGAAAAAGGAAGAAAAGAGAAAAACAAAACGTGTGATTAATTCAAATAGAATAAACATATTCAAATATGCGCAAACAATGACCGGAAAATTACCAAGTGTACACATATGTACATATATAGTCCAGCACATGTGTACACACTGGCACATGCACACAAACACACACACACACTCTTACATGCAGTCACAGGCATAAATAGCCATGCACATTAAACTAATTGCAACTCGACGAGCGAGAACGGGAGCGCATGATAAAAAGAGCGAGAGGGGTGTGGTACGCCCAGCGCCACCGGCTTGTGTCATGTCAATTTGTGTTTTTTAAAACTAAAATCTAGATTTAAAAAATAAAATTGACGTAATCCCATTACATCATCAAACAAATTCAATTCTTATTTTTTCTTTTCTTTTCATATTTACTTTTAAAAGTTCGTTCGTCAAAGTCAAACGGGTTTACTAAATTCTCGACACACATATACACGCACATGTACATCATACGGTATGTATGTACATATACACACACAGAATGCCGCCGCTTCTACTCGTTCAAATTGAGGTTATGTTTGTGTGTATTGATTTGTGTATGCGTACATACATGTGTACACACAAATGCCGGCATTATTTCCATTCTTCTTTTTGTACATCTTACGCGTGATATGAGAGCTTGATACTTAGTATATAATTAAACCAGCAACTAAAAATATAATCGCCGCACTTTAGTTGTGATATCTTAATGCTCCTAATTTATATACACACATATGTATGTACGTGTAGAAAGACAACACATTCAACACACACATACAGATATGTATACATATATGCATTTTTTCTCTACTTCACAAGTTTGCACCTACATACAGGCATACTAAGGTGGCGAAAAGGTAATTGCCACTTAAAACAAGTAGACAAATAAACGCACACATACATATGTAAATTAGACAATGGCCACTAAAATTTTTTTCTTTTCGTTTTTTTTTTTCAATTTTACCAATTCTTATGCACCGGAGAAACAGTATGCCGGAAAATAATCACGTGTCTAATCTAACTGGCGTACTATGGTACTTTTCCTCTCGCATATGTATGCACACACGTGTATACTATATGTACATATACATTTCGGTGAAAGCGCACATTTATGAAAATTTTAATTTTTAATTTAAAACTAGATAAAAAAGCCGGAAAAATAATTGAAAACTTACCTCCATGACAATTCTACCGACGGGCTCGCCATCGGCGGTCATATCAAAGAATACTCTTGGCAAAGTACTCATTTTTGCTCCGTTAGAATATTCGCGAACAAACTGAATTCCAAATTGCAACTGACCTCCGCTACTTCCACTTCGAGCTGGGGTTATAGATTTTTTAGGTAAAATGGCGGACCCAGCAAAGCGAAGTGCCGACGACTTGTGAATGTTGCGAATCAGAGTTGCACCGAGAAAGACCATCGCGTGTAAGTGTGCCCGAGTGAATGATGGAGCTGGTACTAAAATCGATGCTTCGATGAGTTAACATAATCGCGATACGCCGGGTAGAATTTTAAAAATCGATTTAAATTACATAAGAGCATGTTGTAAATTCACAAAATTTAATTAATTAAATCCTATGTTTAGCTTTGGACTACTAATAATTGAGTTCGTTGTAAAGCAGAAAAAAACGTGTTATCAATTTCACATGCATTCAAAAATACAGAGGGGTATTTCCATATAGCAATCGATTTCAACAACAAGACCATGTGTCCATTTGAAATAAATTGTACCATATGAACATAATTTTACATAAATGTGTTCATTTAGATACGAACATAAGCGCACTATTATTTTAAATTAAATTTGATTTTAAGTAGATTATACTTCGATTTATTTTTAACCACATAACCGCTAAATTTTGAAAATGATATGTGCGAATATCTTTTACATGTTTTTTCGTTTTTATCATATCATTTATTGTCACCTTTTTGTTCCTATACCCCTAAATGTTGATGCCTCGAATAAAAATAATGGTGTTCTTATTAGCGGAAATAAAATAAGGACTGCCCTTATAATATTGGGTTTTTAAGTTAGAGTTGTTTTGATACGGCTTTAATCGAGTTGACTACAATATTTCCCAGCGTGTTATCGTCTTCGACCAGGGCTGCAACATTGCTAAGTCCTGCTATCGTACTTATGGACAATCGAAACGATATCGATAATCATTTAATCGTTCAAGCTTAAATTTAAAATATAACCGTTGACTGATAAGAACACGTTACTTCAGTAAAGAAACACTTAAATTTATTTCAAATTGTTTTTATTTTATTTATAATTTTTCACTTAATACAAAAAATACTCTTAATTTCCTCTTTTCATATCCTTATTGATTTTCTTTCTTTTTTTTTGTTATATATTTTTTCTTGTTATGGTTTTAAATAAAAAAAAAATTTTAAAGCAAACAAAATGGCAACACGCGCCAGGGAGCCAAAAAAAAATTAGAAAAATAAAATACAAATGAATTAAAAAATTAATCAAAATAAGAACAACACAATTTCTTCAGGCTGAAAAGCTCCTCGCAAATTAAAAGAACATGATAAAAGAGAGGGAAATACTTGAAAGTCATGTAAAGTTAATATAAAAATGTATGTCAAATACATTATAGCTTTAATTTTTAAAAATATATAAACAGATAAAGATTTACACAAGCTGGCGTTCGATTAAATTGAAGTTCTGATTAAAATTACAAGTCAAATTACAAAAAAAAAAAAAATAAATTAAACAAAAAAATGCATAGCTTTTAGAGGAGGAAGGCAACGGTGGCTGCTTACAAAAAATACAATTGCTTGTTATCAACTCGCGTATCTATATAAAGTTATATAAATATATATGTCTGTACTCCATATAAGTATGTATGCATGCGTCTATACATGTACTATGTGTGTATTTGTATGTGTGTGTGTGTGTGTGTGTGTTGTCACTCAAAGTGTTCGCTGATTGTTGTAATTGTAGTTGTAAAAAGTTGTCACGGAAAAAAATAGGTTGAAATAATAAGAAACATACAATTACAATAATAGTAATAATAATAATAATAACTGTGCATGGCTCCTTTAAAAACTTTACTCCGAAATATCAATTGGAATGGATGTGGTAAACGTGGGCGTCTCCAGCTCCTCGTGCTTCTTCATTTTGAGACTCTGCAGGGATTGTGGGAAAAATAATTGATTAGAATCAGAAACTCCAGTGAGAAAAGATCAAAACTTTTACCTGTTGCAGCTTATAGTGATTGATGATATCCTGATCGGCTGGGCATGACTGTGTGAACGCGTCCAGCTGATACATGTGATACATGTAACGCCACAGCGCCGTCAAGTGGGTCTGAAAGGAAGAGAATCAGGGATTAGCAAGGGTTTCTTGGATGTTTTGTCTACAAAGTACAGGTCGGGGTACAGGGTCTTTCCCCACCCGTTCTACAGTCACATACCGGTATCTCAAAGTCGACAAAGTATTTGCCTGCCACTCGAATGTGCTGCAGACGTGGCATCAGTTCACAGTCAAAGCAGCACATGGTGTCACCGGTGAGGAAACGTGTATTCCGATTGGCCAAATGATCGTTGATCTTCCTGAGATGGGACAAAAGTGCCGTATTCTTAGCATCATCCTTCTTGACCAACATCAGTTTCAATTTTCCATAAAGATTCTCAATGAGCGTCTCCACCTCCTTGTCCTGCACGAAGAGATTATACCCACCGGGTATATTCTTCATGATATGCCTCTCAATCTTATCGTTCTCCAGAATGGCCAGACCACTATCAATCAATATTGGTGGATGTGTTGCCTCGAAATTCGTGCGGAAATCTGGTGGAGGTTTCTGCATATCCACTGTGGTCACCTTCAAGCTGATTGTCTTCAGCTCGGCCAGCAGATACAGGTCCATGAAGTACTCCTGGCAGAACAGACACGCGCCCTTGCGACGTCCATCGATGGTCGAGGCCTAAAAGAGAGAACAGCAAATATTTTTATTATTATTGAGGTCAAGTGACGATTTATGTAAGCAACTGGGTGTTTATCTACACTAAATGGTTTGTAATCAACGATCGCGTGTCTTTTCCAATAAATAAATCAAATGAAATTCAACAAATTGTACAAAAATACAGGTCACACTCATTATCAAAGACACTGACACGCAGACAGACACAGACACAGACACAATGAAACCCAAATCTACTGAATATTCATGTGTGCTCTTCAAACACACCTAGTAAATTCTTTTTACTTCTCGAAAGAAAAGAACATTTTTTATTTATTTCTTGTTTTCTTAAATTTACATAAAGATTATTTTCGTGCTATTCATTCTTTGAGGTGTCTACTGTAAATTTGATCATGTGACATCATCGTTAGCGTCGCGTGATGCATTGTTGACGTTCACGTTGACGCTGATATTGACGCATGGTATCGAAAAATGTATCGAAAAGTATTGGCGGTATGCCACGGCACAGGAAGTGCCATACTCCTGCCATACACACACACACACACACTACGGCAATAACAGACAGCCACGCCTGCGTGGCATTTGACCAGAAAATACAGCGTGTGATGTCATCATCTTTCAGCTCTTGCTATTGTTGGAATTGAGTTGTTGATTTACCGACAGCCGGCAAAAACAACACATTCACATGCACGCAAAAGCTGTACGTACGTGTATGTGTGTGTGTGAGTGTTAGATAAAAGCCTGCACTTGTAGTGTGTGTAACACAACTCCATTTACAGCGTACGTTGCTTACAAGGTTGCCAGCTGTCGCCTAAAATAGAAGTCTTGTAATAATCCACAACCAATCGCTGAAATGAGTAATTTTAATCGCAATCGTTTTGTACAGCAATTTCCCACTGTCAACAAGTAGTTATCGCTGGCAATCAGCTGTTTTAGCATTTAGGCATCGATTACACAGACAATTGTGTTTAATTTTCAAACAAGAGCATTAATTAACATGCGTGTATGTGTGTGTTTGAATTGCTAATAGCTTAATTACAATCAAATAATTAAATGCCAAATTCATGTACATACACATGTGCGCATGTATGTGTAACCGCGCCCCGCACCGCCCCTCATTAAACAACGAAGCATCGAAACGCGTCGTCACGGGTGCGTTGTCACTCAAAACATTTAACGCTTGAGCTTTAACGGTTTGTTTTTTATTGCGGGAGAAATAGTGTACACTGTACGTGTGCCTTGTCGAATTAGCAGCCAATGACATTAACTGATACACCAAATGACCTGATTACTTTTCCCAAGCAATTCTTCCAGAAAACATCACACACACACACACATCTGTGCATATGTATGTACTTGTTTCACTTGCATATGTGTGAATGGCAAAAAGCAATTACGTTTGCAATATAAATTGCAAAATAAAGTATTGTACAACGCGAGCATGAGCTGCGTCAAAGGTCAAAATGGCGCTGCAACCACGCGCTCTCTCTTCTCTACTTCTCCCTCTCTTTATCTGTTGCTCATTCCGCATTATCCTCTCACTGTCTATCTGTATTGCAATCGAGTTGAATGCAACTTGTAAAGCTGATTGCAATAGCCGAACAAAAATAGAAATGACGAATAAATTTATGACATATACGGCACTTAAAGCAAATGTCAAGAGGCAAACAATTTATTTATTTCATATTTGAAGACAATAAACATTAAGAAATTCGCCTTGCCAAAACGATCGCTGATCGTCAATAAAAAAATCGTTAATTTTTAAAACTACATTTCACTTAGATTGCAAATAAATCATTTACATATATATGTGTGTGTGTGTGTGTGTGTGTTGTTTGCCTGCTGGATAAGAATATGAAGAAGAAAAGCAAAAGTACAAATTAACTGGCAACTTGGCGTCATTTAAAGAAGTGAGACAGATCTATTCTCGGGTTTATCATCTCTCTCCCACCACTTGTTATCGTTTCATGCATGTATGCGAGTGTGAGTGTGTGTGTGTGTGTGTGTGTACGTCTATTCCTAGTTAGCAAAAACATCTCTGTTCGATTCGATTCCTCTTGATTTGTTGCTTTTGTTGTGTGTATAAGGGGCAACGTAATTAAACAGAAATAATAGTGAGATAAGATAAATAAAAAATAAAATACAAATTGTTAGCGACGATGGCAAAAACAACAAAAGTCAGAAATAAAAATGAAATGTTTGTTTGATGCTTATAAACACAGACACACATACATGCATATTGTATTTGTATGCATGTGTGATTGGGTTCAAGAGTGTGTTATTTTTGGAACCGGTTCGCTCGCGCAGACAGCTGCAGTGAGCAATATTTTTCGGCAACAGCATTATGACTTTGTTAGTTATGTACTGATACACACACACACATACACATATGTATATGCGACTGTGCTTTATGTTGGGGGCGGGCAGAGAGATGTCAACCTTGAAAGCTTTCTTGTCGCACGTCCAACCAACCGTACGCTTTATATTTCAACATACATATCTTATCAGAGAGCAGCGGAAGCAGAGCAAGCACACGGCTTCACCACGATGAAGTAATAGCCAAAAAAAATAATAATAATAAAATATAATCAAGAATGAAATGGAATGGGGAATGGTGGAAGGAGAGAACAGGAACGCGAGCTTGAAGAATGCTCGCTGGCTCGTATCTTGGCCTAAATTGGTAAATGGCTAATGGCTTTTTTGTTGTTGTTGTGTTTGCTAACATGCTCGTCTTCACATTCGTGTCTTATTAATATTATTTATGGCATGCTGAGAGAGCTTGTCAATTTTATTTCCAGAATTCTGACTTAATTGCTATTTTCGTTAACCACAAAAGTGTACACTTCAAAAATACACAGATAAAGATAAAGATACGGGTGTTAAGTAATTTCTATAATAAATTGTTTTCCAAATTGCGAAATGGTTTTATAAGGCACATAAACATGGCGCTGTTTTAATTTTTTTGTATTTTGGCGTGTACTTTTGGATTTGTCAATGAAAATGCATCCACACACGCCACCCGCAAACCAAAGCAGCATGAAGAGCAACAACAACAACATGAACAGAAAGAAACAAGAACAACAACAACAACAACAATAGCAATAGCATGACAAGCCTCTCTTGCGTGCTTTGCTTAAATGTCATGCTGGAGCGCACTGGAGATAGAGATGAACGCGTGAGATGATCGTGAGCATGTTGACGCATATGATTGATTGATTATATGTATTCAGTTCACGCGCAGAACCAATTATTTTTATCATCTCTAGCTGAGGCAGAAACAAAAAAAGCTCACACCTTAAATCTGCACTGATGAAAAAAATATCGATACATTTTCGATGCCAAATAAAGGCATTTTGAGGCTCGTCTGTATCAACATTGAGCGCAATTGTTGCCGTTGTTTTGTTTTGTTTTCATTTGTTGCTGTGTGTGTGTGTGTGTGGGCGATGACTGTGTGTTTGGGCCTTTGGCTTTGGCCAAGGAGGCGGAAAACTGCACACGAGAAAAACCTGTTTAGCGTTCAATGGTTGTGTTTTGTTAGTTTGTTGGACCTCGAACAGCGAACACACACAAACACATTTGTTGTTTTGTTTGTTCACCGCTTTGCGCAACGCAACGCAACACAGACACGACAAGCAGCAGCCAGTTGGAAGAGTGAATGCTGCTCTTGCCGCTGTTACTGCTTTCTTCAACCATGCAACATAATAACAACAAGCGAGCGCAATGTATTTGGGCGCAAAACCAAATTGAACTTTCACTTTTTGCTTAAACGCTTTATTTGTACATTAACATTATATTGTTGTTTTCCTTTTGATTACAAATGGCAAATGTATAGATGTATGGAGGCACATATACATGTACATGTGTTTCCTTGTATTGGTATGCATTATGTCAAAGACGCTGACGCTGAAGCTTCTGCTAACCATTGAGAAAGGAGTGCACTAAGTTCAACAGGTGCCCGTTTGGCAGCCATGTTTCACTTTCTCTCACTGCTCGTTACAAGCAGCAACAACTCCAACAGGAAGAGCACAGGAGGGAAAGAGAGCGGGTGACAACTGAATTGCAGTTAGAGTTATACGATGAGCTGCATTAGTCATACTTTTATGTACATAGGGTGCGGCACACACACACACACACACACATACACATGCAAGAAATGGAGTACGAGGCGTGGGTGTTAGAGGAGTGGAGCATAAGGCCCTAATAATGATTGTCGTTTTAGTAATAAAATCAACAATGGATCTTGGCTCATGCCGCTGTGCAAAGACAATTACTTGGGCAAACAAACTTTTCGATTTTTTCTTCAAGTACATTTGTCATTTTGAGTTGTTGCATGACGTAGGCGTCCCCAAAGATATGTATTTAGAAATCAGACGATGGAAACGTGTGTGTTGTCAGCCAATTGGCGCTATGAAATGTGATTAAGTTGCTGTCAGATAAGAAGTGATTAACTAACTGATGAACAACAAAAAGAAAATGCAAGAATGCCTCAAGTATTCAGCTGCCAATATAAATGTAAATTTCAACACAAACACATACAGGGGGAAGTAAGTGTGAATTGCAAATGCGCTTGTATGTGTGAGTTGGACAAGAACTTAAAGAGAGAGACTAAAACCAGTTTCTACGATGCTAAAGCTTAGAAACAACAACAATGAGTAACACGAAGAAGAACACACTGCCGACTGAGAGCAGAGCCAATACAAAAGGGGGAGGCAGAGAAACAAAGATGATGAATAAATAATACAACAAAAAATTACTATGAAAACTGAACATAATGAATACGTTTTATATTTCATGTGACACAGTCGTAGACAAGCAAAAAAGGTGTGAAAAGAGGAAGAAAGTGTGTGACTGTCTTTGCATGTGTGTGAGTGTGTGTGTTTGTAAGTGCAGCAGCATTTTCACTTTATTGCAGCGGTGCAAAATTTGCAAAGCGCGCATAAAGAAATTTAATGATCAGAAACACACACACACACACACACACACTTCCCGTGCTGTATGTGTGTAGGTGTATTTTGCAAGTGTTTAGTTAAATAAACCCACCTTAATGATCAATTCGATCTCGGGCACATCAAATTTACTGGTGCCGTTCGTCGTCTCCTGCTGCGCTTGTGTTTCAACATCGGCGGCTGACATGTTAAATTTTTTTTAAAGGCTTTTGCAAAGCAATAGTTCTCAGGTTTACAAATGTTACGCTGTTTCTCTCTTATGTTTTTTTTGTTGTTTGCGTTATCGTTGGCCGCGTGACGTGCGTACGTGTTTTTCTTTAGCACTATTTGTAGTGCTAATTTATTTCGCTAATATTCACACACACGAAAACAGAACACAATTTTAAAAATGCACTGTACTTTAGCACGCCTTGTACTAAATATGTAAAATGTGTATTAAAAAAAATTACGTTTGCCTCCGTTGCAAGCGATTGCGGTGTGTGCTGCCTGTTTGATATGGTTACAGTGTGAAATAGTTTCCGATTCTTCGTACAGTGGGACTTTGATATCGTTTTGGGTATCGATACTTTAGCGCATCGATAAATGCCAAAAGTCTACGGCTACGGTCACACAGCTCACGTCGAAATTTTCGATATTGAAATTTATAGCAACAATGTCACTAGCCGAACCCTATCGATAGTTACCAACGATAACGCAACTTCAATTTATCATATATATCGATAAGTTGTGCAGCATTTGCGTAGAAAAATAAAGTGATAAAACGTTCAAAAAATTCAGTAGTAATTATTGTTAACTATTGACTTGCGCGCCAACAACGACAAATCACAGTATTAACAAAAGCAAAAAAATAAACACTAATAATAATAACTGTGTTCCCTGTGCGTATTGTTTGTGTATCAAAATTGTGCTTTGTTCTGTGGAAACAGTGACTGTGTGCCTGACTGTGTGTTAGAGCGAGTGTGTGAGTGAGTGTGTGTGCGTGCGTGTGCATCTGTGCGCGTGCCGTAACGTGAAATGGCAAAGAAAACGTACGATTTATTGTTTAAACTCTTATTAATTGGAGATTCGGGCGTTGGAAAGACCTGTATACTCTTTCGATTCTCGGATGATGCCTTTACATCCACATTTATATCAACTATAGGTAAGCAAATGGCGCATCACACTGTCTTCACACTCGCATATATACATGTGTACATGCATACACAATACCTACAGCATTCCTATATATGTGCGTGTGATCATGTGCATGTATTTAGTTGCCTGCATGAGCGTATGTATTGAGTACATACGCTGTAAGCGGCATTGTCCATGTGTTGTTGTTGTAGGCGGCACCCAAAAACAACAAGGACACGGCCACTTGTATGCAACGATAGGGCGTGGCAGCGTCTTATAACATGGAACTTTAAACAAACTCACAACATTTGGATATGTATGTGTGTGTTTGCTTAAGTGCCCATGGCCTTTACTTGGTTTATTGCGCCGGATTTGATAGCCTTTGGACTTGGGAGCTGTCATCGAGTTGCCCGCATTAATCGCATTATAACTTGTTGTTTTTGTTGTTGCTGAGCTGGTTAACCGCTAAATAAGTGCTTTTCATTGAAAACAAGCGGTTAGTTGGTTAACTAAATAAATTATTGTGACGCATATATCCAAGTAAATGTGTATGCATGTGTGTTATGATTCACACACCAGCACACACATACGCACACAAAATGGGTTGACTAACTAAATTAAAGTTGTTATCAATATGGCATGATAAACGATAATGAGAAGTCACAATACAATGTGACGTCATTGTTTGATTTCGATAAATTAAGCTAATCGAGTTGTTGTTGTTGTTGTTATTGTTGCAGGAATTGATTTCAAAATCAAAACAGTCGAACTCATGGGCAAAAAAATCAAACTACAAATATGGGACACTGCCGGCCAAGAGAGATTTCACACAATTACCACGTCCTATTACCGTGGCGCGATGGGCATAATGCTCGTCTATGACATAACGAATGAGAAAAGTTTCGAGAATATAGTCAAATGGTTACGGAATATAGACGAGGTGAGTTTCCCCCTCCTTTAAATTCATTAAACGTTTACTCACTCTCTCTCTCTCGATCTCTTTCTGCAGCATGCAAATGAGGATGTGGAAAAGATGATATTGGGCAACAAGTGCGATATGACGGACAAGCGGGTGGTGAGCAAAGAGCGCGGAGAGGCGGTAAGAAACACAAACAAAGAAATATAAATTTACTCTCTCTAACCATTTATCTTTCTCTCTTTCTCTCTCTGTGCGTCTTTTCCACTCTGATAGATTGCTCGTGAGCATGGAATACGTTTTATGGAAACATCCGCCAAATCAAACACAAACATTGAGAATGCATTTTGTGAGCTTGCCGAGGCCATATTAGATAAAACATCTGGACGCGAATCGGCCGAGAATCCCGAACGTGTGGTCATCGATCGCGGCAATAGCGACAAGGCGCCGGGCTATAATAAGTGTTGTGCGTAATGGGGTTATGACACTTGTTAGTTTAACGTTCCGCGGTTGGTTTTGTGATCTACATACATACATACATACATAAAAACTACTTACATACATACAAAATGCATAATGCGTACATCTTTATATATATATATATATGTAACAAACTTGGCAAAACCGAGTGCTTTTTTTTGCGTGTGTTTCTTTTGTAATGTTTTTTTTTTTTTTTAATATTTTCTGTGGCGATCGTCGCTTAATATTTTAAAGAAATTGCATTTCCTACTAGGTGGCAACACTGTCCTAACTGCAACTGCAAACAAATGTTTCGTGTTCTGTTTGCTGTCTCGTTCTAATACATGACAATTGCTATGCTGCAAACGAAAACAAAGAGGGATGTAACAAGTGTCATAATCCTGTACAGGGGCGGGGCAACAGAAACAGCTTAATCAAATTTAGAGAAAAAACACACACACTTGTATGCAAACACAGGCGCAGAGATGCAAAGCAGAAAGAACCTACCTAAAGTTTATATTATATATATACATAAATTGTATAATGTGTAATTTGGAGTAACTTTACAACAACAAAAATAAGAACAACAAAGTCAATAGCATACAATACATACGACTATACATATATGTATGTGTGTTAGTAAAAACGCACAACAACCGAAATTAAACATAACCGAAGGAAAGCAAAGCAAAGTGTAAAAAATACGTGGAACTATGAACAGCAACAACAATTAGAACTAAATCAAAAGCGGATTTTTGTTTTGTTTTTGTTGCTTGGTGGCGTGTGGAACCGACGGAACTGAAACTAAATCGAAACGATTGACAAACTGAAACGGACGAACACAGACGCACACACATGCAAATTACTCAAACACAAACGCACTCACATGCAAGTGAAGTGTATTTGTATTTAAAAGAAAAAGAAAAACAAAAGCAAATAGAAAAAAAAAGATTAAGAAAATATCAACTATTTATGTATGTATGCATGTACGAGTGTGTATCGTTTTTAAATCTCACTTGAGAACTGTAATTGTAACAAATGTTTTTCTAATGCAAACTTTTTAAAGATATACCCCTTAAAAAAAAAGAAATCCTTATACACACACACACACACACAGACAGAATCACACACAGCCATACCAACATAAAGAGCACGCATTTTTGCTAATGATTTGAGTTTCTTTTTGCCCTTTTGTTGTTGGTATTTCCCTTGATTCGCGTACATATAAATTATCGTTAGTTAGCTTAGCTTACAACTCGCTTTTTGTTTTGTTATTGCCAAAAAAGATAAAGAAACGGACTATATATAAAAGAGAGCAAATTAAGTATGTAACAAGAAAATAAGGAATTTGAAAGAAGAGCCGAGCTTTGGAGCTTCTGATGCGTTTATCGATAAAAACACCGGCTATCGATAACTTGATATCGTACTATATGTTTAACGTAATTATGTTAAAACCCTAAACAACAGCAAACTGAACAACAAAAATTGCAAAACGATAACAAAAACAATTGGCCAAAAGGAACAAGCAACAACTTTTAAGCCTTTGGCCTAGTTGAGCCTACCATAAAAATACTAATATTTGCTGTTGTTTAGGATTTAAACATAATTTGTATTTTTTTTGTCTTCGTTCGTAATACTTATTATTTGTTAATGTATATGGATTTAGCGTAGTTGTCCAAACCAAATGATTTAATGATTAAATATAAAGAGCAATTTAAAGCGTCATCTAATCCAATAAAACAATAAACAAACAAACTTCAAATTTTTTTTACAAAAACAGCCATTTTGTGTGTGTGTGTGTGTCTGGTGTGTGCGGGAGTGTAAGAGAGTCAGTGAGAGAGAGAGAGAGAGAGAGAGATAGCGTGGGTTATGAGTGAGTGAGATAGTTGAGTTTAGTCGCTGGAATGCACACAGACACCTGCTATCCAGGTGGACTTCAGTCGCAATTTATCATCTAACATTATAAAATCCGCATCGGTATCAAAGTTCAGAGTTCCCTTCTGATTCTCGATGCCCAAACACTTGGCTGGATGTAGTGTAGCCGCCTCGATCGCATACACCTGGGAGCATTCTGCAAGAAAAAGGAAAATTATGGAAATATAGGAAAGTTATGCTCCGAGTGAGTCCAAAAATTACAGAAGCCTAGAGTAATTTACCTGTGGCATAATGAAAGATGCGGACACAATCGTCCATGGGAGCGATGCTGCCGCAGAGAGTCATAGTGCCGTCTATAAATGCTTTGCCATGTTGCACCTTAAGCGGCAGCTGTCCAATGTGATGGACACCGTCCTCCAGGCCCAGGGCCGAAATAGCATCCGTTACTAAAATGAGTCCCTTTTGATGGGTTCGATATGCGATACGCAGAGCCGCCGGATGTGTGTGCACACCATCGGCAATAATGCCAAAGTACATGGTCTTGCCCTCAGGTATGGCATCGGATGCGAGTAGACCAACCAGACCGGGATCTCGGTGATGGAATGGTAGCATGGCATTGAACAGATGAGTGATCAGTGATGCGCCATGCTGAACGGCACGTTCGCCATCGCCCAAAGTGCCCATGGAGTGACCCAGGGCGACTGTGATGCCCTCATCGACCAGTTCCCGTATCACATTTGTGTCCTTCACTTGCTCCGGTGCCAGCGTAATGATCTTGATGCGATCCAGGGAGCCATAAGTTTCGCGCACTGTGCGAATACCCTGTAAAAGTGGAAGGTTTTAGGTTTTTAGTAGATTTAGCTTATTCACCACAGAAGTGATTTCAATGTGGTGAATTTAGATGAATGGCGAATGTTGTTGTCAACTTGTTAAGATAACACCACATGGTGAATTTGCTATAAATACGATGTAATCACGAGATTTCTTTTTCACCAGCGTGAAAACAGCACTCAAAGTCGATGTGGTGAATATATCAACAAGTTTAGGATGTCACTACGCTTCTTTCTCTCTCTTCCTTACATTGGTCACGGTCTGTATGCAATTCTCCGGATGAGCGCCCTTTTTTAGCGGATTTATGAACGGACCTTCGACGTGTACGCCTAGAATTCCGGCACCGCCCTCGACTGATAGCGGAATGCGTGGCAATATGGTGTGATAGCTGTCATTGGGTGAAGTCACAAGCGTGGGACAGAATGAGGTGACGCCACTTTTGACCAGACCCCGGGCCACCTTTGCCACACCCTCCTCGGTGGTGTTCTTGTCATAGGAGAAGTCGACACCAAAGCCGCCTGTAGAGAATGTATAGAGGCTATGAGTGGTGAAATACAGTTAAAAAATGTGTGGTGAATAGCTGGAATTGCTTTCCGATAAGTGAACAGTTCACCACAGTGCAAGGCAGAGTGTCTCTCTCTCTTGCTCTCTTCTGTTGTTTACACGCTTGCAAATTCCGATACACGATTACGATTGTTTACGATCCAGCGATAAGATTAAAGCGCAGATTATGCGTAATCGTGTTTGGCATTATTTTGTTTGTTTAACTGGGACAAATTATGTGTTGCTGTGACCTTCGCTATTGATTGAAAGCGAAAACTAAACTATTTATGAGATTGGGTATGTGTGCGTGTGTGTGTACGTGAGGGCGTTGAACCGCTGTGTGTGTGCGTGTGTTTCATTACCGTTGATTTGTATATCAATGTAGCCGGGAGCGATGATGGCATTGTCACAATCAATGCGACGATGAGCCTTGACCTGTTCATCAAAGAAAACTGGCTCCGGATTAATAATCTTGCCATTACGCACCCACAGATCGTCCTGGATGAGCTGATGATCGCGCACCAGACGACAATTGACAAACTGCAGCAGTTGATCCTTCTCCATAGTTAGGCAGTCAAGGAAATCTCCAAGCGAATAATACACGTCTTTAAATATTCGTTGTTAATATAGGACTTGAACGACGCCCGCGTCGCTGTTGTCGCTGTTTGAGACCAAAAAGCAAATGCTCGTAAAGTTGCTGCTGTTTTCATCTAAATAAGCAACGACAGTTGACAGCAAAATGGTACGTTGTTCATTCAAACCACAGGCAAAACGTAGTTAAGCTATCAGCGTTGAAAGCTAAAGCAAAGGCAATTTGTTTGCTAGCATTTTTTTGCTATTTCCATGTGAAATTCTGTTGAAATTCATTTCATTTTGAAATCAGCTGTTGACATTGGTCGAGCAGCGTACATTTTATAAATAAGCAACAGTTGTTATCGTGCCGTTATCGATAAGCAGCGCTGTCCACTTGTTTTGTGCGTCACATAGCTGCAAGCAATTGACAGGCTGACAACTTGATAGCTATTTATCGAGTTGCATGCTATCGAACACACCAAGTTTGAATTTAAATTCAAACATTAAATGCATTTGATTTGAAATAACTATTTGAAATAATCGCAAGAATTTGTTTGTGTGCTTTGTGGTAATTAGCAACTTTACTTATCAGCTTCTCATTGTTTTAAAGTGCCTTTGTTATCGTCCACTTTGCGGTTATGTGAAAAATTCATTTCTCTTTTATTTGCTCGCAAATTACCGCGATAAGCGGCGTATAAAACTTGGTCAGCCAGTGCGTACATACATATAAACGATTTAAATGACAAAGAAATTATTTGTACATCAACCGTTGCTGGCAGCGATAAGATGGCGACCACTATGAAAAAATTAATACGACCAAGGCTTACGCTCTCTTGCTCTCTGACTCTCTTTGTCTTTGTGCCACTAACTACCTCTCGCTTCCACTCGCTGCCTTGATTGTGATTATCTTTGTGGGCCGTCGAGAAGTTTGCAGCTGCAGTGGCAATTTGCTCAGCACCGCAGCCGCACATTGTTTGTTATCTCTTTCAGTTGTTCGTGTACTTTGCTGGCAAAAGTTTGCTCAGCGATACCATAAGGTACCGGTAGGGGTAGAGGTAGGGGTAGGGCCAGGGTTAGGGGCATTGGAATGCAAGCGTAAATTGCGTTCCATTGCCATTTGGCATGCACTCATTTTGGATTATCTGCACTGGCACTTAATAAACTTAATGACTCTCGAAGCCTTTTTGCCTTTTCCAAATTTAGCTTGAGAATCTTTGCCTAAAAGCACTCAATTCCTCACCTACCCCCACTTGCCCCCTCCGCCTTCATGCACTCAATCACAATCATTCACTGATAAGCAGTTTCTTCTTCGTCTTCTTCTCCTTCTTTTCCTTTGCACTTCATTCGCAATTGAGTTGAAGTGGACACAAGTCCCAAACTAAGTTATGGTCCCCCACCCAATAATAAAAAAAAAACATATTTCCCTTAAATCCCGTTGTCATGGAAACCCCTTTGATGCTTAGGAAAATTGTGTGGGCCGAAAGAAAATAAAAATAACACCGACAGCAGCAACTGAACTGCATTAAACTTATAATTAGTTGACTCTTTTTACACTTTTTTACCTTTAAAATCAAAAAATAGCTCCGAAAAGTATGCTGTTAAAATTTGTGTCTGGATGGTGCTGCTCTTTTGACTTATAAAGAGCTAAATTAAGTAGATTAAATATTATTTAAAAATCTAGATATAATTTGATTGAAATAAAACAAAACGGTAAAATAAGTTGCTTAAAATATTTAGAAAAATTTGTTTGCATAAAAACCATTGTTAGACCACGTAATCAAAAAGTGTCCTGGAATGTCTGTCCGTATAAACAACTGGATCTCGGGCACCATAAGAGCTAGAGCCACCAAATTTGGCATGAAAGGCCGTCTATGCGTCAGACAGATCAAGCGTATTTTAAAGGGTTAAAAACTATTTTTATAACACCATAAGTTGGAAAGGACTAGAGCTATCGTGATCAAAGTCACTCATTATGTATCTTTTACAGCCAGCTCGATTGACTGTGGTCTTTCTTGCTTCTTTCAGATTATTTTCACTAATATTTTGAGAAAAGCGCATTGAAAACTATCCAAATTAAATAAATTGTTCATATTTATAATGATTAGTTGATCTCTTTTAGCTGTCAAGCTATTTAAGCTCATAATATGCTGGCAGCACTGATTCCAAAGGGTTTAATTACATTTTTATTAAGTATCAGAAGGTTACTTAGTACCTACAGTATACCATACACATATATATATATTTCTATACCCCACTTTTGGCCCAATTTGTTCTATTTTTGAACCTGCCAGCTCAAGTTGAATGCATTTTTTAAATGCCATTGAAATAAAAATCTTTCTTTAGAAATTTGCTTTATACCCTATGCCATATGCCTTTCACCCTTATGCCTGCTTTATATAATATTTATAAATACTTTTGTTTTAACAATTTGCTTACAGTTTCCATCTGTCGATAGAATGCAAAGTTTTTGTTTTTATTTGTTGGGGATTTAGAAAATCTTTTGATTTGTTCATTTAATTGGAACATTTTAAAGTGCTGCATTTTTAAAATTTTTGCTTTTCAAAATCGAAATAGACACAATCCTTGTTTGCACTCGAACCACAATTATTTGAAATTTGTAAATACCCTGTAGAAAGAGGTATATGTGTGGAAGCAGGTAGTTGGTGGCTTTTAATACATTTTGTGTGTTTTTTTTTTTGAAAAGAAATAAATAAATATTTTAATATGTAAATTATTTTAGGTTTAAAACCAACAAAATTTATTTAATCTTTCTATTAATCCTTTAGCTGCAGCTTTTAGCTGTTTCTTCTAATTGATTTTTAATTTTTAAAGCTAAGAATTTATTGAAACCGGAGTTTTTATTGTTGCTCAATTGATTCATGTTTAAAATAATTAAATTTTAGACTTAAAGAATTTGTTAACTTTAACTACTTTTTTACTATTTAGCTTTTTTTTAGAACAGCCTGAAACTTAAATGTTGCTCTAAAAGTTAAAAAATTTAGGCTTTTGTGTGCTTAAAGTTAAAAATAAATTAAATGTTTTAAAAGCATTATTTTTAAAACAAACTCTATGATTAATACCACTTAAAAATAATTGTATAAATAAAAAACAATTTATAATATTTTTTTATTTTTTTTTTTATAGGTAATCAAATTTTTTTTATTAATTGGTAAATCATAAACTAACAATCAGCTGCATATCTAGGGTATGCGCTAGTCGTGCTTGCCAACTAGAGTAACTAATGTAGTTTGCTTTGTTTTGTTATTGTTGTTGTTATTGCTGCTGAACATGTAGTTGCATATTATTTATTTACGCCTTTTTCAGCATGACTAGACAAACGGGCAAGCGAGTGAGAGTGAGACAGAGATAGAGATAGAGAGTGGGAGTGAAAGTGGGAGGAAGACTAAGGAAGAGTGGACAAGTGGAAGCTTTGTATAACGGCATTTTTTGGTTTGTTTGGTGCTTTTGTGCGATCCTGGCTACCACATGTTGCACTGCAAAATGATTGTGGTGCTGGGTTGCATTGCAAAATGTTTTATTGCCAGCAACACTGACAACAACACAACTTGTGGTAAGTAGCAGCGGGTGGTCTCGGGATCAGCAGCAGAGCCGCACCACAGCCTCTGTGGACAGCAGGTAGTACACTACCAGCCCCACTGCCACACCCCTCCGCTCTACCATTTGTGGATCTAGCAAGCTAAAGTCTCATCCTTGCATGTGGATTCTGAATTGTGCCATGTTTTGTGGCTTGTTGGAATGCCACTACATTTTATTATGGCTAAACACGCATTCATTATGCCTTCCACGTGGTGTTTTTGGTGTGAGTTGCCGCAGTCTGGCAACCTCGCACATGCACTGCAAGGCTGCAAGAATGGCAGCTTGTTATGCTAGTGAAAAGACGGAATGGTGGAATGGCAGACAGTGCAACAACAGCAATTGCGTTGCTGGCGTGACGTGTTTCGCTTGCAGGCGTCACATTTATCGATAGTCGATATCATTTTCATTGGCTAGTGTCACCTCTAATGCTTAAACTGAGTATGTGTTCATTTAAATTAAATAAGTTACTTAAGATGGTATAGTTAAGCATAAAAATGCAGTGATTCTTTTATAATAGCGAGTAAGAAGGACTACAGTCGAGCGAGCCTACTGTAAAACACCCTGTACTCAAATTTCCAACGATTTGCTCTATGGCAGCTAATGAATATAAACGACCAATCCGTATTTAACTTTAGGGGAGAAAGTAATAGTATCATACACTTAGTGTGTAAATTTGGGCCCCATAGCTCCAGTCCTTACCAAGTTATGGGTTTAAAAAAATAGTATCTTACCATTTGAAATAAACTTGATCTGTCTGACGCATAGACGGACTTTCATACCACATTTGGTGGCTCTAGCTCATATGGTTCCCGAGATCTAGGTGATTATTATGACTGCGGGACGAACAGATCGACTCGTCTACTGATCAAGACTATATATACTTTAAAAGGTCAGAAATGCCTCTTTGTTCCTGTTACGCACGTTTTTTTACAGACAAGGCTAATAGACCACTGTATAATTTTTGAGTATAGGGACTAATTATATTAAAAGTTAACTAAAATTAAAGTCTGTTTTAAATTAACATAAAATTAGTTCCCCATCTCTAGCAAAATCACGCACACATCTCTAGGCAGTGTCAGAGTTTAACTGAGCGAATACGTGGCTCATTTGGCGCTCGACTAATCGCAAATAACGCACATCGATTAAGGCCACATCAAATGAGTTGGCTAAAATAGGAAATGCCAAGAAATACAAACAGACTGAGAAACAAAGAATCGAAGGCATGAACAGATAGAGTGGCAGGGGGGGGCGGAGTGTGGAGGGGAAGTGAATCAGAAATAGAAACAGAAAGAGAAACAGAAACAATTAGCACGGTCAGAACATAATTGGCGTGCAGTTAGGACTCTGATTAAAGAAGCAATCATAAAATTAAGACCCATAATCCTCTGAGCAATTTGAGCACACGCATCACAATTGTGGGGCATGCCAGAGGAGGGGCAGGGGAGGGGAAAGACAGGGATTCGAATCGGAAAAATACAAAAGTGAATCAGAAACAGAAACAGAAGCTGAAGCTGTTCAGCAGCTAAATGCGACTAATAACCAACAGGAACAACAACTAGAGAAACAACTGAGACACAGACTCCCTTTGGCTGTAAATGAACGACTTGTAGCTACCCTATAAAATACAGTGTAAATTGTTTTTAAATCAAGTTTTTTGCTTAAACACAGAAAACACTTTTAGACTAAAACAAACAAATAAATTAAATAAATAATTAAAAAACTAAATTAAGTAAATTAATTAAAAATGTAGCTTAAATAATTTTCAAGTCAGCAAAAAAAAATAATTTTATTTTTGCCTCACTTTGTAATGAGATACCCTTTCTTTTTTTAACATTTCGTTGACCTTAGGGCATTAAAATCACTTTACTCGCTTTCGTTTCCAACACATACAAATGCCATAATGGTGTGTCTGTCCCTCTCTGTGTGTGTGAGTGAGTGTGTGTGCACACACAAGTGTATTTTGGAGCGTGATCTTTATTGGTCAGGCCAAGAGAATTGCGGAACTGGACTCATTGCGTACGTGCGTCGATTTTTAGCGCCAACAACAAGGCTTAAAGGCATGAGTTAAGCCATAGTGATAGACTGCAACATACCCTATATAAACAATTAGCTAGGCAGGCCAATTGTCTGTTGTATTGTAACATAAAACTTTATTTGTTTAGAACTCTCCTTTCTCACCGATTTAGTTAGGCAGTGCTTGTTGTTGCTCCTTTAGATTTACAGGGTATCCCCATGAAATCCTAATGAGCCAGCAGCAGCAGCAATTGTCGATTGCTTGAAAATTATTTTAAGCCCTGTAAAAAAATAAATTTATTTAAAAAAAATTTATAAATGGTTAAAAACAGTTGTAATTTGAAAAACCAATAAAAAAAATTTTAAAAATAGTTTAAAAAACACACCTCATTAAATTAAAATTAGTTTGAATACTGAAACATTTATTTTTTATTTTTTTTTTAATATTTAAGCAAAATACTAGCAGTGGATTCTATTAAAGTTCATAAGTACAGGGTCTATAACAGTCGCTTTGTATGACATATTAACTCTTCAGCTGCTACAGAAAATAATGGAAATTGAAAACAATTAAAGTTAATCATTCCTAGACACTTTAAAATAAAAAAAAATTTGCAAACCTAAAAAAAAAACACAAAAAATTGAAGCTTTTAAAAATGTTTTCTTACAATTTGTGCAAAGTATGTGAGTCAGGTGTGTGTGTGTTTGTGTGTGTGTGTGTGTGTGTGTGTGTGTGTGTGTGTGTTTGGCATACGCTTTACAACTACTCCACATGCAAGCAAAGAAATGTCAAAATTCAATTTAATGCTGCCATCGCGAAAATCTGTCAGCTTGCAGCACAAATAATGTCAAAGCCACACATACTAAACACACTCACACACATGTGCTTACAAAGCAGTGCACACACAGACACACTCACACTCACAGTGACGAAGAGCGGGAGAGTGGGAGAGAGAAGCAAACGCTTTGCATTGGTTGCGTCTGTCAGCGGCAATTGTGGCTGATTTGCGCTTTTTCTTGCTGGCAACTTTAACTAAAGAGCGGAAAGTGCGGGGAAGAGAGAGTGAGAGAGCAAAGTGTTGAAAGAGTATGGCTGGGGAAGGGTAAGAGGGAAGGTGCTGGCGAGGTGACAGAAGGTAAAGGCAAAATAGATAAGCAGAAAATGATAAACGCAGCGAATGCAAAGTTGTCACACAACATTTGAAAAGCATTTGATAAACGAACACAGCACAGCCTCTTGCTCTCTCTCTCTCTTTTTCGCATGCTCAGATTGCCGCCCACTAAGTGGCAGTGTTGCCAGATCTGGCTGTGCTAAAGTAGCCATTTTAAAACAACTTTGCTGCTAGAAATAGCTAAACAAAGCCAGCTGCCATACTGTTACCTTAATAAGTGTTATTTATATTTATTTAATAATTATTTTAAAAGATTATTTACATAAAAAACAAAATTTCTAAAGTCAAGTAGCTATTTCTAGCTTTTAATTAGCTAAAATGCGCATGCTGCCAAGTGTGCCTTTGAAACTACGTTCGATTGCTTCTGTCGTTGACAAGTCAAATGATTTTTACACAGAGACTTTAAGCAAACACACACACAGACAAATATAGTTCACAAAATTGTTATAGATAAAATCGAATTTAAAATTTGTTTGTCGCATAAATTTTCAACATTAAATTTGCCAATATGGAGATGGAAGAATTGGAAGCCGCTGTCTTTGATCCCCAGCCGGAGAAGATATATACAATTTTCTCACCCTCTGGTCGACTTTATCAGGTGGAATACGCACAGGAGGCAATTAAGGGAGTGGACTTTACGTCGGTGGGATTGAAGGGTATCGATTGTGCCGTTGTGGTCACACAGTGTAAGAATCACCCAAATGTTGTGCCCGAGACAACAACACAATTGTTTGAGATTATCGATGAGATCGGTTGCTGTATGACCGGCAGGATTTCCGATTCCCGTTGTCAGGTGGACAAAGCACGTATCGAAGCCATGCGGTTCTATGATAAATATGATTTTGATATTTCTGCTGATGTTTTATCGAGTCGTGTTGCTGATCTTAGCCAAATTGCCACACAACACGCCGATTTGCGTCCATTGGCTTGCAACATGATCCTCATCGAATACGATGCGGAGCTGGGACCTTTGGTCTATATGAGCGATCCTAGTGGAAATTCGTGCGGTTATCGTGCCGTTGCTTGCGGTGCTAAAGAAAAAGAAGTCACTGCGTATTTATTAAAAAATTACATTTCAGATTTATCGGAAATGGAGGTCATTAAATTGGCCATGAGGTGTATGAGAATAACATTTAATAAGCAACTACAGGCCGCTGACATTGAAGTTGGCATGGTGACCAAAGCAAATCCATTCTTTCACATTATGGACGATATCGATAAACAATATTTTATCCACAAAATTGACCAAGATATGGAAGTTGATGAATAGCTCAGTTGAAAAGAGGAAATAAATATCATTCTAATTATTTTAGTACTGGTTTTCTGTGGGCGCAGGAGGCGTGGTATTCCGCTCCTTTGCTATTAATTTCCAATGCTTAGTTGTATTTCAAATAGTTTAAATACGCGTAGTTTAATACAAACATAATCATTGCATACTTTTCAGCTGCTTGTAAAACAAAACCAGCTAAAAAGCCGTTGCATACTTTCAGGGCTTGAGTTAAATGCAAATATTCCCATTAATAGATTTGTAAGTGGCATGGCAACTACTTCCATTTAAAGACATACAAATTTAATTTAAATTAAATTTGAACAAATTTCTCTGGCAAGTGAAGTCGATTAAAATAGGTGTCTTTTATATGTTTAATATAGCAAATTTTTCTAATAAATATAGAAATATTTGCTGTCTGCTTAAAATCAAAGATTTTTGGCTTTAATGCTTTAATGCTTGGTGCCCACAGTGCTGAATAATGTGCTGGAATTTCAGCAGTTTTTGCTGCTCAACGCTTTGCTTGTTAACAAAGTGCGTGTGTGTGTGCGAGATTGGTGCGTGTGGCACAAGTCAGAAAGGCAGCAGGGGTATAAGTGCGTAAGGAGTGGCAAGCGCTTGGTAGAATAAGGGAGAGGGGCTGTGGTAAGGCGTTCTCCTTACGCTGTTTATTTGGCTGTTATGAGCTGAAATCCGAGTGTTTTGACTTTCTGAATTAGCTATTGTGATAACATTTATGTGCGAGTGTGGGTGTGTGATTGGTGTGTGATTGGTGTGAGTGTGTGTGTAAAGTTGTGTGCTTCATCGCACTTAATTGGGCAAACGATTGCCTGACTTGCTTACAAATGCGAGTCGGAAAATGGGCGACAGACTAAGAGGAAAATCCGAAGAGCAAAAACAAGAGGCACGCACACACACACACACACACACACACACACACACACATGCTGGCGATAAATAATTTTAAAAAGCGACCCCCTTTTTTGCATCCCTCTGCCCCTACGCCCCTGCGTCTATTTAATATACCGCGACGCATCAGTTTTAATATTGTTACGAATTTTATTTAAACGCATAAAAATTTATAAACGTTTATGACAAGCATGCAAGCACTGCCACGCCCAAAACACACGAGTACTCCCCCATTTTTTTTCTGTGTGTCAACCATTTTCATTAATAATTTTTGCTTTTGTTTTTGGCATTTGTCGGCGGTTTTGGGCGACTGCTCAAATAAAATTTATTGTTTCTGATATTTCTTTAGTCATTATTATTACGTATATTTATTATTTATTATATATTATTTATTTATTAATTTGTTTTGCATGCGGATTATGCGGGACTTGTCACACACACACAAATTCACGCACTGGCACACACACAAACACACACCCGCATGCATTGCACTGTGGCACAAAAGCTAGCAATAAATATTTTAATTTATGCTTAAAAATATGAGCTTATATGAACTACCTATTGTAGTGCTACAAATTGTGTTAATTTCTACCTGGAAAAAACAATTTTAAAATTTATTTAAATTTAGCTAAAAAACATTAAACAAATCAAAGTCGATTTCAATTTTAATTTTTAGCTCACATTTTATAGAAAATTCAAGTTGTGTAAAGCTGAATGTTCATGTGTTAACTGTTTGTAGTAATTGCCCCACTGTGCGACGCCATCATCAATAGGCAGAGAAAGCATTTCGTTTGATTTGTTATCAGGTAACGGTTGTTGTTGTTGTAGTTGTTGCGGCTGTCGCTGTCGTCGTTGATGTCGTTTGTAATTTCGTTTTCGCTATTATGTAATTTATTAACTTTTCATTGAAAGTTATGTGCGGGCGCCGACGTCGTCGTCGTCATCATCTCTCCGCTCTGCTTTCCTCTCTTTTCTCTACGGTCTGCACTGACGACATCTTTAATTAATTACATTTTAACATGATAATTAATAGCGCCGCATCCCCCGATATCACAACAAAACGACAATAACCCAAACTGACCAATTGATCGCCTGACATCGTGACAACCACCTCAGAGTTTTCGTTCCCCCTCCCTGTCACACCCTCTTGTCCCTATATACTTTCTTCCCTGTCCATCGATTTTCATGGTTTGCTGCTGCATTAGTTTTGCTGATTTATCGATAACATTCGATTTATCTATCAATCAATCAATCGATTTTTTGGTTTTATGAGCTGTTATTGTTATTTGTATAGATTAGGCCTTAAAGTTATGAACATAAATTCAATAAGCTCACACTTGAAGATACACACACGCACTCCCACTCAGACACACCCACTCAGACACACACACTTGTTCAATAGTTGAAATATATTAGGTGACTTTGAGTTTTGCATTCCAAGTTTAAAGGCAATCAATCAATTTGGTAAACGATCCTAATTGGAATTCGTTGTAAACTCCAAAACTGAGTAAGTAAATTAATAATGAGAACAAAGAGATACAAAAGGAGTAGCCAAAGTGGGTGACTTGTAGATACCCTAGGTGATATAACATTCTGTTTATCCTACGGTATCTACAAGTCTAAAACAAACACTCTGAATATGAATATGAATATGAATATGAATATGAATATGAATATGAATATGAATATGAATATGAATATGAATATGAATATGAATATGAATACAAATAATATTTATTTAAAAACATAAATATAACTAAATAAATTTGAATTTTGCGTGTGGGAAGTGTTCCAACTGTTTTTGATGGATTTTTAAGTGGCATCAACATGATGCAGAGCTATCGGGCTATAATAATAACCAGCACACACACACACACACACACACACACACACACGATGATATGGCAACCATGAGCCATGCGGCATACTGAGTGCGGTGTAGAGAGCACGGCATGCGGCATGCGGCAAGAGGCACATTGATGATGACCATAATGATACACAAACAATTGCCAAGGCATTTTCAATTCAATTCAATCTAAAAGTATGTGTTTCTTTCTTTCTCTTCTTACTCTGCTGCTACGCCGTCTGCTACTTGCTTGCCTTCCATGTTTTTATCTGCACGCCTTCTTGCCTCGTCCTGTGGACTCGTCCTTTGGTTGGCACTTGGAATGTGTCGGTGTGTCCGGTTGCGAGGACCTAAAAGTTGTTTTGACAGTAGCCAAGATTGAGTTCTTATTCAATTTGTACGGATTTGTACGATGGGTGAGTTTTTTGTTTGCTCTTTTTATTTTTTTTTTTTTTTTGGTTTTATTTCCTTACCCTTTCCTTTCAACTGCCCGCTCGCTTTGAATTTATTTGATATTATTACCCTTCTCTGTTGTCCGCTTCGACTTCTTGTCCAACTTGTTGTTGTTGTTTTTATTGCGTCACAAGTTGGCCTTGTTTTGGCAACTCACAAAGTCTCAAGCTTCGCTCTCAGTTGTTGCGGCCTCAGCTGCAGTTAACTTAGGTACCCCTCATCCCCATCCCCATCCCCAATCCATCCCCCTTTTCGCCCCACCTCTGCGCTCTTTTTTCGTTGTCTTGGCTGCATGCCTGCGAATGCTTCAACTTCTTCGACAGTGGGCAACCAATTGGCTGCCAGCTGCCCGCAAAAGTATGCTACAAAAGTGTTGCCAGCATTTTGAGCGCACTCAGTGCAGTGGAAACTCGCTAAAATTTAATAAGCCCAGTAGAATATAAATAATTATTCTATTTAAAATCATTTGAGAGATTTAATTATTACCATTTTTGTTAGTTAGTATCATAAATGTTTGTGCAAGTAAATCAAACTTGCGACTTTAGCGAGTGCTCACTGTGCCTGGCATGTAAATGCACATGAACTGTACTGACCATGACTTCGTGACGACTTCGACATGGACTTGGGACTGTTTCCAAAAGTCCTCTTAACTACTTCTTAACTTCCATCGACTGCTGTGAAATTCGTTGTTGTTTTCTAACTTAATAATATGTTCAGTTCTTGGTGTTGCTGTTGTAGACACGAGTACAATGAGTTGTAAGCTAGGTCAAAACAATAACTTTTTTGGCAGGTTGTTATTTTTGTAATTGGCACTTTTAGTTTTTTAGTTATCGATAGTGCAGTGTTCAGAGTTGCCACCCCATATCCCCATACCCTTAAAGAAACCGAAAGAATATGAAAACGAACAAAATTAATCAAGTTTCTTTTTACGTTTGAATGATATTCACGTGCGTTGAGCCCCTTGGATATTTATGAACTGTTGCCGCTGCCCAATGGCATATTATATGCCCTCATACCCTGTACGTACCTCCCCTCTATACCCCCTTGGACCCTGCTTGAAGTGGTTCAACGCTAACCACTTTTGGAGATGAGCTGCGCATTTTTTTTCCTGCCGTTTGCCATTTTCTTAGCTCAAAATTTTTGTTCTGTTGCCTGCTGTTTGTATTTATACCCTGTAAATGTGCGAAAGGGTAGTGTGGCTGCCTAGCCACTGAAATGAGATAAACAGTGGAGAGAAGGAAGAGGGGAGAGAAACAATTGAGTGGCACAACTGTAGAGAGAAAATGAGAAACAGGAAGGGGGTGGTGTGAGAGAGAGGGACAGAGAGAGAGAGAGAGACACTAAGACAGAGTCAAGTGTGTTAGAAATAAAGTGAGAAGTGTGAAATGTAGAGAGAGATAGAGAGAGAGAGAGAGTGAGAGAGATGAAGATACAGAGAGATACTGAGAGAAGACAGAGAAAAAAAAGGAGTATAGATTAAAATGACACAGATTAAAAGGCAGTGAGAGAAGAAAAAAGAAGAAAGATTCCACATAAAATGAGGGAGACTTAAATAGAGAAATAAGTTGAGAAAAACAAAGCTAGAGAAAGTGTGAGAAGTCATAGAGATAGCCATAGAAGTTAATGGCATTAAACTAATTAATTTAGCCACTTTATTGCACTCAACAGGGTAGCTGCTTGGTCTAGCATACCCGCTGTGATTATTCTTAACTTGTTTGTTGTTGGCTTTTGGTTTAGTTTTTGTAGCGCGACTCCAAATTGCCAACTTAGTTGTTATTTGTTGGCTGTCTGGCAACTTGAAGGCTCAGAATGTGCCAAGGCATGGGCGTAGTGGCGTCAAGGGGAAACGAGTGGGGGGATGTGAGTGGGGAAATTGTATTTGGTAGAGACTGGTTGTTGTTGTTGTTGCTGTTTTCGGGCCAATATTCGTGGCCGCAGCACTCTGATGGCTCTCACGTCACCACTTCTGCAAATTGCGGCAATAATGCAACAAAGGTTTCTTGGGAAACACACACCAAATTGCATGCGCAGGGTCTTAGGGGCGAGGGGAGTGGATAAGTCAGTGTGGGGCAGGGACATCAGCAATGCTTTGGCGACTTGAACACGCCAAAGTCGACTTCACTCACTTGCCACTGCCCCTTAGCTGCATTTTATTTTTCCTTTTCCCCCTTTTCCCTCCTACTCCACTTTTCCACATTTCCCTTTCCTTCATACCCTCGTCTTAGTGTGCTTGCACATTTTGTCAGCCAGCATGTAACACTAATTGATTGATAGACTGTCATATGCACAGTGTTCGAGTAGAAAAATAGTGTTTGCTTTGCTTGTTTTTATTTAGAAGTAGAATTGGTTTGAAAATTGTTTATTTAGTCAAGAATAAATAATAAAGTTTACTGAAAAAAATGTATTTATTTTTTGCAAAGAATTGTTTCCTTAAACAATTGTCCTTAAAGACTAAAGGTATAGGTATAGGTATAGGTATAGGTATAGGTATAGGTATAGGTATAAAAACAAGTATTTATTTTATATAATATAAAAAACGCTTAACTAAAATATTGAGAAATGTTTCTAAGCTCATAGCCCCCATTTTCGTAGTTGTTTATTTATAAATTATATACTTTAATTGGCTATAATTTACTGAGTTTAAAATTGAGATATTTTATACGTCTGACAGCACAAAAAGTGTTACAAAGTTTTCCTTAAATTTGTACTGAAAAATCGTTGAAAACTCTTGAAGAGCATTGCATATTCGTTGACTTGCAGTGCAGTTTCATTTTTCAGTTGTTTACATTTTTTTACTATTTTTTTTTTGCATATTTGTCGTCTCGCTCGCACCCACTGTAGCTGTCCCTTTCAGTTTGCATTTTCAGTTGCGGTTTCCGCTTTGGTTTTCATGTTGCAAGCAACATTTTTGTTTGTAATTTACTTTGGAATGCCGCTTGCCGTTTGCCGTTAGCTGCTGCTGCGGTTTTCTTAGAAAAATCTTTGTTGGCCAAGCTCTTAACGGTGTATGGGGAATTCGCGTAATTGCAACAACGTTCTCTCAGTGTGTACTGCACTGCAGTCCCCAACCCTCTTCTCACCCCGCTCTGGCCACCCCTACTTTCAACCCCCTACACTCCTAGCGCTTTAAGTGACTGTTGACTGACAATGCAATTGATGCGGTTCTTGCAACACGGAAAATAATAATAAAGAAAACTCGCATTCATTGCTCATACGCCGCGTGCACCCACAAAATGTTTTCTGCTGAGAATTTGAGAATTTTATGGTTTGGCGCAAGACATTTGACTCAGTGTTGGTATTTATTACAAATTTATAGCCACATTTTGTACTTTTGTAATGGCTAAAAAGAATCTTTTGTTCAGATTCTCGATACTTTTATTGATACTACATATAAAGCACGAGCGAGAGGGAAGATAATACTTATTAAAATGTGCCCCAATTATGTACACAACGAAATCGCAATCTTCATAGATAAATACATGTATTGGTACACTTTCAGCAGCCCCAGTTTGTTTTTTGAGAATTTTACAATTTATTTCAATTTAATAACAAATTAAAAACAAAGTTTCGCTTAGAGAACCCAAGTGCATTTACACAGAAAAATAAATAATTAAGAAAACGACAAATATAAATATATAAAAATACTGATTCTATTCTAAATATATTTATTTTTTACTAAATTTTAAGTGCAAATAACTTAAATTCTTGTTTTTATTTTCCAATTAAAATATAAATAAATCGAATGTCATAAATAAATAATTTTTAAAACTATATTTAATGCAAGAGAGTTTCAAGGGGCTGCGGTTTATGGACTTACTCAAAAAGAGTACAGGGTTCTATGAGGTTTGTGACAAGTCAAAGGGGGGTAACAGGCACGTGTTTCCGACCCCATAAAGTGTATATACCACATTCTTAATCAGCATCAACAGGTGATTCCATATAGCATTGTAAGTTAGGCTGTAAGAACATTTAGAGCTGAGAGATCCGAAATTGGGAATAAAAGTCTGTCTTCTTCCAATATTTATTCAAAATTATAACATATCTTGGAAACGACTGGAAATATGAAATTATTCAAAATATTCTTGGTTGTGTGGTAAAATGCGCACCAGAAGGAGCACTGGGTCTTTTCTAGTAGGCTCGCCCGACTGTAGCCTTTCTTACTTGTTTACAATAAAATGAATATGCCTTGCCATTGAACTAGAGATGAAGGTAAAGGGTTTTGCATGTCAACACATTCATCGAGGAACACATCTGCAGCTAAAATAGCATTTTAAAAATAATGATCAAGCATTATTATGCTATTTATTGCCTCTTAGTGTATTTGTGTATAATTTTGTGTAAATCTTCTTGTTTATACATTCTTCTTGTATCAAAATAAGAAATATGCTATAAAGACGAAGACACAGATCCAAATGATTGCCACTTTGGCAGCTGCCTTAATGTCCCAAATCTCCTTACGAATGGGAAAGGCATTGTACAGTGGGTGTGGGTGTTGGTGTGGTACTGCTACTGGTACTGCGACTGGTTCAGGAAGTGCTACTGGCGCGTTAACTGGGCCCCTATCAAAGTTCATCATTGGTGGAATTTCGGCAGCCGCTGCACGGCGTCTATTTGGTCTCTGAGCTCCTTGAAATTCGGCGCGATTCATAGCCCCGCGAGCAGCAACATAAAGATCCTGTATTGAGATCGAAAAAGAATCAAAGGGAAAACCAAAAACATATATTATTATAGTCGCACCTCATCGAAAAACCTTCTGTTTGCTTGAGGTAGTCGATGCCAAGCCACAGTAGCCTCTTGGAGCAACTCCTGTGCTGACTTGCCGTTACCCTCGTTGTCCAGACAATATTCACGATAAAAATTGTAGAAAGGACGATTAATAACGAGCATCGGTAAATCCTCCATGATGATCTTGATTCTTTTTCCTGCTAAAGTTTCCTAAACTCTAATAAACTATAATATCTAAAGTCGAAAATATAAATATTTTGTAATTTTTACTTTGATGTGAGCTGTTCGTTTCTAAAAGTTTGAATGAACATTTTCGACTTGATTCCGACATCGTTAGAAATTTTAGTTAGCTAAGGTTACTAGATTTAGAAATGTTTATACCCGTTACTCATTGAGTACCAGGAAATACTGTATGCTATAGGGAGAAGGAGGCGTGGTAGAGCCTATGAAGTATATATATTCTTGATCAGCATTAATAGCCGAGTTATTATAGCCACCTGCGTCTCTCCGTCTGTTTGAACAGTAGGATCTCAAAGACTATAAGAGCTAGAATGGTCTAAGAGGTCGCAAATAAAAGATAAAATGCCCAAGCAGTACAAATTTGTTTATGTTTTTTGATATATATTTTCATATAAAGGTAAATATAAAGGTAAAACTATCATGTTTTAGCATAGAAAATTATTTTGTTATCTATGCTATCTGAACCAAATTTACATGGGTAATTTTTGATCTAAATCGTAGAATTATGTCTTTAAGGTCCTATCAATAGATTAGGCAAAAAATGACAACTAAATATGAACTAATAAGAAACGTTACTTATTTACCAAGCTATCTTAATGAAACTGACACAGAATACATTCATCAACAACATAAACATGAATTTGTATGAATTTGAAATGTCTACCAAGCCATCTTATTCTTATTCTGCATTGTTAATAACATATTAAGTAACTTAACTGAGTAATGGGTATCGTTAAGTCGTAAGGCGACTTTTTTTTCATTCTTATTTTTTTTTTCTTTTAAATTAGAGAATTATTTATATACCTATTAACTTAAATATCATATAGTTATTGAAAAGTACATTTTGTTTTAAATTAAATTTGCGTTTACTAAAAATAAAATAAAATAAATGTTTCTAACCGTTAACAAGTCAAAAGTTTAGTGAATGGAATTTTACAGTTATGCTTGTGCCATCAATCAACATTGTGAGAGCTGTCAATCATTTGAAATGTAATTCCAGCCACTTGTAAAATCGACATGCAAATATTTTATAGAATAATAGACCCCTCTACTCTTTTTTAGAGTACGGAGTCTAAGAAGTGACAAAAGTTTCGCTGTGAAGTAAACATTGAACATGTGAGAAATCGGTGTCATCTATCAAATGATGGATTATGATACATAAAGCTAATGACCATTATGTGTAAATTACGGTATTTGATTAGAACTGATAACAACGAAAATGTTAAGAAACGAACAGAGTTGTCACAGAGCCACAAGTAAACAATGACAGGCTGCAAATAATTGAAAATTTCCTGACATTTTGTAAGTGTAAAGACCGTTTCCGGGAGTTAAAGACAGTTGGATTATAAGTTGATTAAAAGGCAAACAATTCAACAATTTAAGCAGCCTTTCTAGCTCGCAGTGGGTATCTTACTGTTGTGTCTACTCCACTGAACTTTTTATCTACTTGGTTTCCAATGAATTTCTTTTAGATAGCAGAAAAATTGTGACGCCACGGGACTGAAGAATGAATGTAGCGAAGGCAAACTTAAAGCTTAGATTTAGGTTTGCTAACACCCACACACAGACCCCCCAATCCTGGGCACCTTTGCGACCAGCTACTTTCTGCCCCTCCTCAGTTGGCTGTGAATTTCTGTGCTTTCCCGCCGTTTGCAATTAATTCACAATATTCGCATCACGTAGCAAGATTCCATCACCAAACAATTTCATACGTATTAACGCGATGTCGAAAGTGAAAACACCACGCAACAACAAAACAACAACAGAAACAGCGATTCCTTTTAACTCCCCACTTCCTGTTCCCTCCTCGCTCCTCCCTCCTTCGTCCTGCCACCCAACACCCAACCACACCCCCTGCCTTCTACCCTGGGAAAAAAACTAGCAAACAAACAGAACATTGAGTTCCGATTTTTCTTCTTATTATACCCTATAGCTATTGATGCAGTGCTGAGTTGGATGTTTCAGTTGGACTCGGAGCTTGGCCTTTGTATCTTTATGCGCATATCTGTATCTGCAGCTATATCTCAATATATCTTTACATTTATCTATACATATTTGTATACCTCTCTGTATCTGTGTCTGTATCTGTATCTGTTTCTGTATCTGTGTCTGTATCTGTATCTGTATCTGTATCTGTATCTGTATCTGTATCTGTATCTATGTATCTGTATCTGTATCTGTATCTGTATCTGTATCTGTATCTGTATCTGTATCTGTATCTGTATCTGTATCTGTATCTGTATCTGTATCTGTATCTGTATCTGTATCTGTATTTGTATCTGTCAAAACTATCTGTATCTGTATCTGTATCTGTATCTGTATCTGTATCTGTATCTGTATCTGTATCTGTATCTGTATCTGTATCTGTCAAAACTATCTGTATCTGTATCTGTATTTGTATCTGTATCTGTATCTGTATCTGTATCTGTATCTGTATCTGTATCTGTATCTGTATCTGTATCTGTATCTGTATCTGTATCTGTATCTGTATCTGTATCTGTATCTGTATCTGTATCTGTATCTGTATCTGTATCTGTATCTGTATCTGTATTTGTATCTGTATCTGTATCTGTATCTGTATCTGTATCTGTATCTGTATCTGTATCTTTTTCTGCAGCTGTGTCTGTAGCTGTTTCGGTATCTGTACAAATATCATATGTCTATATGTATCTTTAAATGTATCTTTATGCTTTGTTCATCTTTAACCATTTCTGAATTTGTATCTTTAAGTAAGTCTACATTTTTTTACAGCGTATCTTGCCGTCGTTCCTTAGCACCTAATACAATTGTTTCCTTAGCGAAATATTCGATTGGCCTTGTCCACTGTTCATTGCCCGAAGGAGAGTATTTCGATCTCCCACACTGATATGTGTCGAATGGACGGGACTTGGGGTATAATGCCGTGGAGGGAGTCAGAGTGGTGTTCACTCTGCTGGGGATTTGCGATTGGAAAATGAACCATTAAAATGAAGGCGATTTAATTTCATTAATTTGCACACACACACACACACCCATAGAGTATGGTGGGGAGGGGTGTGGTGGGGATTACCAGCTGGTCTGCCATTCAAAAAATGTTCTCTTAATTTCGGTAATTTGCTGCGAGAGTGTGGCAGAAAGGGGGTAGTGGGGGGCTGGTGGCGTTACCTGAATATGGCATGACATCATTGAAACTTGCCTCAGATGTGGCAACATTTGTGATTTTCATATTAAAGCATGATGCCATCAAATGTGGAAAAAATCAACGGTAAGAAAAAGCCAAAATAGGAAGTGGTGGAAGGGAAGGGAGGAGAAGGGGGATAAAAAATTGTAGCCAATGATTGTGCAGAAAAAAAAACAAATACAAATTCGAATGGCACTCAGCCAAAAGGCGATGAATAACGCACCAGAAAATCAGTGGAAAAAAGGCATGCCAACCACCTGAATCATTCAACCCAACGAAAACTAAGCATTTCTAATTCTCCACATGGTATTAATATATAGTAGCTATATGCGGACATATATGGGCTGATTTTTTCTTGTGACATGCCAAGTGTGTGTTGCATGAAAAGCTGTCAAAATGTTGCCAACGATATTAATTTTGACATGTGCCAAAATTCGTAAAGGTTTCAAACTCATGATGGTAGGTACTAGGCAGTACAAGGGGAGGGTTGTGTGGGGTGAGGGGTGTGTGGTTGGGGTATCGCATAAATAAATGCAAAGTTTGAAATTTGTCAAAGTGTTTAAGGTGTAAAAAGTAGCAGGAGCAAGGGGAAGCAACATTTTCTGCATTTATTAAATTAAAATTCAAAGCCAGCAAAATGAGTGTGTTTGTATTGTTTGGGATTTTTTTGTTTTGTTTTTCGTTTTTGCACTTTAATTAATGCACTCTAATTTCTTTTGAATACTACAGTTAGCAGTGGAAATAATTTTTGGTTTTTATTCAGAACAAATGTGAGCTACTAAAAGGTTTTGTGTATTGAGTGGATTTTATGCTAGATTTATAGAGTAGCTTTGTGTGGGTTTATCGAATACATATAACATTGATTTATAGTGTAGGCTTGGCAACAATAATACAATCGAAATAATGATATTAATCTAAGGGGTTTATTGGACATAACTATCCAATAAATATGCCCTAATCAACACACTTTTAGCTGCTAAAGATACTGAATTTATCTTATAGTGCAAAATGAGAAGTAAGTCAAACGTTCTTTCGCCTGCTAATTAGGCGATGCATTGATTACGGACAGAGTTTCTAAGAGTTTACTACGACATCGCTGTCATTGATCAAGAAATATGTATTTATTAAAATCATTAATCTTAAAATAACAATAACATGAAAAACACTATGGTCGCCCCGCGAATTTAGGATGGCCGTTACTCAATTTAAATACAGTAGAGTCCGGTTATAGCGACTCCACTTATAGCGACCGTCCGGTTATTGCGACGTAAATTCGATGACTTGGTTGGTCGTTTACTCCTTGGTCTCCATTTGTCTCCCTTTGGTTAAAGCGTCTACCGGATATAACGACGTAAAATCGTCGGTCCCTTGAGTGTCGTTATAACCGGTTTCCGGTGAAAATTCACCGCCCCAATGTGGGCGTGTCAAAAAACAAAAACAAACTTGTACTACTTGGTGATCATATCTTTCATTTGCGATCTCTCGGGCATTTCTAGCTCTTATATTGTCCAAGATCGTTCTGTTCATACGAACGTTCGAAGGTGGTTATATCGACTCGGCTATTGATGCTGATCAAGAATATATATACTTTATGGAGTCTGCCACGCCTGCTTCTCCCTGTAGCATACACTCCCTTGTACTACTCTGAGTAACCGGTATAAAAATCTTCCAAATCTAGTTACCTTGTCTATCTGAAATTTCTAACGATGTCGGAATCAAGACGAAAATGTTTATTCAGTCTGATTCAGTAGACAAGCTCACAACGAACTAAAATTTACAAAATATTTATTTTTTCGATTTTAAGGTTTTCTAGTTTTCTAGAGTTTAGGGACCTTCAGCAGCAAATAAGATCAAGATCAAGATGGAGGATTTACCGATGCTAGTTGTTAATCGCCCTTTTTACAATTTTTTTCGTGAATATTGTCTGGACAACGAGGGTAGCGGCAAGACAGGACAGACTTTGATGGCAGAAGCTTTGTATGCTTGGGATCGACTACCTCATGCAGCCCGAAGGTATTTCGAAGAGGTGCGAAGAAAAGAATTTATATTTTCCCCTTGATTCCTATTAATCCGATTCGATCTCATTACAGGGACTTTATGTTCCTGCTCGCATGGCTATGGCTCGCGCCGAATTCTTAGGAACACAGAGACAAAATAGACGCAGGGCTCCGCCTGCAGAAATTCCAATGCTGAACATTGTTAGGGACGCAGTTGAGGCGCAAGTTCCAGTCCCAGAACTAGTCCGAGGACCAGTCCAACCCCGGTTCCCACTGGACACTGCTACTTTGCCCATAAAGACAGCTGTCAAATGGGCAATCTTTGGGATTCTTGTCTACTTCCTTTATGCATATTTATTCTGAGGATAGCACTTGTATAAACAAGAAGACTTACACAAAAATATACACAAATACACACAAATACACACAAATACACATCGAACAAATAAATAGCGAATTAGGGCATGCAATATTATATAAATAATTGATCATTGTTTTTAAATGTTAATTTAGCTCACGCTGTTGAAGTGTTCCTCTATGTAATGCAAAACTCTTTCTCTACCTTCGATGCCAAGGTATATTTATTTGACTCTAAACAAGTGAGAACATTTTAAAAGATTTTCCTATAGGAGGGATCTCTGAGTTCTAGATTTTCCTACAGACGGACTGCTATATCGTTATGGCTATTGATGCTGATCAAGAATATAAATACTTCTTGGGGTCTGCTATGCCTCCTTCTACCAACGAATAGTTAATTCATTTATATATAGAAATAGTAGCCGATCTAGATATCGTTCCGATAAACTTAAGTCTGGAAAGAGAGAGAGAGAGAGAGAGAAAGAGAGAGAGACAAGAATGTAATTTGAACTGAAACTGAAACTCAACTCAACATAACTCTTACTCACTTACACACACATGACATACAGACAATCAAAACTAATTAACGCAAATTCTGAATAGCAAAAATAGAAGAAGAAGAAGAAGAAAAAGCAGAAAGTACGAGATAAAGATAGTAGTTGGAGTGCAACCAAATGGGCATCATGGCATCGAGACACTTGAGTGCTGATCAGTTAAATACGATACAATTTGAATCGGGTTTCTCACCGCAACGCATCGATTACCTGTTGGGTCAATACCAGAGCCTGGATCGGGATGCAGAGGGTCGAGTGTTGCGCAGTGAACTGCTAAAAGTGCCACCGATTGCATCGCATCCGCTCGCCGATCGTTTAGTCGACGTTTATTTGCATCCCTCGCGCGGATTTCGTCACTTTATCTACGGTTTGTCCCGGTTTCGACGCAGCGAGTCACTGGAACAGAAACTGCAGACTCTACTGGAAATGTTTGATGCCGATGGCAATGGTTTACTCAACGAGGATCAGTGCGATCAGTTGCTAATGAATTTGCCAGCGACGAGACATGAGCTGCGTTTGATGCGCTGGAAACTCAAGAAACTGATTGCCTTGCAGTTGATGGAATTCGATTTGGACGGGCATTTGGGCGTGGCAAACAAGGTATATATCAACTGTAAGGATTTGGCATATATAACCAGAGATCTGGATCTCGATCAGACGCTCTCGCTGCGCTTCAACTGACTAAAAGAAACATTTTATACCCCTCCCTTGCGTGTCCTTGTTGCTACTGCGTCTGGGAGTCCTTGTTCCTTTGGCAGTGCATATCCTTTCGCTGTTCGCATAACATCACGTTGCAAAAGTTTTCACATAAACGCAAAAGTTAAGTCATTCCTGAAAATTGTTTCTTGAAATTTACTTGCGAGCCACTTGAAAACACACTGAGAGTGAGGAAGAGAGAGAAGGAGAGAGAGAAGGAGAGCAAGAGGGAGGAGAGGAAGAACAGAATGAACGAACTGAAAGCAATGTGAAAACTCTTCAATGGCACTTGAAGCAAGTACAGCAAAACTGCAACACGTTGCACGTTCCCCAACCCCTCGAGGTCACTGGCTACCTGAGTATGTGTGTGTGTGCCTGAGTGTGTGTGTGTGTCTGTCTGTGTGTGTGACATACTGTTAGTGCGGCTTTTGGCAGCTCATTGGGCATTTGGGTGTCATTCATCCTATTGAGAAATTTGTGGGCATCGCATTGAGTTCAGCTTCGTCTCTTCCCCCTTTTCCCCTTTCCCCTCCCACCACTCTCGTCGCCTTGACCAGCCAAGAAAATTGCTTTTCGCTTACTTAACAGTTTAGTACAAATATAAATGCATTTGTTTATATATATATTCCCCCACTTTAAATGCATTTCTTTAAAATTTAATAAAACCACAAACAAACTTTGTGAACACGGCTTCAGCGGAGTGAGGCGACTTTTAAAGACCCTGTATGAATGTTTGGGGAGAATAATAATTAAATATTTTGTCAATTTTTGAAAATTTCGTTTAAAAAAATACTAAATTTTAAAACATATTTTAAATGCGTTTGTAAAATAGTAAATATTTTGAATTAAACTTACAAAATGAAACCTGTTCCTTTTTTATTAAAAATTGATGAAATGTTATTCTTTGATATATTTTGATATATTATTTATAATCGATCTAAGTCCAAGTAGTCCTAGTAGAAGTAGTAGTAGTAGAAGTAGAAGTAGTAGTAGTAGTAGTACAAGTAGTAGTAATAGTAGTAGAAGTAGTAGTAGTAATAGTACAAGTAGTAGTCGTATTATTATTATTAGTAGTAGTATCATTATTATTAGTACTAATAGTAGTAGTAGGAGTAGTAGTACAAGTAGTAGTAGTATGAGTAGCAGTAGTAATAGTAGTAGTAGTAGTAGGAGTAGTAGAAGTAGTAGTAGTAGTAGTAGTAGTAGTAGTAGTAGAAGTAGTAGTAATTGTAGTAGAAGTAGTAGTAATGGTAGTAGTAGTAGTAGCAGTAGTAGCAGTAGTAGTATTAGTAGTAGTATTAGTAGTAGTAGTAGTAGTAGTAGTAGTAGTAGTAATAGTAGTAGTAGGAGTAGTAATAGTAGTATTAGTAGTAGTAGTAGTAGTAGTAGTAGTAGGAGTAGTAGAAGTAGTAGTAGTAGTAGTAGTAGTAGTAGGAGTAGTAGAAGTAGTAGTAGTAGTAGTAGTAGTAGTAGTAGAAGTAGTAGTAATTGTAGTAGAAGTAGTAGTAATGGTAGTAGTAGTAGGAGTAGTCGAAGTAGTAGTAGTAGGAGTAGTAGGAGTAGTAGAAGTAGTAGTAGTATTAGTAGTAGTAGTAAGAGTTGTAGTAGTAATAGTAGTAGTAGTAATAGTAATGGTAGTAGTAGAAGTAGTAGTAGTAGTAGTAGTAATGGTAGTAGTAGAAGTAGTAGTAGTAGTAACAGTAGTAGTTGTAAGAGGTCCTGCAAGAGTACGCGGTCTTTTGCAGTCACCTCGCCAATTTGCTCTTGAATTTAGACTCGTGCTGTTAATTTAAGCTTATTTTAAAGTCAAGGTTACAATTTGTTCTTGATTTAAGCACAAGTTCATTAGAAAAAGTTTGTGCTTAACAGGTATTTGCCAAATTAATACACATCTGTACAGGCACGTACACCCACACACACACACCCACATACACCCACACACACACACACACACTTTAGTCACAAATTTTCGTTTTCCGTTCGAAAGCGCAACAAAGTGTGATTCTGGTATGGAAATTAAGTTGTAAGTGCAATTTGTGTAGCTTTTGTAGTTATGGGATGGGAAAAGGGTCAATTTTTTTTCACTACTCACTCTCCTAGACTTCCCTCTACCCCGCTCTCCCCCAATCTCCTCTCCCACCTACTACTGCGGTCTCTCGAGTTTTTTGTCTTTTGTCTGTTTCACTTTGCTGGTTTTTGCGACTGATTGCATTTTTATCCCTTTACACACCAAATCCATGAAATATGCACACTAACTCATGCGTATTTTATAATAATAAAAGCGCCACGCGAAGTGCCACCGCAGTGGGTGTGGCAGTGGCAGTGGCAAGGGCGAGTGTTGGGAGTCGGAGTTGGCTAAGAGAATCAGTAGAGAAAAAACCAAACAAAATCGTTTCTCTTTTGTGCAAATGTGTAAAGACAAAAGATGCAGCAAATGATTCAGAGTGTGCCCCACCAGGTGGCAGGTGAGGCAGGTGTGGCGTAGCTGGTGGCTGGTAGCTGGTAGCGCTGTCAAATCTCTTCACACGTGCTGCTGGGGCAAGTTGTTAAGGCTTCCACTGACATTTATGCACAAATCGTATGTGTTGCAAGTGGCACATGTGCCACATGTGGCATGTGACAAGTGGCAAGTGGCAAGTAGCAAGTGGCAAGTGTGGCAGTGTAAGTAGGTTAGCTTAAGCGGCAGCTTATCCACTTGCCACAGCTGGCAACTTTATGCCACAAACTCACCTACCTCACTGACTTCACTTTGGTTAATATTCTAGCACGCCAAAAGTGCATTCTGCCTCCAATTTGCATGCCACAACAGCTGCCACAGCTGCCACAACTTCCACAGCTGCCACAACTGTCACAACTGATCCGCTGTTGATTGCCTTTACATTAAGGATCCATCGGAACTCGTAACTCAATCTATCGACGGGGCTAACAATAATTTGCCCTCGCAAATTCACATTATTTCTATACCCTTTCCCAGTGGGTGTGCCACATTCGTTGCATGCCTTGCAACACTTTGTTGTATTTCTGTTAGTTAAACTAAGAACAGTCTACTTAGAAAACAACATGCTAATTTTATCAGTTTTAAATAAAGTATAAACAAATAAATATAAATGTGAAAAACAATTGAAAGAAAATTGAGACAATGGTTCTTTATAAACCTTTGCTTATTATACAGTAGAATCCGGTTATACCGACTCCGCTTAAAGCGACCGTCCGGTTATTGCGACGAAAATTCGCTGACTTGGTTCGACCTCTACTCCTATGTCTCCTTTTGGTCGTCGGTCCCTTGAGTGTCGTTATAACCGGATTCTACTGTAATTGATTTTAAAAGTCTATTATTTAATTACATTTTTAAGTTTAAAGTATTAAACATTTAGTATTTAGTTCATTAAGCCTTAAACTGTCACACCAAAGTAACATAAGTCGCGAAAACCCAAGTGTTTAAATTTAGTTTACTGCAGGCAATTTTCTGTGCATTTTTTGTTAAGGTTGCTGCCATTTAAAATGAAATAACATACATTTTATAATTGATTAAAAAAATATCTATTAGAAATCTGAAGCATTGCTAGTTGAACCGTAATATTAATTATGATTTAATTAAGTGACAACACTAGAACATATGCAGCAGGTTTATTTTTCATGACATCACGCAACTCATTCCTAGTAATTGAATCAGATACCAGAGAAGGCTTCTAAACTGGGCACACAATAGACAATTATCTGAAATGTTTTCCAAATAGTGTATTAGTATAATCGGCGATTGTTCGATAACATTTATTGTTACTTGTTTTATCTTATTGTCACGCTTCCGCTTCCGTTTCCGTTTCCATTTTTTTTGTTCCTCTTTTTCTGTATATTTTCACTTTTTTTTTTTTTTCATTTTTGCATTATTGCTTTTCATGCATTTGCAGCAGCTGCTTAAACGTGTTCCAAATACGCAATATACTAGCTGACACGCCCACAAGACGCCCTTATGCCAACCATACCCGAAAAAAAAGTAGATGAAACAGCAGAGGAAGAGGAAACGAATTTGGTATGCGAAATTGGCATCGCCTGGCATCCGTTCAGTGCATACGAATGAACATTTTTGTTAGCTGCCTGTTTTATTAGCCGTCATATAAAGCAGGCTATATAGTACAAGCCCAATTTCGAGTACGAGTACGAGTACGAGTACAACTGCGACTGCGACTACGAGTGTCCTGCCCAAATAACCAATCCTTTTCCTTTAGTTCCACACACACTTCTCACTTTTTCTCACTTTTTCTTCACTTTTCAACACTTTTCTTTTAGTCTCTCCTTTTGAATGATTGCAGCAAATGACACCACAGATTTCCTTTTGAATATTTCACTGCCATGTCTCACACTATTGGCACCCATAATTATTGCCAAGCCAACTCAATTTAGCCAGCATTGTACACTGCACGAAATTATAGTAAATTTAGTTCACAATTTGATTATAAAATTTGTAAATTTGTTTAGTTGGCTATAAATTCTTAATCTTGATCAGCAATCGGGCCGGGTATTTCAAAATGTATTTATATTCTTGTATGTATATTAGTATAAAAATGTGTGATTATAATAGGGGTCACTAAAAAATAGTATACACAAAACAAATATTATTAAAGGAACGTTTAATTGAAAAAGACAAGAAAAAATATTAACTTGCCGATATAAACTAATTCTAAAAGGGTCAAAATATTTTACAGGCAGCAAATGAACTGAAGTAAATGCCAAGCAGACATAAACATGGCTCATTTGGGCAATTAAAACTAATACAAGTCGAGCACTATATAAAATCCCATATAAGCAAGTCATACTTAGAACTTTTGAATAAATGTGTAGGGTATACAAGCTGTACAGGGTATGTACAAGTCAAGGGTGTTTAGAACAGCTCAAGCCTTTAGCTTGCGCTGGATTTCTGGGATTCTACTGCAGTTGAGAGCTGAAAGTCGTGTTGTTTCGCCTCGTCCTCAAGCATATTTATTGTCATGTCGAAGTGTTATCCTTGTTGTTATCCTGTCCTCTCCAATGTTGCTTGTGTTGTTAACGTGGTTGTTGTAGTTGTTGTTGTTGCAAGTGTTGTTACTCTTCATGTTAACATGTGTTCAAATCGTTAAGGCGAGAACTTTGTGCAAAATTATTTGCTACAAAACACTCGACGTGTTTGCGCCTGGCTGACTGTCTCTCTGTCTGTCTCCCTTCTCTGACTGTGTTTGTTAGCCTTTATGTGTGTGTGTGTGTGTGCGACAAACAACACAAACAACAGCTCATTGAGTTTTAGAAAAGTTGTTAACATGAACATTTGATGTCACAACATTGCCGCATTCCGCTTTCCGCATTCTTCCCCCCTCTTCAGATTCTCTGCCGCACTCTGCTGTCCTTTGATTCTTACTCTCGTTTTGTGGCAGTGTGTGTGTGTGTGTGTGTGTGTGAGTCCTCCATATGGTTATATTGCCATTGCCATTGCCCATTTGCAACGACGACAAAAGTCGATTCAAGCGTAAACATTTTTGCACCAAAGCCGAGACTTGTTCACCCTACCCAACAGCAAGTCAACCTACCCAACTACCTACACCCTACCCTCCATGCTAGACCCTGTATTGTGTATTCTTTCCTGTGACCTCATCGTTACTAGCCAACAGTTGCAACAGTAAAGAAATATATACAAAAAAGCACATGTGTTTGTGCGAGAATGCCTGACTAGAATATACCCTAACCACAGCTTAAGGCAAGACGTTCAGTAAAACCAACTCAACCCAGGAATTTTGAAATAAAATTGTATTTAAAGGGATGCCTATGGCTGCCCATAACAATAACCTAACAAAAAACTATTTAGCCTAACTACCCCACTCGTTTTAAGACGTGGTATACAGTGGGAAAAAACACAACAACAAACTTTTACACTTAGCAGACAAAATTGTCTACAAATTTTGTTAATTTATGTTATTTATTTAGTTAGTTATCGCTTTTGTTTGGGGACTTCCCTGCTCGGCAGGCGAAAGGGTTAAGGGTTAAGGGCGAGTGAAGAGTTGGAGGAGATAAAAAAGTAAAGAAAGAGTAGTTACTCAATGTCTTAAACTGTGGCAGCTGTTTTGTCTCGAGTTCCTGTGGTCAAGTTTTTAATTGACCACATTAAAAACACACACACACACAGATAGCCAGGTACACAAATACACAGAACTACACACTTTTAACAAAAAGCTTTTGTCATTTATGCTTTAAAATTTCAATTATACAATTAGTTAGCTAAGTCAGAGATATTTATATATCTCTAATTGAATTTTTGTTGCATACAGTAATAAAGTTATGTTCTAAAATTTGTTTAAGATATTTACTGTTATGATTTTTACAAAAAACTCTACCTTCATTTCTCTGAGTTGCATTTTCACTTATTTCTTAGCTTTAACTTCAAAATAACTGCCCAAAAAGTTGAAACTTAATCCCAAATTTTTTATTTGTCGCAAGAATTTCAGTTGTAATAAATCTAACAAAAAACACACTTTAAATTCCCCTTTTAACTCGCGATTAACAATCAATAAAACGCATAAAAATTTTTATTTTTAGCAACATTTTATAACATAAACTTGTACAATATTGTTGGGCTTATGTTTTTAAGCATAATTTGCATGAAAATTGCTTCAATTGCTGCCTGGCATGTGGCATGTGGCATGTTCCATGCGGCCTGACAAAGTCATTACATTTGCACCACAGACAACAGCAGGCGAAAAAAACTGTAGCATACTTTTTTGGGTCACAGCAAACGCAGCAGACGCATTAAAATTGCCAGGCCACAAAACAACACACAGAAAACCAGAAAAAAAAGTCAACGAAAGGCAAAACCAAAGCAAACAGCGACCTAAAACAAACAAGCAGATAGGGGCGACGTTGTGGGCGTGGCAATTGGTGGGGTAGGCAGGGGTAGGTGTAAAGTTTGTGGCAATGATAGCTGATGGGCTGCGGCTCATAAATGGAATGTGTGAAGCGCTGTGGGCGTTGAGACCAATCGTCTCAATTAAGATACACACACACACACATACGCACACATAAAAATGCACTTGAAATTTCATATATGTCGCATTGCTAGTGCTGACATTTCAGCTACTTTAAAGCCAACTGCTTTTATTTTAAACAGAAAAGATTTTTACACTTTGGCTTTAAGTTTTTTATTAGTACTGTTACTATACTACGGTTATATGGTTATATCAAGTATTCAAGAATGATTTTCCAAAGTTTGTTGGGCTAAAATTTAAATTTAGCTTTTTTACTCTTGCTGCTTCATTCTGATTCCCTGGTGTTGACAGCTCTAGTTCCACAGATAGACATCTCTTTATTGACCTGGCTCTTGATGATATTCATATATTAATGCAACAGCAACTCCTTGATCGGACATATATATAAAGCATTTCTACAAACAACTGAATAAAGTAATTTTTTTTAAAGACATTTAAGGTGCACAAAATGTCATTAATTCCGTTGAAGTGCACATTTGGGATAAGTGCGTAATTTTTTGTGTTAAACAAGGCACTTATACATAATAAACAGTAATTTTGCTCTGAATTAGAATTTTGAATGTACACAAGTTTTGCTGAGAAAGTTTTGGCTATAAAAGTGTGTGCCAGTGTGTCTGAGTGTGCGACTGAGTGTGCGTGTGTCTGTGAGTGCTTGTGTGTGTGACGGCAGCACAGTTAAATGCGTCGTTATTGCTGCTTCAGTGACTCTTCTTGTTGTTATGCAGTTTATTGGTCTGGTATCACTCCTTAAAACTCTAACATCAGTTCAAGTTCCAGTGCTGGTTCCAGTTCTAGTTCCGATTCGATTGTCTCAGTTAAAAAGGAGCTGACTGGAAGTTGATAAAGGTGAAGAAGGATTGAAAGTGATGAGATAGATAGAGAGAGAGGAAAAGAGAGGTGGGAAGAAGGAAAGAGAGGGGGGGGAGACATAGAGGAAGAGAGTGAGGGAAAGAGAATCTAATAGACAAAATAAAAATTAAAACGAAATTAAAAACGCTATAAAAAGGATGCTCGACATTTAAAGGCCCAGTTTTCAAATCATCGTTGGGTTCAGTGCAAAAAGTCGTTCGTTTTTCTTGACTGTACTTGAGTCTGTACCGACAGCATTCGATTCTTGTGCTCATTTTAAGTAAATTTAGTTGCCATTGAGACTTGGCATGAACTATAAGCTGCTCTTTTACTTTGGTTACTGGGCTGAAAATAGTGCAAGTCGGGCCGAAATGATTGCAGACAAATATTGGCAGAAAATCCGCGTTTATTGTGCACTTGAAACACACACACAGACACACACACACACACAGAGCAGCAACAAAAATAAAAGGAACTATAACAACAATAACAATAACCACAACAAGTAGAACAACAACAACAACAATTGCAGGCAAAGTGCGCAACTTTAATGCAAACAGTTTGGCACAAATACGGAAACCGAAACACACACACACACACACTCACACACACACACACACACACACACACACACACACACACAGACAAACTTATGTGGGAAATAGCAGCAGTAAAAATCATCGAAAGCCTGCAACGAAAACCGCAAAAATCAAAAATTTTCAACGCAACAACAACAAGAAAACAAAACAGCTGAAGCACACACTAGTACATGTGTGTGTGTGTGTGTGTGTGTGTCTGTTTGTGTGTAAGTGTGCACAAAGCAGACATTTATTTATGTATTTATGCATATTTTGTGCAAAAATGCCGGCAACAAATTTGTTGCTGTATGTGTGTACTTTGATACCCTGTAGACAGTGCCACAAAGGGTAACAGCAGAAGGGCATTAAAGAAGAGAACAAGCACAACTAGTATAGTGAATCATTTAGGCAAACCTATTAAGCAGAGGCTGACATTTTGTATCTTAATTTTGTAAAAATTAATAGTATAAAATATGTTCGATCGTGGAAAGCTCAAACTTGTTTATATTTGGAGTGCTTATTGTTTAATTCACTATCATTTTTTTTTTTGATAAAAATAATAAAATTTACAGGGTAACTAATTGTCGAGCCCGAGTAGTTATTTTTTTTGTTTAAACTGCATTTTTTATTTGGTTTGGTTTTACGCTTTTGCCGCCGCATTGACCTTTTGTCCCTACCCGTTTATGCTGCTCAACGCCCCCGGCCACTCAGCCCTGTACCCGCTCAAGTGCTGAAGTGTCATGAAAATTGCATTGCCGGACGGAGACAGGACCACAAAAAGAATGACAGCGATTTGCTGTTAAAATATGCAGTTGATCTTACTTTGATTGACTGACTGACTGACTGATTGACTGACGGCTGAAGTGGCGGAACATAGAAGAGCTAATGGTACCAAAAAGGGTTTTATTTTTATAATATTTATTATAATAATAATGCATTAACCTAATGCTTAATAAGATTTGATATTTATACGGTTATACCGACTCCGCTTACAGCGTTCGTCCGGTTATTGCGACAAAAATTCGATGACTTGGTTGGTCCGCTTCTCCTTGGTCTCCGTTGGTTTCCCTTTGGTTCAAGCGTCTACCGGTTATAACGACGTAAAGTCGTCGGTCCCTTGAGTGTCGTTATAACCGGATTCTACAGTATTTTCTTTTGCTTGAAATTGACTAAAAAATATTTTGTGCTTCGTTTTCTAGGGTTTTTTACGTAGTTTTTGCTTAAATAAAAAATTAATAAAATATTCAATATTAATAGTATTTGTATGAAAATTTTGGTATGCAATTAAAGTCGAGCCATAAATTATTTTTTGAAGGGAAAGCGATTCGAGCAGCAGAACTTGAAGAGCTTGACCGGGGACAGCTTTGCTGGTGGGCAGAAAAGAAAGGCATATGGACACCAACACACCACACACGCACACTCTCAAATACACACACACGGTCACGCACACCTTAACACACACATTCTACATTCAGTGCGCGCTGCACTTTAATTAAATTTCTTAATTATGTTGGATTAATATACACACTGAGCAAAGGGCAATAAGAGAAGGGGTAGGAGCGGGAAACAGAGAGGAGTCCAAGTGAGACAGAGCGGGTTGGGATGCCGACAGAATCCAACTAAAATTTCATAGTTCTATTCTTCTTTTTGTTTAATCAACATGCAGCCAAGACCGAGTTGAGTAACGCATAAGGTAAGAGAGGTAAGGAGAAAGCGAGTGAGCTGTGGAGAGGGGAGTGGGGGGATTGGCATGCCACAGGCGGCAACGAGGCGCAGTCAAGTAATTGAGAAAACTTGGCAGCAAGTGTTGGCCTAGCCAAAGCCAGCCTGAGGCACACACAGAGACTGAGACAGACAGAGGGAGAGAGAGAGAGAGCGAGAAAGGAGGCTGCAAATGAGTTGGTTAGTTGCTTGCTGCCTGTGTGCCACATGCCACATGCCGCATGCCACCAATACCAGCACCACCAGCACCACCGCCTGCTGCACATTTAGTTACTAACTTTAACATTTACCGTTGAGTCTGCGACCAACATTCAACTGGCATTCAACAGTATGTTTGCCGCATAACTCTTTACTGCTCGAAGCTTAAATACCCTGTAGCTTATGCCCAACATGGTATGCATGAAAAATGCTGCCTACTTTAAGGCGTAACTACCCGAGTAGTGGGTATAACAAGGACAACGCCTGCCACAAGCTCATCTGTTGAAGTTGCCAATGGAGTTTACTTGCAACATCTCCGCCCCCATCACGTGGGGCGTGGCGCATTAGTTGCAGCACGTGACTAAAATGCCAAGCATTGTGAATGGGTGTAACTGTGTGTGTGTGTGTGTGTGTGTGTTGCGTCTCAAAGCGGCAACAAGCAACGAGCAAGCTTACTAAAAATTAAAACACATGTAAAGAAATAATTAAGATATTATGTACTTTCTTCTGACTCGTAACCCACACCTAGCCAACCCCCTCAACTTGCCACACCTACTTGCCACACACGGCCAAACAAGGAGTGAGCAAGAGCGAAAGCGGGAGAGGAGCACAGAGCGAGAGCGGGAGGGAGAGTTGCCTGATTTCGTTTTACTTTTGCTACGTTTCTTGTTGCTGTCGCACTTGAGGCATGCGGCATGTGGCAAGTGGCATGTGCCAGGGACACAGAGGGGGGGGTGGTGTGGTGCTTTGGGCACTTGGGGGCGATGCAACGGCGCGTAAACAAAGCGCGATAAGAGAGCAAACTGTCAGTTCTGAATAGGCCACTAAATGCAGAGGGCGACACTGTGCACTCGCCCACACGTACACACGTACACACGCACACACACACACACACACCCACACACTCATAATATTTACACTACACTGCATAATTGAGGTTCACACTCTGTGGGCTAGTTGACTAAACTTAACTTAACTGAGCTTAAGAATAATTCTGCTAAAGCTGAAGCTTTTAAATTGCCTCAAATTGTTTTCGTATTAAAAGCTTTAACAACAACTAAACTAGGACTTTTAATTTTAAATAAGCTGTGAATTTCACAACTTTAAAACGGATTTTAAATGATTTTTTTTTGTTACTTTACAAATGACTACACATAACAAGTTGTAAATTAGTAACTTGCTCTTAAAACTAATTCTTTTAATTTAATGAAGTGAACTACAACCCACAACTGAAACTTAAACTGAATAGGAATTATAATTCAGGTTATGTTTTGACACTTAGCAAAATGCTTGAAATTAAAACTTGATCCTCCAAGGGAAAAACATTATAATAAGTCGTTTCAAAACAAAAAATACTGTAGAATCCGGTTATAACGACACTCAAGGGACCGACGATTTTACGTCGTTATAACCGGTAGACGCTTGAACCAAAGGGAAACCAACGGAGGCCAAGGAGAAGCGGACCAACCAAGTCGTCGAATTTTCGTCGTAATAACCGGACGGACGCTCTAAGCGGAGTCGGTATAACCGGTATCTACTGTATATTGTAGTCTTATATTTAAATGTTTGTTTCTTTCTTACTGAATTACAAGTGTAGTTTCATACTTAAAGGTTTATTTTTCTCTTATATAATGACAGGTTAATTTATTCAATTTCAAACTTTCTTCTTGCTGTTTTTATATTTTTTTAAAGCTTCTTCTCTTCTTCGTGATTCTCTCAAAAGCTTAACTCGCTTACATTCCCTTCCTCTGCTTCTTACTCTTCGTTCTTCTGATCATAGCTTTACTCGTATTCTTCTATTTCTACTTCTACTTTTACTTCTACTTCTAGTTCTACTTCTACTTATTCTTATATTCTAACAGCTGATTGATCATGCCCATGTGATGCCTGGCCTACTACAATAATAAGTACTTCTTTTGCTTTACCTCCTACTACTTATAGATGCTGATGATTTTGTTCAGTGTATCTTTCTACTACCATAAAGGAATCCCGCTTACTGTTATCTAAGAATATAATTGAAATAGAAGCTCCAAACTTACACGCTGACAACTTGCTGCTCAAGTGCTACCCACTTAATGCCTGCAGTGTTGCCAGACATTTGAAAATAAATGCGTCTATGGACAGTGTAATATTTGTTTGTCACTGCTGCTTGTTTCGTATTCATGGCCACCTGGCGAACGCTTTATCGGGCATTGGGCACGTGCTTTTACCCTTTACCCCTTTACGCTTTCCAATTTCATCCATTTCCCTATTCTCCCTTTTACACAATTCTACATTTCCCCTTTTCAAGATGTGGCCGCAACATTTCCGGCTGTCGGTTGCATGCAACCCAAGTACCGAAGAACCCAAAAAACACAAAAACCCAAAACGAAGGTCAGCGGATGCTTCCCGCAAATTGTTGCAACACCCACAAATTCCACAATTCTTTCATTCTCGCTTTCTGTGTCTTTCTCCGCCCCTTTTCATCTGTCTTCCCCATTGACGATTGTGCCTTTACTTTTACTGTTTTTGTCTTTGGTTCATTTCTTGTTGCTTTTCCGTTTCTGTTTCTGTTTCAGTTTACTGTTCATTAGACCCTGTGCTTAAAAGTAGTACAGGTGTATCTGAGGTTTGTCAGAGTTAAAGAGAGTGCGAAGGTTGCAATATCATAACCCAGTCGAGTCTAGAGACTTAGAGAGACAAATATATTTTCCAAGTCTTCATCTGGCTTACTCCCCACAAAGTACAGGGTCTATTATGTCAGCTCTCCCCACTCTACTTATTTCCGCCACTTTTTTGTTGTTGTGCCACCTTCTGTGCCTCATTATTTCAGCATTTCCATTCCTGTCCAGCGCCAGGTGATCTATCATTAAAATCTGGTTTCTCTGTCTACTCCAACCCCAAGCAACTCCCGTGCCCCTTATACCCCATGGAGTTACGAGGCACCTCAGAGGTGTAGGCCTTTGGATAGTTTGCTACATTTTCATAATCATGGGAATTGTCTCTGCGCTGCTGTTTCTCATGTCTCTGACTCCCGTTGTTATAGTTATAATTTTTGCTTGTAATACTCTACAACTGAGTAACATCAACTTGTTAAACTAACGTGGAACATGTGGAGAAAACGGTTAGTTAAGTGGATCAAATATTAGTCAAAAGCGATTATTTCAAGTGCCTAAGAAGAAAGATATAAGTAGTGTAGGAGTAACCCAAAAGTCACTCAAGAGTAACTAAGAATAAGCTCAGGGTAGGTTAAGGTAAATTTTAGAGTAGGATAACAGTAAGAGAAGAGTTTGGTAATAGAGGGATAAATGTAAAGTAATTTTAGGAAAGGAAATTTGGAAGTACGAAGTTTAAGTGACCAAAAGTTAAAATAAAATGAAATGAATGTTAAATGTCTAGAAGATAAAAGAAAATGAATGAGAAAAGAGTTAAGATAACAAGGAAAGAGAGAGAGAGAGAGAGAGTGATAGAGGTAGAGGGAGAAGGAGAGTCAGACAGTAGAAGAAGATTAGTTATACAATTATGATAGGATAATTAAGGAATTAGGACAAACAAAGAAATGAGCAAAAGAATGGAGAAAGTGGAACAATCTAACTTATAAGTAAAAGAAGAAACACGGGAACTATTGAAGGCACAGTAAAAGTCTAAAGTAAAAGAAAGGTTAACTCAGCGAACAGTAGAGTATTTGATTGTCACTAGACAAAGAATATAAGTAATTTTTTCTGCTTGTTTTATTTACTGTACTTACGCGCATTTGTACTGACAAAGCAGTGGGTGGAGCAGGGTTGGGGGTAGGTGGCAGGCCTCAGGGGTAGGGAGTATCCGAGTGTCGGTGTGGGTAGCATAGAAATGAAGATGGAGTAGAGCAACTGCGGTACGGTGCGGTGTACATGGAGACACGGTTCGTGCTCAAAACGTTTTTACATTTCATCGACTGGGCGAAGAAGAAGAAGAAACAGGAAACACACACACACACACACACACACACACACACACACACACACACACACACACACACACACATGAAGACAGAGACAGATGGCAGCGTAGAAGAAATAAAGTGAGACAGCAAGTGCTGGATAACAGTTGCCGGCTTCTCACGAGTGTTGGCAACATTGAACAATTAAATTTAATTGCATTCCCAATTTGTATAATTATGCCCCCGCTCTCAAAATATCCTGACATCCTTATGTATGTATAAATTTTTAATTTGCGTCAACGATAAAGATGCCGACACACAAAGGACTTCCATCTTCGTCTTCAGTTGCACATCTCTCTCCCACTCTCTCTGTCTTTACCTCTAATACACACTATCTCGCTCTCTCTCTTCTTAGCTGTTTTAGCATTGTCAACAGTTTGCCGCTGGGTTAATTAAGCAATTTAAACACAAACTGGTCTATTTATAATAGAAACTCAAAGTGAGTAGAATAAACAGGACTTGTAAACTATCGGTTCTATCGATAGCGTGTCAGCTATTTATCATCGATTACATCGATAAAAACTGATCAAAAACTCACTCTATATTTTTTCATGCTGAATTCCTTTTCAAACAGATCAAAAATGATGATAATCGACAGTTCTGCTACTTGGGAGCACAAAAGCCAATCGATGATCGTGTGCCCAACTAAGTTTCTAGTGGCATTTTTTTATATTGACGTTAAAATAATAGCTTTAAAATAGCTAAAACGACTAGCCAAAGGCATTTAAGCCAATCACTCAAAGTGATTGCCCCCAATGCGATTAATAAATGGTTGGAATAGTATAATAATGTATTCGTTGTCGCATCTGCGCATATTTCGGGATAAATCCGATGACGGTGATAATAATGATGATGATGGGGATGATGATGATGACGTGCAATGGTAAACTGCTAATTTGAGTTATTGACACGTTCTAGTTGCCTCCTCACTCTCTTGACTCTTTTCTCCAACTATTGCCCTACCTCTACCGCTCCCCTGACCCCCTCCCCCCTTCCCTTTCCCACATTCATTGTTTCGGTCAGTAACTAATCAAAATTGATGGAGAAGATGTTGACAGCTGTCAGCGCTGGCGAGAGATTTGCCAATTTGGATGATTAGCGAAGCCGAGTGCTTATAATTAGCCAACGGATTGTTAGACGGGAGATTATCTTAGCCAACAAAAAGGGGTTGTGTGGGAGTGGGAGTGAGAGTGGGTGGGGGAGTGGAAGTGGGAGTGGGAGTGGTTGTGTGTGGGTAACGTTGCCAATCAGTGCAAATAACAAATAGAAATTCAATGCTGCGATTAATTCAATAAGTTTCTATTACTTTGATTAGGTGTTGATTATGTGTGGCAAAGTTTTGCCGACAGGTGGCGCTCAGTCAACTTCTGCTTGCTAATAAAGTCATGAAGCCCACACACAAACACACACAGCCACACACACACACACTGCATAAATGCTTTCGTTTTGGGGGCAACAGAGAACAAAGGGCAGCAGCTTCAAGAACCAACGAACCCAAACTTGGTAGCACAACTTGGCCCAAAGAGTAGCGGGGGTGGGTGTAGGTGTGTGTGTTGCAAACTATGCGAAATACTTGTACGCAAGCAAAGCGAGAAAGATTTTTGCAATTTATTTAAGTCACGTGCCACATTCTCCAACCAAGCGAAAGCGATGAGATGCTGAAGAAGAAGCAGTAGCAGAAGAAACATCTACCTGCCACCTGGTCTGACTTGATTTGGAACTCAAAGTGACTGACTGGCTGACTAACTGACTGCGAGACAGACAGACGGACTGACTGACAGTCGGAAGGACAAACTGAGGCCAAGTGCAGGCGCTGGGTAAAAGTTATGCCAGCCAGCAAATGTAACATAAATTATATGAAGCAAAGGCCCAAGAAGTTGATGCCGCGTTTGCCAAAAAGGTGAGAGGGGAAGAGGTGACAGTTGAGAGGTGACAGGTAAGAGTTGAGTGCTGACTGATGCGACGGGGACCAAACTGTGGGGGGGGGGGGGCGCACAAAAGAGGCGTAACCGGTAAGAACATACAACTTGGCTTACCGACACTAAGATACTAGCTACTCAATTCAAGTCTGGAATTAAAACAAAGTAACTAAGTAAACTGAGAATGTTTACATTGATTTAAATTGCAATATTTAAACAGGAAAAAACTTAACAGTTTTTTTTTTTAGCCATAAATTGCACATTTAAATAAAGCATCAAGTGAAATTAACACTAATGAATGCATTCAAGCCAATAATTAATTTAATTAAATTAATTTGCTTGATAGCTGAATTACAACAAAATACCCCAGAATAGAATTTGTGGCATATTTGGAGAAAGCAAAGAATTTTATTTGTTCGTTGTAAAGCAACAGTTGTTTTCACTTTGATATCTTATATTTATTTAATTTTACTGTTGTTTACAACTTGAATTAAACTATTTATACTATTTACAAATTTTACAATTATAACTATGAGTTATAAGAGACAGGTTACATCATTAATTAACTTAATATCCTGTTACTCAGGTCGTTAGGATGGAATCTTTTTAAGCGCCTCACAACACCTCTTCTGTTCTCAACCAGACGTCTTGCTAGAATGTTTGAATGGTTCCTTAATCTTGATATGTAGGCATCCGTCTGTTCGTTCAAACCAAGTTTACAAATTCTAAGCGTTTCAAAACTTTAAGCAACAGTTGTGCAACGGTTGGCAAATAGTTGTCATTATGTCCTTCGTTATCAGATACATATAGTTCTTATAGTTCTTAAGAGATACAATGTATTTATATGTTATAAATATGTTGGATAATTGCTTATAAATATGTGTTTTCATGCTAAACGCTGCTTAAATTAGTGAAGTGTGCTTTTAGGCGCTAATATAAAAACGTGAAAGAGTTAAAAGTTTAAGCTTAAAGATATAAAATAATATATAATACAATTTTGAAAATAACTCCAACAAACTTTGGTATTCCCAACAAACTGTAAGGCAAAAGAGCATTTGTTGAAGAAACTAAGTGAAACTCAGGGCAAATATTTGCTCAAAGACATAGTGAAGTTCAGTTCTTATAAGTAGGCCATGTCCAGCCATATTCGATTCTAAAGAGACCGATATGCAGACTTAAACCCTGTTATTTACTCCACTTACAGTTCTTGCCTTGCTTCAACCTATCTAAAATACATTACAAAATAAAATATATACCCCATTAGACTTACCGTTAATGGGTATAGGCTGGAAAGGAGGCTGTTTGGGATAGCAGCAGCTGGCTGTGTAGCTTTCTGCTGATGATTCTAATGCTGATGCTGATGCTGATGCCACCGTGCGGCATCTTCCTGCTCATCATGAGGCAAGTAACTTACTTCTTACTTGGCAGCACTTAATTAGTGTGCGCGAATTTTGAGCACGTGAATTTTCACAAGTGTTTGTGTGTGTGTGTGCGAGAGGAAGAAAGCGCAAACTGCGCAAAGACAGTGAACGAGAAAGATGATGGGAAAGCAGAGCAGAACCCCAAATGTGCACAGTGGTTGAAAGCTGTAGAAACCTTAACAGCGATAACAGTTTCAATAGAGTTTAAAAATAAAACAGTCTTATACCATTTTAAATTAATAATTTGTTAAGGTCAGACTTATATTGAATAATTATTTAATTTTTAGATGATACATTTTAATAAAACTTGGGGTCTTAAGTAGAAGACTTTGGAGACTATAAGCTAATTTATGCATGTCGTAAAATATTTATTTTAATTTATTTAATTTATTTTAGTTTAATTTTAAATAATTTAATTTAATTAAATAAACAAAAAAAATATTCAATGCTTACATAAGCTAGTTAAAGGAATAAAAGTAGTAGTAATAATTGTATTTTTTTTTTTTTATAAAATTTAATATTTTTTTGAGATTTTTACTATAAAATTTTAGTTCTTTTGGGAACTTTTAAAGTAGTCCCGCCAAGTAGTAGTACATAAATCAGGCGTATGAATTTTTAATTTAAATACAATTTTAAATTATAAAATTATTTAAAATTCTTGATTTTTACTTTTAATTTAAATGTTTTTAGTATTTTGCACCACTGTGCATTGTCATCATTTGCCTTAAAAAGTTGAAGTTGCGTTTTTCGCGGCGCGCGCTTTGAAACAGTTTGATTAAGTTTAATTGATGTAATTACACTCTTAAATTGGATTGGATTTGTGAATACAAAGCAGAAGCAGAGACGGTGAGACAGGCAGAGGAGTTGGGAAAATGAAATGGACGGGGCAGACAGACAGTCAAATATATGAGGGTGGAAAGGGGCAAATTGATGAAACTTGTGGCAAGTTAGGCCGTGTGTTACCGAACGACCTGTGGAAAGTCCCGCAGCATTGCAAAACCAGCCCATCGTTGCCAGGAAGAACTTCAAAGTCCAGCAGAGTCCTCGCCCCACTTGCCCTTTACCCTAGACTTACAGCTCCCGGTTCACGCTATACCTCTTCTTAACCTCTTCTGCAATTCGCTTCTTGACGTATCCCCGAATTTATCGAGTAACTCGTTACACGCACACGCACACGCACACACACACACACACACACGCGGGTTCGCAAGTTTCATCAATTTGAAAATGAATTTGAAAGTGTTGCTGTTGTTGTTGTTGTTGCCATTGCACGTTGACAATGAGGCCTAGTCATGGCCAATGGATGGCAACATGTTTGCTTCCACTCATCGACTTTCGCCCTGCACCCTGAACTCTCACTTCACCATGCCCTCAACTGTTTGCTGGGCCAAGGCTGGACAAAAGTGTAGGTAAGGGGTACAGTGGGCAGAGGCTGGTGGATTTGGATTGCGCTTTTGGTTTGGTGGTGCGCATATTTTGCATAATTTAAGCAATTTGTGCAACTGCAACGGCCATGATGATGATGCTGCCCGATGACAGCGACAAGCAAGCCACTCGGACAGTGGCGTAGACAGCAAAGGGGGATCGTGGATATTGCTGTTTCTGGGCCTGCTTTGAAAATGAACACACAGTATTGCAGTCCACGGCCGAGGCAAGCTGCCCTAGCTACACGGTAAAATTCGGGATGTCGAACCAATATCAATCCCAAACGATATCAGCAAGACATTAATACGGTCAAAGTAATTTAAAATACACATATGTATATTTTAAGTAGTCTATATTTTAAGAATACCATTTAAGTGAGCTGCACTCATTTGAAATTATTAAGAATATATTAATTGACTATAACATTCAATCAATAATTGTTCACTCATCTTGAACGCTATGAAAAACACATTTTTTATGATTGACATTTAAAGTCTCATTTAAAAAAATGTATCTTAAAATGGTATCTAAAAAATGCCAGCTAAATGTTTTTATCGTATGCAGTAAACGTTTTTTTTTTTTTAATTTTTGTGTGTGCACTCGGAGTCCAGATAATGAAGCAGCAACATTTTAACCAGACAAACACGCGCGTGGAACGGTAACCGGCAAAAGGCGGCTATAGGGGGGCTGAGGAGAAGGGTAGTCAAAAGGGGATGCAGCCCATGTGTGCGACTGTCGGAGCCAGTGACTGAGCGAGCCAGTGAGTGAGTGACGTGGTCGCTGTACTGATTCATGAACTGACAACGAGCTCGGCGGCCAACCTGAACCTGAGCCGGTTGTTCTCTCCCTCCGTCTCTCTCTCTCTCTCTCTCTCTCTCTCTCTCGTTTTCTGTCGCACTCTTTCGACGTGCGTGTGTGTGACGCTTTAGCTCATATTTCGTTGTCCACAAACGTGGCCAGAACGTCCAAAGATCTGCTTGTACAGCTGCTCTTGGATGCTGTTTTTGCCGTTGCCATGACACTGGATTTTACAGAGACTTAAGTGTCGACACTCGCACTCACCCACACACACACACACACACACTCTCTCTCTCTCACACACACACTCTTAGTTTGTGGTATACACAGTGTTACCTATTTGGCTTTTTTCCCACCACTTCTGTAGTTTTTCGACGCCAAAATGTGAAAAATGTAATATTAGAAAATTTTTAATTGAAAAATATATATGAAAAACATAAAAAAAGGTACAAATAGTTTTCACTTGGTTACTTCTTAAGATAACTAAAAATTGTATAGCTGTGTTTTATTTTTAGTCAATAAAAATATTTTTTAGTTTTCCAAAAACAAGTTTATTTAATAACTGAAGAATATAATCACTTTATCGATTTTCTATTTTGTTTTGAAAGTTTTCTAACTATTTCTAGCTGTTTATTTTTTTTTACTTTAGATATGGCAACACTGGTGATATATGCAGCTGACTCATGCTGCTGACGCTCCAAATTCAAACGCAAACACTGTTGCATACTTTTGTCAGTTGCAACGGCTAGCAGAGCAAGTAGTAGCCAAATGGGATGAGATGAGAGTGAGAGAGATGGGGGTAGAAGGGGGTGGGATTGAGGGCGTGGTGGTAGAGTGGTGCAACTGCATTGCATTGCACTTGCAGCGGACACACATATTTTCTGATAAATTATTGCATTGTTGATTTATTTTTGGCTTTTCGCTGTCTGCGGCTTAAGATTAATTTCCTTGCGTTGTTGAATTCACACTTATGTGGACCAAACGATTCACAGTCTCCCCCCAACCACGCCCACTGCCCCACCACTCCACTCCAATCCACTCCAATATACTTCCCATTTGTTGGTTTTACTCCTGAGCTTGTGTTCAGTTGTGTTTGGTGCTCGTTAAATGGCTTTTGAAAAAGCGCCAATAAAAATTAAATCAAATAAATATAATTTTTAATTAAAATGCCCTTTAATCTTTTTACAATTATTGCAAGCACAATGTACCAATACATGCACAACAACAACAACAACAACAGTGGTAATTACAACAACAAGACATAATGGCATTGAGATTGGTAATTTCGCAGTGGGACACTGTAAATTGCAGTATTGTGATACGACCCCGACAAACGTTTCATTTGATGGCTCTGACGACGATTAAAGTAATGTCAGCTTGTCTGTCAGTCCATCAGTCCATCAGTTTACCAATCTGTCTATATAATACCATTCAACACTTATTGCAAAACAAACAGGCTTTTGTACCTGTGGAATGACCCCCTGTGGAACTGTATGTCCGCTCCCCCTCCCACTTAGCCTCTTTCCCTCTGTTGGCTATCGATAGCTGTCAGTTCATTGAATTAATCGTGATATTGGTTTATGTCGCGTATTATTTGCAATTTGCAATTAAATAAATGTTTGGCATCGATCAAGTGCAAGTTTTATGTTCTTTCGTTTGGTTTTGCACAATTTTGGCGCCCAACGTGGCCAGCTTCACTGCGTTAATTGCAACGAAAATGGGTATAATTATTGCTAGAAGTGAATTAATACTAACCAAACCTCGATTATTCAATACTCGAATAATTGGCTTTCCTCTATAATTCGTTTTGTTCCAAAATAATCTACTTGATCGTAGTGACCGCTTGTCTTTAATAATTCGTTTCCCTCGGTGGTTTGTGGTGACCCTTGAGCAAACGAATTATTTAGTTTTGACCTGTATGCATTAAATAAACTGTTCTATAGTTTGATCTAACTGTTAGTAACCATTGAAGTGCATATGTCCAAATGGCGCCCAACGAAAGCTGACAAATTTACATAACATGCTTCTACTTTTTGGTGTGCTATATTAATCGGCCTATATAATTGGTGGTGGTGGTGGTTAGTTGATGAAAATCATATTTATTTCACATAGCATTAAATTGAATTACAAACAGTGATTGGCGCCCAACGTTGGTATCTTATCCAAGCTCATATGTTTTCTATAATCCTTTAATCAGTTGTATTTGAAAATGTTCTTTAAGTCTGCTCTGTACTTCAACTTGGCTAACCCATTATCCTTGTATGTTCCAAGTTATTGCGTTTGGCGCCCAACGTGTGAGCCTTAACTCTTCCCATTCCATGCGACTAGAGACTCTCATGCGCTCACTTAAATCCTATGTGTAATGCATCAACTTATGTTGCCTTATTCTGTTTGTACCAATATATAATTGTACTGGCAGTTGGTATACTCCCGCCACCGTCCGATGACTTTACTACACCCACTCAGTCTGTGTGCGAGTTGCTCGCTTTTTGTTGGGGTTATCTGCTGTACTCAGGCCGCATTCTTATTGTTTTTTGCAGTGTTTTATTTTATATTATTTTTGTTGTGGTTGTTTGCATAAAGTGTGTGTGTGTGTGGGTGTGTAAGGGAGCCCTGAATAACGGTCCTGTCCAGTTGTACGCAGGTCTAATCTGTGGACTGTGCGTGCATTGAACTCACCAAGGACTGCAGGGTGGTAGAGCGAGGGGGGAAGGTGGGAGCCTATGCAGCAGAGCAGCTAAGCCTGTCGAGTGGCCTTTGATTTGATAGGTAGACCGGGCCATAAGAGGGTGGGGTAGCGTAGGGCCGGGTAGGGTAGGGTAAGGTAGGGCAGGGTCGGGCCACCGCACATATTGAATCCTTGGAACGTAAATATTTAAGGAGTACTTTATTTTGTTGCGCATCAGCTCCTCAAATCTTTCGTTTACTCTACTTTTTTTTATGGATACTTTTCTTCTTCGGGTATTTTCCCATTTTTTTTTTTTTAGTTGTTGAGTGGCAAAGTTTGCCAGCAAGGCAAGCAGACATCGATGGGCGTGGCATATGCAACATGTGTGCTGTGCTGTGCTTCGCTTTAAGCTGGGCCAAGTAACTTTTGCCTTTCACCCACACAGACAAGCACACAGGCTGTGGCAAGCTGAGTATCAAATAAAGTCAAGCAAAAGGAAAATAAATGTGCTGGGTATGAGGGGGAGTGGCGACCTGGGAGATTGATTCAAGCGAATTTTCATATAACTGATGACCTATGCTCTGTCATCGTCATCGTCATCGTCATCGTCGTCGTTATCGTCATCGCCATTGTAATCGTCTTTCGTCTGCTTTCTCAATTGCTTGGTAATTCTTGACAGCAACGAAACAAAAACAATCAAATAAATTTAGTAAGTCAGCCTATAAGATACCCTGTAGCGAGTGCAATTGATATAAAATAGAGCTTTATATATTTTTAAAGTTCGACAACAAACAAAAAACTGAGTTTTAAATGGATTGGGACATTTTTTAAGGCTGTGCTTTGATGAACACAAATTATTATTAAATTAAGAGGATTGTCCAAAATTATGATGACCAATAAAAATATGTATGGGAGTTAAGAAAAAAGCTAAAGTTACTTCATCGGTTCTTCTGTTATAATTAAATACATTTGAGGCTACTCTCCAAATCATTTCATTGCTTATAGTGGAAACCCTAAACCCTACTGAAAATTTTTAAGAAATTCTTTCATTCTAGTTCTAGGAAACATTCTAAAAATAGTGAAGTCTTTGAACATTTTTTTAGAAATTAAAAATTCCATAATCATTTTTCATTTGAGATAGAAATCAATTTTAATCTGTTTTGATTCAAGCGTATTGACTTTTGCCAGCTCAAAGTCGATCAGACTGTAAAGTAATGAACTTTAAATTACAGGGTATGCACAAGCAAAGCACACATAAAAAGTGGCAAACAAAAGTCGCATAATTGTTGCCAAATGGCTGCAAACTGTAGCCAAATCTTGTCAAGTTTTCAACTCGCACACACAGACAAACGCCTATCAGAGCACAAAGTGCGCGTGACTTATGGGAAGAGGGGAGGGAGGGGGGGATGGTTGGGGGAGTGGGAACGGAGTATGGTTTCTACAAATTGCAGCGTTAATTGCATACAAAGAATAAGAAAAGTGCCCAAGAAATTGCAACAAATGGGACAACAGTTTGTGTCCCCCTTCCCCATTAAGCCAAAACAGACACACACACACACACACGCACACACGCGCACACACACACGCGCACACATATGTATGTCAGTCCAAACGAATGGGGAAATGGTGCTGATTCCGTTTGGCAGTCAGAAAGTTGAAAATTGACACATTTGCAATTCAACACTCGAGTTGGAGAAAACGAGGAGTAGGAAGAGGAGGGTTGGGGTAAAGGGGATGGGGGAGTGCTGGCGACGCGATGCAATCAGCGATGACAGCGTACACGTTCTCGCATCCTGGCAACGTTTAGGCTCGTCAGCGGCGCCATTTGCATTTTGATGCCGCTTACGTCACGGCATAAATATTTGCTGTGTTTGATGTGACGTCGCATCGGGTTTGACTTTGCCTACAGATTGGCGCCTCGCTCGGATTCATTAAGTCGAGCACCACAGATAAAAGAGAGAAGGGGAGTTGTGAGGTGAAGAGGGAAGGAGAGGGGGGAAGAGCAAGAAAGAGTTGTGTGTAGCGCTAAGGACTCGTACTCACAGTGCGAACTGAGCTTAATTATGGCCTGCTGCGAGTCGAGTTGAGTCAAGGAAACAGGAGTATCAACAGTTTATAAAGTGCCTTAGAGAGCAAGCACGAGAGAGCGGGAGAAAGTTGGAAAAAAGTGTGTGTGAAATAGGGGAAAAGGGCGCACTGGTGATCAAACGGTAATTGCTGCGGCCAACAATTTGCAAATTGAAAAAAGCAAAAGCTAGTCAGGGATTTGACAGGCAGACACATGGAGTCAGAGGCAGCGACATGCACAGACAAGCAGAGACAGGCACAAACTGGCAATTCTTTAGCTTAGAAAAAAAATGTATAAATGAGAAAAATTTACTTTGAGTCGAAGACTTTGTACCTTTTAAAGCAAGCACAGTTAGGGAAAGTTTTGTATTTAAATTAAGATTAAGTCATAGAAATAAATTATGTATTTAATAATATAATTTCTTATTATTATTTAATGCTTTCAAATTAAAAGACAAATTAAAGAAATTTGATTAGTTTATAAAACTATATACAGAGTTTACGAAGCATATTAAATATGGAATAATTTAAGTTTAGTCAAATAATTGCATATAATAATTTTCTAATGGGAAGTCATACTCAACTACGCATATTTAAATCAAAAAATATTTAAATTAAGTCAATGAATTTCTTAGTAAGCCAATTTAAGAAAAGTTTTTAACTAAAAATAACAATTATTCAGTTAATTTTAAATTGTTCCGACTTGTGTGCATACAAATGTTATTAACAAGACTTCAAATCATCATCTTGTCTCGAGTTAAATTTAATGCTCTACTTTCTTAAGCTGTAACACATTTTGTGATGATTTGAAAATACTCTCAGCCAGAGTATTAAAGCGAACGCAGACAATTTTCTATAAAAACTAAATTTGAAATTGTGTTGACTTAACGTTTGCGCATAAAACGGCAACCTAAAATGGCAAATGCACTTCTACACACATCGAGGCAGCAAGAAAGGAAGATAGTGCGAGAGAGAGGGAGACAGGGAGAGAGGAAGAGAGACATCGTAGTTGAGTTGCATGCAGCACTTTGTGGCATGTCTCGGCTCATAGTCATCATGTTGTTGGAAATTTATTTTCATTGCCGCCGCAGGCAGCGACTGAGTGTCCAGAGCATGAGGCAAGAGCATCAACAGTGGCAACATCAGTTAGTCCAGAGTGCGCTACGAGTGTGTCCAAAGCTGTGATGTTTCATGCAACATCAGCAACATCACCACATCAGCTCGCTTGGGAACTTTGCATGCCCCAATAGCAAAAGTCGAGAATGAAAACGTAAACGAAAAAAAACTGTTGCCTACATTTGTGGGCGCAGTCGGCGTCACTCTCGGCAGAGCTCTTATAATGTTGTTGGCGCTGTCTTCATAATCATAAGCGATGTGGCGGTCTAAGTAAGGGGTATAGCTTAGCATACAAAGCTTCTGGTCAGCTATGGGGCAACAATATTTTTAGATACCCCGTAAACTAAACGGCAATTTAAATAAATCGTAATTAAAACTATGAAAATGCAAATTCTAATTTACATACATTTTAGACTAGGCTATACCCTATATAGATACACAGATAGGTAGGTAGTTGGTAAACCGATAAAGGACTTGGCTTTTAAGTAGCTTTGCTTGAACTTACATTTGCTCAAAAGCTATTTATATGGGTAGCTTATAGTCTAGCAGACTGGATTTTACTTTCTTGCTGCTGGCAAGCTGCTCTTAACGTTTCAATAAGTGCGTCAATGCGGTTGGCAGCTTAAAGCCATCTCTGTTTCATGCACCTATCTTCCCATTCCCTATCTTTCTTTCTGTTTCTCTTGATCTACTTGGTTCTCCCTTCACCACTTTTAACACTGCTTGGGTGTGCAAATGTCACTGCGAGTTTGTTGCGCGATTTGTTTGTGTGCAGATTTTAAAATTCTTTACAAAAAGCTCAGAGAGCAGCGCATCAGTTCAACTGAAAACTTTACAGTCAAGCCACACACGCAAGCCAGTGGGTGTGAGTGTGTGTGTGATTGTGTTTAATGTGTTAGCGATGGTCATCGTTTGTTATAAGTTTATTAGACTACTAAGTGATTCTTTTATATTCCAATGTGACACATCAATCTGAATTAATATACATTCTGATCCCATTAAATATGTGCTTAAAATCCAGTACATCAAACCCCATTTAAAACACATTTTGGATTAATCCTACTTTACATGTAGTTTAGAATTGATTAAAGTTTTTAATTCTGATTTTTTCACCATGTAAGCTGACGAGCAGTTCTAAAGTGATTATCCTGAGGTTGGCACACACGATAAGTATCGTAGTTCCAAGTGACCCATCCATCGAGTGTGTGTGTGTATGTGTAACTTAGTTCACCGCTTTGTTTTACTGCTTAGCTGTCCAGTTTTCGGGTTCGCCGTGTTCATAGCAAGTGCCGAGACGTGACTGTTCGCTGGCCACACTTTTCGCAACACTTTTCCAGAGAGAGAGAGGGACACACACAGACAGACAGATGGACTGTGAATGGTTTGTAGAGGGGCAGTGAGGTTGAGAGGGTGGAAAGCAAAGTTCAGGTTCACTGACGACCCTCGCGTCGTTTTTGCTCAAAGCGCAGACGAAGTAGAAGCGGCAGATAGAGCAGGAGAAGAGAAGGACGTGGGTGCAGACGGAGGCGGAGACATGACCTTATGCCATGCCCCCATGTCCAATGTACTTCTTCCTGCTATCCTTACTCCTCCATGTCTCTCTCTTTTTCTCGGTCTCAGTCTCGCTGTCTCCCGCTCGCTTTAGCCATGATAGCTGTAATCGAGAAAATCCCGTAAGAGACGATTTAATCCCATATTTCAAAGTTATTCAAGTGCAAAAATGCCAAAAAGGAATGCAAACATAAGCACTGCCCGAACAGCCAGAGTTGCCACAGTCCCAAAGACACGCGGGCACATAGAGAGAGAGAGAGCAGAGGGAAGAGCGAAAGAGGAAGAGAGAGCGAGGGTAGAGCGACCACTGCCTGGGAAACGCGCCACCTGCTAAATGCCCCACCAAAAATGCAGCTAACAAAATGACCAGGCAATCCTCATACCCTTCTCCCCATCCCGCCCTGTCCACTGCCACTGCTGTTCCCGAAAAGAGAGCGCCACCGCAGCCTGGGAACCCTAAACCACATTGGACACTTTGTTGCCGTTTGTTGGCGTTGCATTGAATCAATTTGCTGGCAACGTTGTCTTCGCTGACTGATGGCGATGACGAAGCTTTTGATAATCATCACAATGATGATGGTGATGGTGATGATGATGATGATGATGATGATGGTGGTAATACCATTGATCATGACGATAATGATGCTGACGCCTTATGCTGTGGCATGTCAAGCATTCGCTCTATTCGGTCGCTTTTATGCGGGGCCTGACAACTGAACTGTGAAACTTGCAATGCTCTCGGAGACTCGACTCTGGAGATACTTGAATTTAAAGATTAAAGCGAACAACGAGAGAAAGAAAGGTGAGAGGTGAGGTGATGGGCAGCGACAGGAGGTGCGAAGAGGAGAGCTACACAGAAGAAAGGTAGAAAATTGTATCTATCTGTATCTTTCTGTATTTATCTGTATCTTTCTGTATTTATCTGTATCTATCTGTATCTATCTGTATCTATCTGTATCTATCTGTATCTATCTGTATCTATCTATCTATCTATCTATCTATCTATCTATCTATCTATCTATCTATCTATCTATCTGTATCTATCTATCTATCTATCTATCTATCACAACTTTTGCAACGCCCTCGGCATTACGCACTGCAGCAACCGCCTGTTGGCGAGTGTCGAGCAGAGGGGAGAGGAGGAGATAGGAGATAGGACTTTCAGTTGTACAAGTTGCAACTGCAATTGCAGTCGAGCTGGCAAATTAATTGCAATTCAGATACAGTTTATAAATATGGCGCAACTTTAAATTGGCTCATTAAATTTCATTTGCGCACAGGCGTCACACATCAATTGACACCACATATGTAAGTACTAAAACACCACCGAGCCACCGAGCACCGAGCACCGAGCCACCGTTACACCGAGTCACCGATCTACCCAAACCTAACAGCAACAAACTATGAGCGGCAAACAGCAGCCCAGCCAAAATCTCCACTAGCCCCACAGCCTAGCAGGACCAACAAAACATGTAGTGTTTACAGGGTGACCCAAAACTAAAGGGGTCGATATTAAACTTGCGATTTAAGAGATTAAAATTGGGAGTACCTATGGCATATCTTTAAATGGCATTAGTTATGTGAGTTAGGTTCATTTTAAGCTACAAATTAATATAAGAGGACAATGTTTCAGTTGTTTTACAGGGTGAGTGAGAAGGAGAGGGAGAGAGAGAGAGTGAGTGAGCTTAGTGATTTAGAGTAGAAACTGATTGTTAAGCGATTGACAGCTTGTTTGAGCTACCAAATCGGCTACTTAAAGCTGACTAATTTTTAGTTTACTGCTATTGCAATTCAATTTAAAACTCCGGTCACCCTGTACTCGCAGGGCCGCAATTGGCATGCTCCACATTTTTGGCGCGTGTTGTTCGCCAGAGCAATTTACTCGCGAGTTTTGTGTGTATGAGCGTGAGAGTGTGTGTGTGTTGGTGTTATTTTTTACTATTTCTATTTTGTTTGTCTGTCTAGCTATTTTTTTTATATTTTATTTTCGCCTTTGTGTGGTGTGTGTAACTGTGTGTGTGTGTGTGTATTTTGCCATTTTATATTTTGCTGGAAAGCTCAGAGCTTGTTAGCCTCCTCCAACCCCCTTGCTCCTCAATCCCCCTGCCCGTCTATGGCGTCCCTTTTAGCAGCTGGCCAAAATCGAGTCTGGAAAGCAGCTGAAATTTTGTGTTTGGGAGTAACGGGAGTCTTGAATCAGAATCGAAATCGCAACCAAGAGTTGGAGTTGGGTTCGGGATTCGGATTGGGATAGTGTTTGGACTGGGGGATAAATTCAACGTATGAATGTGAATGCCGGTTTGCTATTCATACGTTTCCCTGACTTGTGTTTTTCACACGCTTTTTATATACTTCGACCGTTAGAGCTGCCTTTTCTTTACTTTTCCCTTTTTCTATAGTTTTTTTCTATTTTCTTTTTTTGGCCCGTTGTCATCGTCACCGTCGACGACGACGTCGACTGCGACGTTGGCGTCACCGTTGCAGTCACCGTGTGCACATCCATTTGTAGTAATCGCTTTAAAATGATGGCAACAGATTTATGGTGGTTTATCTCAGTGCACTCGGCTGTGCTCTGTGCACAAGCATTGAGCAGCATTTAGAGGGCACCCACCACACACTCACACACACTCACACACACTCACACACACACACTCTAGCACACATAGAGGCCCAGTGACAATTGTCCCTTTCTAGCAAAACTTTAGACATCCTGTGGCACCTTTGCGACTTGCGACCTGCGAACTGCGACTTGGCCAGACATTTGTGCCCCACTTAAAGCTCTGCATTTCTCGTTGTCTTACGCTAAAAATACCCTGTAATGCAGTCTAGATTGATTTTTTTAATAAGCTGATTTAACTATATATACTTTAAGCTTAATTTTAAATCTAATTACTATAGTTTTATCGAACAAATAAATATAATACCAAATTTTTATATTTTTTTTTCTAAGAAATTAAAATTAAATCATTTTTATATACGGTAGAATTCGGTTATAACGACACTCAAGGCACCGACGATTTTACGTCGTTATATCCGGTAGACGCTGTAACCAAATGGAGACCAACGGAGACCAAGAAGAGGGGAACCAACCAAGTCATCGAATTTTCGTCGCAATAAGCGAACGGGCGCTTTAAGCGGAGTCGGTATAACTGGTTTCTACTGTATACGGCTTAAAAAACAACCAATTCTATTTGTTTATCACTACAATTTTTACTATATATTCTACAGGGTATGTAACAGTCGTGCAATGCCCTATAGCTACTTTTAATACTACTTTTCCATTCTTTACTTTACACCTCATTGTTGTTCTAGCCGCTGGCAATCCGGTGTTTGAACAGCATTTGACATACAAATATGTGTGTGTTTGAGAGAGAGGTAGAGCTTGTGTGTGTGTGTGTGTGTGTGAATGGGTAACAATTTAAAGGTTATCGCGTGCAGCCTTGACGATCTTATGCCTGACTAAGCCCATTTCCAATCCAAGCTCCCCAACTCGTGCTACAATTTTTAGACTCTGTACCCCATACGTGTCCCTGTTAAGGGGTCATCATTACCCAACGGCGTGTGACATTCACTGGGCAGCGTTGCCAGAATTCGCAATCCCTCGGCTCAAATGCTCCGCTCGCAGACAGCAGTTGGTTCTGCCAAAATCTCTGCCATAGTCCGCCATGAAGTTTCGGTGATTGATGATATGGAGTCCATAAAAAGAAGAATGCTTCATGGTCTATTCACCCACTCCCCTTTTGCCATACCTTTCTCTTTTCCACTAATGCCAGTCTGGTCACACTACAAGTTCTTGTTACAGATTTAAAGCGAGGCAACACTTTAAATGTTTGTGCCTCAATTAAAGTTGGTAACTTAAAGTACACCAAAAATTTGTTTTAAATTACAAAAACTCAATTTTTTTTAAATAAATAAAATAACCTGTTTATTAGAAAATAATAATTAAAGATACAATTGGTTAAGTTTTGGTGCGACTATGATAAATATTCCTTTAAAATCTGTTTATTTTATGTTCAATATTAAATTTAATGTAAAAGAAAAGGATTCAAGTTGTTTGACCTTCTAGGCACCCCACACAAGTTATCAAACATGTTTGAGTTCAGTTATTTAAGATACAAATTAAAAATCAGATAAATGTTTCTGTCTGTTTGATCTAGTTTTCATAATAAGTTTTGAAATAAAAAACAAAGCTTTAAAGATTGGAAACAAACACAATCTTGTTGAAATTTTGTAGTTTTTAAATTTATATAAATGCTACGCAGTACAGTGAAACTTGGCTCTTATATGGCTCTGTTTATGCTACAGATCAGTTCGAGACTTATGTACGTCTCTAGCACTAAACTAAAACTAGACTTAAGCTGCAGTTAAAAATTTAGTATGTTTGCCCAAACAAATAGTATGAAATTCCTAGGCCTTCGACATATACAGCACGACAGACAGAGAGGTAAGGAGGGAGGCAGTGTATGTGTGTGTGTGTGAGAGAGACAAAGAGACAGTCAGCTGGTCGCACAAACAAACAGACAACAAAAACATTGACCAAAGCTCTAACTGTAACTGTAATTGTAACTGTAAATGTAACTGTAAATCTATTTGCTGCATGCCAGCAGACGTGCTACAGTGGAGCAAAGTTCACAATTTTTAAAAATCGACATTTAAAAAGAAATAAATTACTAAAATATATATAAATTAAAAACAAATTATTTCGACTAGTTTTAAGAACGGATTTAATTTCTTATCGAATGTGTGAGCGCTGAAAAGCCAAACTGTTCCATGGTGCAGCATGCCAAAGATGCAGCACACACACGCACACAATCATAGGCCAGCAGGCGTTGCCAGACTGCAGTTTTCTGCTTGCTGGCATTTCGCAGCAGCCGACGAAGAAGAAGGCAGCCAAAGGAACAGCAAAGCATGTTAGGGTGGGGCAGCAGTAGGGGGGGTTGGTAAAGTAAGAAACGTACTGGGATTGGGAACAAGGACATTGACAACGACAACGAGAACGAGAACGAGAACGACATTTACTGTTTACCTTGATTATTTCATCAAAGTTTGAAAATATTTACATTGGCATTCCGAGCTCGGAACGTGATGTAGATATTTATACATACTTCGTTTCGGCAACTGTAAACTGAGCTGTAACTCTGTGCCCATCCATCCCCCCAGTCACTGTCGTTTTTTTGGGGGGGGAATAAGTTTATTTTGATACACAAAATTAATACGTTGCTGGCATCGGGCATCAACTCATGCGTCGACATCTTCAACATCCTCAACATCCTCGACCTACTCTCGCCACGTGCGCTTTCCTATAGCAAAGCCTTAAACCAGTCCTCAGACCTAGTCCCCCTTTCCAAGCAGTTACCCTTCCAATATAACGTAACCCAACGTTTGGCTGTCTAGCTGTCAGTCAGCCAGTCAGTCATTGAGTCAGTCAGTCAAAGCTAAAAGTCTCAGCCTCAGTCTCAGTCTCAGGTTTAGAAGCTGTCACCGTCGCCGTCGACACTTGCCACTTGTAAACGACATTTTATTAGTAAAGTTTATTTAAATTTGTTGTGTGTGGGTGTGGAGGGCGTGTGTGTGTCTCTGTCTGGTGCTACACATACCCTGCATACATTTTCAACACAAGTTGTTGTATGAATTTTAAACAATTGTAGCCTAGTTACCAACGAAAACAATTGAATTATGCCTTAGAAACCGCAGTGGTATTACAAAAAGCGGATTATTTCAATTACACAATAAACTCAATAATATTTTTGTTAGTTATATTAAATATTTTAGTAGTTACTATACAAAATAAAACAATTTTTAAAGTTTTTTGCAATTTTTGGCAAACTATTTGTTATCAAAAGGTAGCAAAAATACCAAAATTTTAAAAATATATATATTTAAATTAAAACTTAGTACTGCAGGCGGGTTGTTGCCAGTCGATCACACTTACCTGTAGCCCACTTATTTGTTGTGCTACCATTTTGTGTTCGCATTCCACATTTCACATTCAGCATTCGTTCCCTCGAAGCGTCTCGTCTGCAGCCCTAGTCATACACCCACACCCACACACACACCCACACACACGGAGTAAATACAAGGAAAAACAGTTGAAGAAGTCGTGGATTTCGCATTCGTATTCAAAAGATCAACATATTGCGTTACGTGGTGTATTTTAAATTCAAAATTGACTTTCAAGCACTTACAGAGACATCGACGACGACGTCGACTGAGACGGCGACTTTGACTGCGACTGCGACTGAGGCAGAGTTGGCAACATCGCGAGACTTCTGGTTACCTTATCGTTGATTCGAAAATCCAGGCAAAAGTAGTTAAAGTCGAACTTGAGCATAGCAGGCGGGGGTACAGTTGGGGCAATGGGCGTTCATTTTGTAGGTGTGGCAACTGACTCAACACACACAATTCCTGACCCCGAGATCAACATGACAGCGTTTGCCAGTCAAGAGCAGGCAACTAAGTGCCTTAAACGGTACAACTTGTCGTATACGCTATCAACTGATGTATTTACTACTAGTTGGGGACAAGGGTAAGGGGAAAAGGGGAAAACGAGAGAAAGAAGCTTACAGCGGATTACAAGTTGGTAACTCTATTTCCATCACTGTTTCTCTCTCTTTGTCTCTTTCTTGGTGAATATATATATGCCATGTTAAATGTTAGTATTTGTGTAGTTTATTGAGGATTTTCATTCATTTTCCAGCCCCCTCTGTCCCACCTGTGACTGAGGCGGCAATTAAACAAGTCTCAAATCACAATGAAAGCGGCTTAAATCGCTGTAATTGAAGCTGGCCCATAATAAAGATTTCAAGTGAAAAAGTCGCTCAAGAAGTTGACTGAAAGAAGGATAGAATAAAATCTGTGTGGTGCTGAACCTTTATTATTGTCTAATACGTGATCAATCAGGCATACAAAGTTTGTCCAAAAGTTTTTAATTAATTGTGAGTACTCGATTTAAGTAAATACAAGTTTTGATAGTACAAATCAATTTTTTTTTTACTGTCCCACAAAAACTGCAAACTCAACTGTGACTGAGCAGCTTAGCAAATTTAGAATTTTCCCATTGATTCAGCCTGTGAGCACAGGATGTTTCTGGCACCACAGGCTGTTTCAGGAAGCTAAATGCCATCAATTTGCAACTGGACATCGGAAACTTGAACTGAACACTTGAATAAACGATGTAGCTTTAAATGCAAAGTTGCAAATCAACTTTATTCTTCATCTTCTGCTTCTTGTTATACTTGTTGTTGTTGCTGTTGTTTGTTTGGTTCGTAGTTGCACAAATTACAGGCCAAAAACTTTATCGTGTAATCATTTTAAGTTCACTTTCTTATTATTATATTTGTAAAAGCGGCAACAAGCGTAAAAATATGTAAATGTGAGACTAAGCAATACCCTGTAAGTCGGATTTTTACAAAGAAAACAAAGAAGTTCAGTATTTTGAGCTTTATCAAATCTAAGATAATCATGAGCTGCAGTCTATGTAGAAGTCCATGAAGAGGTTTCGTTTAAAGGTATCTTTATACCGTTTTTAGTAGCTTTCAATCAGTCAATCTGTCATCAATCAGTGTTATCGTTTTTAGTACCCTTTAATCAATCAATCTGTCATCAATCAGTGTTAATACCGGCAATAGTTCGTTTGAAGGACCTTTTGACCGTTTTTAGTAGCTTTCAATCAATCAATCTGTCATCAATCAGTGTTATCGTTTTTAGTAGCTTTCAATCAATCAATCTGTCATCAATCAGTTTTAATACCGGGAATGATTCGTTCGAAGGCACCTTTTGACCGTTTTTAGTAGCTTTCAATCAGTCAATCTGTCATCAATCAGTGTTATCGTTTTTAGTACCCTTTAATCAATCAATCTGTCATCAATCAGTGTTAATACCGGCAATAGTTCGTTTGAAGGACCTTTTGACCGTTTTTAGTAGCTTTCAATCAATCAATCTGTCATCAATCAGTGTTATCGTTTTTAGTAGCTTTCAATCAATCAATCTGTCATCAATCAGTTTTAATACCGGGAATGATTCGTTCGAAGGCACCTTTTGACCGTTTTTAGTAGCTTTCAATCAATCAATCTGTCATCAATCAGTGTTAATACTGGGCATGTTAATTACGTTTAACTCTGCAGACATTTTTTAAAAAGTTTGTTATAATTTTAAGCAGGTTTCAAGCAATCAATCAGCCTTCAATCAGTCAGTAGTTTAAGTAGTTCAATCCATTTTAATATATTTACTTAGCGACTGCTTGTAGTTTTTTAAATTATTACAGGGTAACTCAATGAGTGGACAGCAGAAAGAGAGAGTGAGTAGGTGGGGGTTGTGTTGGACACAAACGAAGAGTGAAAGAGAGACAGAGAGAGCGAGTGAGAGCGAGTCAAATTGCAGCAGTTTCAGTTGCCTATGTCATTTTCAAAGAGCTTAGTGCCTGGTTTCGAGTTGATTGCTGTTATTGTTGTTCTACTGGTTGCTGTTGTTGCTGTAGTTGGTGCGGTGTGCTCACTGTTGGTAATTGTTGTCATTGTTGTTGTTGTTGTTGTTGTGCTTGTTGCTCTTGTTGTTGCAGCTACTTTGAAGTTTTGTATACAACTTTTATGACACTTTGTCTTATTGTTGTTTTGTACTTTGCGGCGAACGTGTCACATTCAGTTATGTATTTATTCCAATTCCATCCAACTCCCCCACAAGATCCCCCACCTCCACAATCCATCTCTCTCTCTCTCTCGTAGTCTATCTGCTTAGTTCTTTCTCTGTTCTTTGTGTCATCTTATGAAACTGGGACACTGCTTGGGCTCTTCTTTTGAGCATCCGCTTTCAGATTTTCCAGTTAAACTGTTCATCTGCTTACCCCTTTTGTCAGCCGCTTTCCCCTTTGCCTACGGAAAGTATTCTTTTTTATGGTTGCTTGCAACAATTTGGCAGACATGGCAAGTTGCAGGAGTAACTTGCAGCTCACAACTTGCAACTGTCACAAAAACGCTTGTGGCCCAAATCAAAAATATCTCAACTATATCTTTACAGATGAGCGAAACAATCTGAAAGGTTTACACAAGTCCTAGTAGGTACTATAGAGACTTGTATTACTGATCGAAAATTGGATTAGTAATTTACTTAACTAATTTAAGGACAACATAATTTACAAACAAAATGATTGACTGACTGATGGATTGGCCAAATGTTTGATTGACTGAAAATTTATATCTGTTAGATCGATTTCCTGGCCCTTTGACTGACCTTACTGTAACTACAGTCAGATTGATTGACTGATTGACCACCTGCATAACATTGAGTGATCGAAGACTTACTAACAATAACTTTCATTCTGCCTGATTGATTGATTATACTGATGGACTTACTAAAAATATTTCCATATCATATTAATTAAATATTCAATTGAAAACAGACTGAGCAGTGGCCCTTAAAGGACCTTCGCGATCGATAAGATGTCTTACTATCCGTTCATCCAAAATCCTAAAAAAAGTTATTTTCTGTTAGAAAATTATTGAATAATTTGAATGAAGGAAAATAAAAAATTTAAAAATTTGCAATTTTGAAAAAATTTTGAAATCGAAATTTCCTTTTTTAACGGAAATTTTAATGGTAAGGTGTCCTCAAAAAATACTAAAGTTTACTTAAATTTTAATCCTTCGTTCTTGTTTAAGACTAGATCATGTAGAATGAGACTTTACGACTTTGAGCCAACGGATATCAAGCCTGTGAATGCGATTTTCGACTTGTAGCCATAAAATTGTTTTGTTTACATTTTGCGTTTAAGAAATTAAAAGTTTATCAACTTTTATTTGCATCTGTGAAGGCGACGAGTTCCTTGGAATTTCCACAGCTTTCGCTTCTTCCGTTGGGCATTATATTCCTAAGCACAGGGTGTGTGTAGGTGTGTTTTTGTGTGCGTCACTTTGTTGTGCTTTTAAACAAAAATCAACACAAGAGGCGCCGAAGCCGCATTCTTTGGCATTAGCTCCACAGACTTTTCCCCAGGCCTCTCAAGTGGGGAATTCTATAGCCTGGGGATTGAAGGTGGTGTACAGGATATGGGCGTAGCTGTGTGAGGGGTGTAGGATGAGGCGTGAGGGGTAGCACAACCTGTTTATGCTTGTGCATCATTTGATTAACGTAATTGAATGACACGCCATATGCCACTCACTCGCTCTTTCTCCTCCTCACTGACCCACACTCCTGCTTCCTCTCCCTCTCCCACTCACTCCTTCAGCTAGTCAGTCAGTCACTCACCGAGTGGCAGAGTTAAACGAACTAAGTCGCTAAAAGTCACCAGAGGTATGTGTTAAACTCACACGAGTGCGTATTCTATTCATTCCATGAATACCCTGTAAACTGGCTTCAGCTCAAAAGCGGGTCTGCACAACTTAAACCTTTGAAGGCCTTTTCTAACTGGCTGTCTTTAATTTAATTGAATACTGAGCAAAGTCTAGGGCACTGAGCTATAATCAGTATTTACTATATCAAAAGTAGGGTTATGTCGAATATTTTAGAAGGTAGTAATAAGATAATATAAAAATAATTGAATATACAAATAAATGTTTCAAAACAAATTAAGGAACTCACTTCACTAACAGAATCTATTTAAATTCGTTGGAATTAAAACTTAGTAGGCTTTCTAGCGGCCTTTGCAGGGTATGGCTATAGTCGCACTACTACTTACAACCACTGTGCTTTAGTTGTTTTTGCTGTTGCTCCTGCGCCGTCTGATAAACAATTGACATACGTTAAGCCGTGGAAAGAGGCAAAAAAGTGGGATAAGAAGCAGCGCCAAAGAAAAATAAAATGGAGGGAGTGACAACACATGTCGCAAAATCAATTTTCACCTTTTCACTTGATCAATTTCTTAACGGCAATGAAAAGTTTTGTGCGCCGTATACGAAATAAGGCAGTGGCGTGCCTAGTAGAGGGGTAGGCACAGGGGGAAGGCACGTAGCGGGTAGGCAGTAGAAAAGAGCGGAAGGGGATAGGCAGGCAGGCAGGCAGGCAGGCACAGATAGCATCATTTGCATTTGCACGCACACACGACTCCGATGACGATGACGATGCTGAGGCAAAGACAAGAGGAAATACATAGTCAAAAATAGGAACTGTAGGGGGGAGTGTAAAGAAAAGAAGCGGAGAAAGAATGGAAGGAGCGGAGGATTCTTGGTATCCCTAGCCGCACGCACGCATTTGCCAGGAGCTTCGAGCCAGGAGACAGGAGCCAGGAGCCAGAAGCCGTTAACAGTTAGTTGGCGTCGCAGTTGATGCCATTGCAGCTTTCTCACTTTACGTCTCGTTGCGTCCCATTTAAAATTATGTTGAACAAGACGGAAAATGTATTCACAATACGTTAAAGTCGCGATACCCTTTCTAGCTAAGACTAGTAGAAAAAACTGCAGCTAAATGAGCATACCCACTCAAAAGTCTTTTTATTAGTAACTAAATTTAAGCCAAAAGTTCCTAGTATACACCAGGCAGCCAAGTTGTGTGCACTAATCACTTAGTATGTAAAATTAGTTCTAAGTGAGCTATATATTCATAGCATTTTTTATATACAGGTGTAAGTCTAAGACACTTATAGCTTAGAGTCCACAAATCCCACACATTTGTCTTATAAATGCTTTAGAAAACGCTATCAAATCACTGACAAGAGCAGAGTATTTGCTTTGGGTGTAAAAACAGAGAACGGCAATAGTGAGAAGGTGACAGAGTATGGCACGGGCAGGGGGAGAGGGAGAGTGTGAGGGCGGGCATGGGGGAAGCAACGGAAAGAGATGGGAAGGGCACGGACATGGCCACGGATACGGATACGGATATGGACACGGATAGGGACACACTGGCAACGGGACTTGTGTCTGGCGCTGCATAAAGGCCGGAAGCAGCAAATTTTCATTTTATTTATTTTGTAAAGTGCTCGGGCAGAACACACGCCCTCGCTACACCGCCCCCCCCACCTCCGACCACGCCTCTGTCTCCATAATTTGCCCCTTCGACACTCACACTCTGCTCGCAGCTTTGAGAACGTGTCATGCTCGTGTCACGCGCTCTGTAGTAACTGTAACTGTAAGTGTAAATACAAGGGGTAACTGTAACTGTAAATGTAACTGTAACTGTAACTAACTGTAAGTGCTACTGTAAATGTAGCGGTATCTGTCGGTTACGGTTTGCTTCATTGACTCAGCATAATTGTTTCCTCTTTGGCCCGTTGTCTCATGAAATTTACATGCCCGTTTATCCTTGAGCCTTCGACCTTTGCCTCTCTTCCTCTCTTCTTCAGCTTCTTTCACCGTTCTCAGCTCTCTTTATTCTTCTGCTTCCTGGCGGACAAGTGATAGTGACACTGTGACATCTGAGCGATCAGTATTAATTAATTGAAAAACGCTGTCATTGGCATTGCTTTGCTGATTGATTGACTGACTGGCTGACTGGCTGACTGACTGACTGACTGACTTACCTGCAGTCTGCATCAATAAAGACAACAACTTTTACTGTCATACACTTTTTTTATGGGCCGTGTGTGCTCATTTTACAGCACACATGGTGTAATTATCGCATTACTTTTTATACATGAACTGCACAAGTGACTTTCCCAGCCATCGAAGCTATAAAATTTCCCTCATAAACTTTTCTCATTCATTCAGGTGTCTGCTCTTTGGCTCAGAGAAGTTTATCTGTTAAAGTGTTTAAAATTTCAAACGGTTTATTTTTAAGTTGAACAAATAATTGAATCCGTAAGTATTAATTAAGTGTGTCAATCAAGTTGGTAAGTTAATTGTACAGTGAATTCGCTATTATTGGTAGTCGTCAATCAGTAAGCCAATTAGTTATTTTTAGCAGTTATTTTCAAAGCGTAAATTTAAGTAATTTAAACTTTTAATTTATTAAATTAAAAAACAGTAAAAAATTAATCAATCAATCAATCAACGTTACCTACGGCTAGCTGCTTGCTAATAAACGCGTCAATCAGTTGATTACTGTGTCAATCCACGAGTTGGCTGTAAAAATATTTAGTAGACTATCGGGTCAATCATGAAATCAGACAGTCAATCATATAGTTAAACTTTATATCAATCACACAGCCAATCAATCAGCTAAATAAACCAATAAAAATGTAATATATAAGGCAATGCCTTCAGTAGTCAATCAATCAGTGTCACACAGAAGTCATCAATCAAAGCAACCGTCAGTCAATCAATGCTTCAAGCAGCCACTTAGTCTTTAAGTCAATCAAAAGCGTATTACAGCTCCGAAGTTGGTAATACCCACGTGGCCAAGAACTCGGCAAATTTCCACAACACTCCGGACTCCGAAGTTCGTTGCCTTAGGTGGCAACAACGTGAAGTTGGCGTCGCTTTAAATTGCAGCAAAGTCCAAGGCTTGGGACGCGGATATTGCGGACATTGAAGGCAACTTGCACTGCCATTAACGCCTTTCATGTGCCAACAAAAGTAAAATTACACGCCAGTAGAAGAAGAATACTTTCATGCTCTGGCATGTAGCTGAACTAAGAAATACCCTGTAATACAATAATAACTACCAAATAAATAAAAGATTTTTATTGTTGGTTTTTGAAATCAGTTACCCGCTGTCCCACTTCAGTTTTACAGGGTATTTAAGCCAACAACAGCAGTGGCAACGACTAGCGACATTTTGAATGTGTTGGCATCTTTTGCTGTTGCTTTTGGTTACCAGTTTTCATTCCAATTTACAAATAAACTGTAAAATAATTAGAGGAATTATATGACATTTGCTCGAAACGTTGCTATGTCTATTAAATTCTTACCCCAAATCAAACAAATGTACATAACTCTATAGTCATATGTATGTAGATTAAGTTACCATTTCAGATTAGTTCCAATGAACTTCCAAAATAACAACACATGATTTTATCATCATCAAGCTTAAGGCTGTAAATAAAGTTCCACAAAGTATATAATCCGATTGTTATTGCACATAATTGTTGCTAAAAAGTTTGAAGAAGATAAAAAACTTGTTGCCAACTATTTTTAGATTTAGTTAAAGGTATTGAACATTTTCATAGTTTGATGAATTTGTTGTTTGCGGTTATTCTGTTTACTGGCATTTTGTAGTATATTTATTATTGTATTCAAAAATCATTTAGCTTGAGCCAGTTCTACATATTTATATTGAATTAAATTTAAATTAAATGAAATACTATGCCAAATAGTTTCATTTACTTTAAGCTTAAAAACTTTAGGATGCTCGAGAGAATTTTGGTGCCTGATTTATTTATTATTTAAAATATTTTTTTAAGACCGCATACTCTAAAAGAGAGTAGAGGGGAAGCATTTCCTCTGTTCTGAATCTTCTAAACTTCAATAGCTAGAGACACCAAATTTAAAAGTTGATTGTAAAAATGTATTTTCACCTTACCAATACATCACCATAGCTTGGAAACGACTAAAGCTATCAAGTCCAAATTCACACAGTATGTTTTCTATACTCATCAAGTTTGAGCCGGATCGGACAATTATAGCCTATAAATCCCATAAGAGAAATCAGTCGTATATAGATGACATGAAGTGTTAGCTGAGCTGTAGCAAAAAAACTTACACATTATGTGTATCTCATGTTTATAAATATCCTAAATATCCAATAACTCACATAAGCCAAATAGGACAAAAATTTAGGAAGAGTACGGGGTCTTTTACAGAACTCTCTTCTTTTACTTAAGAAGTTTTTAATTTTTAGTACAAATTTCTTTAGGATTGAATAAAGCAATTTGATTTACGGAACTGCATGTCAGCTCATGGAGAAGTGCTGCACAAGAGATGGAATCAAATAAGAATGCCTCTTCGACATGTTAAGACATGTCTTAATAAGTGCAATAAGCATTTAAAATACACAAATTTATATGTAAATATGGCTTTGATTGATGGTTAAAAGAAGGGTTAAAAGCTGAAGAAGGAGGTTACTAGAAAGATGTGTATAGGGTTAGGGGGGGAAGTGCTGTGTGTGTGTGTGTGTGTGTGCTTTATTAAAAATACAATTTATGCAAACGAGCCTTTGGCTGTGTTTGCTTAGCAATTTTTAAATATTTTTTTTTTTTTTTTTTTTTTTTTGGCAATGCCAGAAATAGCAATGGATATTTGTAGGAGTCGGCAAGTGGAATCAGAAATTGAAATTGGAGTCAACTGGCGCACATGCAGCAAGAGGGAGGGGGAAAAAGGGGAGAGGGGGAAAGGGGAGGGGGGTAGCAACAGAGACTAACATATATTATTGGTGAGCAAGAAGAAGGGAATCATGTGAAGAGCGGAATCATGGATCTATGCATACGACAGTCTGCATGTCATTCAGTCAGTCACTCAACGTGCCAGAAACGTAAAAAAACAGTTGAGAAAGAAGAAGACAACTCGCGACAGAATGGAATTGGTAGTGGAAATGGCAGTGAAAATAGTGAGGAGTGGGAGTATGTGAAATACGTAATGGAAATGGAGAAATGGGAAGTGAAGTAGTCAACGATTTCAACGATATTCGCCATTACAAATTCAATTACATGCTTAGCTACACTTTAGAGAAATTGAATTTTTATGTGCATTTATATTTAGTATATTTTTGCAACACTCAGAGAGCCGTAACCCGCAATGCCATCAACTCTTTACCCCTTAACCCGCTCACCATGTCACTCCAAACACTCCCCCGACCACCCACCATTTACCTCTTTAGACGCTCAACCTATAGTCCCCATAACCCGTTAGACCGTTGGAGTACACCTCCACGTACTTCAAACTCACACATTTTGCTTGGCAATTTTAGATTTTGGCTGGGCTGTCAGGCATTTTCATAGTTGCTGGCAGGCGACAGCGTAATCTACAGCGACACAGTGGTTCCAAATCAAACATTTCACTCAACAACTTTCAAAGTTCAAATTACTAGCTCTTAAAGGTCATCGGTGTGGCACCATGAGAAATTTCTTCAACTATTTTGAATAAAATCATAATTTCTTTGATTTCTATGTTATCGACGGAACTACAGTGCTTACAAATCAAATACTTAAGAAACTCCAAAGATCGAAGTATATTTAGCACGCCAAATTTACTAATTTGTTAAAAAGTGTTGGTAAACTACAAATTTTCGACATCTACCTCCGAGTTCTTCATAAAGTGCAGATTCACAGTGGTTCCAAAGCAAAAACTTTACATTTTTAACTTGAAAACATTGGTGACTGTAATCACAATATGATAAAGAAACACATATATAAAGCCTTACTTCTCTTACTAAAACCTCTACTTCTGTAGGATCTTTGGGGTCACTTGCATTGACATACAAAGTCGTAACTGGAAAATCTTGTAAAAATGTTGTACTTTAAAGTTGTTAACCAGTGTGCCAACGTAGGACAGGAGAAGTCAGAAAGGAGTGTAAAAGTAGGGGGATGGGGGGAGTGAACTGGAATGGGGTTACCGTTGAAACTGCAGCTGCAGCTCGGCAATTGAACTGGCCCCGGGGCTAAGACCCGCAGCAAGAGCATCAGAGAGAAGCCATTTTCCCATTTCCCATGGGTAGGTGGGAGGGTGGAGGGTACTACGAGCAAATTGCTGGCTGAGTTTGGAGGAGACACCTTAATTATTACACCCAAAAGCTGTCGCTGTGTGTGTTGGTGTGTAAGTGTTTGTGTGTGTGGTATGCAGCTTAAAGTATCAACTCGTGACAGACAGTTGAGCCACCGCATTTGCATCCTCATTCGCAGCCACATCCGCATTCGTATCCGCATCCGCAGACGTTTTCCGCATCCGCAAAATGAGCACGTTACGGTTGTATGCATGTTTCCCCCCCGCCACGTCCACGAACTTACTCCACACTTGCTTTCCCTTTGCTCCCTCTGCTCAGCTTATCACAAAGAAGCACTGAAGGTGTTCTTCTCTCACTATCTCTCTCTCTCTCTCTCTCACACTCTCACTCTCTTCTCATTTAACAAACTAAATTCGATTTCGGTTTTCTATGTGTCAGTGAAGAAAGCACAAAGAAGAGAAGGAACGGAGAGCAGCATTCCATGCCAGATCTACGAGCTAGGACCTCCGACGTGGGACCTTCGATTTCGGACCTCCGACATCAGACCTAGGACCATCGAGTTTAGTCTTTAGTTTAAACCCGTAACCCTTAGGTTAACCCTTGCAGAACCCTTAAATCTTACATTGAATGTTGCCATTTGATTTATCCTAACCAAATTAGTTACAAGTATGTATATAATTGCTTTAAGCTTTAAATACCTAACCTATTTAAGCAGTGCTCCAATTAAGAGCCGTAGGAATTTGATCAGTGCAGCAAGTCTCTAATTTCACCTGGCAACACGAAGTGGAGATTCTCTTACACCTCACTCCAGAACGGCACGCGATATTTTAGTTGCGTATTAAATTTTGAAATTGCTGTTGGAGTGGGGCACAGGGCGGTCGAAGGGGTCAAGGGGTCAAGGGAGTTGAGGCATGCAACAGACATCAGAAACGAGGCGAAACAATGCCCCAAATTATTGCCCAAAACTGCCAAGCTGCAATTCATCCTCAACTTCTTTTAGCTATCCTCTTTTTCTACTCCTCTCTCTCTCTCTCTCTCTCTCTCTCTCTCTGTCTCTCTCTCTCTCCCGTCCTTCTTCAGTTCTTACCCCTGAAATGCTGGGAAATGGCAACTATAATTTTGGTTTGCTTTTCTCGTATCTTTCGACTCCAACTGTGACTCCTTTCGTTGTCCTCTGTTTTCTTGTTTCCAGTTTTGTGGCAGTTGCTTTAAACAATTACCGGGACACACGATGAAGCTTCCTTCTCTGCTGGCTCACTCCCACTCCTACTACCACTCTTCTCTTCTGTCTCTTTCCCACAGCTTGACCTCTGCTCTCCTTTTCATTTCATACCCGGCAACCATAAAATATTTTAAAGAAACCTTCATAAACTTGCTCCAAATGCATGTAACGATTCCTTTTTCCTATTTCTCGTACTTTCTACCCCCACTCCGCCCCCCACACACATCCTTAAATAGTGCACTTCCTATAACTTTTATTGCTCAACAGCACAATTGTAATTTGCAACTAAATAAATTTCTCTTAATTTTTCCCACATTTATTGCAGAGAGTCTTAGAAGTTAATTTAGTAAAATAAAAATATTCGAATTATTTTAAAAGCATTGGAGTGTAAATTATTCAGTTTAAAACTAAGGACTCAAGCTCCACATAATGAAAATAAATTTATAAAATATTGTAGTCGCAGTTAGTTTTTTTGATTTTTAAATTTTACATAATTTTAGTTAAACAACTTAAATTAAACTATTTAAATTAATTACTAGTATAACTACAAGTTATAAGTATTAAAGGTACATTATTAATTAATTGATCCTTCTGCTACTTAGGCCAATAGGCTGTTGTCTGCTTAGGTGCCTCAGCTTTCCAACACCTCCCTGTATCTTTAGCCAATAGGCGTATGGCGTATTTGTTAGCAGTCTGTTGGTTAAGGACGTCTCTAGCTTTTGTTACCTTGAGTTGTGTCCCAAGTTCAGCAGTGACCTTGTACCAAGGCGCTACAGAGATCATTCTTAAATACTTTGCCTAGAGAACTCAGATCTTAGACAAGTTGAACTTGGCGACAATACCGTAGACTGGAGACCATATCTCTAGGATGTATCACCATCCGGTTGTTTACTGTTGTTGCTGTTACAAATTATACTAAATATTAAATAGAAACAAATTGTTAATGGCACAAATGTGGCATGAGAAACAAACATACAAATTTAATCTATGTTTTCATCGCACTGTTATTTAACTTTTGCTTGTTTTGTGCGCACTTCTCAATAAACAGTTGAGCTTGTTAACTTCTAACTTCAAATTCATTAAAATTAAATTAGGTTTAGTTTTATTTTAACTAATTGCACTTTGTTAATTTCAATGCTCACTCTTCCCTAAGAAATCAATCGCTTTGAGACTTAACATCATGATAATGCTCACTTCATGTAAGTTACTTCAGGGCTTCAAAAGAGTCCCAGAATTTAGGCACGCCCATCTACGCCTACTCGAAAAGCGCTCTAGAGAAGCCCTCAATGAAAAGTAGTCGAATTTTAAATATTTTAAAGTAATTAAAAATAAGTACTGCATACTTTTGGGCTGTCGAAACAGCTAAGATTTTCAAGGAGTGTTAACTAGCGCTATAATTATTCATATATAAATAAAATTGGTGGACTCTACAGCAAAATAGTGGTACATTTTTTGGTCTATTTATTTAAATGCATATTTCTGCTTTTAGTTTGAATTGCTTCGAGTGTTGTTTGTGTGTGTGCTGTGCATATAGCATATGTACATGTATTTAAAGTATGTATAGACATGTGGCTCTATGTGTGCCTGTTAATCTGTATAATTTATGCGACAATTGATGCACAACTGAATTTCTGGCCAAAAAGAATGAAAGATGCGCAGTGTCTGTTGATGAACAGTTGTCGCTCTCAGTCTGTCTCTTTCACACTCAGTCCGTTTGTAGCTGCCTCTTTCGGTTCTTTTCTCACACTGCCTGACTTTTGTGCACCTCGTTCTTGCCGCTTTTCAGCTGCGTCTCTGCGTTGTCTGCGGGTTTTCCGACCAAAGCTTGCCACAGAGCATTTGCTGCCTTGCCACACAGCAGTGTCTGCCTCTGTCAGTTACTCTGCCCAGCTCCCGTCTCTTACCCCTTGGCTCCCCTGTGCGTCTCTGCCTTTAACGTGGCATACAAATTGCACTCATTTTAGTTTCTCACGTTTGTTGCATGTTGTACATGACTGCAACGCGCACACACACACTGAGACAGACACACCATGCTGGTGTAGGCCTCTGCTTAGTTTTGGCCAACCCGTGCCGCTGTCCCTGCCCCGCCTCCTTTCTGGCCATGTCTTCACCTTGTGCTGCTGTTGCGTTCGCATGCGACAAACGGAAATGTTGCTTTTATGCTTTAAATATGGCAACTTTGTGGTGTCGTCACACACAGAGCGTGCATGTGTGTGTGTGTGTGCGTGTGTGTGCGTGTGTGTGTTGGCCGTGTCGATTGCACGTCGCTTGCAATCCTAGCTGCAGGACCTTCAACTATGCCTGTTGCCTGGTGGCAATGATTCCGCTGCTTCTATTTGCAGCCACAGTCCAACTGTCTCCCTCTCTCTCTCTCTCTCTCTGTTTCACTATCTATATATGGGTTCTATGTGTGTGTATTTGAGCGATCGACCATGAAGCCTTCATTATTGCATTTCAATTTCATGATTTTGCGGTTCTTTATGCTCACTCCTTCACATTCAGACGCGCTGCGAGTTGCCCAGCCACGCCCCTTCTCTTTCCGCCCCTACCTCCACACAACTTCTCGTTTACCCCCGCTGGCTGCACGTGGCATGTGTTTTGCCCTGGCCCAAAACTGGTGTCGACACTTTCACAACATCGACAGAGCCATCAGCAGCCAGCATTCAACATCTACCATCGAGCATCGACCAAATCGCCACTAGTTTGACCCTGTTACTCCCAAATGTGCAGAGGGTCTTTACATTTTGGCATATTTCAGTTATACCTACGTATAGACAAACGTTTACTCAGTGTCAACGTCTAGAACTCAGCAACTATAGGCGCTGGAGTCAAGAAAAACAAAATATTTTTAAACTAAAAATAAATTAATTTAAATTTTTGTGTTTTAAATTTATGAAAAAATCAAAACCTTAACTGTTTATTGTATAAACTTAAATTCTTCGCTTTCAAAAGTTCTTAGCAGCGTGAAATTTAGAAAAGTTTGTGGTTGTTTGGCAGACAGCAAACAAATAACTGAAAATCAACTTTTTAGTTTTTTGTTAAGGTTAAAACCTTCGATATCTGTGCTACAGGGTCCTTTGTAGTCACACCCACTCGACTGCAGCTTTGTCTACTCTTCAATATCTCTCACTGGCATTGCTGTTCGCACTCTCCATCTCCCTTTCTTGCTCTCTCACCAATTCCCACTATCTGTTCATTCAAATTTCGCATATGTTGTGCAGCTGTATGTGTGTGCGTGTGTGTTTGTATGTGTGTCTCTGGTCGTTATCACGCATTTCCTGCCATTTGCATCAGCATCAGCATCAGCTTCGACAACTTCAACTGTGCAACTCTCCGATTCGGGTTTTTGGGTTCGGTTACGGGTTTTGGTTCAGGAGTTTTTGGGGTTTAAGGAATGACTAACTGAAGGGGTTCGGTTAGGGGTTTTTGGGGCTTTTGGGGTCCGAAGCCAAAGCTTCTTTCTGGTTACCGCCTTTGCTTGACTGCATGCTCCTTGTTCGTTGCAACGGCTGCCACTACGTACGTACAGCATGGCAACCGACTTGACCAATTTGCCGTTTTGCGGTCATATCGGATGTTGAGCGAATTATGGCCAGAAAATGTCAGCTAGCAAAATTTTCATCTCCCTCATCCCCCCCTTCTTGACAGCATGGCATATGCATACGAACTGATCTCTCCCATCGGACAACAAGCACAAATACAAACAGGTGGAAATGCGAACTGAGAATGAAAATGAAATTAGTGTGAAGGAGTCCAGTACAAAGCAGATATTAACGCAAATTTAAGTCAACATGAGTGTTGATATGGCACTTGTGCCCAAGAATACCCAGAAAAGTGCTAGGTAAATACAGTTAGTAACTAGTTGGAAAGGTACAGGTAAAGTAAAGCAAACAAAACTTAAATATCCTGTATTAAGATACACACAGAACACAAGCTGACAGCTTAAATAAAATCTTAATGTTCAAATTATTATTTCTCGCTATAAGTTATAAAAATAGTTGTTAATTTTGGAATCTTTAATAGCCACACAGTTTTTTGTCTGAAGCAAAATGTGTGTAGCAGGTAGATGGAGGCGTTTCCAACCTCATGAAATACATATATATTCCTATGCAGCATCAACAGACGATTGGATATAGCCGTCTGTCCGTATCAACTCCTGGATCTCAGAGACTATCAAAGCTAGAGCCACCAAATTTTGAATGTAAGTGCGTCTAAAGTGTGCGCAGGTCTAGTTTATTTCAAATTGTTGCCACGCCCACTACCGCCTCTGCGAATTGTATAAAAAATTTGCACATCACCATAACTTGGAAACAATTTGGGGTATCATGACCAAATTCACACATGATATGTAAGGTGCCATAAAACGGTCTTCCTTGAGCTCCCATAGGACACATCAGTCGAATATAGAACATATGTACGATGAAATGCAAACTGGAATGAGTACGGGGTCTTTTACAGTCGGCCTTTACTGGTGATTGGATAAATTCTCCAAGAACTTACATAAAATATATACAAGTGAAAAGTATGGAGCATAAAGTAATTAAGTACTATCCAGAATAAATCTATAAATAGATACCTCGAGTATTCAAAATAATAGAAGATGGAATTTTGGATCCGTGCTTGAAAAAAAAAAACTGTTTATTAAAATTAATAAAAGTTTATTCTGTATATTATCTTTAAGATTGAATAAAACTTTCACAAGAAAGAGTGCGAGTTTAGATTCGCATTGACTCAGGCGCCTTCATGTCAATCTTTGACGAAATTCCTCTAAGGATCCATTATAATCAAAAGTGTCTAAGATGAATTTCCATAGAGAATTTTACTGTCTGTGCAAACAGAATTGAAAACAAATTAACAAATTTGTGGAAAATTTTGGAGAATGTGGTTAAAATGTTGGCAATTACTTGGCTATTAGTTAACCAACTATTATGCTGGAAAACTGTCAGACAATAATTAAATGGTGTCAACTCTGGCAATTAAGTGCCTTCGGGGAGAAACCTAACCCGTTGGCAAATCATTCAAACAATCCACATACTTCTCTCTCTGTCTCTCAACTCTCCCCCATGTCTATCTCTTTCCCTCTTAGCTTTTTCATCTCTGTCATTGGCTCAGTTTGAGTAACAATATTGTTTTAAACAGTTAGCTCCACTGATTGCTAATAAATTGAAAACCATTTTGGCATTTCAATGACACACACAGACACACGCACACACACATACACCAACGCACACTCACGCGTCTGTCTCAATAATTTACAGTTGTGTATGCAAAAATGCCAAAGGTAAACAGTGAATAAAATCAAAATAAAAACATTTATCAACCTACACCCACACAAACAAACACTCACACGAACACACACATACATATTGGCTGATTCATCTGCAGTTGGATTTGCAGCAGAGTTTTGGGTGCCCACACATCGATGCGAAACGATGTGAAATGGACAAATCTGGGGAAAAGGTCACAAAAGCAGGTTAAGCTGCCTTTTTAAATAATACGCACAACACATTAATACGAGCTCACACACAGACACACTCACACACACAAACAAACAAAAGCTGGCATAAAAGCTGTGCATTTGCCGGGCCACGTGCTGACGTTGCCATCGTTGGCCAGTGACTGACGAACGACCAGAACGACGACGAGGATATGCACGAGCACAAGCACGAACGCTCGAATAACGCCGACGACAGCAAGCGACGAAGCTTTTGTTGTGCCGAATGCAACGCTTGCAAATCGTTGCGTTGGCCGAACCAACTTCGGCTGTCGCTTCGATAGCACAGACGCGAACGTCGGGTGACGAAGCTGTGGGCGCAGACAAATGTCAAACAGTCACGATGCCATTGACGAGGCTGGCATAGTCGTCGTGAAGCTTCGGTTGCTGCTGCGGCTGACGTCGCTGCGAATGCTGTTGGCTGAGGGCACCAAGCTCAGCAGCAGCAGCAGCAAGAGCAGCAGCAACAAAGGCAGAGTCAAAGGCAGCAGCAGCAGTAGCAGCAGACGTTAGCAATGTTGTCCGTAATCCGTTCGTTGGATTTTTTGAATTAGTTGCGTGTGGTAGCTTGTTGACATCAGTACCGGGTACCGGATGCGGATGCGGATGCAAAAACACGCGCGCATTAAAATCTAACAAATTCGAACGCGACGACAACAGAGCGACGACAACGGTAATAGCAACAGCAGCAGCAATTGTAGCAACAGCAACAAACAGTTAAACACACACACTAAATTAAAACTAATGAACAGCTAAACTCTTAACAGCTCTTGTTGTTAATTAAGTGCAATTATTGCTGCTATTTTTTATCTAATTGCTGTGAGAGCAACAGCAATTGTTTTGGTGTTTCTTTTCGTCTATTTTTTGTTGCTACATTTATTTTGACACGACACGTGGCTCCCTGTGTGTGTTTGTGTGTGTGAGTGCCTAATTTGATTTTTGCCGGCTGATTGAACACTTTGTTGCCACAGTTGTTGCCACAGTTGCTGCTGCTTGTGTTGCTGGTGTTGCTGCCACAAATACGGCAGCAATTGCAGTTAACTTTTGCGGTTGAGAGTCCAGAGTACCGTTAGCCGTTTAGCTAGTTTTCGTGGTCGCTTTGACGCGGTTGCCGGCCAATTTGATAAAAGCCACTCAACAACCGCCCCCAACCCAACTCACCCCGCAACACGTGAACTGTGCAAATTGCATCAAAAATTTCACAAATCGTCTAATTTCGCTTGTTATTCATTTCTCTCTCTTTTTTTTTGTATTTTTTTTCGTTGTGACGGACAGCAAAAAGGAAGCAAAAAGAAGAAAACAATGAATGCGAAATGAAATGAAAGCACGCGAAAATCAAAGAAAAACAAAACAACAAAACATATGCAGTGATAAATATATATAAATAATTACACAAATCGGGTATAGAATTTGTGTAAATGACAGCTAAAGAAACTGACATCCAAATCAGCATTGCCGTCGCCTGTTGCAACATCAGCAACAGCAGCAACATTGACGTGCAACCTCCGTCAGTTGCAAGTTTTCAATGTGCACAAAGGTGAGTTGAACGGAAAAACCGGAAATGTTAAAGCCTTGTGTGTGTTGGTGTGTTTGTGTGTGCTGCCAAATCCACAGGCATTTGAATGCTTCAACCAAGTGGCATGCGGCATGTGGCAAGGTAGCAAGTGGCAACTGATGCGGGAACGAGTAGCCCTCGAGGCAAGGTACTCAGTTCAGTGCTCAACTCGCCACTCAACCTTGAGTACTTTAACTTTAACTACAACTTCAGCGCCTCTTCCTCCTCTCTCTCTTTCTCTCTCTCTCTCTCGCTCTTTTACGCACCACAAATCTCTTTCAAAGCGAATCAAAATATTATATATACATATATACACATTTTCAGAATTGAATCACACAATTTTCATTCATTCGAAACTTATTTTCTTGAAAGTTTACAAGTCATTTCCCATTTCCCGTTTCCTCCTGTTCCTATCATTTTCCTCAGTGCAAACAATTTTTAAACGGAAGCGTTTTTCCCGCCGTTTGCTTTGCAAGAATTCAATGCCGGAGATTTGCAAATTTTAATATTTACATTTTTCAATATTCGATTAGAGCTGCAGTTCAAAGCCTTGTCAAAATTGGTAAAAGTTGGTAAAATTAATTTATATACGAATTTTAATTTGTTGCAAGCTTTGCAATTTATTCGAATGACGTTCGAATGATACGATTAGTTTGAGTCAAGGAAAAGCAATATTGAAAGCTAAAAAATATACATATGTATATAGTATTTAAAATATATCAGAAACAGCAACAAAATAGAATCTTTTATTTTAAAAATATATTTATGTATAGTATTTTTAGCCAAAAAATGCAAATCTCTTTAATTTACTAAACAACATTTTTTAAATAAGTTTGCGAATCTATTTGTGAGCTTAATTTTAATTAAAAAAAAAAAAACGTTAATTTTGTAGATTGTTTTAATAGACCATTATTTCTTTGAAATTTAGAAAATTCTGTTCATAAAATCGTAAAAACAAAATATTGCTTAGAACTCTTGGAACAGTTATAAGAACCTCTACTTAAATTTAAAAAAAAGTTGAGCTAAATTAAAAAAAAATGTACATATTTCTTTGCGCTATTATTTTTTAAAAAATTCAGCTTTTGTAGTATTTTTTAAGTCATACCAATTTTATTTTAACATGTTTTTTGAAGTTATTTAAAAGTTAAGTGATTTTAAAGTAAAATTTTTTAAAATAATTATAATTGTGTTATCGAAAAGGTTATAATAAATTTGAAGCTCAGAAATCAACTGAACGCTATGGTCCCAAACAAGCACCAAATTCTCAATTTCCAGTACAATTGACAGCTATGTTTCAAGGAGTTACAAAAACAGTCGAACTACCTAGAATTTCCGATCTTTCAGATCGTCACATTCATTTGCTGAGTTTTTCGGTTGACTGCAAAATTTGTTGCTCCTGCTTGAAATTTGGTAATTGATAATCTCCGTCCTGATTCCGATTCCGGTTCCGATCTTGATCTCGATCCTTCTCGCGATCCAGTTCATCGTCATCTTCGCTACACATGAGCAGAGCATAATTATGTTTAGTTTCCGTATTATCGAGCTTATCATCGTCATCGTCGTCTTCTTCTTCGCCTTCTTCCTCGTCGTCGTCCACAGCTTCGTTGTCCGTCTCTGACTCTGACTCCGACTCCGTGTCCGTCTCGTGTTCGCAGCAGAGCATTTCATGAGCGAGCAGCGCAATCGATTCATCACTTAAGTTTTCCACTTCGTAGTCCACATCGGAGTCGGCATTTAATGGACTATATTTGAATTCTTCCTGATCTTTTTCCAAGTCGGTCAGAGTGCGACAAGCATCCGAATCGCTCAGAACTGTAAAAGTTTTGATTTATTGTCTTAAAAATTAACCTTAAGAAAACTTGGTCGTGCTTGAAGTAAAGCTAACTATATAATATATAAAGCTATCTAAGGCAAACTAAGATATTTTATAGATAGTTTAATTATGTGTATATATTAAAACTTTAATTCGAACCACTATTACCAAATATTTTTAAGCTTCGGAAAAAATGCAGCTAGAATGCTCTTATAAAATTCTGTTTATTTTAAGAGCATTTTTTTCGACATAGAATTTTAATTATTAAATTTCCAACTTATTTAAGCTATTTCATTATTATTTATTATTATTTTAATTACATTTATTGACTTACATTCGCTGCCATCGCTTTCGCTGCTCAGCTCACTGCTGGTTCTGGTTGTGGCTGTGATTGTTGTTGCTGCTTCCATGGGGCCACAGGCAACTCTTTTTGTGGCACTGTCCAACGCCATTCGAAAAATCAAAAATGAGAATCAACAATTCGAATATTTCGAATTATTTGACTATGCATGCTATGCCTTCGACTTGAATTAAGTAGGCACGTAATCTCTACACACACAAACACACACTGGACTATATACATATACTATATACAATCTAGCATATAAACTGGTTGGCAACCCTAAGGGGAAATTAAATTTTATGGCAACTGCAGTTCGCATTGGACTTTTAAAGAGGCGGCAACCATAGAAAACGTTGCCACAAAGCATGCGGCAATTGGCAGCTACCACAACGTAGCAGCAATGGTCAACTGCCTGCCTGACCTCCGACCTCTGACTTCCCAATCTTTGTGCCTTAGCCCCCTTAAACCCCCTTGGTTCCATTTGGAACTGCAGTTGAAGTAACATTTGATATAACGAGTGTATTTCTTTAGCTTTGCGAAAGTGCAACAAATAAAATAGCTTAAAGTCATTTCAAATGGGTAAGCTTGACTTAAGGTTACCATGTAACAAAGCTAAACATTTTTTAATTTAAAAATTTAAAGTATTTAATTAAACCTAATAGTCTTTTAGAAAATTAATCTTTTTTAACATATGATAAATTTTTAGATTTATTTTATTTTTTTATTTCCATGTTTTATTTGAAGACTAAGCAACCTTGGTTATGTAAATTTCCTACTCTTTAGAGACAGTTTATCCTATATTAATTTAGATATACTTACTATACCATTATAGAAACTTTGAACTTAAACAAAAATTTAAGGTAAGGTAAATTTGTTTAATTTTTAGTTATTTATACCTTACATTTATTTATCTTAAATTTTCACTTCTTTTTAATCTTTTTTAAAAGAAGTTTTAGGGCTGTAAGTTGTACTTTTAATACCTTTAAATATATAAACATTTTATTATAACAACTATTTGTTTTTTTCTCTACTTAAAAAGAGTAGGTTTAATGCGATACTCAATGGTTTAAATTAGCTCAAACCCCAAGCTTTGTTGTTAATTTATAAGCTTCTTTGGCTTAGTGAGCTTTTAGTTTATTTACAGGGTATTTGCAGCAACTGAGTCCAAGCTTCGTTTATCATAAGCAACTGCAACTTTAACTGCTACTTATCATTCTCATCGGGTCTGTTGACCCACGCGTCCCTCCCCTCTCCTCTCTTCTCTCTGCTTTTCTCATACTTTTGTCCACCCCTCGTCTCGCAGAGCTTTCCCAGCAGTTTTCTTCGCATTTCTTGTCGCTGTTTGGGTTGGTGTAAAAGTGCTGGAAAAGAAAACAAAATGCGCTGCCAGTTGACCATGTGTCCCGCCTTGTAGCACCACAATTTCATTTTGGTGGCGCCACGAAAACCCGTTTAGCATTTTGGCTTTTATTTTATTTTTACTTTTTTTGGGGCTAAGAGTGAAGGGGAGAAAGGCAGGGGAGTTGGCAGGGGATGGAAGGTGGTTAAATTCGGCCAAAACTGCTGGCAACTTCCGGTTTCTGGTCTCGTTGCAGTTGCAATTGCAGTCGCTGAACTTGCCACACATTGGGGCAAGCTGAATTTCATTGTGTCGCATAACCTTTGAGTTACCACAACTCTATGCCACATCCTGCAGCTGAGCTGTAACTAGACCCTGACCTCGTTGAACCCCGTCCCGTTTCATTCCCCAGCCCACAAGTCTTTTTGTTGCACACACACACACACACACACACGCACTGTCACACACACACACACATGTGTAATAAGCCTTTCGCTCTCTCACTCTCGCGCTTTCTCTAATTACACAGCAAATTTACTACAAACGAGCAATAAAAATCATTGAAGCAAAATCTCTGCGTTAACCATGTAACCAGCTATACCCCCTTCCACTCACCCTTTATCTCTCCCCTCTCCCGTCTCCACTCTACACTCTACAGTCCCCACTTCATACTTCCCTCTCCCCATGCTTCTCTGCTTGACAGTTGCCCACATTTAAATGCAAATGCTTTTTTCTCACGCACACAAAAAACATTAACAACAATGACAATAAATGAAAGACATTAACGCTAAGCGATTCCTCTCCCACTCTCGCTCTCGCTCTCGCCTCTCTTTGTCCCTTTTCACACGTTTCCCCCTCTCAATTTTTAAGCTGCGGCATCCTTTATTCACACCATACTTACTCTCTTCCCGTCTCACTCTATCGCATACTTGCTATGTGTGGCGCAGTGACTATGTCGATGTTGACGTTGTCGTTGACGTTGACGCTGACGGTGACGCTGACGTTGACGCTGACGTTGACTGTGACAGCGACACTCCATTCAATGAAATAGCATTTAAACAATTATAAAAAAGAAATCGAGAAAAATGAAATTTAAATCGAATTTGAAAAACTTTAAACAGCATAAAGAACGTTAAACACCCTTTAATCAGTACAATTAGCACAAATTGTTTAACTGCAGCTTAACTGAAGCTTTACCTTAACTGCACTGAGAAAAATTAATCAGCTCAAACACGACTATTTTTAAGCCGTGATTTAACGTATGTATATTTACATTAACTAAAGAAGTGAGTGCACAATATTTTTAGTTAATTATTTAAGTATTTTTTTTTTACTTTAAATTGCGGAGTAATTTGATTATTTGTATTTTTTACTTAGGAAATATTTACCCAATACGCCCTGAAGAATTTAAGAACATTTAAATATATCAATATGATTTATTATAGTATATAGTGAAGAAAGTTTGTGCACTTTTATATTGCCTATCAAAAAAGTCTATGGGTTTGAAATGTGTACCAGAAATTAGTATTTTAAAATAAATGTGTCCGAACTTTTATATGTATAACTTAATTCTAGCTTAACCCTTTCAGGACCGAATTTCAATGGATAGTACTAAAATTGTTGCCTATACTGGTCCTGAAAGGGTTAACAAATCTGACGAGCTATCTTGTTATCTAGACAAAGTTGAACAATCACTGTCCAATCTGAAATTAAACATTCCATTCAATCTACATTATTGCTAAAGTTTTGTTAAACTCCTTGAGTTCTTAATCGTGATGTCCTTCTGCCGCTACTTAAGCGCAGCTCTCGAAATCTTCATCAGTTCCACTCGGATTCCGTTCTGCCTTTTATAGTGTAACTCACTGTCTCTCTCCCTCTCTCTATCAACATAATATGGTTTAAGCATTTATATTAAGCCATTTGGCTGCTAACGGCACTTCCTCCAGCTAAGCAGCTCTCCAAAAACAGCCAAAACATAAAATGTAAAAATATCATTTTAATGAATTTGTTTTAGCCGGGCAAAAAGTCAACGATACGAGTGTCCTGTCCCTTGCCTCCTTCTCCCTCCTCTCACTCACTCTTGACGTTCTCCAGCTATGCTGTGTCCTTATTAACCCGTTAGTCCTTCAAGGCTCTTACTCTTTATTTTACTACAATAATATTTAATATTTAACTGTCTGTTCTTATACCCTGTAAGTTAGGCTTAGTTGCTGATACTCCAGTTGTTAGTTCCACCTCTAACAAGTCTACAGGGCATGTTAAAGTCGTTGCAACACATTCAACTGTGTATTTATATGACTTTTTAGTGGACTCCATCTCCCCATGAGGGGGAAATCATCCAGAGTTGCCATCGTCCAGCTTGAAGTGAGTCCGCTTAAACGAGCGGATTGAGTTCGTTTAGGGTCGTGGGTTAGGGGAAGGGTTTTAGAGGTGGCGGTGTGGTTGGGCTGGAATTCGGCGTGGGGTTGGGCTGGTAATTTTACGCGACATAATCGTAATATGATTATCGTGCCACATAATCCCCACTCGGTGCAGTACTCTACAAAACTCCATGCCACTCAGCATGTGAGTGAGTGCCTCCCACACCCCTACCCTGACCTTTAACGTCCTCCCTCACCTCCACCTCCCCCTACGTCTGTTTGGGTATGTGTTAAATAAGTTCCTTCCGGTTTCACTGGTTAACGGTGCTGCTAACCCGCCTACTCCACAACTTGACTTGTTTCATTCATGTCTCGTCTCGTTTTGTCGTGTTTCGTCTTGTTTCATTTCGTCTCGTTGCGTCCCTGCACAGTCCTGGTTGTTGTACTATATCCGCTTCCGGCCAAAGCCAAATGACACCGCAGAAATTCTCTAAACCTCATATCATCATTTACGCAGTAATTTTTAGAAGCCAAACTCGGCATGATAGCACCCATCTGGGCAGCTATTCCAAGTCCCAAGTTCCACATCCCACATCCACCGACCTCTGTCCTCTGTACTACGTCCTACATCCTTCGTTCTACATCTCCTATCCTATCTCATCTCATCTCTCCTACACGAAGCAACAGTCATCCAGTTATCAGTTACCAGTACTCAGCTCCTTCTCATGTTGAGCTTTACTTCACCCCCTACCCTTGGCTTCCCCCACCCCCTTTTACCGCTTCAATATTTGATATAATAAACAAAGCTTCAGCTCGCAACTCATGCGAGTCACAACTTGCAACTCACAGCTCACAGAGCTCAGAACTCGCAACTCGATGAGTGTGGCACGTCCACATCCACGTCCATTCGGGTTTCTAGACTTCCTCCAGTCATTTTAATACCCTGCATTTGGCGGTAGTAAACTAGGGTAGTCTCAACTCAATAAATAAGCAAGCGAAGGCACCAAATTGTGATCCTTCCATTCTGTGCTTAAAACTTTAAAATAAATTTGTTTCTTGTATTCCAAATAACAATAATAAAATCAAAAATTTAAATAATTTAAAAATTAAAAATATTTAAAAAAATCAAAATTATTATAAATATTTATATAAATATAATTTTTTTAACAAACGTTTCAACTGCCATGTTTCATATTAATTTTTTTACTTACAAATAATATATTAAAGGCTTACTTAAATTTTATAGATTTATTTTCCCCGCTAAAAAATTGGAAAATTTATTAATTTTACAGATTAATTGCCAATGAGTTGTTATACAACCTAAATAGCCCTAACTTCGTAAGCTTATTAAATGTGTAATGAATTCTAAATGCTAACCAATTTTCCAGTTCATAAATTTTATAAACACGTTAAACGTTTAATAGAATTAAAGAATTAATAAAGATCCCTCTCGATTGATAGTATGTTACAGGGTAGCTGTTTTGGCCAACATTACTACTGTTGACTGTTGACTCTTGACTTGTTTTACTATTTGGTGAGTGTCCTTATTTTAATCTCGACACAAGTTAACGGCATTGTTGGCAGCGCGCCGTGAGCTCTGCTCTCTGCACATCAAAATAATGCGCCCATGTGGCCCTGCCTGCCCTCTCTCCACCAACGCGAGTCCAATCCCAACCGCAGCAGCCACAAGGCACTGCCTCTATCGCCCATCTCCTTCTCCCACTCGCTCTGTCTCCCTCCCGCTCTCTGTCGTGATGCAGACCCTAAAGGCAAAAAGCCCGAGGCGGCTTCAGTTTACATCTCTTCATCTTCTTCGAGGTTTAGCCTTGTGCTCTTCTGCCTTTGCTTCCGTCTTGCTCTGCTCTTCATCATTAGCAGCCGCAGTCACTGCTAGCGCCGCAGTCACAGTCGCAGTCGCTGCCGCAGTCGTCTGTCAGTTGCCGTTCACAATGTTATGATGACTAAAAGCTAATTGCGTTTGTCTGTCTGTGTGTCTGCCTGCTTCACACCCCTTGCCCCACTCTCTCTCTCTCTGCTTCTCCCATTCTCCTTCTTTCTATTTGTATGCTGTGTGACATTTACTCTGCTACCATTGACTTCGCTGTCGCTGTTAACGTCGCGTCGTGGCATTAAGTGTCACTGAGTGCGTGATCCTTGTAAGCCGTCTAGTTACACATGTTTTTATAACCTCCTTGTTTCTCTTGTTCCTCTTATTGTTGCTTGCTCATCTTTGCCAACTTCATCTTCATCATCGTGAATGTTATCGTTATCATTGTCATCATTATTGCCTTTGTTTTTGCCAGTGTCATCACAGCAACAACAACAACAGCAACCACAATTCAACATGGCACGCGCCTCATTGAAACGGATTGAAATTGGATTTGGAATTTTGGGATTTCCTTGCAAATTGAAATTATTCTCGTATCACTTGACTAATGCCTCGACTAACTTTCAGCATTCGAAAGCGCTTTAACTGCGTTTTAATATCACATAATCGCTTTACGTTTGCGTTCAGTTATTTTACGTGCTATGCCGCGGCATAAAATAAATATATTGTAATAAAATGTAGGCCAACAATGAGCTCAATGAGTCAGCAATTTAATTTATGCTTATTTTATACATTTTTAAAGCAAATCTCAGTAGTTAGTTTAGTTGTTTATAAAATCTGCATATCCATCAAGACTACTACTCTTAACGTACTTAAGAATTATATTTAGACGGTTGTCCTGCATATTTTCCTAAAGTTATAACGCTTTCAACTTCCACATAAATAGAGCTGACTTATTAACCTTTTTAGACCCCGTACTCTTTAAAAAAGAGTAAAGGGGGTCTATTAAGTTTGTCAGAAGCGAGATGTGCGTAACAGGCAGAAGGAGGCGTGGCCGACCCCATAAAGTATATATATTATTGATCAGCATCAACAGCCGAGTCGATATAGCAATGTCCGTCTGTCCGTCTGTCCGTCTGTCCGTCCGTCCGTATGAACACCTGGATCTTTTAAACTACAAGAGCTAGAGACACCAAATTTGGAATGTAAGTCCGTTATTTTCTCGAGCAGATCAAGTTTATTTCAAATTGTTGCCACGCCCCTTACCGCCCCCGCAATGAGCAAAAAACCAGACACACCTCGAAAAAATTTGTGTTTTAGGCGAATATCTCAGTAACTATAGCACTTAGGAGCACAAATTTTGGTAAACAGGTTCTTAGAGACAGCCTTAGTATAATGTCATTCAAAATTTTGAGCTGCCACGCCCCCTTTGCTCATAGGAACTAAAAGACTCTCCAGATTCAATGCCTTTTTGAAGGCATAAATCAAATAGTACAGTGTTGTAATTTAACATACGCTTAGAGACTTACTATTTCTAACTTTTCTGAAAGTGGCATCAAAATCCTATGTCAAACAACAGAGAAATTACTGTTCAAAGTTCATGTTATTTTACTGCAAAATTACTGCATGCGCGCAACACATACAAACAAACACAGAAACATACAAACATATGTTCGAACGTTTTCTCTACCTGCTCTGGCGGCAGCGCTGCCCGGAGCCGCTGGCCGCGCCGACCAATGCACTATGGGTCAAATGCCCGATTTTCAGGAATTAATTAATATCTTAAGAACCAAACAAGATATTTTAATTTGGTTTTTTGAATTTGACCTTGGATGTCAAAACACGTTTATCACAAAAAAATGGGCGTGGCACCGCCCCTCCTTCATATTGTTAGTTGCCATAACTTTGTTGTTCATCAAGCTATGAACACCGAAACAACATATTAGGTGAGTTTTTATGTACTGAAGACCCTCTGAAAAAATGGTCAAAATCGGTTGACTACATCAAAAGTTATTCAAAGAAGAGTTGCTCAAATCACTTATTTGGCCAAACACGCCGTGTTTTTTAAGGTTTTAGCTCAAATTTTTGTCAAAGGAAGATAAATATGTTATTTTCTTTTTCAATGTTACTATAAAACTTAATATTTGGCCATTGGAAGCTTTGAAAACATTAAAAACGGTGTATTGCTTGCTTTGCTAGCTCACGTGTCGCCGCTAAACTTCAAAGAAAATTACATTGCATACACCGAGGTTAGTTGCTAAAAAATTAAATTCTGCAAAAAGTGCGCAAAAGTGCACATTGAGCTTATAGGTCTTAACTCGTAATTGAACACACTATTCAATGCATATAGTTGCATTGCTACAAAATGTAACAAACATAACTTTTCTCTAATCAAAGACAAATTTTTTTCAAAAAAATTTTGTCAGAGGAAGCTTTTTGACTTACACAAAACATTACATAACATAAAGATTTTGGACAACACAAACACATAAACACGAAGTACAAACCCGATTCCATGTTTTCCATAAAAAATTTTAATCAAATTGCATTTATTTTAATTTCAATTGGCGATTCAAATTCACATAAACTTTGTTTACAAAATTTAACATGTGAGCGTCGTGTAGAACAACCCTGTTTAGCAGCTGTTTTAATAACAGAGGGCGACTCTGTTAAAATTCTGGGTATGTAACATTTACATTTGAGGTATTCCTAATGGATTGTGATCAAAATTATGTTAATTTAAACAACTTGAAAATATGACTTAATTCCTAAAAATCGGGCGTTTGACCCATAGTGCAATGCTATACATACACACATATGTATGGGTGCACATACATATATGCAAATAATCGGAAGAATGATAGAAAGGGTCGTGGTGCAACTGATAGAGTTGCAGCGCAATGTGGAACCTTCGCATGGATCGCGGGTTCGAGTGCTGACGATGACAGTTGTTAATTTATTTATTTTTTAATTTTAATTCAAAATGTAAATATTTAATTTTAATTTTTTAAATTTCATTTGAAAATTTTAATTTAAATAAAATGCAATACTATGGGAGTACGGGGTCTTTTACAGTCGGCTCGATCGACTGTAGCCTTTCTTACTTGTTCTACTACTAAATTCCGTATTTGATTGCTTTTGCTGCTCGTCAGACTTCAACATTTGTTTAAATAATATTTTAATTAATTAGATCTATTATTTTCTGTATTCTCCAGTACTCACTTTTAACCCCTTACCAACTTTATGCTCTAATTAAATGCATAAACTTCAATGATATATTTTAAACTCAATCAGTATAATTAAATAAATTAATGTCTATTATTGTCAATATGTAAACTAATTCAATTAAACAAAATTAAACCCTTTACCAAAGTTAAGGTACAAAATAATTACCTCAAATATTTCACAATTAATATACATTAAATTTCAAAACAAATTTAACTTTAGCTATTTTTTTAACAGTGATAATTTTTAATTTTTAATGAGCTTTATATTATCTAATTATATTATTTGAAGGCTGTGTATTATTTTTACACAAACTGTGAACAAACTTTGAAATTTGTCATTTGTCAAATGAGAAACTTTTGCCTCAACTTGCAGACAGACAGGACAAGCGTTGTCCTGCTTCCTAATCAGTTAATCAGTTTTTACTCAGGGTGTGTCCTTTACCTGTTGGTGCTACTCCTGTTTGGTTGTTGTTGTTGCTGCCTGTCTATTTATCAGTGACAAATCGCTAAGTGAGTGACTGGACTGACAGTGAGAAGTATCATCATTAACGAACACCCGAAACAAGCGCAAACAACATTTATCAATATCATGACAACAACAAAACAATTAAATCAAAAAAAGTTTTGTTTGCAGAGCGACTAAGTAATGCCCTATAATGTGAGGCAGTTAAAGAAACAGTGCCAAAAGAGGTTAAGAGGTATGAAGGAACCTCAAAAAGTATATATTCCTGATCAGCATCAACTACCTAAACGATCTCAGTCACTAGAAGTGCTAGAGCCTTCAAATTTGGAAACAGAGTACTACAGAAAGTCTGAAAAATAATTAACTTAAAATCCAAGAGTCCAAAAAATACCCCTTAAGTTTAGGTTGTAGGGTATATGCATCAATATATAGCAAATATTCGCTTAAAAATTAATAAACAGTCATAACAGTTTGAACTAAGCACAAAAACACATTTTGTTCTGCATGACATATGCAAGCTACCCGCTTGTGCTAGCTGTCTGCGTGCAGGGTATAAAAACAAGCGATAAAACAAACGAAAGCGGCGAAAACTTTGGCAAATTAAATCGCAGACTTATACGACCAACAAGCATACAAACACACACACACACACTCGGGGTGTGTGTGTAAGTAGCAGGAGAAGCTGTTTGGCTTTTGTGTTTTAGGGCAAACCGCAGTTACAATCTCTTAGCCACTCGACCAATTGGCCTCCAAAAACTACCAAAATTCAACTTGAAGTGGAAAACTCGTAATACGAAACATGAAACTAGAAAATACAAAACACAAAACACATAACTCGAAACTCGAACTCGAATTTCAACTTGAAGTTGAACTGTTTAGCTTGTTGCCACTTTGCCACAGAGTCACTGTTGCTACTCTGCCACAAAATGAAGGAAATCGTATTAAATAACAGTTAATTACAAATACACACGACCCAAAAACACAAACTCACAAGCCCCACACTCCAACCCCAATTCAAATCCCAAATCCAATCCAAAGCTAAATCCAAACTCAAACCCAAGCTCAAAGTCGGGCCCAAAACGCGATGTCGACATGAAGCAAGCAAATAAATTTTGGGTAAACAGCAGGACAACAAGGAGAGTCCTTCGTGGCCTCCTCTTGGCCCTCAGCCCCTCTACTAACCACTTACCAAACCCACAGACAGGGTGCGTTGAGAGTGTTGCCCAAATACCCTGTAGTTATGTTAGCGCAGTGGACTAGGAATAAATTGTAGACTGTGTTTACAAGGTAGGGTAGTTAATAATGAGTATCCACTATTCGTTCACACCCCACACATGCCTACGAGATGCTTTATCTGTTGACTTGTAGCTGCTCTGTGTTGTTCAGCAATCTGTGGACTGAGTTTAGCTTGTGTTTTGTTTGACTTCAGTTCGGTTTGGTTTCGGATTTGGGGTTGATGTTGTTGATTAGGGAGGGGTGTGGAGGGTGCGGGAGGTAGGTGTGTGTGGATGCATGTTCAAGTGTAATGTGAACGCCTTCGAAAGTGCTTGAGGTGGCCTAAATGGTTGAATTAATTAATGATATGCTTGAATGATTGATTATTTGCCACACCCAAAGATGATTGAATTATGTGATTGCCCGACTGTATAATAATAATAATGAATATCCCCAAACCCATTGGCATAGCGTAAGCCAAAATTTTGCAAAATAAGCAGCAAAAATCGGAATAGCGTCCTTTGAACTTTTGGCCAATAATTCAGAGTGTAGACAGATTTGGGACATGCATAAAAAGCCATAAACACAATAACCGCTGTCCCCTCAAAAACTCAAACTCTCCAACCTTAAGTCACATAAAGTCAATGCTCCCCAATGTGTATAGCCAATGAGCCAGTACACACACACACACACACACTCATTGGCACACACCCATCCATCCTACACCCATCCATCCCTTTTAAGGCCTTTGGTCTTTCATACGCAACGGCTTTTCCAGCTTTTCCATATGCAAAGCTATGCCAAGAAGCTGCCTTGCTTTATGTGCCGTTATTCGTTCTATCTACACCTCTTTACAGCATTTTGCAGCTCTCCTTTATTTTGTTCCAGACTCTGTCACTCTTGATATGCGACACGCAGCAGCCTCCATAAAACCTCACATAACCCTATCAACTACACTGCAAGAAACTCACATTTGAGTGGCCAATCAATTCATTTCATACAACATTTATTTGTGTTTCATTGGGAGCACAAATTATTTGGGTCAGCTGAAAATTGTGTTAGTTTAAACAATTCAATCAAGTTTTCAATTAAAACAGTTTTGGAATTTTAAACCTCATCTACCCTAAGAAAGACTATTTGCAATTGATTAGATTTATTCTAAACACTACAAAAATATGTAGTAATACAGTAGAGTCCGGTTATAACGACACTCAAGGGAGCGACGATTTTACGTCGTTATAACCGGTAGATGCTTGAACCAAAAGACCAAGGAGAAGGGGACCAACCAAGTCATCGAATTTCCGGACGGACGCTCTAAGCGGAGTCGGTATAACCGGATGCTACTGTATATACAGTAGAATCCGGTTATAACGACAGTCAAGGGACCGGCGACTTTACTTCGTTATACTCAGTAGACGCTGTAACCAAACGGAGACGAAAGAGCAGGGAACCAGAAAGTCATTGAATTTTCGTCGCAATAACCGGAAGCACGCTTTAAGCGGAGTCGCTATAACCGGACTTTACTGTATTTAAATACCAGAAGGAAGGAAAAAAAAAAGATTTTTAAAGTTTATGATCTTAGTAAAACTACTCAACAAGTTTAAGTTTCACTTCCTTAAAAAATCAGTAAACTAAATTCAGTAGTTATTTTGTAATGCACAACTTTTTGTTACAGTGCAGGCTCAAGCTAGACAAAAGAGGGCGGGAAAGCGTGTTAAAGTCGCCGCACGCACTTGGGAATTGTTGATGATGGGAACGAAGAAAGAGAAGGAAGAGGAGTAAGACACAGAGCAAGAGGATAAGAACAGCAGCAAGAAGAAGAACAAGAAGATGATGTCGATGCTGTCATTGTTGGTGTCGATGAAGATGGAGATGGAGATGAGAATGGAGACGGAGATGGAGATGAAGATGTTGTTGGAGCCCTGTGATGATGCTGACAGCCACAAATTGGGCAATCCAAGGGCAGACCATGGCAGACAGTAGATAGACGGGGGGGTAGGGACGGTGGGAAAGTGTGGACTGACAGAGACAGACAGGCGTCTAAGCCATGACGGGCGAGCCAGCGATTCTTTAGCCTGTCTGGGCCAAGTGTAAATCGTTGGGCCAAAGTTGGAACATATGTTTTATGTATTTGACTTTATGGGACGTCAACAGGCTGCTGTGATTTCTGATTTCTCTTGTACGCCCCCTTCTCACCCCATGGGCCTACTCTGCCGCAAGCTCAGATTTTGATGGCGTGCAGGCAAAGACCAAAAAAAAATAGAGAGTGAAAAACTTTTGGCAAAAGTTAGATGTATTACGAGTCAGGAGCATACGACCAAAATCGTGTGTCTATGAAAAACAGATTTGCTATGTACTCCTCCTAACTCCCCTCATCTCAGCGCTGCCTGTCACATCCTTTGGCTGGACAATTTAGGGGGTCGTCAGTTTGGCAACACACAAAATTTGTTGACTGGTCTGTTGGCGTTTTATCTGCCAGGATGGCCATGACCAGGTAAATTCAAAGTTTCCGCTCTTATCCAATTTGCACATCATCATTGCTCATGGCACTAGCAAAAATACCCTGTAATTTGCCAGCACTGTACGAAAGGGCATGACTAGCAATTGGCAGGCACTCGAAATGCAGAATTTTTTAACATTACATGGTTGTTTCAGGCCTAGCACAGCCATAAAATCGAGTTTAAGTGCCAACAAGATTATCATTGTTTTCCTACCTCTCGACTTTTTCTTATCTGCAGGGCATTGTTCGGTCTAGCACAGTCTAGTCACTCCCGTGTGTATTGTTAACAAGACTTTCATAATTTGATTAGCGACATTTGCAAAAGCGTTTGACCGAAAAGATAAGCTTAACACACAAACACCTAGTTGTGCACTGGTTAGTTGGCAACGCGCCAAAGTGTTGCCAACTGTGATCCACTACAGCTGCTGATCATTAAATGGCCAGTGACCAAAGACGAACAAAATTAAGTGTCCCGTCCAGCACAAACTGCAATTAAAGTGCTTCAAGCAGTGTATGCTTTTCTAATTATACCCTTTACAGAGGGTAGTATGATTTTCTCAGTAAGTAATGCTCGGCATAAACAGGCTAATTAAGCTTCCTCTTTGTATATGTCAAACCGTTCTTCAACTATGCACAACTTAGCTGTTAATAGCATTCATTTGTCTAGGCTGTTAGTTACTTCAAAATCGAAACTTACGAAAGTTTTTTAAGCCAATAAAGCGGTTTTTAACGCTTAAAACTTATAGTTAGAGCATTAGTTGTAAATATTATAAAGAGTTTAATTTTAGTTGTTGAGGAGGAACAGTAAAATCAAGTAATATATGAGGAAACAAAATTAATTCAAGCGCTTAAAAGTATGCAATAGTTTTTTAACTTGCTGGAGCTCAAATTTGGAAAGGTTGTTAAGAACCTTTTTAAATACGAAATAAATTAAAAAAAATGTTCTTAAATTAGCTCAGCTTATGCCAAGAAATAATTAGTAGATTGTGGTATAGACTGAGTCATATATTATATTATATAAAAACTAATCAAAGCATTTAAAATTGTAACTTTTGTGAGCACTTGATTAGAACATTAAGAAGTGGAATTGCTTGATTAAATTATGAGATTATTAAATTATTTGCACTGCCAAATAAATTAATTTATTAATTTTATAAAGTTATTGTTTTCGAAACAAATGCAAGTCAATTTGAGGCTTACATTTTGAGGCAGTGTATTGAATTGTCGGTGTGCGCCTTGCCACCCTTTTAATGTAGCATCCATTTCTATTATTTTTTTCTTTTTGTAGCCACAGTACTTACTCACTAATGCAGTCTAATTGAAGGCATGAGCTGTAAAAGCAGCAAAAGCTGCTGTCTCTGAAGGAGAATCCTTGAAGTTGTGCTGTGGGTGCCAGTTGATTGACTGATGGTAGACGCAGGAGTGAGTGTGTGTGCGTGTGTGTGTGTTGGTGTGCTCTGTGCGGTTTTCTAAATTATCTTCATGGGCCAAAGCTGGTCAAGCACTTGGCGCTGCTTGTTGCCAGTTTCTTTTTTGCTGCAGAGAGAAAAATGACAGGTGTGTGTGTGTGTGTACCGTGTGTGTGCTCCACGTGTGTGTGTGCTTTACGTGTGCATGTGTGTGCTGGCAATGCTTTCAGCTACCGTCGCCAGTTGGCAGCAATTGAATGTAGCCTCCGTCCACTGGCAAACGACAAACGACACAAATGTCGTCTCGTCCTGTGTCCGTTGTCCAGTTGTGCAACAGTGTTGTCATTTTTGCCTTTAAAAAGCTTAGACCAGAACGCTTTTAGTAGCTGCGCTTTCAACGTAGCTGAAATTAGATAAGAGTGGAGTGTTTTAAGGAAATAAATTAACTTAAAGTTTAAATCAATTAAAATCCATTTAAAAAAATAATTAAATTTCATTGTTTAGTTTTCCTACCCCCTTTGTTTATAATCCGTCTAGCTTTAAGCGTGGCAACACTGTGGTCCACTGTGCAGCTTTTACAAGGTAGAGTGTCCACTCTTTTGTCGTTCTGTTCCTTTTGCTTACTCTGTTCGTCTTGTGGTGCACACAGTGTTTGTGTGTGTGTGTGTGTGTGTGTGTGTGTGTGTGTGTGTGTGTGTTTGTCTATGCTGCGTGGTTAAATAATTCTATTTTCTGGCTTTTTTGCTTATCCATTTAACAATATTTATTTTCCCTCTGTAAAACATATAAATGGACATTAACTTATGAGCTAAAATATCTCAAAAAATATTTGTTCTGCCACTGTATTTGTCGATTTTCATATTATCCTTTCCCCCTTTCTCGCTTTTCTAAGTTTAAACAATAGCGACTTTTCATTAAGCACATTTAATATTGCATTACTTGGAAATTATCGGCTTAAAATGTCTTTACAAATTGCTTAGCTAATAGAAGTTGATCACCACTAAGCCTTGAAAAGCATTTCAAACATGTTTTGTATACACAATTAATTGAAATTTGATGAATAATTGAAATGTGTAGTATTTGTGCCATTGTTAATACCATAATTTAGCTAATTGAATCTATTAACAGCTCATAATGAAATAACGTTGAAGTGGCATAGCTACGATTTACCTGCCGCAGCTCATAAAGTGTTTCAGTTACACATCGTGCTCGGGTGAGTGTGTAAATGTATTGGTTATTCAATATTGCCACCGATGTATAGTTCTTAGACGGTATTCAAGCTCTGCAAGGGAACAGATTGCAATATTGAAACATTTTCAAATATTCAGTGCCATTTTAAGCGGTTTAATCAAGCACCGAAAGTCTGAAGTCTTTTGAATTAGTAGTCAACTAGTAAAACGGACCTAGAAGCTCTGTGAGTCTAGAGCTAATTAATTGCAATTTGTTTGATAGTTCTTTTAAATTAATATTAAATAGTCCTTCACAAGGGAAAATAAAAAATGACAAAAAAAAATATCTACCAAGCATAGTTATGAAATTTTCCAAAAACTTTAAGAAAACTCTTACACAGATAAAAAGCATGTTTTTTTAATAACCCACCTCACTTTCCATTGACCACAGGATATCTAATAGGCGAGCACGCTCTACTGCTTTAACGTGTGCTTGCTGCTGAGCGTGCTAATTCAATAAAATGTTAAATAAACTTGATTGATTAGCTGCGAGTAGCCTTTTGGCCGTAGTCAAGTCGCACATCGACAGCACCAGACTGCATTCCCCCTCATGACTGCTCTCCACTCTTCATAATCCTCTCTTCGCTCTTCACAGTACGGCCTCTCTTTGCTCTTAGTCCGGCCAGTAAGCAACTATGTTATAGTTGCTGCAGCTGAAGCTCTAATCTCTTTTCTGCTCCCTGCTTTTGTTGTCACATTTGTGATTCCTTTTGCCTTTTGTATTCGTTGTCTTCTGCATCTTCTTCTTGTTGTTCATCTTGTTACTGTTCTTGCTGCTTACACAATTGTCTGTGCATTATTTGTGCTTGTAAGAGTATTTGTTATTTTGCTTGTATCATTTTGGATACGAAATTTAATGCGATTGTGTGAGGCGGTAGAACAAACATCGTGCAGCTTGAGTTTTTTTCTTCACGGTTATTTTTGTTATTTTTAAAATACTTAACATCATTTTTGGTATTTCTAGTAAAGTGCAGCCAAGAGCTTAACAGAACCTCACACATATTACAAATATATGTACGTACATACATATGTTTGTATGTGTTACTCTGAGCTTGTCGTAACAGCAGATCGGCGCTCCCTGCAGCTGTTTCATTTCCTCCCATACATTCGATTTAAAGCTTTGCAACTGTCTGCCTAACTCTCTCTTGAGCATACATATGCTTGTATGCGTGACTGTGTGTGTGTTGCTCTGCAAGCAGATCAACGCTCAGCAAAACTATAGCGTTCCCATTCGCACCCACAGCTTTGAGGTTCTAACTTAGCTTAAGGCTCATTTGCTCGTTCGCTCACTCTCACAAGCTCTCTGGCTCTCTTTGCGCTTGCAGCTGCTTTCCAATTATAATCTCACGCATTTATGCTTGTGCATATGTACTTATTCTGCCTGTTGACCCAAACATTTTCAACTCCCCCCTCCACGCCCAACCCAATCCCAGTTTCAATTTTATCCTCGTTCATCTCGTCTCGTTTGCGTCTGTGTCTCTGATTGTGTCTTTTGCATTGTGCATTTTGCTTAGTCCGCTGCTTCAATGTTCAATTAAAGTCTGGAGCTCAGCTGGACATCAGGTGCCCTGTGTGTATGTACATATGTTTGTGTGCATTTGTTTGTATGCGTGTGTGTGTCCATGCTGCCTGTTTGTCATTTCGGCTGCTTGCATATTTGATTTGTGCATTTAAACATTTCAAGCAATAAACAGACCACTCCCTACCTCGCTTAACCTACTGACTATCAGTAGCAGCATCAGCATCAACAGCAGCGATGTCTCCGTCTCATATTAAATTCTCTTTGGAGGAATTTTAGTTATTATATTGCATTGGCTTTGTTCGTTACGGTTGTTGTTGATGTTTTAGCTGTTGTTCTTGCAACTGCAGCTTGACGTCCACCCAGCATTACTTATTTATTATTGATGATTAACAAGCAGCTGCAGCTGGCAGAAGAAGCCAACCAGCAACTGCAGGCAGTCAGAGGGTAAAACTGAAAGAGGGAGAGAGACAACTGGCAGGCAGTGACTAAGGCAGCGGCAGTGGCAGCGGCAGCGACTAAGCTCGACGCTAACGTCAACATCAACGTCAATGTTGTCTTTGCTGCTCTCAGATATATGTCTGTGTACGGAAGGAGTGAGAGCGGGAGTGGGAGCGAGACGGGAGAGAACTAAGTACCCTGCTGAGCTTGAGCCACAAACCAGGTGCAAAGTCCAAGTGGACTGCCGATCTGAGTCCAATTTTCTGACCCCTTCCACCCCCTCCCCTCACCTCTTCGCTTGTACGTTTATGTTTGGCTCTTTGCTTGTCTAAGCTGCGTATAAATTTTGCATGTCATCGTAGGCAGCAGATTTTAAGTGTAGGCTTTGAGGTTAAGTATGCAAGGCATACGATTTATACAGCAAATTTTGTATGTGACTGTTTATCTACATACTTATCTATATACAAGGAAAACATATTTATTTATCTTTGTATATATTTATCTTTGTAGATATAACTCTTGTACCTAAACACATAAATTTAAGGAAATGTGTGTGTTGCTTTATCTAAGTATCTATAACTTATAAAATTGGTAGATAAATATATGGATACAAATTTATTTATCTGCAAATCTTAGTTATAAGAAAATCATAAGTTTTTCAATTGTCGCATTGCAACTGCGACGGAAAACTCTCACAATTCTTGCACATTTTTTAAATTTATCTTAAGCTTTGCTTTACTTTTGTTTTTCTTTACTCTTTGCAGTGCGCCCCGCCCCACGCCGTTCCGCCCAAAAAGCAGCAGCAACAGCAGCAGCGACGCCGCCAGCAGCAGCATAAATAAATATGATTAAGCTTAAGAATATATAAAAAGAAAGTTCAAATGAAATAACGCAATATACGAAAAAAATAAAGGAAATAAAAAAAAAAGAGAAACAAGCAAGAAGGCAGAAGATAGACGAAAAAGAAGAAGAAGCAGCAGAAAAAAAACATAAATAAATAAGTAAGAAGAAGAAGAAGAAGCCAAAGGCAAGAGGCCAACCGGCAGCCTGGGGAGAGAGCGAGCGCCAGAGCGGGAGAGTGGCAGTGCGGAGAGCGGGAGAGCAAGAGTGCGTCGTTGGACGCCAGCGAGCGAAGGGAGTGGGAGTGGAAGAAGGAGTGGAACTGAAAGTTGAAGTTCGAGTGGGAGCCAGAAGGAACTGAAGATAGAGAATCGAGCTCAATTACGCCGCCAAACTGTCGTGTCAGCAACAACGTGAAATGTGCAATTCCTGGCTGCTTCTCATAATTGCGCTCACTGTTGTCTGCCTGTGGAACTCGCAACAAACCGAAGCATCCAAATCATGCCCAGCCGAGTGCATCTGCTTGTCCCAGACTCAAGTAAGCTTAACAATGTCTACTATCTGTCTGTCTCTTTCTCACTCTCTTACTTTCGGTTACTCATAGTCTGTTTGTCTCACTTATCCAAGTGTTTTGTTGTAGTTGCCATTCCACTTCTAGTTTTGCTAGTTGTTAGCTCAGTGCAGCCTCATCATCATCAACATTTACAGAAAAACCTGTACAAGCAGCAGCTCGACTAGAACATACTGCGTTAATAGGCAACAACAAAATATATTTAAATCCTGAGGTTCGAAATTTTTATTCAGTTTAGCAGAAATTCAATCGTTTGTCAACTTTATTAGAAGAATTTTGTCAAGATGTTCAAAAAATATTATAAAATATTCAGCAAATCAGACGAACCCTTTTACTAAAGGGTATGCAAAAAGTGAGGCAAATCAGTGTGTGGTAAGGAGCACAACTGCCACGAGGTCGTCTGGGGGATCCCGCTGGTCAGAAGAAATCCTCTGCCCGTGATGAGCACAAAAATTAAATCGAAAATGCTCGGAAAATGGTCATTTCCCTTTGTTTCAAATGTACTCAACAATAGAAAGGAGCACCACAGAGGCAGGCAGGGTTGCCACACAATTTCGTTTTTTATCCTCGATTTTTTTTTTTTTGTTTTTGGTTGGAAACTAAGGGACGGACTTGTATTCCACTTGTTACATGGTTTCCATCTGTCCAACTGTCTGTCTGTGTCTGTGTTGGCTCTTGTACTCGGTGTGTATATTTGCCAGCCTCGTATTCAATTGTCTCCCGCGAGAATTTTGCGGGAAGCCAAAAGAAAGGGCAGGAGCACAGAGGGTAGTAGTAGAAGAAGTAGGAGATGGAGAAGAATCGTTGTAATGAAGAGGGTAGCTCGCTTAATGTGAATCCTTATTACCAATGGGGCCGACGAGCGACGCTGCTGGCATCGTCATTTTTACCAAATTGAGAACTTAAGTGATTTCATTATTCCAGATTATGAACAATGAAATGATTTACTCAGCACTCGACCATACACAGCAGGTATGGCATAACCCTGCTCCTGCTTGAAAACCTGGCAACCCTATATACTGTATTTAAGAATCAGAAATTACACCAGTTACTTATAGGCGTAAAGTGTAGCATACTTTTTGGGGTTATCAGAGGTAATTACAAGTGCCCACCGAGTGCCTCACCGAGAACCCAATTGAGAAACTCTATTTGCACTAAAATGAAAAATTCGTCACAAAACTTGCTGAATTTTCCGACAACAAAAGGGAAAATTTCATTAAATGCACAAAAACGGAAAAACAACAAGAAAAGAACAGAGAAAAGAAAATGAAAACGTTAAGCAGCGGAACAAAACGGAATGAAACGCAATGCAATGCAACGAAATGAATTGAAACGGAATGAGCAACAAAACATGCACATAAACAACAGTTACACGAACAATAACAGCAAGAAAATACAATAACTACAACAACAACAACAAGAAAAAGAAAGAGAGGAGAAAAAAATCCATGAAAAAGCTGATGAAAAGAAATGAAACTTTTAATTCGTTCATTTAAAAGGTGAAGCGTATGAAAATTGCGCAAATGTTAAAAAGGACGAGGAATGGGAAGGGCCAGGAGTAGCGGGGATTGTTAGGCTGGGCTATTGTAAGGTCCGCGTTAGAGATGACAGCGTGACACGTGTGCGTTGAGCTCTCGGAGATGTGAGAAAGGCAGACATCCTGTCATGCAGTTAAGAAAATCACAAAAATTATTAATTCAAATAAAATTCGAATTTCTAGTTTAGTCCTAAAACACGCACAGAAGAAGCCTAAGACACGCACACATCACTAGTTTGTGAAGTGCGAATTGCAGTAAAATTGGAGAGCAGTAGAGGCGCAAAGGGGCAGTAGGGCGGTGCGGGGCTGGACTAGGCTGAGACGGGACAAACGACGATGACATCAACGTGACAGCGACAAGCGTCGTCGCGACGTCAGAGAGACAGATGGTCCAAGGCAAAGCAAGAAGGAGCAAATGTAAAGATAGAAGACGATGGGGAGAGGCGGAAACAGGGAGATAGGCAAAAGAGGCAGACGTACTGACAGCGCTGGACAGCAGTCTATGGGCTAGGGGCAGGGGGGCACAAGCGCACACATCAGCACATAATAGTTATAAAAAATTAAAGCGCAAAGCAGAGACGCGAAAAACGAAGCACAAGAGGGCAGAAGGGCGCGAACGAAGAAGGGAAGCAGGGAGAACGTGCGTGGTAAACCCGAAAAATGAAACACAAGCAGACGCTGTGGTGGAAGTAGAACAAAACAGATGAAGACGAAGACGAAGACGCAGACAAAAAATTCGATTTAATTTTATTTGCAGCAATAAAGCCGCAAATTCAATTTTCTACCCACTGTTGCTGTGTAGTATAATTCCGGGAGTGTCATCATCAACTCGAACTATATTAGCCGACTCTCTCACTCACTCACTCACTCTCTCTTTCTCTCCCTCCCTCTATCTCTTGCAGGTGCTGTGTAACACGGGCGGACTCGAGCAGATACCGCTGCGTCAACTTCCAGCGACTGTGGAAAATCTGGCGTTAACCAAAAATAATTTTCCGATCATCAAACCCGATTCGTTTGCGGGTCTGCGAGCTTTAAAGAAACTTTCCCTCGACGGCAACAATATAACACGAATTAAACAGTTTGCATTCCGTGGATTACCACGACTCAGAGAATTATCCATACAACATACACCCTTACAGACGGTGGCACAATTCGCCTTTGCCGGACTACAGAATCTATCTACGATATTGCTCAGTCACAATCAGATCCAGAGAATCGAGGGTAATGCCTTTGCGGGCACTTCGAACATCAAGTTGATCCTGTTGAGCAATAATCCCTTGATACGCATCGAAAGTTCCGCCTTCTCGAGTCTTACAAATGTGGGACACTTGATACTACCCTCGGGTATACGTAGTATCGAGCAGGACGCCTTCTTTGGCATGGATGCAGTGGGTCTACTCAAATTGGCCTACATGGATCTCAAGGAAATTTCCCCCTTTACCTTTCGAGGGCTATCGAATGTGTTGTTGCTGACACTGCAGGAATCCGATTTGGGTGTGATTTGTGCGGATGCATTTACGGGTCTAACCCAGGTGGAAACCCTACAGATACTCAACAACAAAATCGATTCGATTGAGGAACTCAACTTTACGTATACGGCGGCTATAAAGCATCTGAAATTCCACGGCAATCATGTGCTGGAAACACCAAATCCAAATGCCATTATCGTTGACGGTGTTGATCATTTGCAGCTGATTAATAATCATTTCCCCTGTGGCTGTCATATACACACCCTACTCGATGGACCCCTCGCTGAGGGTGCACACAATTTGAGTGATTTTCTGCAGAAAAACTATTGTATTTCACCGCTGGAGGTTAATGGACGTGTGATGAGTGAGCTTAACATTGATGGCATCGGTCGTTGTGCCGATATGCTGACCAAAGGTAATCTAGGCTCGTCGGCAGCATCCCTAGCACTAGGGATTAATGCGATGCTACTCATTGCTGTCGCCAGCTGTGTAGAATGGCGTTATGCTCGTCTTCTGGCCGCCAGATTGGCTCAGTTTCTCAGTCACAGTCACATGGCCTGGCGACGACGTAGGAAACGACGGCGACCCAACTAAGCACACGACTTCATTTCATCAGCGGAGGAAGGAACTGCAGTAACGACTACAAGATCAGTTTGTACTTTAATCTAAACTCGCTTAATAAGTAAGTAAGTAAAGTATGTATGTGCATTTGAGAAGCGTCTGTCCAAAAGGTTTAGTAGTTGCTCCAAGTCTGAGTTGATCATATAGTTACGTTAAGAGGAGCCTTCTGTCTGAAACTATTCTTCCTGTAGGCACTGGTTGTGTTTGGGGTTAAACCTCAGGGGTTAGTAGGTTACAAAGGTTCATTTGGGTTTCCTTAGTAAAAAGCTCCTTAGTTTCTTCCCAGCTTTATTTGTTGGGTTTAGTTCAGGGAATCCTAAATTACAAAGCTTTCTATTTATGATTTCCCCATTGAAAAACAAACCTTTTAGAATCAAACTTTCGACCTATTCACTTTTTTTCAAGCTCCTGAACTGACTTTACACCAACCTAACATCAATTTGGCATTCAATTTCCTACAGAATCTTTGGTCGCACACTCAACCAAACCGAACAGCTCACTTAACCCACTGCACGCTTGATTTCCACCTTCACAACTGTAGAATGGAATCTGTTTTGCTCCGATTAAGCGCCTTAGGTTTTTCGCCCCCGGGGGATTCATAGCCAACGGATGACACTTACATGCTTTCATTCCACCCATTTTCAAACTCATCAATTTTAACGTTTCACTTTGAATGCAAATAAAAACTGAAAAACTGAAAGACTGAAAAACTGGGAGACTGGAAAATGGCATCAATAGTTTCCTTCATCTTTAAATGCATTTGCTGTGCCATCGACAACAATATCGCAGTAAAGAAGAAGACAACAAAAGCTGTGGTGGCATTCAACGTCATATTTCGAACCGTTAACCAAATCCGAAATTCGAAATGATTTTGGGCCATTTCAACTGCTTTTAGCTTTTCGGTTACTATAGTAGCCTACCAGTAGGGAGCAGTAGGGAGAGTAGTAAGAGCAGGGAGCACCCTTAGAGGAGAAAGCGAGCAATTGAGCTGCAGCTGCCGTAAGGGCAACTGCAGCAACAGAGCCCACTTTAAGTGCTACAAGGCTCAACTTGAGGCTCAGGATTGGGTCAGGGGCTGTTCTATTTCTTGTTGCTCCTGTTGCTGTTGCTATGGGTTAGCATACAAAACGAAAAACGGAAATTACAAATTCTATTCACTCGCTACAGCATTTTGGGGGCGCTCTAATTCGTCGGTCCAAGTTTTAGTATCCCCTGCCCGACGTCCCTCGTACTGCTCACATGCCTTGACTTTTGCAGCCTTTATGCCAGCCGTTTTTCCCTAGATTTTCCAATGTTCTTCCTTTCATACACGAAAAACTTTTACTAGCCAAATGCTACAATTGAGGCAAGGCCAAAAAAGGAACAGGCGGCTATTCTTTAGTCGCTTATCGCAAAGGATTTAGATTTATCTAACTTGATTATGATGCTAAGCATCCCCCCCATGTCTCTCTCTACACACACTTACTGACTGAACTGAAGTACGGCATACGATTTGCTGGGAAGGTTTCGAGGGTAGGGAGTGGGGCAGGTTGGGAGCTAACTCATTCCGACAGCCCCAAAACAAATGCGCAGAGAAATCATTGAAGGAAATTAAAACTTTGTTTACTTTCAAGTCCACTTCTTGTAATGTAACCCAACCCCCAGTCAACCCCTACCACCCCTGCCCATCTACCCTTCCTAACCCACTTCAACCCCCCCTCGCTCTTCCCTGTTTCTTTTGTTGGTTGCTTTACTGCCGGTTTTACATTTTCGCATTTCCCTTACGTATTTGCTTACCCATTCCCAGCCACGCCCTCGCTTCTGTTGCAACACTGGGCACACATAATATGGCAATTCATTTAATCAGTTTGACGTTTGGCTAATTGAAGGCATGTTTGGCCAACTGAATGCCAAAAACATGACTTAAAGCCAACAGAAACGTCTGTTCGAAACTTCAGGCTCTACAAATTGCATATTTTATGCACTCAATCTAAGCGCTGTTAAGCTAACAGCGCTTTAACAGCTGGTATGTTAAGTGGCATGAAATGTTGTTTACATTTTTTGGACCCATTAAAGCCTCAAGTACTAAAATGATAACCCTGAGTTTTTAGCTTTAGCTTCGAGTTTTAGTTTACATTCCTGCTTTGCCGAACCCCGAAAAGTTCACAGAATAAAAGGGAATGAAATTATCTATGCCTTATACCTAAATCCAAGCAGTATAGACACAAAAAAACCCAATTTATGTGCATAAAAAAAAAATTGGATTTCTTGTCATTTTTCACTTAGAAATTCTTAAAAAATTAGAAATAAACCATTTTTTATTTTGGATTTAAGTATTGAGCGTAGAAAATTTTATTCCATTTCATTAATTTTTTGAATTTTTTGAAGTTAATCGGATGGATAGATCAAGTCCTACCCATAAAGTTCGGTGGAAAAACAGTGTTTTGAGAAAAACGCGTTGAAGTCCCTGTAACTTCGGCAATAACTGTCCGATCAGATAAAAGTTTGGCACACATATTCCATTCATATCTACCTATTGTTTTATGGAAGAAACAATGATCGATTTGGCAGATCCAGTTAATGAGAAGATTCCCTTAAGTTGGGGAAATTGTTTATTAAACTAAAATATTAAATTCCTTGCACAATATTTGCATAAGCTCTTCAAATATTCCTGCTCTGCTGCCTTCTGTTAACTTTTCCATTGCACTGTTAACTTAACAGAGCCTTAAACTTAAACTCTGTAGTAGTTATATTTATTTAAAACTATGAATTTAATTAAAGTTGAAATCACATTTGTTAGCTGGCTCTCTAGTGGCAACTGGGATTGTCGCTGGGGGCGTATACGGTTGTGGTAGGCGTGGCAACGTTGACCAAGCACGTGGTTGGTCTTCGGCACACGATTTCTGTCACTTGACGCTTCTCATGTCCGCAGATCGTTAACTTAATTGTTCCGCTTGAAATGCTGAAAACTGTTGTACGCCATTGTTGCCACTGATAGTTGCACCCCTGTCACACACACACACACATACACACAGACACCCAGGTCACCCAGTCACTCACACACGTACTGACTTGTTCCCTTACTTGGTCATCAGCCATGTCAGCAATGCAATAAAATCGGCGTGACTAACAGTACATGAAGGCGCACAGCGTTGCTGGCTGGTCTCAGCCTCCTCCGCCTCCACCCCCACACCTCTGGGGATATCTGCACTCACACTGTTCATGCCACATTCGGTGGGGACTCGCTCTAGTCGTGCGTGCCGCTGCTGACAGCGCTGTTGACGTCGCTGCAATCAGCAAATGGTCGACCGCAGCAAAAGTCGCGTAATTAACGCGAGTGTCGCCATACCCCACCCTCCACCTCTTGCCACCCCCTTTGCCAAATTAAAGCCACTCTCCTCTGCCACGCCCCCTCGATAGCCATGAAGTTCTTTGCTGCAGAATTCGTCAGCGCTTTAAACAATTTGTTGGCTTCAAAGTCCACAATAAAATCCTCAATATAAGCACAGAGTCAGTCTGCAGTTTGCTGCAGCTGTTAGACTAACAGATACCCTACAATGTAGGTGTAAGCTTATCAGTATCAGACGAAAGATTTGGGTCTAAGTATCATTGAGTTGAGCGTATATAAAGCTATAGGACATAAGTACAAACAATTGGGTCTATTTACATATTTATTTAAGTCTACAGTTTCTGGTTCGGTGTGCGATACGAACACAAAATACCCTGTAATGTACACCAAACATTTGTTAAGCTTTATAATGCACATTTGATCCATTGGAATTAATCAAATTTGATGTAGATATGCAAATTCTTAAGTTAAAACAAACTGTGAAAATGCAGCTAAAAGTGCGGGAAAAACATTGAAAAAATAGCGTGAAAATCTACAAGTGAAAGGTGCAAGTTTGAGGTGTAAGATCGTCAAACGTTGCAAGTTCAGGACTTCAATGATTTTTTATTATTTTTTCCTGCTTTCAGTTGGTAGTTTTGGGTTCGCTCATCAGCGTTGGCAAATTACCAGCGCCATCAATTAGTTTAACCACACAGCAGCCTCAAGCAGTTGCCTGCAGACAATGTGGGGCAAGTGGCAAGTGGCAAGAGGCAGGAAGCAAGTGGCAAACACTGGCAACTGGCTGAAATCTGTGCCTGAAATATGACACCAGAGCTGAGAAAGCGGGTTAAGCGTTGTCCATTTGCGTGTCGCTGGACATTTGTTTCCTTTTAGCTTCCTTTCATCTCTTACCTTCCGACACTTCTCCTTTCTTTTCCACTTTTTTTTATCTTTGTCGCCCTTTTACTCAATTTTATTGTTTATTTGTAATACTCTAAGTTCAGTTCCTACGCTGCTTTCATGGCGCTTAAACTTAACCTGTTTTTAACTATTGAAAATTATTAAACCCTTGAAGGTTTCTTGCTTAAATTTAGTAGAACTGACTAGTTGATTAGTTGAAACTTAATTAAACTGAAAACTATTTGGAAAAGTACTGCAAAGTATTCACTTTCTTTGGCTTATTTAGCGGCTTATCGAAACACGTTGGAGCTTTTAAGTTTGGTAAAACAACAAATTAAACTGTTTAAAGGACTTAGCCAACAAACTTAGCGTCTTGGGCTACTGTATTGAATTAATGTGTTCCAGGAAAAGGAAACTTTAAGCATTGTAAAACAATTTTAAAAGTATATTTTTAAGATTTGTCTAGTTAAATTTAACTCTTCATTAACTAGTTTAAATCAACTATTCAGCCAAGTTTTCTTTGTTTGTCAACCATTTTTTCAGTCAAGCCATAGAAACGTTTTCACAAATAAAAGTAAGCGTATCATCTCGTCGATTTCTCTCACATACTTTTTGTTATATTTAGACCCTGTACTCAAAAATAGTAGGCAGACCAAAGGGGAAATTTTAAAAATTTCCCGTGAGTGAAATGTCAGACCCCTTAAAATGTCTGTCTTCCTAAAAAGCATTAACAAAAGCAGCAATTCATCTGGCGTAGTCCAAACCACTTTCATAAGTGTCTGCTATGCAAACAGGGTATTTTACAGTCGGCTTGCTCGGCTGTAGCCTTCCCTACTAGATTTCTTTGTTGTGTGTGAGTGGAAGTATGGTTGAAAGTGTGTGTGAGTGTGGGTGTGTGTGTCGGTGTGTGTGGGTGTGTGTGGGTGTGTGTGCTCCGCTTGGCGTTGCAAATTTATTGAGCTAATACAAAATTTAATCAGGCAGCGAGCCTTTGGGCAGGCAACGGCCCTTGCAGCAGGCTCGCAGCATTATCAGGCGCGCCGTCCATAAATAACCGTTACGGGGTATGCAGAAAGAGAGAGAGAGAGAGGGGGCTGACTTGGTGTAAGGGCTGGGGAATACGGTCAAAGGGGCGAAGGTTCACAGTGAGTTCATGAAGCTGCGAGTTTTTTGGCCAACAGAAGAAAGAGGAGAAAAAAAAACAGCTGGCGGCAAAAGGATTGCGTTTTTGGCATTCTGATTGTAGCTTGAATCCAGAATTCCTTTTTTTTTTAGGTTTGGATTTGGCTTTGGCATTGGCTTTGGCTTTGGCTTTGGCACTTTGGGTCCTTACACTTCATTTAAAGTCAAGGAGTCGCACATAAATTTCCATGCACATAATTAAACTAGCAAATGACAAAGCAAAATCGTTAAATCGAGGTCAAAAGAGGCGACAATTCCCCTCTGGGTACGTGCCGGTTGGGGGTGACTTTAGGCGTAGTTAGGGGTGGGGGCGTGGCAAGGGGCCAACAACAAATGTAATTAAATATGCGGCTAGATGACCTCTGCTCTGCGTGTGTGTGTGGGTGGGTGGGTCTGTAGGGGTGCTGGGGCGTGTGTGTGTCTAATAACAAAAATTATGAAAATCTATGCGGGTCTTTGGTCTGTGTAAATTAACGTGGCCAACAACTCACAAGTCGTTTAAACAGCTGCCAACATTGCGTATGAGCAATGCGGGCTGCCAGCTCGCCTTCTTTGCCACCACGCCCTACTGTACCCCCTTAAAAACCTGCTACGCCCACAGTTAAGCTCAATCATTAACATTTTAAAGACGTTACACGCCTTTCACCCCCTCCACTCCACTCCCCTCCCACCCTCTGTGAAAACTGAGACTGAGATTGTAAATCGAGCAAAAATTAAAATATGTGTGTGAGGAAAACGGAAAATGGGATCACAATTGGGACAGACTTTGACGTAGCGCACGCCAGCAAAAATGCTTAACTGAGCTTAGTAACTAAGTTATACGAGTAGGAGTGGAAGAGGAGGAGAAGAGGAGGGAGGTAGAGGCAGTGGAAGGGAAGGGAAGTGGGAGGAACCCATTGCCCCTGCCCCTTTCCATTCCCAACTTCACACGCAGCCCATAAAACACTGCCACACATGTGCTTGCTTGGTTTTTTCTTAGCAAAATACCCTGTAAAGTTAGCAAAGGGTTGGTTAAACTGACAGCTTTAACTTAGAACTAGAAAATAAAAAGTATTTTAGAAATACAGTAGAATCCGGTTATACCGACTCCTCTTAAAGCGTCCGTGCGTTTATTGCGACGAAAATTCTATGACTCGTTTGGTCCGCTTCTCCTAGGTCTCCGTTGGTCTCCTTTTGTTTAAATCGTCTACCGGATATAACGACGTAAAATCGTCAGTCCCTGGAGTGTCGTTATAACCGGCTTATTCTTTAACAACAACTTTAAGCAGCACCCTACTTTGTAGGGTAACTGCAAGTCGTTACTTTCAAGTGCCCAACATTTTGAAGCATTTAAAAAAAAGTTGAAAAACTTTGTAGCTGCGCTTAAAGCCTTTAAGTATTTTAATTATGTAGGATTTGCGCTACAGGCTAAAAACAGTTTTTCCCGTCCGTCTATGGCGAACCCCAATAGCTTTTTCCCGTTTTTCCAGATTTTGAAGTGCTCGGGGTTCATTTGGGCCAAAGCCTGGCAAATTTGTAGCCGCCAGGCAGCCGTGTCAGTCAAATAATTGAAAAATCGCCTATGCCAAAGGCTCAAAACTTGGCTTACAGACGCCACGAAACAGACACAAGCACACACGTGGGAGGGGTGAGGAGAAAGGGGAGAGTCACAACAACACGTGGCAAGGGTCGTGCCATTTGGGGACCGGGTTCATGTGTCGTGTCTTATTGTGATGCGTTGTGTTGTCACCCAAAATGATGTGACACATGCAAATGAGTTGAGCCAGGAAACAAGTTACAGCAGAGAAAGGGGGTTGTGTGGGGGCGGACTGGGGGGCTGTGGGCGTGCCTGAAGGAAGAAGTCATCAGGGTCTAAAGTGCTGCTGTCACTCAGTCACTCAAGCAGTCAGTCAGTCAGTCAGTTAGTCAGTCAATCTGACAGTAAGCAGTCGCAACGCAGTCACAGTCACAGTCGCAATCACAGTCACAACCTGTGATTAATCCAGCAATTTGATAGTAATCGAAGCTTCAAACGTGTGCAACAACCAACCAAATTAAGTTCAGTTTAGTATCAAAGTAGTGGCTAATTTCCAGATAAGAAAAGCAGTTTAGATATAAGGTAAACTTTGAATTATTTTTAATGAGCTTTAGATACTTTAAGAATTAAGCTTTTGTGGAAAAAATAAATTTTTTTTTTTTTTTTACATTCGCAGAAAGTCGTATTTGTGTTTTTAATAAATACAGTAGAGTCCGGTTATAGCGAATCCGCTTAAAGCGTCCGTCCGGTTATTGCGACGAAAATTCTATGACTTGGTTGGTCCCCTTCTTCTTGGCCTCCGTTGGTCTCCTTGTTGTTTAAGAGTCTACCGGATATAACGACGTAAAATCGTCGCTCCCTTGAGTGTCGTTATAACCGGATTCTACTGTAATAAATATTTTTCGTCTTATCAAAAGAATTTTTTATCAGTCGTCAATTTTCGCTAGGAATAATCCAAGCTAGCAACAAATCGAAGGCTTCAATTTGCCCATAGCTATCAAGATTACACTTGTAAAATTGATGCCAAACTAAGTGTAAACAGAGTCGCGAGTATTTGGTGTCAACAAACAAACAAACGAGGACAAAATTCAGGTTTAGTTTGGGCATCAAAACCGGAACTAGAAACTGGAAAATGTGAACTGGAAACTGAAAACAGAAAGGGGTAAGCTGTGAGCCGAGAGTCAAGCGGCAATTTCCAAAGAGACAGTTAGATACGCTGAGAAAAATAGGGGATTTGGAATTTTAGAAATTAGAAAATTCACAAAACTTTTGAAAGTTAATAAAAAAAAATTGTTTGATGTTTACTTTTGTTTAAATTAAAATTTTTATAAAAAATAGTATTAAGCTAAAAATATGTCTTTTTTATTTGTTTATAAATTGCTAAGTAACTTCATATTTTCTCTTTAAAAACTGTTAGAAAAATTGTTGCTTAATAAATTTAGCTATAATCTACAATATAACATTTCATAATTTTCATATAATTTTTGTAGTGCAGAGCACCACTTTCACATGAATCAAATTGGGATGTTGCAAGGCAAGATTGCACTTGCCACAAGGTGGGCTAGTCAAGAGGTAGAGGGGAAAAGGGGACAAGCGAATGTTGTGGTATGTGATTGCAAGAACTTTCTGTGTGAATGCCAACGAATGCTCACATAGGCATCCAAAAGTGCACTCGAATGTCCTTGCTTGACTCGACTCAACTGTCCCGAGTTTCTTCCTGCCGACTTCCTTTGCATTTCCCACACCCCTCTCTCGCTTTCTCCTCTCTCTCTCTCTCTGTCCACTCTGCCCACTCTTCTCTCCTTTCTCCTGTCCTTGCTGTTGTAGCATCAATCTGCTTGACGATGTCTGTTCTGAGCTATGACATCGTAGCATTTTATTGTTGTTAACAGACTCTTCCACACACACACACACACACAGACACACAGAGTAAGCACACTTATGTTAAGCTTTGTCGGTTGAACGTACACTTAATACCCTGTTTTTTTGTGAAAAGGTGTGTTAAAACGCTGGAAGCAAAGGTTTCTTAGTTATAACTATGGCAAATGTTACAGAAACTGTATGAAATTTCACTTTCAAGTACCATTTCAAACATATCCTTTAATTTTAACCTTTTACTCTCAGTTATCATAGCCAAGCGATCATTTTTTCCACCAAACTTGCACTAAAATGTTTAATCTATGCAAAGAGCTGGCCATAAATTGTGTTTATATTCCCCTCATTATTTTATAACTTGATTTTCCAAGCACCAAATGTATTTATGTCTTAAGCACGTATACCCCCCATTGCTGCCTGCAATTCCAGGGTATTTGGTATGACCACAAATTTGTCAAATGCACAAAAACACTGCAGTTTTCTATCTGAGTTTGTTTTATCTATGTTTATTTTATGCTTGTGCAAAACTCAAGCCAGCTACAAGCTAATCCAGCGTAGAATAGAAATGCGGCGGGAAAGTGAAAAAACCGTTGGGAAATGTGGAAAATGGAGGGGAGACTTTGCCTTTTGGCCAGACGAGCAATCAATGTGAATGACTTGAAATTTATTGTATGTATCGAATTTGAAACTAATGTGTAAATCATAAATTACAGCAACAAGAAAAAAAAAAAAAAAAAAAACTAAAGAAAACAATTTAGCAAAAAAGCGACTAAGCATATGTATATCTACATGCATATATATATATATATCTATTAAACATTGTTGTTGTTTTTTTTTTTTTTTTTTGATCTAGTCTATAGTTCATATAATTAAAAATAATATTAAACAAATTTATTGGCCAATTAATAAAGAGCAATTGAAAAACAAATAAACAAATATCTTAATAACCTAGTCGAAAATTACGCAAAAATGTTAGCAAAATACACACCAACACACACATACACCCACACACACACACATACAATTCTAGTCAATTAAAAGCCCCGAGAACTTGTATCTTGTATCTACACGAATAGCTAATCTAATTCATAAGCAAACAAACGAAACAAAAACTAAATTAAATTTAAACAAAACTAAAAACATAAACTACAACTGAAACTCTAACTAATACTAATACTAAAATACTAAAACTGATACTAATACTTATACTAAAACCAAATTGCGAAGCGAAGCGTAAAATTTTTACTTATTTTATAAATGCATAGAATTATAATTAATGAAAGCGAAAATATATTGCATATTAAATCTATATATATATGGTATCTGTGTATATATACTACCTATAAATAAATATGTGATAAAAAATGAAATCTTTTGCAATTTGCAATGAACGAGCTAAAAACTCCACGAGCTCCCTAAATTGCAGACTGTACATATCAAAACATGAGAAATAATTTGAAAAAATAAAAAAATATGAAAAGAAAATCTAATCAATTATCAAATTGTGCTTAATCCATTAAAAAAATCAGCAACTGTTAAATACATACCATGATTACGCCACATGGCACCTAGATCCTCCCACTAATCAAGCTAAAAACAAAGAATATAAAAAAATACAAAAAATATTTAACAAAAAAATAAATAAAAGCCTAAAAACCATTAAGGGCATTGCTCAATGTATGACTATTAAACAATTGCTGCCACTACTCATCATGTAAAATAGCATTATTTATACTACTAACCTAACCAAATACCAACCACATATACATGTGTATGTCGACTATATGTATAACTACTTTAAGCCAAAACTACAAAATACCAAATACAAATAATTGTGTGTCTAATTACAATAGCAAAATAATTTAAAAGAACATAATTAATAACAGGCAACATCTGCAAACAGCAACCTCAATTAACTTTGGATCAATGGCTTCAATTTCTAAATTCTTATTTTGGCTATTCATCAGTTTGTTAACATTCGCTTTTATTACGTTTTGGTTTCAAATTACTCAAATTTCTTGTACAAATAAAACAAATCTTAATGCCCTAAAGTTTGTTTGGTTTCTAGTTGCTCTTTGTATGTGAATTAAACGAGTTCAATGATTGATTAATTTACTAAAATGTTTGTTTTAAAATTTTAAATAAATTTACGCATTTATTTGCTTTTAATATTTGAATAAATAGAGAAAAACTCGAACTAAACATTAGACCAAACTTAAATGATAAACCCTTTACTTCTTCGAGTGATTTTTCGAAAATGGCTTAAAAAAAAATGTTTGTTCTGGAAAAATTTGTAAATCGTGCAGATTCAGGATCTGTAGGGTCAAACGTGGACCCCGCCTGAAACTCGGACCTGAATTAAAATGTTTAAAGACACATTTTTTTCCTAGTTTAATTCATTTACTACAAGTTTATCAATGCAACAATGCACATACTATTTTTTTTAACTACGACAATTAAATCTTTTTTTTTTTTTTGGTACTTTGCACTTAGTTAAAAAAAAAAATTATTTTCTGTTATTTTGTGAACTGCAAATGATACAAAGTAAAAGTTTGGTATTTTCTTAAATAGATAAAATAAAAAAAAAATTTAACAATATCGTTTTAAGAACCATATTTTGACGCGAAGTAAAAGTGCCCACTTGCAGGCGGTCTTGGGCAGTAGAGGGTTAAATTATTTGTTTTCTTAATAAAATCGCAATTTCTTATAGGCCAATTTCAATTTGCATTATTTTTTAAACTTCTTAATACTTAAACAATTTTATAAATTTATATTTACTATTAAAAATGACCTTACATCTTTAAAAATAACTTAAATTCTTAAACAAAAAATTCTCAGAGTTATTGATGCCAGCGATGTTGAGTTAATTTACGACTTTGAGTGCTATGCAGACATGATATGACATAGTACTACACAAGTATATATGTATGTGTCACATAACGATAAGGATACATAGCTACCAACAACAATTGAATGCGTAATAAACCCCCAAAAACTACTATCGATAACGACAACTAAAAGAGAAGAACAAAAATATTTAAAAAACAAAACAAATAAAAAACGAAAAACAAAAAGAGAAACAAAAACAAAAACATAAACAAAACAACAAGAGAGAAAAACAAAAAAACAAAAGAGAAAGCCAAATAAAAACATAATAAATTCAAAAGCCAAAGCCAAAAAGTTTCTTTATTTTCGGCAGCCACTGGACAATGGGCGTGGCCAATTGATATGGGGCGTTGTCAGTAGGTTGGGGCAGAGGAGCAGCTAATAAATCAAGTATTGGCGCATCACAACGATGCCACTTGCCGCTTGCCACTTGCCACTTACCACATGCCTCCAAGTCAAAGTCTGCAAAGTCTGGCTTAAAGGCCCCCAATCGAAGCGGTAATAAAGGGGTGTGGGGGGAGGGGGGTGGTAGAAAGACTGCTGCAGAGGACAGTTGTTGCCATTGTCGCCGGCGTCATTGCCTCATCTTCAGCTTCCTCCGCTGCTTCCTTTATGCTTTTCCCCCTTCCTCCTTTCTGCTGCTGCTTCTTCTGCTTGTTCCGCTTTGCTAGTTGCTTTTTTTCATGAGCTTTATTGTCGTCGCTTGTGTACCCTAACAAAGGGTTTAATGATTTGCTTGAAAAGTATGTCAAATCTTTTAGAACTCTTTCAGCTGCGTCAAGGAAAAGTGGAGACTGATCAGAGAATGGTAAGCAATTACTAAATTCTTGAGAAAAATCAATTTGGAAATAAGTAAATTAATTACTAAATTTTACATAAAAAAGTAAAATCATAAAAATAAATAATTTTCGTAATTGCAAATAAAATCAACTACTTGAAAACACAATTTGTGGCATTCATTTTATTGTTAACATTTTGTTTTTTTTTTTTATTTGTTTGTTTGTGTTCTGGTTTCTAATTTAAGGTATATAAAAATGCAATATTTTTAAATAGTTCTCTTTTTATTTAATGTTAAACTTAAAATCATTTTTGCAATTTAACTTATTACAAACAAATTCATTAAGGATATATTTAAATTAACAGCTTAGTTGTTGACGGCCTTTTTAAATTCATACAGCTCTACGTCAGACAATAATACGCTTCTCCAAGTCTAAGCAAGCCATTAACAATTAAAAAAAAATTAAATAAAACATTTTAAAATGTTGTCTTAATTTTATATAATTTTTTTTGTAGTTAACGTAAGAGTAATCAGTATGTTGCTAACCAAAGCAGTATTGTCACTTGTTGTTCATATTTTTTTCAGTTTTTTTTCCATTTTTTTTTTTATTTATATGCCGCAAAAGCTTTAAATGCGTCAGCAACAGCAACCAGCACGACGGAGTGGCAGTAACAGGAGCCAAAGCAGAAGCAGAGAAAGAAAAAGGGATGTGAATAAGGCGTGGCAGGAGTTTTAAGGAGAAAGACACACAGCAATTTCAGCAACAATAATAAATATCGCGAGTCAACCGCAGCCACAGTAAAAAAAAAATACAAAAACAATAAAGAAAAAAATGAAAACAAAACACACACACACAGAAACGCACTCACACACGCACATACACACACACACACACACATACACACACACTCACTCACATACGGAGACAAATGTAAGGTTCTGTATGCATAAGTCGCTGAAGTAGATCCTCGCTGCCCTCTGCCTACAGCCCTGCCCTCTGCCAAAGTTACTACAGTCGAGCTAGCCGACTTACAAAGACCCTGTACGCATGATGAAGCAATCACTTGATCCTAATTACTGATTTCAGACCAAATGATCCTTTGGAAACTTTATAATAGAGATACCCTATTGTTATTGAACACTAGAGCTGCTACAGAGCCCCCTCCACTACTTTAAAATACAGGGTACAAGCTGCAGACAATGGCAACATCATTTCACTGCCGCTGCACACAGTGCGCCATAAAAGTCTACGCACACAACTACACGCTGCGCTGTCTACGCAGAAATGTGTCGCCAAATCGATGCTGCCCCTAAACCCCCACCCCTGCCCCTGTCGCGCCTTAAATTGATGGGCGTTACAGGAATCTAGTATTAAGTTGCAGCTCGCAACTGTAGACGACACATGGTGCAATTACTTTTGGCAGAACCTGTAACCGTTTTGTCTGCTGGTTGCTTGTGGTGGGCATAAATATGAAGGGCATTAAAAATTAGTCGAAAGTACCGCTAAGTGCGCCAACAGCAGCCACAGCGGCCACGGCAGCCACAGCAGCAACTGCATCATCGGCACTTGCACTTGCAACAATTGCTGCTGTGGTGCATGCTCGACTAGGCGGTGATCTATGCGAAATTACACAGAAAACTTCGCTTGGCTTTAAAGTCTTTAGTGTGCATAATTTTGACAGCAGTTTTAGCTTAGAATTAAGTCTAAACTGCCATTTAAAGCTAGGATTTTATTGAATCGTTTAATCTATTAATCTAAACTCGATTGAGCTAAACTTTCTGATGGCTTTATGAACTTAAAGCTGCAAGTGTTTTTAATCGATTTAATGTTTATCTAATCAACTCGTTCTTAACTTTATTTAAAATACTTGGAGTCAAATATATTTGAAATTATTTAACTGTATTGAAGTTTCCTTTGGTAGCTTTAATTTCAGTGATTTAAAAGGCTCATTCGTCTCTGTTTCTCCTCCTCTCTCTCTCTATCTCTCTCTCTCTCTACCTCTCTCTCTCTCTCTCCCCCTCTCTCTCCCTCTCTGCCTCACTCTTTGCTATCCACTTTCTTTCCTCAACTATCTAACTCCAGCTCTCTCATGTTTCGCTTGCAGAGTTCTCGTTGTGACCATATTTTTAGTGTCCAGTTAGTAGTTATAAATGTGTGGGTGTGTGGGTGTGTGTGTGGGCGTGTAGCAGTCTGCATGTGTGTGTAGTTGCAGCTTAACTGTAGTTGTTGTTGTTGTGTTGTTGGTGCAACAAATTTAATGCCACATTTAGCGCTGTGGGCAGCACGATGAATGGCAGCGCGGCTTTAAAACCGACGGAGAGGCAGACAGACGGACAGACAGACAGACAGACAGACACCTAACGCAAGGCGGACGTGGCATGCAGCATGCGGCATGCGACGGCATCATGCCATGCTTGTTGCTATTGTCATACCACGCACTATAAGAAGGATTCAAGGGTAGTTGTGGTAGTTGGGACATTAAGTTGTTAGTTAAAAGGTTGTCAGGGAAATAAAGTATGCCTAAAAGACAAAAGGAGGCGTGGCCAACTCTATAAAGTATATATATTCTTGATCAGCATACAAAAAAGACTTGATATTAGGCACTATAAAGGCTAAAGCCAACGAAACACATTTGGACGCGCGGACAACTAAATCTTCTAGCTTCCAAGGTGCACAGAAGTTCAAAGTTCAAGTTCAGTTGAGTTTATAACTAACCCGATTACGAGGTCTTTTAGATTGGGTTCGCTCGTCGCTTGTTGCTGTTGCTGTATAAATAGTTGGAGTAGTTCAGTTCATTGCATACAATGGCATAATTGGCAAGTTTTATCCATTTGCCCGATTTTCGCAGCAAAGTAGAGACAAAAGACACAGCAGAGCGAGAGACAGAGAGAGAGCGAGAGAGGGAGAGAGGGAGAGTGGGAGAGAGACAAACTGAGTGCATTTGGCAGGCAAAACAAAATCGCTTAAACTGTGCACACCAATAAATTTAAAGCAGCTTAAGCGACAACAACAACAATGACAACGACAATGCAACATGGAGAACACTGCAATAGTGGCAACAAAGCATGCAACACATGAATGTAGTATATTATCTATACAGTATATATACAAATACATATACACTATATATATATTTATATATATATTTATTTGAATGTATGCAGTCCACTTTGATGCTGCCTGAATGCCACGCCTCCCCATGCCCTGCCCGCAAAGTAAAAAGAATCGCTGCAATTAAATGCAAATCAGCTGGACAAAGGGCACTTTTGGATTTGGTGGGTGGAGGGGGTGCGGGGGGAGAGAGGGCGGGTAAGTGGGCGGCTGATGTTGCACCACAATTTAAGTGGATTCATGTGAAGTGATGCAAACAGGGGCGTGGCAAACTCAGCCAACTCCCAGTGTGTGTTTAGTTTAGTTGCCTAAGCAAGCATTTGCAGTCACATATACCTGTGCCAGTCACAGGTATACGCTATACCCTGCAAGCAGCAAGTTAGCATAAAACTGTAGCATACTTATTGGGGCACAGTTTCTATGAGGGCATTAAGCAGTTCACTTCTCTTACGTCTCTTTGTAGTTTTACTAGAGGAACTTTAACTATTTCTTGTATGGAATGATTTACAATATAGGTGAATTTTATAGTTAAATATTGATTTAGATAAATTTATATATAATTTAGCTGGTAATTAAGGTTAATAGACTATTTTGAAATATTTCCTTTAATTTCTTTATAAGCTTTGACTTTTTGCTTAATATTTCTAGAGTTTTTCCTCACTGTATACCTGGAAAGTAATTGAATTATAATAATTCTACAAATCAATTCAGTTGCTTTAAGAGCATATCTATTTTTGAGTATTTTGTTATTGACTTAGTTACTTTCTAATCTAATTTTCACAACATGTAAAATAAATTTGCATAACGAACTTAAATATATTTCATAAAATTTATTATTTTAAATTTAAGTTATTTCTATGAATCTTTTTTAGCTAAGACAACTTTGTCCAAGCTCATTTTCCATCTTAGTTTATTTGAGCAAGACTGAAATATCTTTAAGTTATGCAAATTTCCGCAAGACGTGAGTTTTGCTTGTGAGTGCTTATACATAATAATATTGTGGGTGCAACACATAGAAGGTATATGAATCGATGTTTATATAAAGAGCTATAAATATGTAGACTTTTCAGTTACCTACCAGATAGTGTGGTTTTGGTCTACTCACCTGCCTGGCGGAAAATTCCAAAATAGTCAGTCAGTTTCTGTGTCTGCGCCTCTTTTCACTCAGCTGGACAAACAGAAACGCTATTTAATTCATTTCATGGATTCATTTGGACAACAGCTGGACAGGGCCAACACACACAAACACACTCACACTCACACACACACACACTTGGGTCGGTTGGCCATGAAATAATCCTTAAAAGACCACAAAACGATTTTATTCAATTAAAATGTCAAAACGCTGTTGGTTTTCGTTATTTAATGCAATAAATATTTACACTTTTAAATGTGCAGCAGCAGCAACAACAACAACAGCAACACCTGCAGCAACAACAACAACAACAACAAAATCAAGTGCCTTTTGCCCTAGAAGAAATTGGAGCACTCAGCAATCGACACTCGGCAACATTTCTGAATATTCAACAATTTTGAGTATTTATACAAATACTTTTATTTGAGACTATGAGAACGGCACTCGAGTCAACTTGAAATGCTTTTGAGTGACGTCACAGAAACCTTTACCAACATTTCTTGCACTTTTTAAGAGCTTTATTGCTTGTCAAATAAGCTGGTATCGATAGCTATTTGCTTAACGCTGCTTAATTACGGAAATAACCAGAAAGTGGCCTCCCGACTTTAGAATACCCGTTACTCACTTTTAATATGTTATTATCAAGGGGGTATTATAATAATACTAGTGCAATTGTTTAGGTGATGGATGAGATAGCTTTGTGAACACAGTAACTTTTCATACAAATTCATCTTGAGAGCATATTTGGTCCTATGGTAGCTATATGATATAGTAGTCCGATTTGGATGAAACTTGCTTAAAATATTTATATTATTAGACAATGTATTCTATGTAAGTTTGATTGGTATAGCTCTTTCAACTCAAAAGTATTTCATATTATTACATATTTATGGCGTATTTTCGACAGACCGACCCTATGGGAGCTATACGATATAGTAACCCGATTTACATGAAACTTGGTCAGTACATGTACTACTTCAACATGTACTAGTTGTGTTAATTTGGGACAGATAGCATAGATAACAACAAATGTTTTCTATGATAAAACATGCTATTTTAACCTAAACATTTATCTTTTCATGAAAATACACCGCCCTAATGTGGGCGTGTCAAAATACAAAAACATATTCTTACTGCTTGGTGATTTAATCTTTCATTTGCGACCACTTGGGCATTTCTTACTCTTATAGTCTCTGAGATCCTTCTGTTTATACAGACGAACCAACAGACGAAGGTGGATATATCGGCTCGGCTATTGATGCTGATCAAGAATATATACGCTTTGTGGGCTCAGCCATGTCTCCTTCCCGCTGTTACAAACATTCCAACGATTACAATATAGCCTGTTACTCTACGGGTATAAAAACCTTCCAAATCTAGTTACCTTGGCTAACTAAAATTTCTAACGCTGTCGGAATCAAAACGAAAATGTTCATTAAAGCTCAAAGAAAATATCTGCTCACATCTAAAAATTACAAAATATTTGTATTTTCGTTTTTAGATTTTCTAGCTTTCTAAAGTTTAAGAACCTTCAGCAGCAAATAAGATCAAGATCAAGATGGCGGATTTACCGATGCTCGTTACTGATCGTCCTTTTTACAATTTTTATCGTGAATATTGTATGGAAAACGAGGGTAGCGGCAAGTCAGGACAGACTATGATGGTAGAAGCTTTGTCGGCTTGGGAGCAACTACCTGATGAAGAAAGAAGGTATTTCGAAGAGGTGCGACTATAATAATTAATATTTTCCCCTTGATTCCTATTAATCTGATTCGATCTCATTACAGGAACTTTATGTTGCTGCTCGCAGGGCTATGATTAAGAACGAACTTTTAGAAGCAGAGAGACAGGATATACCCGATGAACGGCCTGTCGAAATTCCACTAATGCAGAACATTATTAGGGGCGCAGTTGAGGCGCCCGGTCCAGACCCAGAACCAGAATCAGAAGAAGACCCAGAACCAGACCCAGGACCAGTCCAACCCCGGTTCCCACTGGACACTGCTATTTTGCCCATAATGACAGCTCTCAAATGGGCAATCTTTGGAATCCTTGTCTACTTCCTTTATGAATACTATTTCTGAAGATAGCGCTTCTTGTATAAACAAGATTTACACAAAAATATACACAAATACACACAAATAAACTCAAATACACTGAAAGCAAATAAAGCAAATTGGGCACTTGCAATATTATGCATATAATTGGTCATTGTTTTTTTTTTTTAATTGTTATTTTAGCTCATGCTGTTGAAGTACTCCTCTATGAATATGTTGACATGCAAAACTCTTTCTTTACCTTCGTCCCTAGTTCGATTGGAAGGTATAGTGATTTTATTCTAAACAACTAAGAAAGGCTACAGTCGAGCGAGTCTACTAGAAAAGAACACTTGCTCCTTCTGATGCGCATATTTTGAACGGTTTGTCCTATAGGAGTAGTCCGAGCCCATCAAGGTAAAAATAGTTACAATTGTTTCATATAGATGATGCTGATCAAGAAAATATATACTTAATGGGGTCTGCCACGCCTTCTTCTACCTGTTACGCACATTCTAACGAATATACCCTTGTACTCCACGAGTAACACGGTATGTAAACCGCCATTTTTTGCGAACACAATAAAATTGTGTTTTAACAGGTTGGCACTGTCATTAATGCTATTCTGTGCTTAGACAACACTAAAAAGTGACACTGGAGAACACTCTTGTTTTTATTACAAACTATACCCTGACCCTACAACATTTCTTATAGCTGAATACAGGAAACAATTGAAACTATTTCTTCAAAAGCGACCATGGAGGACAGACGCATAGAAAAGGCTATGAAGCTGCGCTTTTAATACTACTTTTCTAGCAAAAAGTGACACTGGAGGACACTAGACAGTGTAAAAAGATGATTTCCTAATCAAACCGATTCTCCGCGTCAAACCAATAACCAATAAGCTACAGTCTGTCCACACTTTGTGCTCAAAACTGACCACGGAGAACCTGCTCCATAACTATTTGAAGTCATTACCAAATTGAACTAGAGCCAAGGACCCCAAGGAACCCATCAGAGCACTACTCCCTTATGTCTGTTTTAATCGTTTTAAGTGACCATGGAGAACACACTCGGGCATTTAAAATGCCCACAACTATTGATTATTTAACAACTGAAGTGTAGTCAAGACTCTCAAGACAGCATCAAAAGTAATAACAAAATACAAGTGACCCTGGAGGACACTGAAGCAATGAAAAAAACTTTTTCCTTACCACATGACTAAATCAATCAGGAAATCAAACCTGCTGCTCGACTACACCCAAAATAGTCTTTGTGCGATGCCTTTTGGGCCACAGTGAGTGCAGTCAGTAAGTGCATTGCCAAGACACGTGAGTGTGAAGCACCAAACGAGTGTGGGTACGAGTATGGGAAACAAGGACATAAACATTGCTTTGATAATGATTATGATTATGATTATGATTACGATTATGATTATATGAAACAACAGAATGGAGCCGGAAAAGCGTCTTCGATAATTTGCTGCTCTCGTTATACTCTCTGCAAGAGTATATTGGGTTTGTGAAAATGTATGTAACAGGCAGAAGGAGGCGTGGCAGACCCCATAAAGTATATATATTCTTGATCAGCATCACAAGCCGAGTCGATATAGCCATGTCCGTCTGTCCGTCTGTCTGTCTGTCCGTCTGTCCGTCTGTCCGTCTGTCTGTCTGTCCGTATGAACAAACAGATTTCAGAGATGGTAAGAGCTACAAGTTCGAGCTTGGTCTCAATCGATCAGATATTTAGTCAGTCAATACAAGAATCTTTTTTTTTTTCGATGCCACGCCCCATTCGCCCACAATGAGCAAAAAACCAGACACACCTCGGAAAAAATTGGTGTTTTGGGCGAATATCTAAATAACTATTGCACCTAAGATCACCAACTTTGGTATGGAGGTTCCTAGCGACAGGGTAAATGCATTGACATTTAAATTTTTGGACTGCCACGCCCCGTTTTCCCACAATTAATAAAAGTAATTCGCTTCGTTTTTAGGCATTCTTTAATATAGTACAGTATTGTAATTTATAATTCGTGTGAAGACTAACTATATTAAACTATCCTGAAAGGCGCATAGAAATCGCACTATAAACAAGAAAACTAGAAGCCTTGCAATATTGATAACCGAATGCAATATCATGTATGAGTGCAAGTGAGATAGAAACATACAAGCACAGGTGACGGCAGCGTGCAAGCGAGACAGAAACATACAAGCACATGTTTGAATGTTTTCGTTGCTTGCGTGGCGGCAGCGCTGCCCGCAGTCGCTGACCGCGCTGAATACACACATACATACATACATGTATATGCATCATATATTGGCTTTCGCATGTGTATTCGCATACAGACAAACAGCTGTATGTTTGATTATGTTAGATTGTTTTTGTTTTCACGTGTTTTAATGCAAGTACTACACATTGTAATATCTCTAGACCGATTTTAATAATTAAATCGCGAAAAAATGCAGAGAGTATTTTACGGTCGGGCGTGCTCGACTGTACTTTTCTTACTTGTTTTGTTCTTGTAAAACAACAAACAAAAAAAAATACATGAAAATGGTGCGAGGAAAACTGAAAGGAAAGCAAAGGGAAATTGTTGGCCTATTGCAAATTTTGGGCACGTACAACTCGTAAAGACTATTTACGATTCTAATAAAAAGCGTTCCATTGGACGTTCCTTTGACTTTGACCCGCCGACCCACAGGTCTCCATAACAGGCGACAGAGTCCCAAACTTTTTCGTGACAATAACGAGCGGGTTGTGAGTGTGTTTGTGTGTGTTTGTGGGGTGTGTGTGTGTGAAAATTGTTGAATTTGCTGCTAATTAAATTGCCCCGAAAATTTGCATTCGCTTTTAATAAACTGCAGATGGTCTTTTGAAGCTTAGAAGCATGGAAAGCAAAGCAGCAAAATAGCTAACGACAAGAGAGATAGAGACAGGAAGACAGAGAGAGAACATATCGAATGCTTAGCTTCATTAGACGCTGATACTCGCATTCTCTCATATCCCTGACAACGCACAAAACTCTGCACCGCAATCTGTCAGAGAGACTCGTATTTACGATGCGACTATAAAATTGTAGCTGACCCACCAAGAGATGCCAAACTTAGCTGCTTTTCCAGCACTTCACGTTCTCCCACAGTTGATCCACAACTGCAACGACAACAAGTAGAAAGAGGTGTAGTCACAGCAGCAGACTGTAAAAGACCCTGTACTCAGTCTGATAGCACTACCATCACTTGATTCAAATTTCATATAATTACTGATTTTAGACCAATTGTTACTCTCTGATACATCAAGTATTGCCCTATAAATGCTGTATGAATAAGTTCCTATAACTCACGTTCTGGTGGCATAAATTCATTATTTAAAATATAAAGAGACTGTCTGCTGATTACACACACATGCTTTACTTCATCGACTCGCCTGTTAATGTTAATACTACTTACTACTTACTTTTATTCCTCACAAACCCAATCAGCCCCATTACTTAACTTAAGTACAGGATCTAAACCAGAAGAGCAAAGCCGCAATGATTGTTGACCCAACAACATGTGCCATTATACCCTGTCAAGTGAGCTTAGCAATGCTAGAGTAGCATGCTGCATCAGCTGTACAGATTAAAAGACTTCACCTGATTTCTTTTAATTGATTCAGCTTTCACATTAATTGAAAGCTACTTAAACACACTCCGAGCTTTTAAATCACGCTTCAGCTGGTAAAACCCATTGAGGCTTCACTTGGGGCATATTGAAAATATAATTATCTTTACCATTATTGTTATTAATAATATTATTATTATTATTATTATTATTATTATTATTATTATTATTATTATGATTATCATTATGATTATCATTATCATTATCATTATCATTATCATTATCATTATCATTATCATTATCATTATCATTATCATTATCATTATCATTATCATTATCATTATCATTATCATTATCATTATCATTATCATTATCATTATCATTATCATTATCATTATCATTATCATTATCATTATCATTATCATTATCATTATCATTATCATTATCATTATCATTATCATTATCATTATCATTATCATTATCATTATCATTATCATTATCATTATCATTATCATTATCATTATCATTATCATTATCATTATCATTATCATTATCATTATCATTATCATTATCATTATCATTATCATTATCATTATCATTATCATTATCATTATCATTATCATTATCATTATCATTATCATTATCATTATCATTATCATTATCATTATCATTATCATTATCATTATCATTATCATTATCATTGTCATTGTCATTGTCATTACTATTACTTTTACTTTTACTTTACTTATACATTAAAATTATTCACAGGGTATCTCCTAGTCTTTATCTTTTCATAGATTCCTTGTTATTTTCGTTGGTTTGTTGTTCTGATTTTAATGTTGGCTTCTTTTCTGTGCGCGTTGGCAATTTTTGCTGTTGCACGTTGTTACTGCTGCTGCTGCTGTTGTTGTTGTTTTTCTTGTTGTTGCATTGATTGCCAACCTGCTGAACTACCTGGACAATTGGACAGTTGGACAAGCGGACGAATGGGCAGAGACAAAAACAGAGGCAGTCACTGGACCAAGGGTACAGTTTTAAATCAATACAACAAATTTCGCTACTGGTGGTCAATGTTGCAACAAAGGTTGTTGCAGTTGTTGCAGTTGTTGCTGCTGTTGCTGTTCCAGCTGGCAATGTTGCTGCCGTTTAAAATGTTCCGAGTAATTAACACGCGCCGTGTGTAACCCCAAATGGCCACAACCATTGTGTGTGTGTGTGTGCCAGTGGGTGTGCGAGTGTTGGTGTGTGTAAATGTGCAGCGTAAGCGAAGGATACGTTCCACCCACGCACGCAGCAAGCAGCCATTGCTGCACCATAAAGTTGCTCGTTTGTACTTGTGTGTGTTAGTGTGTGTGTGTGTGCGCGTAACTTTTATTTATTGATTTAATACTTTTTCAATTTACTGCAAATAGCCAAAGAAGCTGCTGTAAGTGCATGTGTGCGTGTGTTTGTGTTTGTGTGTGTGCCTCTGCCATAACTAGCAGCTACAGCAGCGGGGCATGCAACAACGTTCAAGAAATGCTCTTCGACCATTTGGAATTGGCAATCCTCTCAATCCCTCAATCCCTCAAGCCCAACGCATACAAAATGCAGCACGGCATTAACGGCATGTCCCCAACGTATGGCTCTTGCTCCTTCTCCATCCACCCGCTTGCCACACGGACTGGCACTGCCACGAGCTGTGTCGTAATCGCTGTTGGCCATGGTGGCAGCTTTTAATTCACAATTTAATTTCACAGTTAGTTGCTCAATAAAAACTTTTCACAGCAGTTCCTGAATATCTGTCACGGTACACCGTGTGGCCAGCAGGAGGCATGCCACGCTGCCACCACCACTGCCACTGCCACTGCCGCATGTTGCATGTGCCATGTGCCGTGTGCTGTGTGGCTTGTGGTGTATGGTCTGTTGCATGTGCCATCAAAGATCCCCTAGTTGAGCGGATCTTTCAGTTCAAACCAAACTCTAATTGAAAATCTCCCATAATTGTCAAGAATCTAAAAAAACCAATCGATTCGCCGTTGCAAAAAACCTTTAAAAACAAGTAAGGAAAGTACAGTCGAGCAAGCCCGACCGTAAAATACTCTCTGCATTTTCCACGAATTATATTATTAAAATCGGTATCGAGATATTACAATGTGTAGTACTTGCATTAAAACACGTTGAAACAAAAACAATCTAAGCATAATAAAACATACAGCTGTTTGTCTGTATGCGAATACACATACGAAAGACGATATGATGCATATATGTATGTGTGTATTCGGCGCGGCCAACGACTGCGGGCAGCGCTGCCGCCACGCAGGCAGCGAAAACATTCGAGCATGTGCTTGTATGTTTCTGTCTCACTTGCACTCATACATGATATTGCATTCGGTTTTCAATATTGCAACGCTTCTAGTTTTCTTGTTTATAGTGCGATTTCAATGCACCTTTCAGAATAGTTTTATATAGTTAGTCTTCACACGAATTATAAATTACAATACTGTACTATATTAACAAACGCCTAAAAACGGAACAAAAGTGGAGTTTTATTTTGATTAATTGTGGGGAAAAGGGGCGTGGCAGTCCAAAATTTTAAATGTCAATGCATTTAGGATGTCGCTAGGAACCTTCATACCAAAATTGGTGATCCTAGGTGCAAAAGTTATTGAGATATTTGCCCAAAACACCAATTTTTTCCGAGGTGTGTCTAGTTTTTTGCTCATTGTGGGCAAATGGGGCGTGGCATCGAAAAAAAAAAGATTCTTGTATTGACTGACTAAATATGTGATCGATTGAGACTAAGCTCAAACTAGTAGCTCTTACCATCTCTGAAATCTGTTTGTTCATACGGACAGACAGACAGACAGACAGACAGACAGACAGACAGACAGACAGGCAGACAGACAGACGGACAGACGGACATGGCTATATCGACTCGGCTTGTGATGCTAATCAAGAATATATATACTTTATGGGGTCTGCCACACCTCCTTCTGCCTGTTACATACATTTTCACAAACCCAATATACTCTTGCAGAGAGTATAAAAACAGCTGCAGCTAAAAGTGCCGGCCACAAAAGACCCTGTAGCGATGATGTAGAATTTACAACTTTTATTCTGTACTGCAAAACTCTAGACTTAAATATGCAGTTACTAAACTAAGTAGTACATGGAAGTAGTACATGGAATAATTTGAAAAATATGTAGCTTGAAGTTTTTGCTCTATACTATACATAAATAGTAAATATATATAACATAAAGTATCTACAAGTATTAAATTTAATAGATTTGGTGTCTTGGCATATGCTTTGTATCCATTTTACTACAGGGTTACAAGAAATCCCTCAATTCATCAACATTTACAACAATGTCAAAGAAAGACGAGTGAGCTAAAAACTGTTTTCATAGAAATAAAACTAACAACGAATACATTGTAGCATAAGTGACACTCCTTAAATGAGATTTGAGCACTCTAAATATGGCTTTAGCTGAGTTACCAGTGGTTGACTAAACAAGTCATGGCAGAAATTTACACTTGGAAACATTTATTAATTTAAATACATGAAAATACAAAGAAGCATTCAACTAAAAATGTATCTTAACTACAACTGTAGTTTTAGATAAGCTGAAGGCGTTGTTAAGCCCATAACTTGCCAGAAAAGAAACTTTAAAAGAACTTTAATTCATAGGAATCGCTTACTGAAATGTAGACTTTAAAAAAAAATTTAGAAAAAAATAAAAAACTCAACTACTGAGTCTCAGATGAGTCTCCGCTATCTTGCTGACCCCAAAAAAGAGATAAGGGTTTGCCCCGAGTTGCCTTCCAAGTTCCCAGATAACAAAAGGCAGCAAGTGGACGACAATTCGATTCAACTGAAACAATTTTTGGGCAAGTCGAAGCAAAAGTGCGTAAAAAAACAATGCAACAACAAAATCATGGTAGCCACAAGAAATTTTTGTAGCGGACTGCGGAAAAGTGGTAAGAAGCAGAGAAAAAAAGGAGAAAATGGAGGCGAATGGAGGCAAATGGTAAACAATCAATGAAGCGAAATTGATTTCATTCAATTTCAAGCTGGAAGCTGAGCAAAAACTGATTTTCATTTCATAGCTGCCTCGCGGTCGCAATTGTTTACAATGATTGGCGCATTGTTCAATTGCATTTCGCAGACAGACGATCAGACGGCGGACCCAATACCCACCCCCACCCCCTTCTTCCGACACTCCTTTTCACACGCCACCCACTCACAGCTTGTCAGCTGTTTGAGGAACATTTGCATCTTGTAGATACACGTTGTGACGTGTGAGTTGCCTATTGATTTTGTGACTTCCGAGTGACTGTGTGTGCGTGTGTGTGTGTGTGTGTGTGTGCTGGCACCTGATTTAACGTGTGCTTTCCATAGCAGCCCATTAAACAAACACGTTGCACTTGAGTAGCCAAGCCAAGCTAAGTACAAGTATAATATTACGTATACGCAATATTACGTATACACAGCATTTCTCATATCACGTTGTTCTTACACACTGTGCGTTAAGCAACACTGGTTTGTAACAAACAAATAATCAAATTCGACAGCAGGTTTTTAAGCCACGCCTCGCAATCGACTTAAATTTCACATAAAAGTCCACACAAAGGTACTGAAACCTTTTAATTAAAAACGAAAAAGTTATTTATAGTATAAAAAGTGAGCTATTTGGCAACAAGTGAAGTCTTTTTTTTATTTACTGTATGCGCTTTAATCCCTGTACCTATTTATATACGAGTTTTCTCGCGTTTCGCATTTTGTATTTTGCATTTCATTCGAGCATCAAATTTTCACTTCCAAGTGATTATTTCAGTACATATTCAATTTCCGTTTAAATGCCTGACACTTTATTCTCTTTCATGCCCCTTCCTGCCGCCTACTTTGCCCGCAGCCTCAACGAAACACCACAATTAAGTGGTTACTCGAAACTCAATACGAAAAAAGTGTGCAGACAAAAAGAACAAAACAATTACGTATGCAGCAGTGAAGTGGAGTCTGCTAGACAGCAGAATACTCAGCAGTAGAGTGACCGATTAAACTTTCTTAGTATTTCCAACGACTTCAAATTGTTTTTATTTTAAAAATCTTTTTAAATAGTTGTTTATTTGCTTAAGAACACTTGTAGCTTCAGTTATCGTTGCTGCTTGCTCCACCACCGAAATATTGTCTAATAACTTATGTATACCGCTCATGTGCACACATGATATCCCAAACATTGTAGTAAAAGTAGCTTTTAAAAACGCTTTTGACGACGGCTTTTCGCAGGGTATTTCAATAAATCCAGTTGAACAATATGCAGCGAAAAATCTTCTTTTTTTTTATCACAAAAAACGCGTTGATACAATAAAATGAAAATTTGTGTCATTTGAACTCAGGTCTCAGCGCAGGGGTCAAAATATATAATACTCTGCTAACGTATGCTGAGAAGTGAATTCGACTGAATGGGAACTAAGCATTAGAAGTTTAAATTAATTCGAAATGTCTCTCTCACTCTATCTCTCTCTTTTTCTCTCTACCTCTCCCTCTTTGTCTTTCTATAACTGTAAAAATGTTTTTAATGCAGCTTAGTTTGACGCACAACAAATGTCTGTCACAGCTCTGTAGCCAAAATCAGCTAAATTGATGACAAAAAATGATTAAAAGCAAATTTAGCCAATTGTTTATAAATGTTGCTAGCTTTTTCAAATTTTTTAGTATTACATTAAGCTTAACACAACACGTCTTTAAACTTATGGTTAATACTTTCAGAAATACATAAGTTATATATCAATTAGGTACAGCATATTTTTTAAACTGAGCTGTTAATTTATTTATTTATTTATTTATTTTTTAATTAGTAATGCAAACTAAGGGCAGTCGCGTGTATTAACCAAATAATAAAGTTATATGTATAAGTAAAATAAATATTAATAGTTAAAAGTAAATTATTGATTATTATTTTAGCTGAAAATATTAAAAAAAATTAGTTGATTAATTAATTAATTAAAAGAAATTGACCAGTAGATTAAAAACGCAAAATTTGCAATGAATTTACTTTGACCATTTAACATATAAATTTTTCTATCGACATATTTTTATAAATTACTTTCAAATCAGAAAAGTTAATACCAAACACATACATACTACTAGAGTCATAAACTATCGTACGACAGTATTTAAAATATACCAACACTTGTAGTATTTATAGTAATACCAAATATATACTAAATAGAGTCATAAACTATCATATGACAGTATTTAAAATATACCAACACTTGTAGTATTTATAGTAATACCAAATATATACTAAATAGAGTCATAAACTATCATATGACAGTATTTAAAATATACCAACACTTGTAGTATTTATAGTAATACCAAATGTATACTAAATAGAGTCATAAACTATCGCATGACAGTATTTAAAATATACCAACACTTGTAGTATTTATAGTAATACCAAATATATACTAAATAGAGTCATAAACTATCATATGACAGTATTTAAAATATACCAACACTTGTAGTATTTATAGTAATACCAAATATATACTAAATAGAGTCATAAGCTATCATATGACAGTATTTAAAATATACCAACACTTGTAATATTTATAGTAATACCAAATATATACTAAATAGAGTCATAAACTATCATATGACAGTATTTAAAATATGCCAACACTTGTAGTATTTATGGTAATACCAAATATATACTAAATAGAGTCATTAACTATCATATGAAAGTATTTAAAATATACCAACACTTGTGGTATTTATAGTAATGCTCCATATTCACTGTACAGTGGTACATGACGCACAAGTGCAGCTACTGGCACTTGTATTCCAATAATCAGCATTGACTCGCGGCCTTTTTAGCTTATTGTATCAAACGACAGGTATTTGCACACGCAATGACACGCCCACTTGCATTCAATTTAATGGGCAGCAGTGGCTGTTGATGGCGGCGATATGGCATCATGAATGAAAACAACGTCGACATCGTCGTCAATTGCAATACAAGACTAAATGTTCTCGATTTTGCACTTGCAGTGGTTGTTGTAGTTGCTGTTGTTGCTGTTGTTGTACCCTCGAATGGGACACAAACGCTGTCATCAAATGGACAATGCATGGCAACCGACATCGGTCATTTCATATTTATGAGCATACGAGTCTGTTCTCTACAAAGTTCGATAACATGACCATTGTTGGCATTATTTAAGTCAAATTTCGGTTGGCTGGCAGCTTAATTTAATGTCTACAAATTCTGAAAATTTCATGAGTATAAAACAACGCAAAATTAGAAAAACATTAAGAGTTTTATTTATAAATAATTTATACAAAAATTTAGCTGTTCAATGTGAATATAGTTGTGTTTGCTTCCACTACTTTGATATAATTGTAACTAATGAGTTTTGCAAATGTAATCACTAATACGATTTCCATTTAAAATACAGTAGAATTCGGTTATAGCGACTCCGTCCTTTTATTGCGACGAAACTTCGATGACTTGGTTGGTCCTCTACTCCTAGGTCTCCCTTGGTATCCATTTGGTTAAGGCGTCTACCGGATATAACGATATAAAATCGTTGGTCCCTTGATTGTCGTTATACCCGGACTTTACTGTAATTATGGTTATCACTATTTTTTTTGTCAATAATTAAATTAGAAAATTTAGACAGATGTCTTTAAAATGTGGCTTGTGTGTCGTTTTACCCAAATATTTGTTAAAGTCTAATAAAAATCTTGCATAACCTCAAATTGTGGTGAAACCTAACCTTAAATGTGTGGCAACTGCCGGTGTGAGTTACATTTATTAAATGCTCTTGTGTTTAAGAAATTTATATGGAATTTATTCAACTAGAAGTTCAATTTATTAATTAATCTTAAAATTCAGTGGTAACTCTGGGAGGTATTCAGCTTTGTTATCACTCATGTCTTGTTTGCAGCCTAACAATACCCGCCTTTGTTTGTGAGACAAACTCTTATTTTAGTGCACCAATATACGCTGTTCTATGCAGATGCATACAATTTGTGCCGCTTCAAGTTGCGGTGAGGTGAGCAGCACAGTTTGGCAGGTGTGTGGTTGGTCGAAGGGTGGGTAGGGGCAGGAGTAGGGGACGTTAGTGGAGTAGCGTTAACATAAATCAAAGCTCCAAACTCAAAGCGAGCGACAGAAGCACACAAAGCGGTTCGAATGCAACGCTGACGTGGCCAGAGGACTGAAGCCAAAGCCAGAGACGGTGCCCCGAGGCGTACCCAGTAGAGTTGGAGTGGGGGAAAGGAGGGGTGCTGAGAATTAAAGAGATAGGGAATTGCAACGACAAACGGAAATGCCGTCTGACACACATCCAGCTTCATTTCGGCACGTGCACTTGAAATGCCGAGCACTGCTTTTGACATATTGCCGACTTGAGGCAGTCACCAAAGGGGGTTCGGTAGGGTAGCCGCTTTGGAGTGGGTTGAGCTGCAGGAAGTAGCTGATGGAAATAGCAGCCAACCAGAACCAGAAGCTGCTCAGTTTTGTGCGAAATTAGACAGCGCGTACAACCTACAGCGTTGTTTGTCTTACTCTGACAAAGGGTTGTCCAATTTGTGTGCACAATTTGATCGGATCACCCATTGTACGCAGTGTAAGAGGTGACACAAAATTCAAACAAAATATAATTAGAGGTAAGTTAAAAAAGCGTAAAACCTATTGGCAACTCTACTCTTTCAAGCAGTGTTGTTTATAGTGTTGTTTAAGTGTTGTAAACAGTTTACAGTTCGAATCAAAATGGAGTACGCCATTTGAAAGTAAAGTAATTTTAGGAATTTAATAAGTTTACTGGCTTCAAGCACACAAAACAGTGTTGGTAAATTTCATAATCAGGCAGCAGTGTCTTTGTGTAGCATAGCTTACGGATTACTTTACTATAATAACGAACTGATAAAGTGTATCATATTTTCTAGTTATTTTTTTTCGATTTCCGAGTAGTTTGTAGCAATGGAGGGCAAAGGGATGAGAAGTGTGGGGCGTGTGTGGGCTGTGTATAGCTAGGAGGCGTCGGGGCGTCATTGCCAGTCATCTCCTGGGGGGATAAGCGCACTTTATGCAAAACGCACAAGTTTTATTCTATTTTGATTTCTTTCATTTTACATATCTTTTCTTTTTTTCTACCATTCATCTGCTTCTTCTGCTGCTTCTCATGCCTTTCGCCCTTTAGAGCCTTCAAAGTTGTGCAGTTCTTTCCGGAACGAGTAAACGGGGATAGGTGGGGGGTGGAAATGTGGAAAATTGAGCACGGTGGGAGTGTATAAAAGTGTAAACAGCTTCAGCTGCGTGTCCTTGTTATGTCGCTGACAATGCCTCCAAGTTGATGGCTTTCAGCACAGATTTGCTGACAGAGCACGGTGAGGGGTGCCCAGAGGAAATTAGTTGGGGAAAGGGGAAGTCGGTAGTTGAGTTTTGGCAGTAAAAGGCACAAAGCCAGCGACGAACGGTTAAAAGCGATGGGAATTGATTGAAAAGTAAAGAAAAGAAACAACCTAACTACAGAATTAAGATATATATATATATATGTATATTGCTGCCATACAACAGATACATATACAAGCAAGATACCCATCCCCCCCCCCACCTCCAGCCCCTTCTGCTGCTTGCCACTTAAGCAAACTTTTGTAGCGCAAAGTGGGCGGGGCCATCAGCCATTTGAATATGCTAATGAAATATCAAGCCTATAAACTTAAAAACTATGCCAAAGACCATTCACACGCGCACGCACGCACGCCACGCCCTCCACTTAACGCCCACTTCCACACTGTGATAAAAAAAAACACTCACCCACACACACACACGCACACTCACACGGTTAGATTAAGTGCGTTTTAAAAAACTGTCACACCCCGAAGCGTCGCTTTTCGGCCTTTTTAGAACCGGTACTTAAAGACACTACGAGGTGTTTTAGCTAAGCCTTGAAGTAATGAGTTTAACAGACAGAAGCAAGCCTGGTTGGCAGTATAAATATTATATATTCCTGATCAGCAACAACAGACGTGTTGGTATAGCAAAGTTCATCCGACTGGGCTCTAAGAGACTTTTCTTTTAGCCTCTTACTCCTTAGTATCTTTGTATCTCGTATCCCAGAAATAGATAAAGATATTGAACTACTGATTCCATAAAATAAATGATAAATAATCAGTACTTTCTAGTTTCTATATTTTAAGTAATTAATTCGTTCTTATTAAATCAGCAGTATAGTTTTATAATTAAATGTGTATTTCATACACTTAGATACAAAGTAGTTTGTTCAATCACAGCCGTTATATTTGACCACTCTTCTTCTGATCGTATTTCGTAAAGCTTTTGCTCTTCTTCGTGATTTTCTTTAAACTAACTCGTTCTCATTCTCCTTCTCTTCCTCCTTATTCTTCTCATCGTGCCTCTGCTCTTATACTTATACTTATACTTATACTTATATTCTAACAGCTGATTGAGCATGACCGTGTGATGTCTAGCCAACTAAATTAGTAGCTTTCTATCTCGTCTTTCAAACTGCATCGCTATCTTTTTCCACAGAAATAGAAAGAGATTGATTGGAGTACTGATTCCATAAACTAAATAATAAATAATCAGTTCTTTCAATGTCGGTTTCCCTACAGTTTCTCTGTTCCGCTTCGTCTTTCCCTCTCATCCAATCTCTGTCTTTATTCTACCACAAGGCTGAACTTGAAGAAGTTTTATCATCATATTCACTTTCTATACAAATCAAAAATATTCTTAAATTAGCTGATAATTTATGTGTCTCTCTCTTTCTTACTTACTTACTTTGTCCCCGTTTTCTACCTTTCATTTAAAACCCAAATTATATCTTTTAAACAGGCTTCATTACTTCTAAGCAGTCTCATCATACCTACACATATTCCTGGCTATGAGACACTTTATTTGAGTCCAACAAATTAGGAACATATATCATTTTATAGCTGAATAGAGGGAAATACGATACGATATTATTTGATTATATTTTTTGTCGTCATTTGCATAGTTTCCGCTGCTCAGCTTCTTTGGTGTTTCTTTATTGGTTAAAGGGGAGTATAAAAAACGGCTGAGGTGTGACCAAGTGTGTGTGTGTGTGTGTGTGTGTGTGTACATGTGTGTATGGCTAAATTGCTTGGGGAACTGCAACGACACCTTGCAATGGCCAAAAGAAGTGCACATAAAGCGCCAGTAAAGATGCGACTAAGTGCGGAAAAAGGTGCGGCAAAAGGAGTGTCGAAAGCTGACAGGACAGAGGAGGTAAGAGGACAAGTGGGAGAGAGAAGGAGGGTGGAAGAGAGCGGAAGAAGGCAGGGAGAAGTTCAGGGAGAGAGAATGCAATGGGCAGCAATGCACTTATGCGCTTGAGGGCATTTTCTGTCCGGCGACAAAACAACACGCTTTGCTGCACACTACACTGAGAGAAATGATCAACAAATATATACTACAAGCAACTAAAGTTATTTATGAACTAAATATTACTCCATAGAAAATATTTGCCATATTAAAAGTCAGATTAAAAGTTGTTTCTATTGTATGACAAGTTTATTACTAGTTCACCTTCCTTTTTTTTTAGCAGTGTAGTCTTATATCTCACTCGCTGTGCCCCCTCTCACTCTCCTCCCCTATGTTGTTTTCCCACTCCCTTCATCTGGCCCACCTTACAACGTCTTTTTTGCAGCACCTTTTGCATATTTATTGTATAGTTTTGTAGTTTTATCAAGTTAGCTAGTTAAAAGTCAAGATGCTGCAGGTGGCTACAGTTGCCGGGCAAGCGGAAAAGGTGTCGGAAGCAGGCGGAATTGAGGCAGAGGCACGTGAGGCAGCTGGCGGAGTCGTAGTCGAAGTCGGAGGTGCTTCATGTCGTCGACTGCCAACGCGCAGCGTCCACATCTTCATCTGCATCTGGCTTGGAGTCGTGGTGCGGCTTTTATTAGCTACGTGCAACGTTTCCAGGCTTCGGGTCAGCAGCAGGGAGCATAGAGGAGGAACAGCCCAGTTGGAAAATTAGTACGAGAAATGTACATTTTTAGTGCGAATATCGCGCACAGAAGTAGTCACTACCACTGACTGCCTGACTTCGTTTTCCCGTGGGCATGTCCATCAAAGTAACTGGGAAATTGCTACAAACCAACAGATTGTTCCGGCGTGCTGTAGCACTTTTGTGTGAGAACGTCGCTACTCCGTACAAGGAAAATGTAGCACAAGGACATTTTTTTCAGCTGTATTCCAATTGGATTTCTTACTAGAATTTTAGTTGGATTTTATTAGGATTCCCCCTCCCCCTGCATAAAGTTATGATAAAATCCAAATATTGAGAAATTAAATTTTTATTTCACTTTGTAATAATATATTTTATATATTAAATAATATATTTTGTATAATTGCGTTCTACAAATCCTTACTATAAATCTATATAAGAATATTGAAGAAAGCGACCTAGTTCTTCGCTCTCAAGGTTCATCGTCTTTGAGCCGACATCCATCTATAGAAGACTGCATCTGAAACGAGATTAAAACTTTTATTATTTGCATATTATTAACAATATATAAAACTTACTTATATCTCCGAGAAGATCTGCAAAGCTCTTATGGTTACGACTCATTTGCTAGCGACGCAATTGACGAACTTTAATTTCATCACTATTAATTAAATCATTTAAAATGTTAAATTATATGTAAAACTTACCTTTTTAAATTTTTTTCAATCAACTCGCGGCACATACACAAAGCAAGGGCTGCAATCTCAATGAAAATGTATCGAAAAACCGATACACGCATTGTCAGCCCTAAGTATTTTTGGATGACCGCGATCGATTCACTTTTCACTTGTAAAAATATTAAAAATGCATTTATTTTGTTTTAAACTACTTAATAAATGAATAAATAATTTTTAAAATGCATAAATAGTTTTCAATTGTTTAGCAACACCTTAAAATGTAAAAATGATGTTACCGCTTTTCGATAGTCAACCTGCCGTACTTATCGGCAATTGTTATCATTGACTTATAAAAATTCAATATAACAATTGTTAATACAATATAAATTGTTTTTGTAAACGATAGCGAAAATGTATTAGCAACCCAAATACTTACTGCTACCCAAAAATATTTATTTGCAAAATAACTTACATTTCAGTTTCAAAAAATATAAATAATTAATTTTTATTGTTATTTTAAAGTGATCCTAAAAAATCGAATTAATATAAAATATCTATATTTGCATACACAGCCAAATAATAAATATTTCAATGGAATTTGGGAGATAAGCAGCGCCCTTTGATTGTGGGATTTTCTTTCTAGGCGTCAATAAATTCTGAGCAGCAAAAACAACAGCGGCATCTTTAAAAAATTATCACAAAACTGCTACCTTCTAGCGGAACACAGCAGCGGGAAATTCTCACTTGTAAAACGTAAAATTCTTACTGAGAAATTCTCCTTGTACGATGGCTGTAGTACCAAAATCTGAAAAATTCTGTACTGCAGCTGTACTGAATTTACGAACTACTGAATGAATTTCCAACTGGGAGAGAGAGAGAGAGAGAGAGGGAGAAAGGGAGAAAGGGAGAAAGGGAGAGAGAGATAGACAGGAAGTGGGCGTGGCTCATTGACTGCTCTTTGCTTGTTGTAGGTGTGGAAGCCAAGAACTTCCAAGCGTTTGCGATAAGATGAGCGTGCTAAAGTTTTATTGCCGCATATTTAAGCTATTAAAAAATGCATGCATAAAATGACACACACAGTCACACACACACACACACATACACTCACACTCCTTTCTTTGTGTGAAAAAACGTAGCTAGAAAATTAAAAACGCAACGAATGAGTGAACTTTAAAATAAAAATACAAAATGAATTCGAAACTCAAATACACTTTCCTTTAAGCACAAAAATGCAATAAAATAAATCGAATTTAAATTTAATAGTTTCATCGAAGTCATCGAAGTTACGTCGCGATAAAAGGACGGACTCTTAAAGTGGAGTCTGTACAAGGGGATTCTACTGTATGTTAGTTAAATATCATTTCGGAATATTTAAGCTCCTTAAATTACTTTTAATTAACCTTCAATTAATACTTAACACTTTTAGGTAATATCCAAAAGCAAATAAATCGATAGCTTATATCACACAACATTATCATGGTGCTGTTCTCTTCTTGTTTAAAGTTTATACAGAAACCAATGTACAAATAGTTTAAGAAACCGACGAACCCACGAACTCAGGAACGCCGAAACCCCGGAACCAATGAACCTCTGAATTAACTCCAATTTGCAGTTTCCTAGTTCGTTAGTTCCAAAAAGTGGAGAAGATAAAACGGTTTATGTTAAATGCCGCAACGTTATCTTGCGCTCTTGCTTTAATTCTCTACGTCTCTACCTCACCCACTCTCCGCGTCTCCCCCTTACCTTACCCTCGCTGACCTCTTCTCTTCTTTGCTTTGCTTAACACTGCAGTTGAATAAGTTGGCAGCAAAGAAGACGCCTAAAATGCTCCTACAAATGGTCAGTGCACTGACGTTCCAATGGCCAAAGGCGGGGGAGGAATGAAGGGAAAAAAAAGTGTTTTTTTGTGTGGCGTGGGAGAGGTGAGTGGTGGAGAGGGGGGCGGTGGATGCCTGGAAAAGCGCAATGTCTATGATAATGGAAAGTGTTGCTAGCTGCAATTGGTGGTCCACACAACAATAACTATAATAATCAACATGGCGGCTACACACACACACACAGACACACACACACACACACGCACAACATGCACAGACAGCACACATTAAGCGTTCTTGTTGTTGTTGTTGTTTATGCTGTTGTAAATACCCTACAAAAAATGTGTAGCCAACGGCAGACTCGCCGTGCATCGTGCAGTCCAAACAGCAACAGTTATGAACCGAAAATTGTTCTTAAAAGAAACAAATAAACTTCAAATATTTACTATTTAACTATTTAGTAAATCGCTTACTGTCATAAAGTTAAGAATTATTTTTCTTCTTTTTTACTTCTGAAAGTTTTTTAACATTTGTTTACTGTTTTTGCTTGTTTTACAGGGTATCACTTAGTCCAGTCTAGTCAGTCAACTTAGTCGCATTTATATTACTTGTTCATTTTAATTTTCTTAATTTTATAAACACGTTTTGTGTGCTCATTTTCATTTTCTTGGCGTTGTGTTTTGTTCTCACTTCTTGTATTTATTTCATCTGTCTACCCTTGCTGCCCCTCCACCTCCCACTCCCACTCTCTCGCCACACACACTACTTCCCCAGCTCCCAATAACTGCACTTCCATGCATTTTCATCGCTTTGGTGAGGCAACTTTTTAGTATTCATTAAATTACATAATTATACAATAAGTGCAATGGCTTTGACTTCCCACTCTTTTCCGTCTCGTCTCGCTCTCTCTCTCACTCTCTCTTTCGCTATTTCTCACACTCCTTCTCTGTCACTCACTGCTTTCTTCCCTGTTTTCCGCTTTTAAGTAGCCCCTTGTACCCCCTTGTACCCCATTTGCCATTGCATATGCATAAGTTAATTACGTTTTGCAGTTGAAACCGTTTTTGCTCCGACTTTTAAGCCATTTCGTCACTAGCGTGGATTATTATTCCATGTGAACTATTTTTTTTTAACCGCTTTAAATCTAGCTCTAGTTCGGTTATAGTGATCTTAATTAACTAATTTATTTATATAAAGTGAGCTGAGAAATTGTAGCTTTAAACTAGCTGAAAAATCGGTTGAAATGTTTACCCTTGACACTATTTTAATTAAATTATCATTGCCAATGTTTGTGACATTTTAAATCCCCTTAAATCTTTGGAAATAAATTTAGAAAATATTAGAAAATATATTTTTTTTTATAATTTTTTAATAATTTTTAATTAAACCTATCAAAACATTAAAATAGAGTAGTTAAGTTTAAGAAACACAAGTTTGTTTCAAATCTATAGCTGTACGAGTGATTCACTTACTGGTTCAATTTCCATATGTTTTATTAAACATTTCTTATTAATATCAACTAATCAGTTGCTTGATACAAATTTTGTTTTGGTTTCACTAGAACGTTTTCAAAAACCACTCCAAAGTGGTTCAGTAACTGGTTCACTAATTTTCAACGATGAATTTCATGTAAATTCTTTGCCTTACTTAACATTTTTAAAAGGTAAGTTCAATTTAAAGTGAAACGTCTGATGAACTAGTTCAAAAAGAACTTTAAAATAGTTCAGAAACTGGTTAATTTGCACTTGGATTAAGTTAAGGTTTAACAATTTCATTTGACTATCCTCATAAGTATATAAATAGAAAGTTAGTTCAATATTTAACTGAAACTATTTAGAGTTCTTTTTAAAATCGCTTTAAAAATGGTTTATAAATAGTTCAAGGCAGTTTTAAAAGCGGTTCCGCAAATTTATGCATATCGCTTATTAAAAACAAGTAAGGAAAGTACAGTCGAGCAAGCCCGACCGTAAAATACTCTCTGCCTCTTTTCCCGATTAAATTATTAAAATCGGCCTAGAGATATTACATTGTGTAGTACTTGCATTAAACACTTTGAATCAAAATCAATCTAAGCATAATCAAACATACATCTGCTTGTCTGTATGCGAATACACACACGAATGACAATATATGATGCATATACATGTATGTATGTATGTGTGTATTCAGAGCGGCCAGCGACTGCGGGCAGCGCTGCCGCCACGCAGGCAGCGAAAACATTCGAACATGTGCTTGTATGTTTCTGTCTCGCTTGCACTCATACATGATATTGCATTCAGTTATCAATATTGTAACGCTTCTAGTTTTCTTGTTTATAGTGCGATTTCAATGCGCCTTTCAGAATAGTTTGATATAGTTAGTCTTCACACGAATTATAAATTACAATACTGTACTATATTAACAAACGCCTAAAAACGGAACAAAAGTGGAGAATAATTTTTATTAATTGTGGGAAAAAGGGGCGTGGCAGTCCAAAATTTTAAAATGTCAATGCATTAAGGATGTCGCTAGGAACCTCCATACCAAAATTGGTGATCCTAGATGCAATAGTTATTGAGATATTCGCCCAAAACACCGATTTTTTCCGAGGTGTGTCTAGTTTTTTCATCATTGTGGGCGAATGGGGCGTGGCATCGAAAAAAAAAAAGATTCTTGTATTGACTGACTAAATATGTGATCGATTGAGACCAAGCTCGAACTTGTAGCTTTTACCATCTCTGAAATCTGTTTGTTCATACGGACGGACAGACAGACGGACAGACAGACGGACAGACAGACGGACAGACAGACGGACAGACGGACATGGCTATATCGACTCGGCTTGTGATGCTGATCAAGAATATATATACTTTATGGGGTCTGCCACGCCTCCTTCTGCCTGTTACATACATTTTCACAAACCCAATATACTCTTGCAGAGAGTATAATTACAACTAATTTAATAGTATCGAATGGCTTGTGGCAGCCCAACCTTACACCCACACACACACACACCCAAAAACACACACATATACATTTAGAGAGGAATTGTGTTTGAAAAATCCAGCTGTGCTTATTTTATCTATTTAACCGAAGCTTTTTTGCCTATTTTATTTCATTTCATTCTATTTTCCACGACCTCCCCCATTTAACCCCGCCACCCGCTGGCCACTTAACCCCAGCATAAGAGGGCGGGAGGGTGGCGAAGGGGCAGAAATGACATAGTTGGTGTGTGGATTATTAGGCAGGATTATGAATACATGGGCCGTTCAGTTGGCCGCATTGTTTTTATGTTTAAGCAACTTGCCAATTTGCAGCTGGTAGACCAGAAGGGGGGGCATAGATGAAGTAGTGCTGGGCAGGGGAGACTGAGGGGTTTGGCTCAAATCGTTTGACCCAAAATTGGAGCGGCAAACATAAACAAATCCCTTAAACGTTTAAATGCCTTGCAGCTGAAGGCAGCAGCTGTTTGTGGCACAGCCCCGCACGGCCAACCCCTTGCGACCACTGAACCTGCCACCAAAAACGTGCAACGTACACACTTGCCACATACATAACTTGGTGGCAACCCGATTGCCAATGGACACTGGACATGGGACACAGGACACTAGACAGTGGACATTGGACGCACTTGGAGCATGTGTGCGCGTCATTTCAAGCTCGAAAATAGTTTTTGGCCAGCAGCACACACACACACACACACACACACACACGCACACACACACACACCCGTGGCAGGGTTGGAGGCGGTGGGAGTCTGGGCCAACATCGCCCTCATGTGCATCGTAAAAAATAAGCAGCAGCAAATTGTATTTTTATGAGCTGAAACTGTTTTGGGGCCACATTTCAATGTCGATAAAAACAACGATGCCCCAAACAACAACAACAAAGAGGTAACAACAACAACAACAAGAAGCTCAAACTGAACCAGTAACAGAAACGGCAACTGAACTAGAACCAGAAATAGAAACTCGAATAGCACAAATTTTGTTGAACTTGGAAAATACTCTAAGTTTAGGAAGCATACGAATTTGAACTAGTTCTAAACCGATCTATTTCAGAAAAATAGTTATCTATAGTAAGACACACGCAGAGAACAAATATCCACTCGTTTTTATAAAGAGACACTCCACTAAGTATACTTATTAATGTTAACAAAAAAACTAAAGCATACTTTTTTGAGCGCGCCAAAATACATTATCAGAAGAGTCAGCTGGTCCGGTCAATAGATCAGAGTACTTAGCTGCCGACCTGTCACATAAAGAAGAAAATGAAGTTCTCGATGTGACAGGTCGGCAGCTTAGTGCTCTGAGCCATTGACCATGAGTAAATATCAAAAATAGTTTAATGGTTGAGGAGCAGCAGTAAAATTAAAGGATTTTTATAAGAAATTAATTTAAAAAACTCTAAGCTAAATCTAATGGTTAAAACCACTGAATAATTAAATATATACTTATTATTATAAATCGCATTCGCATGAAAACAGGATTATTCTGGTTAAAACTGAACATTTTGAAGCTGTATACTTAATAACCAAAGGATGTGAGCTCTTTTGTAGAGCATAATATGGACAAACAACATTAGATGAAAATAGGGAACGGACACGAGGTAAAAGCGAAACGAAAATGAGAAGAAGAGGGAGAGGGAGTGGGAGAGGAAGTAACAGAACGAGAACTAGCAACTGGCAACAACAATAAAAACTGAAACAAAAACTTACAACAAATTACAAATAACGAGCCAAAGACCATATGAGTGTCTGTCTGGGTTTGTGGACCAAAAAAGGGAGGCAACAAACGATTTAGTTGGTCAAGGAACTAACAAAATTGTATTTGGAGGAGGCAAAGTGGAAGGTGGAGCTGAAACATATACTGAAACCCAGCTAAATATTCATTAGAGCTAATTAAACATGATCAGCCTCGGGCGGTGAACTAGTCAGCTAAGAGACGGAGTTACAGACATGGACACGAAATTGAAATCGGATTCAGGCCCTGAGCCAGACATAAACTTGAACACGAATACGATCGCAGGAAGAGAAACCGGAAACGGAGACGGATACGAAAGTTTAAAGGCGGATGGGCAATTGGCTAAAATGTTTAGCATAAAATAACATGGGAATTTGATCGGATAAGTTCAATTGAGTTGTCAACTGCTGCCATAATTGAAATTTAAGCCACAGTTAATAGGCAAAGGGCTAAAAGACAAAACAAAGTTAGCTCAAAACATTTAAAATGAACTCGACTTTTATACAGACAATAAACTTTGCTTTAAAGCTATAAGTAAAACGGATTTATTTTGTACTTAAAAGTACTTAAAACATTTTTAAAGCCTTTATATATAAAATTATAAATCATATTTATTTTTATGATATTATTTCTATACCGCATATCAGCTTTGCCTTAAATAATTTAGTGTTGAGTTAGTTTCCTGTCTTTAGCTTAAGTGCCATGCTTAAATTTAATAAAATGTCAAGAGTAGTGGTGTGCATGTGAGTAGTGTGTATGTGTGAGTAGTGTATGTGTGTGTCTAGTAAATAAATACAATTAGCTGAAACGCTGAAATGCGATGACAGTAAATCAAAGTTATTCAACTCACGTCTTTAAGTCATTAATCGAACAATGCACGGCAGGAATAAACCACACATACACCACTGATATGCACATACAACACTTGACACACACACACACTCAAGCACACTCAACACATAGATAGGCCGTAACATATGCTGATAGCTTCGCCTCGACGCCATCACGTTGACGACCATCTTGGCACATAATAAGATGCTTCCCCGAAGGCACCTACTTCCCTCCCACCCATTGTGCCTCTTCCTACCCCTGCTCAACACTCTCCTCTCCCCTCCAACCCCATTTCAAATGCTAATAATGATGTTGGGGAAACTGTGTGTAGCCGCGGGGACACACAACAATCGGCAATCACAATGTAAATGAATATAACTGGAACAAGCCACCTGCATTCTGATAACTAGCAAAGATAAGAGTGTCCTCGACTATGCCAGAGACCCAGCACTGTATTCACCCTGAACACTTTAAACTGCTTTCGTATCGTTGGGCCCTGACAGTCACTGACAAGTCGCTGACAGACACACAAGGCTCAAGCATCTATATTTGACTCACTATTCATCGTGCAGTCGAAGTAAGAACTCGATTGTACAAAGACTAGATAGAAAAAATAGATTTGAAAAGAGGGAAATTTTAAAAATATTCAAACTCACCACACACTTCCAATAAAAATCACCTTCGATACAGGGTCTCATAGGGGAGCCCAAATGAACGCCTGAAACAGATAGAACTCCCAAGTGATGGGCTCCGACAGTTCGGACAGACATCGGTTGGAACTTTAGGTCAACTTGCGGTCAGCCTTTGTGGCCGTCTATTGGTCTCATTTTGTCATTCGCATTCCAAGTGCAATTGACAACTGTCTGGCACTGGGCTAAGCCGCAGGCTTAGCTGTGCCAAGCCTAGCACCTAAACGGCATTTCACCACGCTCTATAGTTTTCTACCGCCCCTTCTACTCTAATCACGCAGTGACCTCAATCTTATGAGCGGATCCTTCAATTCAGTTGTAGTTAATTTTTTGTAGTCGTCTCAATAAAAAAGAAGCAACATTTGTATCCAAAAATCGGTAAATATATAAAAGCAAATGGTGCATACCCTATAAAGCACATGCAGCAAAAGGGCAAGTCAGGACAGATTGTGTTAAGTCTTAGTATACCTCAAATGTATTTTTCTACAGCCGATTTAAAGCCATTTCGACTTATCTCCCCTATTTTTATAAGCTCTTCAACAGCTTTTCACACGCTCTTTAAACTTGGCATGTTTAACAGGGTATTAGTTTAAATACACTCCCGTTAAACATACCTACAGGGAAAGGAGTAACAATTTCGATTTAGCTCAAGAAACATTTCAAACTGAACTGAATAGATCTTTTAAAAAGTTAAGAACGACCTGCAGGTCTTTTCCAGATTTCTGTCGAGGGAGTACAGGGTATAAGGATCAAAGTGACGGCTTGCAGAAGGGGAGCTTTACATGGTAGAGAGATAATAGGATTATTCATGGCAGTGGAGAGTGCACAACTGCACTCCATCAAAGCCAAAACAACCGCAACCACGCATAATTGTTCAATTTATTTATTTAAGCGCGAATTGCGCAGTTTGCCTTCCAAAAAAAACCATCGTAACAAGTCGAAATATTGCAAACAAATGTATTATGAACGAAAAGATACCCAGCACTTAGCATTGAGCTGTAATCCGCTTAAAAAAGATTTTAAGGCTATCAACAAAAGATGGCGCCACTACAATAAAACAAAATTTTGTGCATAACTTTTGAGATTGTCAATTAAACGGCAAATTACAAATTTGGGTAAATAAATTGAGCTACAGTTTTTAAAATAATCCTAGAATAATTTGCCATCCAAAGGGTATGGCAGAACTGCATAAAATGCATGTTTTTGTAAGGGCGGAGGTTGTGTTTTGATGGGCAGTTGGTTTTTTGGTGGGTGGGGGAAGTGGATGCTGCTGGGGTATGTAGGCGTGGCACAGTCAACAAACGTTTTCGGTTATTGTGGTCAATGGGAAAACGCTTTAAATAATGAATTCCATTTAAATAAATATTTAAAACGCTGTCAGCAGAGCGAACCGCAGACAACCACTGAGTGGTGCCCGTACAACCTGGTGGGTTTTGGACTGTGGTTGATTGGGTTGGGTAGTAGGCAGTGCAGTGGGTTGCTTTACCCGCTGTAGCTGTAACTGTAAAGCTAAGCCACCCAGGGGAACTTGCTGACCCACTGCCAAATTAGTTGGCCATGATTGTATAATTCATTGCAATCAATGAGGCCCGCGAGCCAAAAAAAAAGGGAGAAAAATCAATGCGGCACGAGAAATTATAATTATAATTTGTATTTGTAATTGGTGTGGAGCAAAAAATAAGGGGGGGCGAAAGGAATCACAGGAAGTGGGTAGAGTACGGACTGTAACTGTTAAAATGCTACTCGACTAATTAGTCTCCTGAGCGTGTTCGTTGATTCCCGATGCCTGATTATAGTAAATCTCTGGTCACGCACCAGCGAAAGAATTCATAAATTTAATTTCACGTCAAGCACGAGCTATGTATGTTTATGTGTGTGTGTGTGTGAGTGTGGCGTACCGTATAGGGAGTGAGCACTGTACTCGACGACACGTCGCTACTAACGGAATTCCCACAATAAACATTTGCACGGCAGCCGCGTTCCAATGATAATGTTTGAATGTTTGCCTCATAATGATGATGCTGAATGCTCATGATAATGATAATGATGATGATGATAATGTAGGAGTAGATAAGAGAGAGTAGAGAGAAGGTAGACGGGAGAAGGGGCTCTCACTACTAGGAGGCTGGTAATGACGCTAGCTGACAACACAGCACTGGGAATTACTCTCGCATTTTGTATATACAGTCATGTAGCATCGATTAATCATTTTATTATTATTGCTGCCATTCGTTGTCGTTCCCATCGCTCGTGATCCTCATACATATGTATCGTGCTATACTCACACACACACACACCGGAGGTCTGAAATACGAATAGAAATACCAATATGATTATGAGTGGGTAGCGGTATTTGGAGCTGGACTAGTTTCTACTACTGGCATTACACTGATAAAAAAAAACTATTTTGTATTTAAGCCCACATTTTCTAATCATTTTAATCCCAAAATCGATATTAAGAAATACATAAAGGTCCCTAAAATATAACCCAAATATTCATATACTCAAGCACATCTTATCAAGACCAGTTTAATTTTATACAGTGTATGTTTTTGTTATTCTTATTATGATGATTATTATGCGTGTCAAATGCGAGTAACAAAAGTCATTGCAATTTGTGTTAAATGCCAATGCTCAGGAGGCCACTGGATAAGAGTCAAAAGGTCAGCTATGTATGAAATATAAAACTTTATATTAAAAGACACAGCAGGCAGCTTAATGTGATACTCAGAAAATAATAGTTTCGAATTCAGTGAAAGCAAACAGCTTGCTGCACAGATCACCAATGCAAACTCTTTTGCATGACAGAACAAACAGCTTTCTTTAATAAACACACTTGCACACATCGAACAGATTTGCACTCGACGCAAAGCTTTTAGCTATATGCCAGGATAAGCACTGAACTTGTTGTCAGAGCGAAAGTGGGAGGGGAGAATAAGCAGAGTTGCAATTGTGGCGTGTTGAACTGCTTAGCGTAGCTGTCAAACAGCTGACAGTATACTTATCTCACTTTAACGCATATCACATTTGACAGTGTCTCTTTTGGCATCCTTCTATTCTATTTTGTTGTACGTTTGTGTGTGTTCTCTGTGCTGTCACGCATGAGAAATTTAATTTGTAAACGAATACAAAAACTAAAAAATCACACAAGCACAATACGTGAGTTGGAGCTGAGCCGTGCGAGCAGCGACAGTAATTCAAATGAGCAGAGTATCAAAATCGAAGACAACTGAAGAGAAGCATAAAGTCGAGTAAATAAAGATCAAAGAAAATCAGAGTAGAGTGAAATGTACGCTGCCGTGAAGCCGCTTTCGAAATACCTGCGCCTTAAGACAGTGCGCATATACGATCCGATATTCACGTTGCACTCAAAGTGCACCATTGTCATCTTGTTGACCTGCACGTTCCTCCTGTCGGCTAAGCAATATTTCGGTGAGCCCATACTCTGCCTGAGCGCCACAAAGCACTCGGAATATGTGCAATCCTACTGCTGGACCATGGGCACCTACATACTGCCACTGGAGAACGATACCATCGATACGAGCAAACCATTGCCTCAAATGGCCGGTCAGAACCATGATTCGCCATTGCTATCAACCCGTCAGACTGCACTCAACAAAAGCAGCATGCGTGCCATACTCGCCAACAATGAGCACTACGCTCGGATCATATCGATAGCCGAAGGGGTTGGCCCCGAAACCCGAGGTGTAACTAAGCGCATGTACTTGCGGTATTATCAGTGGGTCTTCATGATTTTACTATTTCAATCACTGCTATTCTACTTTCCGTCGTATTTGTGGAAGGTCTGGGAGGGGCAGCGCATGGAGCAGCTGTGCTGTGAGGTCGGCGATGCTCTGATTCTCGAGGAAACCTATCGAATGCGACTGCGTATGCTTACCAAGTACTTTCGGGCACGATTCTCGGCAATTCACTGTTGTTATGCCATCAAGTATGCGTTCTGTGAGCTGCTCAATCTGATCATAAGCGTAAGTACGATGTCTATCAATGTAATATCGATCTGTATCTGTAAAATGGAACACATTTTGAGGTAACTAATGACCTTAACTGCCTACAGGTGTTTAATTTCTGGTTGATGGATGTAATCTTCAATGGGTTCTGGCACAAATACATTCACGCACTGGCCGCCATTCCCGTCTATGATTGGAATCTATGGAATCTGATGACATCGCGGGTGTTTCCAAAGGTCGCCAAGTGTGAGATGTTCTTCTACGGACCAAGTGGCACACCCAATGTCCTGGATATACTCTGTGTACTGCCGCTAAACATACTGAATGAGAAACTATTCGCAGTGCTATACGTATGGTTTCTGTTTATTGCCATGCTGGCGGCAATCAATATACTCTATCGTCTGTTGCTCGTCTGTTGTCCGGAGTTACGACTCCAATTGTTGCGCACCCACTTGCGTGGCATGCCCAAGGCCCACGTGCGTCAGGTGTTATCGCATGCCGGTTACGGTGATTGGTTTGTGCTCATGAGCGTGAGCATCAATGTGAATCCCTCGTTGTTTCGTGAACTACTCGAGCAGCTTTACGCTGGTTTGGCTGGAACTGGTTCCAATGCTCAAAATTTACACTGTGGTGCACAGGATCCGGAGGATAATGACGATAACATCAGCACATCCACAGAGGCATCGCTGACCAATGCAGCCATCAATCTCTCCCACAATCAGTATTTCAATGAGAGTCACGCCTAGGATTCATCAACTCGGGCTTAGTTTCGAATGCGGAGTCAACACCAACATCTAGCAGGATGAGCTTAGAGCTAAGAAGGCACTCCCAAGATGCTTTTTCATATAATATCATAGTCTTAATATTATTATTTGTTGGTTTGTTTGCCAAGTGCCAGTAACAAGACAAACACTAAATGCATCGAAAGGCAAATAAACGCGATAATCAAATTGGCAAATGGCCTGTATGGCAGGCTGCTTGCGATACCCTTTAAAACAAACACTACACAGCGGGTATGTGACACTTGTGACCAGGATTTTCTAAGGCAAATCATGAATTCAGGGTTCATTTTATCTATATCTTATATAAGCATAAAAAAAAAAAATAAATAAATACAGGGTATTTCTTAGTTGCGCATGGTAAAGATAAGTCTTTGTAGGCGTGGTAATAACAAAAACTTGGCCAAGCTTAAGTTACAAAAGTTACACAGCTTCTTGAGCGACGTTCAGAGAGGCAGATGGAGAAAGAGAGAGAGAAAGGATAGGCTGATGATGATGATTGTAAAACTCTTTCGCTTGAGGCAGTCGCCACTTGCTACTTGCCGCATGCTGCATGCCAGTTGACAGTTGTTGGATGAGATGGCTGCCAACAGGTAAAACTAACAACAACAACAAAAACAAGAAAAGCAACACTTGCGGATATGAAAGCGAATGCGGCATCGGAAACGGATGCGGATGCGGAGCTTGCTGATGATGGCTACGATGACGACAACGGCAAATGGCGGCAATTACAAGCAACTACAACAGCAACAACAATGCGACTAAAGTAAACATCACTTTTAAGGCGAAAGACAAGCCTTGTTGGCCATAGGATGGCAAGGGGGCATAGCAGAAGGATAGTTCTGCGGGGGAAGCATTTCCAAATGGGAAAAGCGCAAAATAAACAAAGTTAATTTTAATTAAAAACCGCAGGAAAACGAAAAAATAAAATAAGAACAACAAAAACAACAACAGGAAGAAAATGCTAAATAAAATGGGCGTAACGAGCAGGGCATCATGTGGGCGCGTCAGCGTCATCGTCGACGTCAGCGTCTTGCATGCATATGTATATGCAAGTGCAGAGCACGTGAGAGGAAGTGGGAGGGGTAAAGGGAGTGAATGCAAACAAACGCGACGAAGCCGAAAGACACGACAAACAGAAAGCAAGTGAGCGAGAGTAAGCGAGACAGAACGGGCGTCAGTGTGCGCGTGAGGGAGATGAACTGCGCCTGCAGCAATGCAAACTGCAGCAGAAGCCTTCCCCTTCTTCCACTCCCACTCCACAAACCACCAATGATAACTGTAACAAAGACACATGTAAACAATTTGGTTTCGTCTTCTTCGTTTTCATTCCTCTGCTCTGCATTGCTTACCCACCACTACTTCACTTCACCGCCAGTTCTGCTCGCCCCATTCCACTCATTCTCCACGTCTCCCTTTCTGCATTTTCGTTATTCGTTGCATAGTTTTAATTATACAAAGCGAAAACTTTACCAACTTCAAAGTTGAAAGTGAGCAACGGTTAAAGGATTTTACCAGCTGACAGCTAACATTTTTCTAAGAACGAGTGTGAGCGAGACAGTGCGTAACACAGACAGAGACAGGCAGATGTAAAGCATTTAGAAAAGGGGAATGGAAAGAGCTTGTGAAAGCTTTTGATCGATGGCCTCTAAGGAGCTTAAATGAGCAAACCATCCACAAAGACTTAAGATTTAACCTTAAAGATTGAATGAGAGAGTGAAAAGAGTCAGAGACAAGAAATAGCGAAATATTGCGCAAGAGGCAAAGCAAGTAGAATATGCAAGACGTTTAAATTTAACAAGAAATATATTAAAATATATTAATAAATATATAAACATAACCTAATGTTAGTATTTTAGTCAGATGATCATTTCTTACATCAGTTTTAAAGGGCCTTCAGTAGTGAATCTTAAACTCAATCTTAATCTTAGAACATCTTAGGTACAGCTAGGATTAGTTAATTTCTGACTTCGGTTAGTTTTTATTTTAGCCGGGATTCCAGACTATATTATTCCAATCTAGAGAGAAAAGCGAAAATGGAAAAGGGAGTATAAAAAGGAACTGTTTTTTCTTAAATTATAATTATACTTCAAGTAAAAATCGTTTTTTACACTTAAACACTAAGTAAGCATAAAATAAGTACAAACTAAATCGTGTCACGACTGGCGAAAGAAGTCACGCTATCATCTTCAAGGGGAATACCGTCATCTTGTTGCCAGTGTTAACCTTTTGGCTCAAAGCATGTCCTTTGCTGTTGCTGTTGTTGAATGTTATTTTCACTTATTTTTTGGAAGACTTAGAGGGTGAGAAAAGGGGTTCGCTAGGGGTAGGGGGATAGGAGGTTAGTAGGTAGACGAACTAAGCGAACAAAGCAAATGACAAATAAATTAACAAGTTAATTGAGTTTCGTGCAAAGGACCCACAACAAAAACAACAAGTAGAACAAGAAGAGCAACAAAATAAATAAATAAATTAAGGACACCTTGAGGTGACATCCCCTTTGAGATGACAAATTCTAAGCTGACTCTCCCACCACACTCTCGCTCTCACCCTGTCTCTATCTTCTTTCTGTTGAGTTATTAACAATAAACAATTAATGCTAAATCAATAATCAACATATTGCAAATAAGGGGGCGTGGCAATGTAATTTATATGCTAATCAACAGTCAAAGAGAGCAAAAGCAAGAGAGTGAAAAAGAGGAGAGCGCAATTGACTTGGATATTAAATCTTGTAAACTTGATGCGAGCTTTGCAATTTAGCAAATTAATTAAAATTTGGCCAGGCCACGAAATTATCGATGTCCTGTTCTAAACCAGGACGTGGCTTCGGTCGTCGTCCACACTTAATTTCCAGACCCAACGAATAGTGGAAAATTCAGCAGAAATTGTACAGCCCCGGACACGTGTAACAAAATAATTTTTCAATTACATTTTCGGGTTTCGTGCGGTTCTGGTTTTAAAAGCCGTTTGGTCAGGATATCGGCCAGGTGCATAATCATGTCTGTGTGTTGCTCAGTCTGTGTGTGCGGTTGTGCACTTGCCACTGCCACCTGCAATTGCTGCACACACTTGTCCGCCTGTCAACTGCCTCTCTCACTTCCTTTCAGCATCTCGAATTGCTCTGCATATTGCAAATTTTGATGCGAAATTGATTCGACGGCATTTTTGTGGGCAATGCAGACACACAGACACACACACGCACACACAAAACACACAGCCTAAAGCTCAATATCAGCAAAAGCTTTCTATAGCTTTCAGTGGTTGTGCGCCACGCAGAGCTTTTCAAGAAGAAAGATGTGATGATCAGAAGGGATCAACTTGAGAGTAAATAGTAAAAAGAAAAAAAGTGAAAAACCGAAAAAGATAAAATGTTATAAAAAAAGTATGCTATAAAAGGGAATAAGTTAAGATCATAAGCCAAATTAAGTAGAAAGTGAGCTAAACTAGAACTATAGTAGAATCCGGTTATACCGACTCCACTTAAGGCGTCCGTCCGGTTATTACGACGAAAATTCGATGACTTGGTGTGTCCTCTACTCCTAGGTCTCCGTTGGTCTCGTTTTGGTTAAAGCGTCTACCAGGTATAACGACGTAAAATTGGTCGCTGCCCTGAGTGTCGTTATAACCGGATTCTACTGTACTTACTTCATAGTTAATAATCTCAGCTATAAATAGTGGTAGTAGATTATGTTTTAGTTTTAGTTTAGCATATCCCAACACAGTTTATCATTGCAAGCGGATTAGCATAACTCAAATTAAAGAAGGATAAAAGTAAAGTGTTTTTTTATTAGTTAGCAAAATCAGTCAACATGAAAATTGTGGTGAAAATGCGCACCACAAGAAAGGTAAATCGGGTGGGGATAGAAAAGAGAGGAATTATAGCTGCATGTTTGGCATATTGGGTGTCCTTTTGTGCAGCACTGCTATGCAATTTGTATGAATAGATGAAAGCCTCTTTGGTTGGCTGGAAGTATGAATGAATAGATAAATAGATTTATGGAGGACTGGATAGAAGGAGGTCTGAATTGATGTATGAATAGATGGATGGAAAGACCGGCCGACGGAGGAGCTGTTGGCTCGCACATCAACTCGTCTGAGGCATGTTTTAATCAATTATAATTGCTCGCATTTTTGATTACTTGGCACCTGAAATTGTTAGCCAGAAATTGTTTTGGCCAAGTCTGGCATATTGGCCAACTACCAGGTTGGTAACCAAACATTTTACATAATTGCACACATATTTAAATTGCGTTCACATTGCACACAATACATCAAATTATGGAGCCAAAGTAAATTAGACTTTTGCTGTCCTCAGCAACCAACAACAGCAGCAACAGTTGACGAGCACCGACCACCGTGTACAGAGTCCTGTATTCCGAGTCCTCTGCCCTGAGTATCCCTTCGCTTCTCTACCGAATCCTGTGTCCATCCTGTACTCAAGTTTCATATGCACATACATGATTACAGTGCGTACGTGGGTCGACTGACAACTAATCGATTTTGATCCCATCTCTAAATTCTAGCCTGCATGCGTGTACTCTAGTATCTAATTAAACAACACTTAACTAATATTTAATTTATGTGCATCTCTGTTTTAACTAATCAACTGATTGCAAATCGATTTGAGTGTTTTGTTTTATGTTTAATTATAGCAATTAAATCAAATTGATAAATTGCATGAATCGAAAAAGTTTTAAAGCAAACAAGTGAATTGAAAGCCAAATTTTGTTATCTTTATGGAACAATTAAACGATTTAGGCTAGTTAAACGGTAACTTGTTTAACTTTACCTACTTTTACACTGCCTACTTAGGTTACTCCCTAGATATTTATGAGCCAACCCTCGCTGGTCTAGGACAAGTGACCAACTGGCGGTCAGTTAATAAGAAGCAAGCAGCAACAATCACAGATACACTTACTTTTAGATACATAGAGGCCGATGCAGATGCAGATACAGACACAGCTGCAGATACAGATACAGATACAGATACAGATACAGATACAGATACAGATACAGATACAGATACAGATACAGATACAGATACAGATACAGATACAGATACAGATACAGATACAGATACAGATACGCATACGAGCAGCCTGCTTCAACTCGTTCTTTGCACTGTTTGTGTCTTGAGATTCATTTACATTTCCATTGACATTTTCATAGTAATTTCCACAAAGAATCTGTATATATATATATGCATGTATATGTATATATAGACCTCGTAATCAAAATACTAAGAGAGTATATTAAGTTTGTCAGAATAAGCCTTGTTTTACTATATAAATGAGAACAGGGTTCCTACAAGTCGACTCCATTGACTGCGCATTTCCTTACTTGTTTCATACCATACCATTGCCATCTTCTTCGCATTAACTTGGCCTTAACATCCGTCTCAATTGGCCAGTGCCAGATGCCCTTTTGCTGGCGCTTTCCTGTTGCATTCTGCATATGATTTTTCAAGCCCACTGCTCACACTGCATTGTAATTTATTTATATTGTCTCGGTAAATATTTATGCATACATTTTTTTATCGTCTCCTTATTGATTTATAAATCAATTGGTGAAGTCAGCGGCAGATCGACTGGCTTGAGATGCCCAACAGCACAAGGGCAAGGATGGAGTTGGGGAGCATAGGAATGTCAAGCAGTTTATCACTTGTCCGTTGCCTTTGCCTTTGAACTCGAAGCAGGAGTTCGAAACAGAGTTGGAGTCCTCAGCGAAGTTGGAGTCTGGGGCAGAGCCTAAAGTCCCGACACCACCGGTAATTAAATAAAATGAAATTAAAATAATTTTCTACTCGAATATTTTGTTATTTAAAACTAAGATAACTCAGGCGTTTGAAAGCGAATGGCTTATCCTGGTTTTAGGAACACGTAAAGGAAGATCATATTTTTTACATAATACCGAAAATTTAGAATTTGCTTAAGACCCGTCCTCAGGACAGGATAGTGTGCTGAATTAAGCTCAATAATTAATTAATAAACAATATATAGTATTCTACTATTTTAAGGCTGAATTTTCTTTTATTTAAGTAGAGCATGAATCGTAGACAGGGTCCAGACCGATCTGAAAAATTAACCTTAGCAGAACCTTTCCTTTCTATGCTCAACAACTTAAGAAATTGACTGAAAGACATTCCCATTCCTAGTCTCAGTGCTGACGGCATTGAATCAGCTTTCAGTTTAATAAGAGATGAGAACGTGACACGATAAGAGTCAAGCTTCAATCGCAGTTTTCAAAAACCCTAACATTTAACTATATTAAGTATTATATGTTATTTAGTAAACTAGTATTCAACTATCCAGTAAATAACATAAAAGTCAAGTATATAATATTGATATTTATTAAATTTATTCTATTTTAAGTTTCTTTAACTTCTTCATGTGGGGAACTAAAATTTGAACCTTTTCTAGTGTAAAACTCACACTTGATTTTCCCACTCGTGTCCCGACCTTTGGCCCGCCTCTAACAGTGATAAATCGTGTAAACTCAAGAGCTAACGTTCCTGGGTCAGGTCGTAAGACAAGCGCACCTAAGTGTTCGTATTATTGTGCTCGTAATTTGGGTAATGCGTTTGCATGTGAGCTTCAAGTTCAACTCGAATGCCAGAATTAATCGCCACAGATAACGGTACACATAGTGGCATATAATTAAACGGTATGCGTTTCAATTTCGATTCCGATTCGGATTCCGATTTTGAGGAACCCGCTCGGTACCGGATTAGGTCAAATGATACGATGAGTGCTTCGGATTAAAACCAATTGCCCCATGAGCAAATCCTGGTCCCCTAAACTCTCTCTATCTCCATCTCTCTCTCTACTTTGTCTCTCTTTTTGTCACTTTCTCTGTGTCTGTCGCCTGTCCATTTACTGGCTAGTTGAGTTTGGCATTGATTTGATTTTATCCTTTTTGGCCAATTGTCTGTACGTTTGCCGAAAAGCTGTCAGTCCATTTCTGATTACAGTATCACTTCCTTACAATGAACTTATTTCTTAATCTCTGTACCTCATGTTGTATGGGGGATTCAAATCAGCTTGGAGTTAATTTAGGTTTAACTAGTAAGGAATCCAATATGCAGAAAAGAAACATGAAAGGACATTTAATTGCTTAGGAGATAGGATGGCTCTTAAAAGTTAGGTTATGTTTTCACGTAAAGAAGATTAGGGTGAATGTATATTAAAAATGATGATAATAATAATAATAATAATGGTAATAGTAATAATAATAGTAATAATAATAATAATAATAATAATAATAATAATTATAATAATAATAATAATAATAATAATAAATAATAATAATAATAATAATAATAATAATAATAATAATAATAATAATAATAATAATAATAATAATAATAATAATAATAATTAATTAATAATAATAATAATAATAATAATAATAATAATAATAATAATAATAATAATAATAATAATAATAATAATAATGATAATAATGATAATAATAATAATAATAATAATAATATTAATATTAATAATAATAATAATAATAATAGTAATAAATAAAAAATAATATTTCCGTATTTTTATGAGTTATATTTAGTTACCATTTTCCATACAAATTCCTTTTCCCTTGCATCCAGTTTCAACTGTACAACTAAAGAACATACATAAATGTATATATTTATATATGTAGTTATATGTTAGTATGTATTTGTACATACATACATATATGTCTTTTGAAAATATTTCACAGGCAATTTGGCATGCTGTGAGACATATTTGCAATGTCCTGCCACAGTTTCTTCCACTTACTCAACCTCTGGCACTAACTTCACCTCTGTCTCCGTTGCTACCTCTACGTCCACCTCTGTCTCTGACTCCATCTTCATTTTCGTCTTCGTCTTCATTCACGTCTAGGTCCTGGGGCACGACGGGGACATTCACTTTTGTGCATACTTCTAGAAATGGTAATAAAAAATTCAGTTCACGTCTGAAGCACTTATTGATACGTGAGCATAGATGGCACACGCCCACATACGCCCACATAAATAGCGCATATATATGCATAGCCCCTCTGTGTGTGTGTGTGTGAGTGTGTGTGCGTGTGTGCGTGAGTGTGGGACAGTTAAGATGAAAGCCTAGAAATGGTGCGAGAATAAACGCGCGCGTTCTGTCACCAGCCCAAAGGGACAATGCATGATATGTCTGGAAAGGTGGGTGAAGGAGATGAGGTGTGCGGCAGAGATGGTATAAAGCTACACAAGGACAACGTCATAGTCTTGCCAATTACTGACCATGAAAAATGACCGAATGTCGCATAAAAAATAGCCAAAAATACAAAGTTTTCCACGCATCAATTTGGTTAAACATTTGGTTCTTAGGTCCGGTCAAAATGTCATGAACTACCCGATTTAATATGTATATGCAAGCCAACCCACACCCACACCCACACACACACACACACCGGGCATGTGAGGTGTGACTACTTGTTACTTATGAGCTAAATTTGATGAATTATGTAGTTTGCACTCGTACGAGTTCATTTTGTATTCGATGATTTAACATTTGTTTTGCGCTAGTTTGCACTTTAATTGCTTGGCAATAATAAACTGAAATTTTGGATTAATTAATTCAATTAATTCCGACTACTATACTATATAAATTTGGAAAATATTTTAATATTTAAAATGTTTATAGAAGTTCTCAAAAAGAGTAGAGGTGTCTGTTAGGAGAAGCGATAGCGTCTAACAGGCAGAACGAAGCTTTTCCGACCCTATAAAGTCTATAAATTCTTGATCAGCAGCAAGAGCCGAGACGATATAGTATAGTCTGTTTGTCCGCCTGTCTGTCTCTTCATCAGTCCGTTCTTATGAACACCTGCAACTAAGAAACTATTAGAACTACAGCCAACAAATTTTGGAATAAAATTCTAACAGTCACCGCAAATTATAAAAATCTTTTTACACATCTCGACAACTAGGAAACTGCTTAAGCTTCCGCGGCCACAATTATGTGAGTAGTACGCTTATAACTAAGCTCACTAAATTTGAGTCAGATCGAACCACTATAGCCTACCGCTACCCTAGAACAAATCTGTCCAAAATATTTGATTTGTAATTTATATTTAAAATAAAATATTCTGATTCATAAATAAGTTAATAACATAAAGCTTACAACTATTGCTTTAAAAGTGACTACTCAATTGAGAGGGCGTTGTGGGCGTGTCAGAGTTATAACAGCAACTTGATTTGATTTTTTAAACAATGTTCGAACATAGAAAACAAGAAAGAATGCTATAGTCGCCCCGCGACTTTAGGATACCCGTTACTCAATGTTCGACCGATTGTTCCTATGGGAGCTATACGATATAGTAGTCCGATTTGAATGAAACTTGGCCAGTACATTTATGTTATTGATAAATTTATTCCTTGTTAGTTTCATAAAGATAGCTTGGTAAATACAGAAAATTTTCATACAAATTCATACGAAATGCAAATTTTTGACCGATCGACCCTATGGGAGCTATACGATATAGTTGTCCGATTTGTATGAAACTTGGTCTGTACATGTAATTCATAGACATGTAGTCTCCGTGTAAATTTGGATCAGATAGCGTTACTAACAAAAAAGTTTTCTATACTAAAACATTCAAGTTTTTTCTGTACATTTTCCTTTATATGAAGATAGAACGCCCTAAAGTGGGCGTGTCAAAAAACAAAAACAAACTCGTACTGCTTGGGTATTGTACCTTTCATTTGCGACCCCTTTCACCTTTCTAGCTCGTATAGTCTCTGAGATCCTTTTGTTCATACAGACGGACGGACGGACAGACGGACAGACGGACGGACGGACAGACGGACGGACGGACAGACGGACATGGCTATATCGACTCGGCTATTGATGCTGATCAAGAATATATATACTTTATGGGGTCTGCCACGCCTCCTTCTGCCTGTTACATACATTCCAACGATTACAATATACCCTTGTACTCTACGAGTAACGGGTATAATAAAGAGTAAAATTGAAAACTGCAAACAATTCACTCCCCCACTGTTTCAATAGCTTTGTTATCTACCTCGCTGCTGCCCCCTCACTCACCCCCTCACTGTTGATAGGGGAGTAGTCTAGTGGTGGGGGTTGGGGAGTGGGGGTGGAGCTACTGTTTTAGCTGCTGATGGCACGCTAAGGGATATCCTGCGTTGACCACGCGCTCAATGCAAATGAATTACGTGACTGAGTGTTTAACTATCTCAATTGCAATAACAGCGCATGATGTGCGGGAGGGAGCAAGCGGAGTGGGGGTATGGCTGAGAGATAGGGCTATAGGCCATGGGTAGGGGGGAAGTAGGGGGAGCGCTTGGCGGAGGTGTTAGAAGGCTGAAATTTATATTCGATTTTGCGTTGTTTCTGGCACAATAATAAAATGGACTAATTAATTGGTGAAATGCGAGACAAAAAGGTAAAAAAGAGCGCAGAATTGAGAGAGGGGAGAGAGCAGAGCTTTAGGTCAGCAGCACAGCTTGATTACTTATACGCCATGTGGGCGCCAATGAGAGAAAAATCAATTGACATTATTCATTCGAATACAATTAATTTTCATAATTAAGCTCGCCAGCCCCTACACTTTCCCCTCTCTTCTTTTGATCTCATTTGAAGTGACACAACAGTCGCATCCGCAGCCTCATCCGCATACACATCCGCGTTCCGCATCAGCATAAACTCCTTTATGAGCTGCTATAGCTTCACTGTGTCGACACAAAGGCAATTGCGAAGCGAACCAATCTCAGTGGCATGCAGCATAAACAGGTGACACTAGAGACAATAAGCTGCAACACATACCAAGTGACAAAGAGAGAGGGAGAGAGACATGCAGAGAGCGAGGTAGCAACATTTTGTTAAGGCCACTTTGCGACATTTTAATTTAAATGCTAATCAGTTGCCAATAGACTAAAAAGAGACTGCTTCTACTAACAGCAACAACAAACGAGACTCTATGACTATGCCACATGGATGCTGCACGGTTGCAAGCTCCGACAACGGAACCGGAGACGCAACAGCGCTGCAATTTGTATTTAAAATGTCGACCATTGTGGATTAGACAAGGCCTATGACGGCCAGAGACAGTTGAACAACACGGCACAGGAAGCACACACACACACACACACACACTCAGCCCGACACGTACACTGCGCGAAAACAGCGAGTAGTTCGTTGCAGCAAATGGAAGCTGCAACACAAAATTGTTTTAAAAACCCGCTTACAACACCCAACAAAAGAAACTTTTTTAAATCAAATCTAACAGAGCTTAATTAACAATTATAAGTTATTTTTTCTGTCAGTGTACACACACTTTTACACAGGCACATCATCTATTTTGGAGACATTTGGACGAGCAGCTCGTTGGGTCAGCATCATTATCATTTGCATTTTTGGTAGCCCATGGGCCATTTATGCAGCGCCGCACAATAAGTATAACAGATACCGAAACTGAAACTGATGCTGATACCATCAACAAAGTGCATTTCGTGTGTCAAAGCAGCGAGTTGCCAGTTTCCAGTTGCAAGAAATTTGACAGGCACAAAATTCAAAGTAAACATAAAGAGGGGACTTATCAGAACCGATATCAAATCGCTTAAATGCAAAGCTAATAAAGGAGAGGAAGAGAAATATGTGAATTTTAATTAATATGCCTTTCTATGCTTGCCATTAACAATTTCGACTTTTTATAAAATACATCTGCTAAAATCAATGATAGTTTGCAGCATGTGAGCCTGACTTTCATAGTTTAATGTAAAATATTTAATATTTTTAAAACAATTTCATGTGTTTTCCTTGCTGGATGTTTAAATATTCTTCTTTAAATTTGTAAAGCAACTTTCTTAGCTATTTTAAATTAACTTTTAGCTAAATCACTCGCAATCACAGCTTTTCCGTTAATTGCGCGCCAAACTAAAAAAATCGATAGCAGTGCTATCGCTAAGAATTTTCGATAACATACACATACATAAGCTGATTGCTCCGAAACTAAAAGGTGCTGCCAACTTGCCAAGCAAACACATTTATCGAAAACACAAGCCTTATGCCGAGTGTATCGCACGTGGAGTAATTTTAACCATAATAAAAAAAGAGAAGCAAACGGCATAAAAACAGCGCATTTTCAAAGAATCAGACAACAATGGAAGTGGAAAATATACAAGTTGATGAGTTTGTGCCAAAGAAAGCGCTAAAACGTAGCGCCAACACAGACACACAAGATGTGGACATGCTGGTCAAGGTGTCCACGGGCATGGACACCGATGAGCCGAGGGGACCAACGTCGGCGCCACGAGCGAAGCGCATGAAGAGTGAAATACGTAAGGTTTCGGTACCGCCACACAGATACTCCTCGCTGAAGGAACAATGGATGAAGATCTTTACACCAGTGGTAGAACACATGAAACTACAGATACGCTTCAACATGAAAGCACGCCAAGTGGAGCTACGCATTGGTCCAGAGACTCCGGATATATCCAATCTGCAGAAGGGCGCTGATTTTGTGCGTGCATTTCTGTGCGGTTTCGAGATAGACGACGCACTGGCTCTGCTGCGTCTCGAGGATCTCTTTATCGAGACCTTCGAAATTAAGGATGTGAAAACGTTGCGTGGTGATCACAAATCGCGTGCCATTGGTCGTCTTGCAGGCAAAGGTGGACGCACCAAATTCACCATTGAGAATGTTACCAAAACTCGTATTGTACTCGCCGACAGCAAAATTCATATCCTGGGCAGCTATCAGAACATTCAACTCGCCCGTCGCGCCATCTGTAACCTCATCCTTGGATCACCGCCCAGCAAAGTCTATGGCAACTTGCGTTCCGTCGCATCACGTATCTCGGAGCGCATGTAAACGCTGTGATCTTCAGTAGGCAGGAGCACGGGGGGCACCGGGGTGTTCTATATTTTAAGAGAATCGGTTTTTTTTCAGTTTATGTACTACAATTAATAAATAAATAAATATATTTCTAATAAACAAAAGGAATTTGGTGTTTTGTTCAGGAAATTATAGTATATTTTTTAGTTTCTGTTTTTTAAGTTCGTTGAAATCCACTTTCGATTGGTAATAAATAATTAAAACGAATAAATATATATTTAATTTTTTTACATTATACAATTACAAATATACACACGGAATTACATTTAATAACGGAATAACTGCGTTCATCTTAGCCGGGAATCCTGTGAGCATTTAAGTCTAAAGCTTTGTCAGTATCAGGAGCAAGAGCATCACAAAGGTAACGGCTGCGAGGACAAGAATGATGCACATCTTTCGATTCTTACGTTGATACATCTCGGCACGCTGGAGTTGTCGCAATCCCTCGGAGACACGCGTTTGGGTCTGCTCCACATTGTAATCGATGCGATCCATGATGGTGCCCTGCTCATGCACCATTTGACCCAAATCCTTGAATATATCATTGAGATCGTAGATCGATTTGACTATTTTTGTCACCTCCTCCTCGCGATGCTGGGCGAGTCTTGTATTCTCCTCCTCAAATAGCAACAGTTGCTGTTGTGTCATGCGATTGGCCACCGGTTTCTTAAAATGGTCATCAATCTCCTGCTCATCATCGTCAAAGAGATACGTATTGGTCGTACGGCCATTTGTGTTGCCACCTCCGCCATCCAGAGGCTGCAGAAAGTTGTCAAACGGACTGCTCAAACTCGCCAGCTCATCGTTATGATCCACACCACCGAGTTCCACGTTGGTAAACTCATTGTTATCAAAGTACTTCTGGGAACGCTCCTCACGGGAATTCAACTGCAGCAGATATGCATTTTGGCTGTTCCGAAACTTTACCGTCAGATCCTGGAGCTGAAGGAGGGCACACTCCACCGCATTGGCGGTGAGTCGTTGCTCCACTTTGCTGCCCATGCCGAGGCTAGAGCGCACACACTGTATGTGCCGGTGGGTGCTCGCAATGAGCTTGGAAACGATCTGACTCAACACTTCAATTTCGCACTCATCGTCTTTTTGGTCATCGAATGTGGGACGCAGCAGGTGTCGGGCATGCAATGAGCCCAACTCATCCAGCTTTGGTTTGATTCTGACACAAGAAAGGTCGGTAAATATAGTTAGTATATAATTATAAAAGCCTGCCTTTCACGTACTTGGACATTGTGTATTGCGCCTCTTCGAATTTGTCAAGCCAAACTGGTGGTGTACCGTAGTCATCCTGCATTTCCAGTCCCTCTTCGGCCTCGCGGACGGAGTGCTTAAGCAATCGCTCAGAGTCACTGCCGCGCTGTATTATTGTATAGTAAAATATATGGTATAAGTTTGATTTTGTTTTGAGTCATTGTCCATATGGGCATATGGAACAATTCAGCTTTTCTCACCCGATCATCGTAATGATTTCGATTTTTGCTGGCATTGTTACGCATGATAACGAACACCTCCGTGAGGTTGCGCGAAGTCATGTTTAAGCCGTTGCCGACAGCCTTGTTTATGTATTTGATAATTTAACTAATCCTAATACTAATATGTTCTTTTTACATTATATTTATTTTCTATTGGTATGGGCAGCGAACGTTCTATCGATACTATAGATTTTTTCTGTTTTTGATCGATGTTTGTGCTATCGATGCCTTATCGGCACAGCAACAGATGGCTAAACTTTGCAAAATTGAGCATTGCTAACGCAAAAGTGCACAAGAGAGACGCAAAAAACAGCCACGTAGCGCGCCATTTCTATGTTACGTAACAAAACAAACTTTAATTGTTAAATAAAAATCCATGTATTTCTTTAAACTAATCGAACCGGGTATTAATTAAAATAAGTTAAATTTAAATAATTATTCACGTCTAGTTTATGCTTTAATGTTTAAAGCAAAAAAAAACGCAGATCCACAAATGAGCAAAGTTAACGCAATGCACATTTGAACATTAACTTAACGTCGCTGGAGTTTGAGATTGTACTTCTTTCTTGACAAACAGAAATTAACGCATTTAATTTAGTTTATTTGTGCGACGTTTCGAGGACATAAGTAGACCTGATAACCTGTTTAATGGAACTTCGAAGAACAGTGTAAGTATAATAGCCAAAACGAGCACAATAAACGTATAGGCGATGGACAAAATGGTCTGCAACGAAATAACGTAAATACTCAAAATATATAACGTAACGTAATGAGACGCAAACTTACCAAAACACTTATTTCCGAGGGAAGAACATTCCCAAATATATAGCTAAACCAGTAAATAACCAAAGCATTGAGTAGGTAAAAGGCAAAAGTAACACGTCCGAACCACTGAAAACATTGCAATTGTAGCAAATTCACCAGCCAACGTATAAATGGCAAACTCTTTTCCAATTGAAAGCTGGCCAAAACGAGATGAGCTGATGTAACGGAGATAAAACACCGTAGCAGTGTTATACCAAAAGCAACGAGTCCAGGATTTTGAATTTCCTCAGCCTGCAGGCGCTTGAAGAGCCACAAAACCAATATGGCCGCAAGAAACTTGCCTAACTTGTTGGGTCTGAAGCTCTCAAAGAGCGACAGCTTGCCTTGGGCATAGGCATGGCCATAAATGCAGCCAATGAGATAGGGCAAGATGCGGACCCAAGTGTTGAAATAGAACCATTGGGTGAGTTGCTCATACATAGTATCGAATTTAAATTTTAAATCCAATATGATCAGCAGGAGAATGGTGTAGATCACATTGCCCACCAACATGGCCAAAAACAGTCGACGCACAAAATTGGGATGCCTGAATGCCAAGGAAGGAAATATTAGATATAATCAAGGGCTTTGTATGTACTCATCTAATAAATACCTGACATGCAGAAAGAGCAGCAATGTGGCCAAGATATGGGTTTGCATGTCACTGGCCAAGGACCATGTCCAGTTGGCGCACATTGTGTTGGGATAGAAATTCTGAATGAGGAACATGTTCTGCCACCAATCCTTTGCGCACATCTCGTCCAGCGGGTCAATGATGTGAAAGACGGACATTTCACGGCAGTACGCGAAGCCCACGATCACAAGAAGCACAACAATCATTTGCAGCGGCGCCAGACGTAAGTAACGGCGCACCAATTGCTTTAATATGGCCAGAACATTGCCCACAAATGTGTTTTCCTTAATGGTGCGCTGCAGCTGCTCATTACGCAGAAAATTGGACACGGTAAGGAAGCCACTGCAATTACACCAGAAATCAGTATTAAAAGAAGTTTCGTATTTGTCTAACAGCTACACACCTGATGGTAAAGAAGACCTCCAGCATGGCCGGCAAATAGGGATGGTATATAAAAATGGTGGCTACCTTCATGGCCTGCTCCGCAGATCGATCCGATGACTGTGCTGTGTACCAGTTGACGTGAAGTACGAGTATGGCAATTGCACTAACTACGCGCAGTCCATTGATGACAGCGATCTCCTGTGTCGGTTGCCACAAACGTTGCCAATTAGCTGAAACATCGAAGCAGTCAATAATGCTGCCACGCAGCAGACCAAACGTGGCCAGCAGTGTCAGCAGCAGGAAACAGCCCAAAAGCAACAAAAACAGTCGAACTGGATTACTGGCAAAAAACTTGTGACTTAATTCTAGTTTCTTGGTGTAAACCAATTCGGGTCTCATCTCCAGCTGCTCGTGGTAAAGTTGACGTTGTGCCAGCACCTGTTGCAACTTGTAGTCCAGCTCAAGTTGCCTGCAACTCTCTGGCACACAAAGGCCAAAGTGTAACAAAGATGGCTCGTGGCCAAGTAACTGCATTTGCCAGACTGAATTGGCACGCACATAGGCCAAGTGATACTCAAAGGGAAATGGAGCCACACTGCGATGAAGATGCGGCTGCCGTACCGTGTAGTAACGCATTACGTTCTCGTTGACCCCTCGACAGGTGATGCGACTGCCCAGCCAACGGCTGTTCCCCAGCATAAAGTCATCATATCCACTGCCGGAGGCATCAAAAGCTGCAATAAAAGCCGATTTGTACACACAACTGTTTGTGAGCGCAACACACATACCTTTTAAGGCCCACGCCTCGCGTCGCTGCCAAGCGTCGTGCAGTGTCAACAGTTGACGATCACAAGTGGTCAACTCATTGGTGGAATTCTCCTTCTGCGTGCTCACCAACAGTTGGGTTATCCCCGCCAACAACGAACCCGACTCAAGTCCTTGCCCAAACGACGGCAATAGCAGCAGCAGAAAAACCAACTCATAATACAGTTTAGACATTTCTGTTTTTAGCTCAGCTGATCGTTCCAATCGATCGCTATCAAACACACTGACTAGACACCTTTTTCCGGCACTAAATCCACATATATGTATATGCAATAGGTTAATGGCTTGAGGATTAACTACGGGTCAGCATCGTAAGTGCCAATCAAATACGATTAGATACGTTTGACTAGCCTGACGACACTGCCTTTTTTCTTTTCTATTTTTTTTTTTTTGCAAATGAACAATTTCAATTGTTTTACATTTAACACTTATCTTTACAAAACCAACATTGTTAGCCTTGTTTTTTTGGTTTTATTTATAACAAAGTTCACTTGTTCTTAACGCAAGGTTTACTCGACTTCACGTTACCCCGTGTGCATTTTGTGATAAGCCGCATTGCAATCAGTTGATAACCCTTTGGTACGCTGCCTTGCACCTATGAGCACAAAGTTCCAATACAATCGCATTCAGAGATACTAGTGCTCACCTAAACTTGGGGTTCTTTAGCTACTAAATGCAATATGCATTCAAAAAATTAACTAAATAGGATCGGACATAGTATAGTTAATTGGTTTTAACAAGCCATAACTATAATGTTGTTAAAAAATTCTTTATGTGGGTTAAATAATCGTAAAACAATCCGAATAACTATCAGGACTGAATAGGGTACATAGATAATGTACTTGGAACAAATTGAAAACCATATTATGCAATACAGTATTCAAGATTCTTGTTAAACTGATTAAATGATTGTAAATTACATTGTAGTTCCACTGAAATCAAATTACCTAAGTAAAATTTTTATACATTTAATAAGAAATACAATTTTTTTTTGCATTATTTATTTTGGCACTTTATATTGTTGTTTATTATAATTTGAATTGGTTTATTAAGCGAAAATTATTATTAATTATGTAAATTATGGTGTCTTTATTTTTGTTTTGCTTTGTTTTGCTTTTTTTCCCATTTGCATTTTACACGTTAATTAAATTTGTAATATAAGTACATAGTATTAGGTTGTAGTATGTTAAGGGCAATTAATTAATTATTATATGCATTAATTAATTAATTTAGTTAGTCGCTCATCAGTTTCAGTTTTAACATTTAACTATACAACAAAAGTTACAATTAAATTGTTACAATTAGTAAAAAAAAAAAAACAAAAAAAATACACTTCAATGTAATAATAATAATAATAGAAATTGTTTCAAAGTGTGTAGGTGTGTGTGTGTGTGTGGGAGTGTGTGCAGGCAGGTGGCAGCAGTGCCAACAAAAAATAACAAGTTGGAAAATTGCTCCACGGTACACCGAAGATTTGAGGCACTTGCAGAGTGTGTATTTCAAAAATATTTATGTCAAAAAAATTATTTTAAAAAAAAGTTGGATAATATTAAAATAATAATTACGGACGGACTTGATTTGAAAAAAAACTCGTCTATATTTTTTTATTATTAAATTAAAAAAAAACTCAACTGCAAGTGCTTAAATTAAAAGAAATAAAAAAAAACTCAGGCGACTTCAATCCTTTTCATTTAGATTTGCAGCTTGTCAAATGAAACTAAAGCCGAGTCGCAAAGCGCGTGAGAGTGACAGAGACAAATCTATGTAGTAAAGTACAGTTGGTGTGTGTGTGTGTGTGTGTATGTGTGTAAACATCACTTGCGATTGCGTAGTTCGATAATTGTGGCACCTGAGCCACGACGCAGCTGTTGCTGCAGATGATGGTGCTGTGGATGCTGTTGATGTTGTGGATGCTGTTGAAGCTGTGGATGCTGTTGATGCTCTGTGTAGAGCAGACGCTTGTGGCTTTCGTTGTGGCTCTCGTTGCTGGCGCTGCTACGACGCACAATGCTCGCTGTGTCCTTGTTCAACTCGACGGTGGGAGGAGAGCGGGAGTCCAATGAGAATTTCGCTTGAAGTGGGTATTTATTAATGCTGTTGTTGTTGTTGTTGTTGTTGTGGATGGTATTGTTGCCAGCGCTGCCAGATCGCGCATAATCCTCATCGCCATGTATAACACGATAGAGATCGGGCGCCTGCTGATGTAGACCACGTAAATACATTTGCTTCTTGTCCTCCGGATAGAGATCCTCATCGTTGGCTGTGATTTTGGTCAAATCCTTTTGACTGCGACTAATCAAATTAACAATCGATGGACTCTTTAGCCCGCTTTTAAGCGAATTATCCTTGCCACTAGAGTAGAGATGCGGATTGGATTTATATGCCTGCGATTGCTGCTCTGTACGCGTATGACCGTAGTTATTACGGGTGAGTTTCTCAATGTAAATGGGACTAGGATCGTTGCTGCCATTCATGCCGTGCACATTGAAGCTCTTGCTGCGATTCAGGACCTTGGCATATGTTCTGGCCGGCTTTGCGGGTCCCTGAGCCTGCTCCATGGACAGCATTACCGGTTGATGTAGTGGTCGCTGCTGCGGCTGCTGTTGTTGTTGCTGCTGCAGCACTACAGCTGGTGCTGCACCATAGACCGTTCTGGGTGTCTTCTCCAGCGTCTGATTGTAGCGTTGTTGTTGCTGGTGTTGTACGCGGTACTGTCCTTCGTGTAATTTACGTGGCAATGTCTGCGCCGAACGATAATCCTGTTGTGCATTCAGATTGGGCGTTGAGCCGCTGAAGCGCTGTCCATGCTTCTGATACCGTCCCAGTGTATGGGTGCCCAGTGCCGAGGATGCTGGCGCCGGTGCACGCGTCTCATAGTAATCGTCCTCATCCTCGGGCTCCCGCTGCTCGTAACGCTGACGCAGACGTCCCTGTAACGGTACCTGACGTTCATAGATGTTCTCCTTGCCGTAGAGAGTGCTCGAATAGGGATCCTCGCCCAGATAGTAACGCTGTCTTGGACTTATCGCTTGCTCCAACTGCTGTGGATCCTTATAGCCACGCGTTGGCTGAACGGAAGTGGCCAAAGTGGCTGGCATTGGTGGTGGATGGTGTTCGACTCGCCGACGCTGACCATCCGATATGGAACCCTCTGATTCATTGCTGCTGTGACGCAATCCATTGCCATTGGCGGCACCCACACCGCCAGCTCCACCGATGTGCCCATCGATGACATTGTACTGCTGGTAGGTGGTTGGCGGTGGTGCTGGACTGGGCGACTGCTCGCGGGATTTGTTGGCGTTGCTCTTCATGCGAAACTTGCGTTCGACGCTCGCCGAGCGAATCTTGCTGACCAGTTTGCGCAACGAGTTGCCAATGACTTGACCCATCTTGCTGGGCTTGCTGGCACTCATTGTGGACAGATTCGAGGTGGAGGCGGAGGTATGACCGGCTGGACGCAGTGTGCTACTGCCACCGCCATTCACCGATGCCGGCGGATAACTGGATGTGGGCGCAAATCTTGTGCGCTGCTGTTGCTTGCGATTCAGTGTCATGGTAGTGGCAGTGACGTCCAATGGTGCGGCAGGTACACCCACTCCGCCGTTGCCTGCTGGCCCTGCTCCAACTGCGCCGCCTACGCCCATGTGTCGCGCCCTATTCACTACATAGTCGACCTGTGGCGACGAAGAGCGACTGCGACTACGCGGTGGCGGTGAGTAGTCTGGCGGTGGCTCTAGCTGCGAAACCTTTGCGTGCACATGCTGCACTGTGTGCTGTGTGTGCTCGCCCAGCTTCTTTTCAATGGCACGACGACGCTGTGGCACTGTGGGACGTCCACCCAGATTACTGCTACTGCTGCTATTGGGCGTCTCATAGCTCTTGCCACGCCCATTCAGATTGGTAGTGCTGTTGCTGGCTGTGGTAGTGTTGGTAATGCTGGTGTTAATAGGATTACTGCTGCTCCGGCCATGACCATGTGCATGGCCATAGGCGACACGCTTGTGCGAGGGCTCCTCTGCGCGTGTAGGTGGCGCCACATGATAGCCCACTGCAGTGCCACCGCGTGCAGGGCCCAATCCCTGTCCCGGTCCCGGTATGGCGTCGAGATCGTCGAGTGCATCGCGTGAGCCACGCGTCGATCTCGCCAGGAACTGCGAGGACAGACTCTGGCGCTTCTGCTGCAATATATCCTCGCGACTCACGTAGCTATCGTTGGAGGTCGTCACCACATCGGGTGCACCGCTGAGCTTCTTTTTCAGCCCATTGCGGCGTATGGTCTCCTGTAGATCCTCTCGAAAGGCCTGCGAAGAGAAGTGATGCTGATTGCTCACTGGCGCTTGCTCCTGACGATCCGCCCAGTTTGAGATGCCCTGATAGTATTTGCCACGCCCCGTTGGTGGTCCAGCATCCTTTAAATACTTGCGGTCCAATGTGCTCGGCAAACGATCACGATCTCGTTCCCTTTCCCTTTCACGCTCCCGCTCTCTGTCTCTCTCCCGCTCCCGTTCACGTTCCCTCTCACGCTCTCTCTCCCTTTCGCGCTCCCGCTCCCTTTCACGCTCCCTCTCGGCGCTACGTGGCAAGGTCTGTGTCAATGGCACCGCCGGACTTGCTGCCATTTGTTGGCTCTGCGATTTGATGGTCACATTGAAGTAGCTCTTCTTCGTGGGCTCCACATCCACATCGTTTGCTTCGTCGTCTCGTGAATCATTTGAAGCTGTGGACTCGCTGCCAAAGTGGGACTCCAGCCATTTCATGGTCTCACCCTTGCGCGTCTCCTCCTCGCGGTCAAAGTCCAAGGGACGCTTTGTCAACGCATCCTTGCGGTCCGCCAGCAAAGCGACTTCTGTGGATAAAAAGAGTAACAAAGACAAAATTATTACAAGAACTGTAGTAGTGGAGCAACTGCTGACCTTAGGATACCGTGGGGTCTATGGGGGTTTGAGTTGCCTTCTTCATGCTTACCCTTCTGCTGCTGCTGTTGTTGTGTGCGTCGCAGCTTTCGCATACGATCGGAGAGACTGTCCCAGTCTCCGGGTCGCTCCAAGGAGCCATCCTTCTCCATTTGCTGCGTCTCAGCGGCGTATCGCATCTCGGTGGCAACCAGTTTGCCGTCGGCTATTAGATCCACATGCTGTTCATCGCGTTGCTTAAAATATCTTTGATTTGCCGACGTTGTGATCAACTGTTCGCCCAACAGTTCATCGCCAGGACGAGCTTCCTCGTCACCGTCTAATATCAACTCGTGTTCGGTTGTCTTTTTGCTCTCGGTCACAAGTGTGCCGTCCTGTTGGGCCAGACAACGTTTCTGTGTGTCCTCCGAATCGATGGTCTTCCTGGTTTTACTTGTATGCGCCACCAGCTGTGGACCGAGCGGTACTAACTGCTTTTGACTCTCCGCTGAACAGAGCACTGTCTCCAGATCCTTGACACCCTCACGCACAGCCTTCACATAGGTCTGCAAAGGTATGCAAGTAGAAAGGTGTGTTAGAAAAAAACCTCAACAGGTAAGAGGTTCCCTAAGTCTTGTCTTTCCTCTAGTGGATTTAATTGTTCTTTGAGTAGCACTGGTGTGAAATGTGTATGTGTGTGGGTTGTGTGTGCTTAAGATATGCACATTGCATCATCGACATGGTCGATGCTTCTGGCTTCCAGCAAATGCAATTGCTTCAAAAAAAAACACACCCAGTAAAGCAAAGAAGAAGAGAAAGAGCGGGGATCAGGGAGAACGGTAAACAGTGTTTTTTTGTAGTGGTATTCAGAGCAAGACAGAGCCACCACAACCACAATTCAAAGTGTTGCAAGTGTTAGACAAAAAGCTGTCTACAGTGAAGCCCCGAGGAGTGCTTCAAAATAAAGAAGACAAAAAAACATAACGGTAAGAATGCGACACCTAACAAGCGTTTGCCTCAAGGTCAGTCAGCAAGTACCAACAGCCACCACTCCGCCTCCACTCCCCCTCTCTGTCAGCGTCATGTCATGACAGGCAAAATGCACGCATCGCTACACAGGCTTAAATTGTAGATAAAATTGTATCTGTATCTGTATCTGAAGCGCGCTCTAAAGATGACCACTTGGCAGATTCCACTTTGATATATACACAGCCAACTCGTTGTTGTTGTTGTTGTTGGCGACCTTGTTTAACGGTAACGCGCGTAGAAAGTGTTTTGTTTATTTTTTTTTTTTTTTTTTTTTTTTTTTTAGCTTGAAGTTGAAAAACTTGAATGTCAGCCATAACAAGAGCTTGAACAGTTTTTTTTGTTTTATTTCCCCCTCCTACTCCACTTGACACGCCCCTTTCCCCTCCTTTGTCTACGCAGCGCATCTTCGCTGTGGCCTTTGGCGTTTGTTGCTGTGATTTTGTCTGCTCATTGAACCATCGATGAACACGAATTCGTTATAGAAAAATATCAAAATATAAACACCTTAAGCTTAAATCAAAGCAGATATAAAAAAATCAGCTGAAGAAATAAAAGACACTGCAATTAGATGCCCTGTACTATGTAAGCTGCTAATGTTAACATGTAAAACACATGTGTAAACAAATAAAAACCCTAAAACCTTTTGGTTTTTAGTTAAGAATCAAAAAATGTTTCAATTTTTTGAGTTTTTAGACCCCGTACGCTAAGAAAGGGTAGAGGGGTCCATTAGGTTTGTAACATAGAAGAAGAAGAAGGAGATTCTATAATGTTTATAAATTCTTGATCAGCATCTAGAGGGCGAGACCGTATAGCGATGTGCGTCCATCTATCGGTTCGTCGGTCTATCAGTATAAACACCTAGATCTTAGAGACCATAAGAGCTAGAGCCAGCAAATTTCAAATAAAAGTCCGTCATCTCAGAACAGATCAAGTATTTATCAAATGGTTGGTACACTTGCTAGAGCTACCACAAATTTTATAAGCCTATTGTCATAACGCCATAACTTCAAGACTACTAAAGCTATCATCGTGATCAAATTTACTTATTATGTACATGGTACTATTATATCTGTCCTGACTGTGCTCCCGTAGGGCTACAGCTCGGTCTAAAGTAGCCTACTTGTATGAAAAATGAATACTAGAATAAATACAGGGCCCTTTACTGTCGGCTCGCTCGACTGCAGCCTTACTTAAATGTTGTATTATTTATAAAAATAATAAAGCCATAACAGAACATAAATGTTTATACTTTATACTAGTTGAAAATCAAGTCAAAATTGAATTGTTTGTTTTTTATATTACAGAATGTTCTTAAAAAGTTTTCAAATAAATCAATCGCCTTTGCATTAAAGTTATTCAAAATAAATCTTAGTAATTATTTAATAGTTTCAAGCACCTGTCTAATCTAGTAATCATAAAAAATAAAATCATCAGCCAGTTATTATAGTTAATAATAGGCTAAAGGTATGGGCTAAACAAGATTTAATTTTTCAAGAATATGCATGACATTTTTTGTTCTCGCCAGCTGATCACACCACAAACGAAACTATAAGTCATGCAAACATTAAATTTTTTAACGCTATAACAAATTTAGTGGCGCAAATTTAAAATTAGAATTTTAATTTTACAGCTTTAAATAGTAGGAGAGTAGGGTATGTTGTATAGTAGGGTATGCTAACAAAATGAAGCTACTTAATCTGCATACCAAACTTAATAAAAGCAAGTCTATTAACTGCCAAGTTCAATGGGATACAAATAGCTTTTATTTTATTTTTTATTTGCTGCTTTTTTTTTATTTCTTTTGAAGCCTGCAAATCAAATTAAATCAGTCTAGTATTTGTAGTTCCTGAATGAAACCTGCTACAGCATAGATTAAATATATAGTCACTGTCAAAAGTCTTTTGTTGTGTTTTATAGGGTATAAAGTAAGATCTTTAATTGATACAGCGGCCAAAAGGTGAAGGCAGAGGCGGTGACTAAGACGGAGACGAAGACTGAGATGGAGACGGAGACGAAGAGTATGGCGCCAATGGGAGATCATGATAAATGTTGATGGTTAATTTAAACTTGTGATGACGTTGTAGATGACGCACAGTTTGGATTTTTGATTGAACATGTATGGTTTGTAATTTTTTTTTGTTATTTTGTAGCTTTTGGAACATTTTCAAGAGATTTGTCATTGGCCAAAAATGCCAAAAATAAAAAACCATTTTGATATTCGTAGTCGATAATTATTCAGTTGGTCGAATGCCAACGCAAAACTTAAAGTTGGAGTCGAGTGTGTTGAGTGTGGTACGAGCATAAAATGGAGTTAAGATTCAGCCACAACACACACACACACACACACACACACACACACACACACACACACACACACACACACACACACTAACTGTGGGCATAATTTTCAATTCGAGAAACGATTTTGGCCCGCTTGAAGGTATTCAAATGAGTGTTGTTGTTGCTGTTGTTGTTGCTGCTGCTAGCATGCCAAGTGGCTTAAAAGAGAAATGAGCCAAGTTGCTGATTTGTAGCTTAATTTTATTTTCAGATACCCTACAACTGACACTGTAGTGTCGTTTGAATAAATAATTTTTATTTTATTTTTTTTATTTTTTTTTTAACTGCCTTAAGTCACACAAATGTTTAATTAAGGCTCTAATATTAACTTTATGCTTACTTTAGACTGTCTATTATGTGTTTATGAAATTTCAGCTTATTAGACAGCAGAGCAACTGAGTTATGATAGACTGTTTTTTATATGGTATTGTATTTAATTTAAATAACAGGCATTTTTAAAAAATTTTATAAATTTTTATATACCTAATTTGTTATACATTTAGTTGTATATGTTATGCCTACAGGGTAACTATTAGTCAGTCAATTGTTTGACTTCAAGTGGAGTTTAGCTGCATTGGCTGTTGGGCTGGTCAGATCGAGTTGGCTTGAATTGGCTTTGTCTTTTCGTGCGTTATTTTATATTCGCAGACCAGTTTGCCTTGGGAGTTGCTCAACCTCCAGAGAGCCATAGCACAGCACAGCACACGGCACAGCACAGACCCAAAGCGATCGATTATTATTATAACCATTATTATTATTATTATTAATATTATTTTGCTGATTGTTATTGTAATTCAGTTAGTGTGGGACGCCAACGCAAATGTTGTTTGCATGGAGGCCTGGACAACCGAGACCGAGTCTGATACTGAGACTGTGACTGAGACTTAGTCTAAGACCAAGTCCAAGTCAGTACAAGCCAGCGGCCGGCGTGGAGTTGGCTTGATTGGCATTTACTGATTAGAGCGCGGACTCAATGTGGGCACATGGGCCACAGCAGCAACAAAACTAACAAGAAAATAATTATTAAAATCGGTCTAGAGATATTACAATGTGTAGTACTTGCATTAAAACACGTTAAAACAAAAACAATCTAAGCATAATCAAAGATACATCTGTTTGTCTGTATGCGAATACACATACGAAAGACAATATATGATGCATATACATGTATGAATGTATGTGTGTATTCAGCGCGGCCAGCGACTGCCGGCAGCGCTGCCGCCACGCAAGCAACGAAAACATTCAAACATGTGCTTGTATGTTTCTGTCTCGCTTTCACTCATACATTGATATGAAAGCGGCCGCGCTGCCGTCACATGTGCTTGTATTTTTCTGTCTCACTTGCACTCATACATGATATTGCATTCGATTATCAATATTGCAACGCTTCTAGTTTTCTTGTTTATAATGCGATTTCAATGCGCCTTTCAGGATAGTTTGATATAGTTAGTCTTCACACGAATTATAAATAACAATACTGTACTATATTAAAGAATGCCTAAAAACAGAGCGATTTCTTTTTATTAATTGTGGGAAAACGGGGAGTGGCAGTCCAAAAATTTAAATGGCAATGCATTTACGCTGTCGATAGGAACCTCCATACCAAAATTGGTGATCCTAGGTGCAATAGTTATTGAGATATTCGCCCAAAACACCAATTTTTTCCGAGGTGTGTCTAGTTTTTTGCACATTGTGGGCGAATGGGGCGTGGCATCAAAAAAAAAAAAAGATTCTTGTATTGACTGACTAAATATGTGATCGATTGATACCAAGCTCGGACTTGTAGCTCTTACCATCTCTGAAATCTGTTTGTTCATACGGACAGACAGACGGACAGACAGACAGACAGACAGACAGACAGACAGACAGACAGACAGACGGACAGACGGACAGACGGACATGGCTATATCGACTCGGCTTGTGATGCTGATCAAGAATATATATACTTTATGGGGTCTGCCACGCCTCCTTCTGCCTGTTACATACATTTTCACAAACCCAATATACTCTTGCAGAGAGTATAACAAGTTTCCAAGGCATCAAGTACCCACACACACACATACTAACACAGCTTGCAGCTGGGCTGTAAGACAAGAAGTACACAAAAAAAATTTAAGCTAAAAATTCAAATTCGAAATTCCAACTTATATATATATATTTTTTTGTGGTCTCTTTGTGGTTGCTTGCATAGACAAAACGCCAACTGAGAAGGTCTAAATGTATGTGTGTGTGTATGTTTGGTAGTTAGGTTCATGGACCTGCTGCAGACACGCCTAGAATCCAAGCCAGAGTTGAAGCCAAGCAGGAGCAGCACTTTGGCTATTGATTAAACTGGGCTCAGAACAGGTCTGAAGCTCAGCGACTGTCTGTGTTTGTGTGTGTGTGTGAGTGTGTGCATACATACACAAATGACTCTCTGCACAAGTCTATGTGTGTGTGTGCCTGGTTCAACATCATCTGCTGTTGTACACAACCTTTTGCTTGCTGGGTAATTGCCAACTACCGGTTTAAAGACGTGCTCCTAAGTACCTCTCTGCATGGTGTATGCCTGGCCATACACAGCTCAGACAGTGGGGTGCCTAAAATAGCTAGGGAACAGAGGGGGTGAAGGGAAGGGGGCCTGTGGTGGGGGTATGCTAAGACCTCGTACATTTATTGACTTGCCACAAAGAACTTTCAAATGGAGTTTGGAGTCAACACACAGACACAAGTAAAGCAGTGCCTGCACTGAGAAAAATCTACATGCTTAAGACTACAAACAGTTTGGGTTATCTTGAATGTGCTTAAGGAATTACTATATTTATCGTTAAATTTATTTACTTATTAATAAGACCATACAAATTCCCACCAACGATTTATGCCAGAAAATTTAAATTGATCAGACATCCAAGAAAATAATAAATAAATAAATATTAAATAAATATATATACAAAATATATAATAAATATTAAATCTATATATATATTTAATAAGTAAATATTTTATATTAAATAATAAAAATACGTAAAGCATTATCTTTCAATGATTTCTCTAAAACAATTTAAATATTTCATGTCTAATACTCAACTTTAAAATTAATTTTTTTTGCATACTGTGTACGTAAGGGACCTAATAACTTTTGTGTTTTCTGCTAAACTGTGAAATAAATCAATGCTCATTGTGTCATTTTTAAGTAAGCAAATAAAAGTTGGCACAAACTTTAAAATAAATACAGTTTAAACTGTATATAAAAAATAGTGCACTTAAAATGCTGCAATTTAAATAAATAAATTTAAATATTTCATGCTTAATGAGTACACTTTTTTCTAAATAAAAATCTATTTCACAGCCAAATAAAATCATCAAATTCTGTCAGTGTAATTTTGTAGGCTTCTTTTGTGACCGTTCTCTGTTGTTCGGTTAACCAAGTCTTTCTAGTTAGTGCCGTAATGTTTGTTGTCTTAGTCTTTATCGAAGTTCGTTATCTAGGCTAGCTACGAACTAAGCTAAACTCTAATATAGTTATTGTAAAGTTCTGTGTACCTCTAATTAGACGGTGTAATCAAGTCTTCCGTGTTGCTTAAATTTAGTTCGTTGTCTAAAACAATTTCATTTAAGTTAAGCCAAGTATGTTGTCTAAATCATTCGATTAAGTGTGTGTTAAGTTAAACTCAGTTTAGTTTGTTTGCCTAGTCTTTTACTGGTAGTTGTATTAGTTAGTAGTGCAGTTCGTTGCCTAAGTCTTTTGTGATCAAGTTCGTTGCCTAAGTCTTTCTAAAAAATTTAATTTAGTTCGTTGCTTAAGTCATTCGTTAACTGCATTTTTGTTTGGTTTTTTTCTGCGACTTATGAAACCCAAAAAACAAACTCATAATGTTCACATGTTTATATACAATTATATGTTTATGCATAATACTATACACATATTCGCACCTGGATAATTAAGCAAAAATTGTGCTCTTTTTGCCGTTGGCCAATCGTTTAGCTCCCCACTAAAAATTCAAAATGTTGTGGCCCACGCACCGCACTCACGTTGTTGTGGTTGTGCTTGTGTGTTGTTGTTGCTGCTACTGCAGTTGTTGTTGTGTTTGGTTGTTTTTCACTCTTTTCTTCACTTTATTTTAATGAATTTAGTTAATTACTAAACTAAAAACTGAGACCTAAACATTTCACGGCAATGCTTTGCGAGAGCAAAAGAGACAAATGATCTTAACTAAATCACAGGCGTGCGAGGGGATGCGGGCGAGGGGCGTACGCGGCGAGTTGTGCGTAGGAAACACAGAGAAAAAAATCACAAATTCAACAATAACAACAAAACGGGATTAAAAAAATACTAAAAAAAAAGAGAAAAAGAAAACAAAACACAGCCACTAAAGTTGAAGCGAGAACGATTTAATATGCGAGCGTATAAGTGCGAGTGAGAGAGCACGTGAGAGCGAGTGAGAGAGAGAACAACGGATTTAAACCGTTAAAACGTTAAAAACTAAGATCAACTGAATTAAGATCAAGTTAAAGTCAGTAATTAAACAACTGGAATTGTATCAGCTGGGATTTATGTATCTCAGCTTGTCTTTGCGTGTCTTTGCTTGTCTTGTCTTGTTTTGTTTGGTTTCTTGTCTCAACTTGTCGATGATGAGCGAACGCGTTTAACGAGTAACGAGTTATTTGTCTGCTCTCGGCGCTCGCTCGGCGGCAACTGATCTAGCGGCAGACACAGCCACAGCATTCGATGCAGCGTTGCTGGTTTCTGCGGCAGCAGCAGCAACAGCAACAACAACAGCAACAACTACCCATAACTTTCGAATGAGCTTTAAAGCAACCACAGCAACAACAGCAACAAGTCGACACAACTGGTTGCTTGGGTTGCTGCTGGGCCTGTTGACTGCCCAGTCGCCAGGCTACCCTGTAATGCTGGCTAATGGGGTATGCTGGTTTTGGAATATTTAACTAGGGTCTATAGCATATATATTTAATATTAAATTTAAATATTGAATTACAAATAAAAGAAAAAACAACTATAAACACTCAAAGAACCTAAAATAAATGTTTTGAACAACTTAAAAATATATATAAAAAAAATAAAACAATAACATTTTGTTGTTAATTTTTTTAAAATTCTAAAAAGATAAAAAAATGGTATTTTAAGCATAATAGATTTTTTTTGTATATTTCAGTGAGCATTGAACCATTTGTTACTAATTTATAGAGTATCAACTTGATATTCATGCATAAAAAACATTTCTTTCTTGTTTTTTTGTTACTTTTTTCACGCCAAATTGATTTTCAGTTATTTGCCTGGCAATTTTCTGCTTCTTCTTGGTCTGCGGCTGCTGTTGCTGTTGCTAACATTGTTGCTATTGTTGTTGTTGTGACTCTTCTTAAATTACCACACAGCACATTTGATTGGATTACGAATTTTGTTTTTGCACTTACCTCATCAGTAAAATCGCCCAAATGCTTAACATCCTGCGTCTCATGATAATCCTTGGTCACCTCATGCGATACAACACGTTTATCGTCAATCTGACGCACCAGACCATCAACTGGTCGCGGCACCATCCTACGAACCAATTTGCCACCACTACCATCGGTTGGATTCTTGCCCACGCCCAGACCAAACGCCTCCTGAAGCTGAGCGAGTTGTGTCTCATTCACAGCGCCTGCTTGCAACGCAGCGGCATCAATCAACTGGGCATTGCCATCCAATTCATCTGGCAGACCCAAGTCCCGTTTCTGTACCGCAAAAAATAACCAGATTAAATGAGCTCAGTTTAGCTGAGTTATCTAATTTAATAGTCTTGTTATAAGCGACCTTTCTAATATTTATTTAATACAATTTTAACAAGCTGTCAATTAAAGTTAAGGTCCAGGTAAAATTATACAACTAACCGTTTTATTAATTTTTTTTTTTAAATAAAAGTGTTGAACTCACCTCCGTTGTCTCCGTTTCCTGCTTGTCCGTGTCCTCAGTCGTGTTGGTGGACACGATGGGACCAGAATCCTCTATTACTTTACCATCCTGTAGCTTCACTTGCCTCTTCACGCGCGTCTCAATTTGTCTCGTTGTCGTTAGTTCAGTTTTTCGCTTCGTTATCCACTCCTCTGCAAAAATAAATTGATATAATTTAAGTTTAACAAAAAACAGTGCATACTTTTAGGTGCTAGCCTAGAGTCGAAGTGTTTATTTATGTGCTAAGCCGCAAAGTATGCTATGTATTTGATTTTAGTAAAGCTTTTGCACTAAGTCTTGAAACATTTTCCCACTCAAAGGCCTTGTTACCAGCCTTCTCTTGGACAAAAGTGCCACTCGCCAATACACATTTTGGCCAAATACTTTATGAATGGAAAAAATAATATTTGAATATTAATATAAATAGTTTACACTCTTTATGAAATCTTGAAATTATTCAAAATAAAAAGACTGAACTTAAGACGGTTAAATTGAACTTAGTTGCGGAGTGTAGCTAATAAATTACTTAAAAATGTCATTTAAAAATGTCCATTCACCGCTTGTAACAAGCTTTAATTAACTATAATAAGGATATTGCCACACAATGTGGCAGTGCCAGCAACTAAGCTCTCACTGGACGATTAAGCGAATCGGAAATCGTTTCACATCCTCTAAAAAAAGAGGCATAAAAAAGCTAATTAATTGAACTAGTGCAAAATGGACCAACAGACGCAACATGTGGCCAACTGTTTGCCTGCCACACTTGCCACACGGAGCGGCATGTTGCAGTTCTGATTGCAACACCTCCTCAAACAAAAACAAACGAAGAGTAAGCTTCGACTGTAAAAGACCCTGTACCTTTTGGACATTTTTAAATATTCATATAAATTGATAGCTAAAGTCAAATATTTTTGGTATACAAATTAATTGAAGACTTTTTTCTATGATGTTGAAGCTATTTCCATGCTTAAACTCCTGAGGTAAACTCCACAGGTTATACAGCTCAACCACATAAGATTTACAACGACACCAACCTAAACACCTCGTGCTGTTTTCAAAGTACAGGGTCTAAGAAAAGACAGCATGTAGCCAAACCTTATGCATCGCATTTGCATTTGCATTTGCATTTTGCGATTCCATTTTGCATTTCCACTTGTCCCGCTTCTAACAAACAAAACACTAGAAGCAGACGCCAAAGCAGACGGAGTAGAAGAAGCAGATAGAGGAGTAGAAGGAGGAGAGCAACAGAGGGGAAGAAGGAGATGCAAAGAAAACGAAGCGCTTGAGCGATTCGCTGAGTGGCTGCCGCATTTGGTTGCTTTGCTGTTCGCCCAATTACGTAATCCAAGTCCAAGTTGGTCTGTCTGCCACTGACTAACTGTACAGTGAGTGTGTGTGTGACTGTGTGTGTGTGTGCGGGCAACCTGTGATGCTAAGAAAAACCATAGAGCAAAGCTTTAAGCACGGACATCCGACAACGGCGTCTGTGTCCAAGATTAGTTTGAATGAAAAACGGTTGTGTGTAAGAATGTGTGTGTGTGTGTGTGTGTGTTTACTCGTGTCTTGGCTACACTGCCAAAAAGAAATAAATACAATTTAGTCTCGATACGCTATCTTTATTGCTTTAAATAGTCTTTGCCGTCATTATATAAAAACTTTTAACTAAATCATTTTACTATCACAAAATGCACAGTGCGAAAAATTCAAGTGTTTGCTGCTGCTTAAGCCTCTCTCTCCTATTTCATCTTAAGCCTATTGGTTTTTCAATAAATATATTATTGATATCAATCAAAATATTTTTAAAAATTTAAGAAAAGTTTAAAGAAAAAAGTAAAAATGAAAACGGCGGCATCTAAAAATGTATTTTATGATTATTTATAGAAATTTATGTAAATAAAAATTTAATTTACATTTTATTTTTTAAGATTTTTTACGAAACTGCGGCAAATTTTATCTTTTAAGCAAGTTAAAAATTTCCAAAAAATTTGATTTGATTTTTAAAATGTGAGCCAAACCAGTCAAAGCATTTATCAATTTAAAGTTTTAGCTTTTCCTCACTAGCAACATAAGTTAAATATGCCTATAGACAGTTTAGGCATTTTTAACATTGAAATAATTATTTATGGCATTTTTTACTAATTAATATTATTTTAATATTTGTCTACATAATTATTTAATTATTTATTTTAATAAATATTATTCATATTATTATGGGCAAATAGTTTCAACTACTTGACTGAATTTTAAATAAAATACTTGACCCTAACTAAGGGCATGCAAAATTCGCCTACAACTTGTCTAACTGTTCTTTCAGGTCTTGTCTTAGTTTTTTGCTGTTAGTATTGTTGTTGGAGTCTGCTAGTTGTATTTTTTATAATTTTTTTCTGGTGCTGACTGCATGAAATGCGCTGGACCATTAAAGGTCGCTTATATAATTTTTAACTGCAGTCGGAGAGAAGAAACCAATGAAACAAGATCTCTGCTTCGTTGGGCTGCTTGGACTCTTGGACAGACGGACAGTTGGACATTTGGAGTTGCAATTGAAAGCTGGAACTGAAACTGGAACTGGAATTTGGAATTGGAACTGGAGTTGGAAGTTTTGAGTTTACATTTTAAATCGAATTTGAATTTGATTTTTGGAGGTGGCAATGTTTTTTTTTCTCCCCCTTTTTTTTGGCATTTGGCAATGCAGCAATTTGCAATTGGCCTGGTCGGTGGAATTGCAACAAAACCGTTTAAATTCGCTACTCTTTCGGCCTCACTCCGTTTCTAACTCTGTGCCCTGCTTATCTTTATCATTTGTGCATATATCCGCATTGTATTAGCTAACAGCCAGACAGTCAGCCAAGCACTTCATAAATAACAACAAAAAACGATAACAACAACAACAACTACAACCACAATTAAACAAACAAACAGCACGAGACGTATTGCAATTGTCTATTTTGTGGGCAGAGTGGTAGAGGTGGAAAGAAAAGGGGCAGTTTATGGGCATGGTGCGGTGGGTGGTGAGGCGGTTTGGTGGGTGGTGAGGCGGTTTGGTGGGTGGTTCTCTGGGCTACAGTTCAGTTTACTTTGCATTCTCGATTTCCTCGATTTGCTTTAATTTGTATACCCTGTAGTGTAGGGTATAACCCAAAACAAATTCCAGTGTTTAAAACAGCAAAAAATAATCAAAAATATAAAAAAAGGGGAATTGCAACTAAAAAAATAATTGCATAAATTAATTTCATATATTTTATTATTTTTTTGGGAGTCTTAAAGCCACAACAGACAGGTCAACTCGCAGTCGTGCTTACCCTATTGCAGCTGACTCACTTGATTTCTTTTCAATTTGTTTTTGCCTCATTGTTTCGCCCATTCGATTGGCAACAATCGATTGCGCAGCGTCGATGACATGTAATCGTTATTTGTTATTTATGCCGCATGCCACGCCCCTTGTTATTTACTGCCTTTGTTGTTGTTGTTGTTGTTGTTATTGTTGTTGTATTTTATTACATTTGCCGCTCATTGAGCTAATTGTGGTGTCAATTATGGCCATGCTAAGTGACTCTCAGCTTCAACCGCTTTGTCAACCGACACGATACATGATTTTGCTACCCTCCAACTCCTGTTACCCCCCTAAAACCCCCCTAAAACACCCCTGACACCCCCTCACCTCATCCACTCCCCTGCAATCATTTGTTACCTCAACACTTACAATGCTAATTGAGCGACGACCTCATTTTTCCACTTCTAATAACTTCTTAACAAAATATTTGTTTTTCAGTTTAAATTAAATTATTTTTTTTAGCTACTATTTTTATTTTTTACATTTTCAAGTTTAGTGTTAAGTTTTGAATTTATTGTTAGCTTGCTGCTACTGACAACCTTTCTAATTAACAAATAGTTGTGACTGTGACCTCGAGTCCGCACAGGCAATTTAAATAATTTATTTTTATAGATTTTTATTTATTTTTGAACTAGTTTTTATCTTTTGCTTGTAGTAGGAGTAAGAAAACCATTTAATTATTTACTTTTTATTATCTACAACTTTACACTTTTTAAAAATTTATCATTTAATACGTTTTTTGCTCAACTTATTTTGAAATTATTTTTTATTAATTATTTTTAGTTACTTATTTCATTTTACAAAAATTTTCTGCATTTTTTCCGGGTTTTTAATTTATTTTTCTTTACTTTACTAGTAAATTAATAATTTTTAAGCATTTCAAACTATGTTCAATTATATTTTTGTTTTTAAATTGAGTTTCTTTTTAATTATTCACTGTAATTTATTATAATTTTTCAAACTTTTTATTTTTTAATTATTTATTGTGCATTATTATAATTTTTACATTCAATTATTATTTATTTAAAATTTGTCACTGCAAAAATTATTTATTTTTATTTAATTTTTTATTATTATTATTTTTTTTTTTTATTGCTTTAAATAATTTTTAAAAATTTCGTTTTTGATTGACTGATCAACGCTTAACAATTCACCCCCTCAAGCTCGACCATGCCCACTCGATAACTGCCTCTTTTGCCCTGTAAGCTCGTGTAGAGTTTGTCATAAGTGGAGAGTTGCGACTGCGGAGAGTTTTAGTGGCATAACAAGTCTTCAATTATTAAATTTTCTGCATATATGCAAAGAGAGCAACAAAACAGCAACAACAACAACAACAATTGTAATGTGCACTATTTTCAGTTGTTTCAGTTGTTGTTGTTTTTTACTGCTGTTGATTTTTAATGATTTACTAACGTGGGAAATTTACTTCAAAGATTTTCATTTGCATTAGCATTTTGCCATTGTTGTTGCTGATGATTGTTGTGAGTTGTTGTTGCTGTTGTTGTTGTCATTGTCAGTTACTGTTGTTGTTGTTGTTGTTGCTTGTAGCTGCTTGTTATTTCTAATTTTTACACTATTTTTTCACAATGTTACAAGTTATCCGCCGTTTTCCGCCAAAGGCGCCTTTGTGCTATGTTAATCACATAATTAAATCAAACTTTCTATGATTTCCGCAACCAGCACGATAAGAGGGTAGTGTGGGGTCATAAGAGTGGGGTGTAGGTGCAGGTGACTGAGGTCAGTCTGCCTACAATATGAGCGAAAGGGATCTGTGCACAACTCTCTATCTTTTGGCTTCAAATTAACTAATTGTTTGACGTGTCGTATACGTAATATTTATGATTTACTATTCACTATTCACTCTACTACTACTCATAGGTACAACCCTGAATACCAATTGCATTCAACCATCCACTGATGAAATCGTACTCTCATACCAGAATATATATCCACAACATTTGATAGATTGACTCGCATAATTGACAACACAAAATCCATTCAAATGACTCAACTCAAGTGAGTGAGTGAATGCACTGTGAATGCTTTTAGTTTCCTATTTTGGAGGAGTGCCTTTGTATCAGTTGTAATCTAATAGGCACAGTAATTCATAGCTTAAAGTTATACATATATAAAGTCTCTGGAGACTTTAAAGTTAAACAGAACTCAGAAGATGTGTAGGACTTTCTAAAGTATTGTACGATGTTTTAGGTATGTGAGTATCGATCACTGCCGATCTATCCCTAAGCAAGTAATGTTAAGTATCGATTAAGTAGTGTTGTCTAGGATAATTATCGATTGTTGAGTGTAAGAACCTGCTGACCGGATGATATAAGAATAAGAATAAGACTGATCTTGATTCCTTCTCTTCATGCGGTAACTGTGATGAGATGCAGACGTGTTTAGACCCTGGCCGATAACCAAACAATCAAATACCATACATATAGAATTTTCCAAGTTTTACAGTATACATACATACATATATCTAACTAAATCTCTGTGTCTTTAAGAGCTAGAGCAACAAAATTTTGAATAAAAGTACTTTAGGCAAGTTCAAGTTAATTTCAAACTATCGCCTCACTAACTTGTCTTAATTACTTGCCCCCTTTTCCATATTAGCCTACAGCCTAACCTACAGTTATATATTGTAAGATTTGTTGTTCTTTATAGTAAAGAGCTTTGGACTCACCTTCTTTGGTTATAGCTTCTGTATCGCAATCATTTGCAGTTGCCTCGTTGCTCTCCTCATCATCTTTGGACTCGAATTCGACCTGCGAAGTATCAACATCATAGAAATTAACACGTGTCACGTGTCGCACATAGTCGGCGTTGCCACTGTTTTTGTGTGCAGTGTGGCCAGTGTTGCCACTATTTCGTTGTTTTCTGCTCGATTTTTTAGCTGGTTGTTTGTTAGTATTAAAATGTTGGGCATTTGGGGGCAACAATTGTGGCAAACTTGATATGCGAAAAACAATTGGCGCAGCAGAGGCGACAGCTGGTGCGTAAAAGGGGGCGTGGACGGGGGCGTAAATACGCGGCGGCTTTGGCACAACATTCGCATGGGCAAAAGCAGGCCAAAAGTGGTGATGATTCCGCTGCTGCTGCTGTTGCTGCTGCTGATAACTGTTTTGACTAGGCCAGTGTGTTGTGCTTGTGGTTGGCGGTGGTGGTAGTGGTGCTGCTGCTGCTGCTGGCGGTGGTTGTAGTGGCGGTGGTGGTGCTGTATAGAACCTAGCTGGTATGGCCGTATCACCCGTGGACGCCGATGAGGAGACATCGCTTTCGCTTGCGCTTCTGCTGCTGCTGCAACTTGTTGTCTGTGGTGCTAGGTGGTGCAGTTGGGGCACTGGGGGCAGGTGGTGCTGCTGCGTCGGTTGGCTGCTGCGGCTGCTTCGGCTGCATGTGCATGGCGACAGTAGAAGGATCACCACCATTCGATCATCTGGCAACGTTGGCTACATCGGTGCCTGGCCTGCAACTGTTTGGAAATTCCTCTGCTGAAATGTCTGCTGAACAGTCTGCTACTTTTTCCTCTTGTGCTTCAATTTCTTCTTCTTCTTCTTCCCCTTCTTCTTTTGTTTGCTCTTCTTTCAGTTTTGCCTAATTAATTTCACACTTTCACAGCGTTGCCACTTGTGGCATGCAACACGCCATTTGTCGACATGGGCGTGGCATGCGTTGTACAACACTGTCAACTATAATTTATTTTCCACTGCGACTTTGACTGCAAATATGCATAATTATGTAGAAAAGAAATAAAACTCAGCAAGTGTCAAGTGTGCACAACAGCAAAGTACCCAGTAATTGGCTCCAACACCTGTTTGCCCACCTAAGCGCTAAAAAGCACCTGCACAAGCATGCATTAACATGCACAAACTTGCAGCTTAGCTGCTGTTTTGTGCCAAAAACTACAAAAACAAGATTTTTAAATTGTTTTTAGCACTAACCATAATAGCCAGACATTGTATGGTCGCTGGTCTGTGGTTCTAAGCATTTACACTACAAAAAATTTGGGGTTGTGTACAAAAATCAATTTCAGTTTAACATTATTTATAAACGTTGCTAGAACCTAAGTTTCATATACACTAACCTATATATAAATCGAGCTAAACTTAAGAACTTAAATTCTTGCATTTTAGTATGATTTTTTTGCAGTGTAGCTCTATTATTTTTTTAAAAACTATTTAATGGTTAACATTCTAGAGTTAAAGCTAGAAAAGACTAAAAATAACAGTGAGCGAAGAGAGTAGTGGCAAATTCGAGCAGACGAAGCGTTAAGCTGTAAGAACAAAACGTTAACTTCCCGGAATGCCACAAGAACAAAACCACATCAAGAAATATTTTATTGCTTCATAAATAGAAGAGAAGAAGATGATGGTTGTGCGTGGACAGGGGCTCAGTGGAAAATTGGTCAACTCGGTTGGTTGCTTACATAATATAAAAAAGCTGTAGAAAAGCCAAAAAAAAGTCCATCAAATCCAAGCAGTGAAATGAAAAGCTAGCTCAACCTGCTCACTATATAGAAGATACCGTTAATTGGATGCTACAATGTCTCTGGAATATCCTTACTAAATTGTATAAAAGTAAACCTCAGAGGAACTTTATTTTGTTGAGCATTATCCTCTTTGATAAATTAATCATAAAGTTAACTTATCAATTACTTATAGTTATTACATTCAATTACATTCTTAGCACCACAAGTGCCTCGAAATTAATAACTTTTTCTACACTGAGAGATTATTTAAGAGATTTTTGGCACTGTTTCTGATTTTCCTAATTTCATTAGCTGACACTTAACTGAATTTGTTTTAAAAACAAATATATGTCAATTAAATTATTGAGACACAAACTGTTTAAAATTTCCTCAATTTATCTTTATTGAGAGCAGAGTTCACTGAGGTCAGTGTGTCAATTTTTCAGTGTAACTCAACTGAAAACACCTTGACATGTAGTGAGCACTTAAAGCTGGTCAAAGATTAGTTCAAGCAAACCAACTTCACCCATTGGCACCGAGAAGCTGATTAAATGAATATTCCAAAACTGGGTTACTAATTCAATCTAAAGTTGACATAACTTTAAGATAACAAAGTTAACGAAAAGTAGATTTTTAATAGGTTTTAGAAGTTTAAGTATGAGAATTAAATAACTTACAAAATGAAGCCACTTTGGTCTTATAAAATACCTGCTGTTCAACCACTTTGTTTATTTTGTTATACTTGAACCCATTAGATAACTTGGTATAGGTTCATCCCCAGTTCTTAAATTACTGCTAAGAATTTTGTACAGCGTTTTCCAATCAATTTCCAATCCAATTATTTTTCTGGACATTACTATTTTTCTGAAAGACTTTTTCTAAAAATGTTTCTTCAAGCCCATGATTATTTTTAACATACTGTCTCTTATTTTCATTTGATAGTTTATGTTTCTCTCTTTCTCTATTCCACTCTTTACATCATATTTTTCATAACTTCTTTTGCTTGCTCTTATATTATTCCCCTTTCTATCTTTTACTCCACCTCTTTCCCTCCATTTCTCTTTCCTTCTTTCGTATTTCTGAATTTTCTCAGCAGTTTTTAAATTTTCGAATTTCATTTCTCTTCCTTTAGTTTCTTTTTGAATTCTAGCATTCAATTTTTTTTCTTTATTTATTTATAATTAAGTTTTCCGCTTTTCTTTAAATTATTTTTGGTTTACGTTCCCTTTCCCATTTTCCCTCGTTTGGAGTTAATTTTTCCCTCTAATTGTCGTCTGCTTTTCACATTCCCTTTTTTCCGTCACTTTTTTCATAATTTTCCACAATTAAATCGACTTTTCTTTACAACTTTTTAGCCACTTTCTCAAGAGTTTCAAATTTGAAGGCTACTTTTATTTAGTTCTATTTAAATTAATCTCCTTTCCCATCTCTCTCTCTCTCTTTCTCTCTCTTTCCTTTTATCTTTCTATAAGTCTTTATTTTGTTTTTCTTATTTAAATTTGCTTATTTTTTGTCTATTTAATTTTAAATCAGTCTTAAAGTCTCCCATAACTTTTGGCTCTTTGGCACTTTGCTCTTTAACTGAGGCCTCTCTCTCTCTCTCTCTCGCTCTTTCTCTCTCTGTTCTGCCTCTGTTTCCTCTACTCTCGCTGTCTCGTTGTCTCCTCATGCTCCTACTCACTAGTTGCTTTTATTTGTTGCTTTTTAGCTTTTGTTTCGTGTGCAAAAAACGATTTTTGAATCGATAAATACGTTTAAACAATCAATTTGTGAGCTTTGCTAGATCATTGTGGTTGTTATTGTTGTTGTTGTTTTTGTAGTCTGCCGGTTGCCTTTTCTGTTAGCTGTTGTTGGCGTCGCTCTTAGCCATTGAACCGATCGATTTGGACTTCAATTTGTTGAATGCTCGAACATCATCAATATGCGCATGACATCAGGCCGACAAAACAACAACATCAACAACTATAATGATCATGCTGATGACAACAACAACAACAACAATTAAATGGTAATTGCAATTTAACCATTTTTGTAATTACTTCCGTTCATAGGACAAATTGAGAACCTTTTTGAATTCTAATTCTAATTTTCTGATTATTCCGATTTTGATTTGAGTTTTTTGCTCAATTTTCTATTTGAAATTCTTGCTGTGATTCTGCCTTTTTCTTTGGGCATGTGAATTGTGGCCCTCGGGGCGTGACTCACCACCGCCAGCAACAACAGCCAGCAGCCACAACAAACACGACTTTAAACCCCTCCCAGAAAGCCAAGAAATCAAGTTGAATGAGCTACAGTCCAGCTTGTAGACTGTGAAAGACCCTGTACAACGCACTCAAAAAATAGTTAATAAAATTCAATGAACAAAAGCTGACTGCTTGATCTGCGTACAGCACTACAGACAGTGACTCCAGCTATTATAGTCACAGAGTTGCAAGCCAGCTGGACAAAAGCTGACTGCTATGCTGCACTCAAAACTGTTCAGTTACTTTAAAGACTTTTTGTAGCTTGAAGAAACCTTCTGTTCCCTGTCCTTTTTCAACAAACCTAATAGACCCTTGAGGCCTTGAGAGCTACAGGGTCTACAAAAGCAAATGTTGCTTTGACAATTCCCCTTAAATAACCAAATTCAAACTGCAATTGCAAATGCCTTTTACTTGACCCAAAAGCAGCAACAACAACTGCAGCAGCAACTTGTGCCAAGTTGGCAGCAAGGCGTCGAGTTTGGCCAAAAAAAAAATAGCCAAAAAAATATAAGATTTTTTTTTGTGCCGAGCCCACAAGTCACGCACCGGTCAACAATTACCCACACAAAAATCACACACACACACACACTTGTGGGACACAACATGTGCCCCGCCCACCCGGCTGCCTATCGCCCCTTTGGCACCTCTAAACTTTGTGCTACTAATTTGCGCCTTTTGCCATACAAAGACATTGAATTGTTGTTGACCATTTTGAGTTTTCTTCATTTTTTGGCAGGAAAAATGCTAAGAAATAAAATATTTATTTATAACATAACGAAGTGTGGATGCTCTTACTGAATATTTAACAGAAATCTCAAATGAAGTCTTATTAAAAAAGAGTTTTAAAAGTGGATTTGACTAGAAAACTAAGACTGCTACGTCTAGCTGAAAAAAGCTATAAAAAAATATGTAAGCTTAAATAATATTTTGTTGGCATATTAATCTTTAGAATTAATTTTATTTTTAAATATTTTTAAAATAAATTATCGACCAAAATAAAATGTTTATTAATCTTCAGCAATAAGAAAAACGATAAACGCAGAACTTAAGGCTTAATTATCAATAAAAACTCTGCCTATAAATCTTGGTAACATTTACCATGATAAAAACATAAAAACCGCTAAAAGCCAACAAACGAAAACAAGAAAAGCTTTTAAATATTTCAAGACGCACTGAGTCCTAAATAACAACAAAGCATTGTTGTTGTTTTTTTGTTGGGAACAGCCATAACAACAAATAACAATAACAATAATAACAAACGGACAAACAGAGCAACAAATTCGTTGAGAGCACACAAGAAAACGAACAACAACAACAAACCAACCGCTTGTGGGTGCAAGCTCTCCCTGCGCCTTCTATTTCTCCACCCAAACTCACACACACACACACACTGCAACGACTTCCCCTCTCCAGTGTTGCCCTACTGCCAGCATTTGTCCACTTTGTGAACGAATAATGCGCGTGATTTTGTATATGAATGCATACATCCAACTATGTGTGTGTGTGTGTGTGTGTATGTTGTTGTGGTTGTTGTTGTTGTTGTTGCTGTGCGCGCTTTAATGGTGGGAAAATATTTTTGCTGTGATTTTTTTTCTCGTTTTGTTGTTGTTGTTGATTTTTATTTTTGGTATTTTCGATTTTTGGGCTGCAATGTTTTTGCTATCGATCGATAAATTGCGAGTGTATCGAATGCAGCCGCAGGATCTGAAGTTGAATTAAACAAAATTTATAAATTGGGCGCACGTTACGTATACGCAATGCGCTTATGCAACAAGTAGAAGGCAATTACAACAACAGCAGCAACAACGACGACGACAAATGTCACGACAACTAGAAAAAAATATGTTGGCGGCTTTTTTTTTAATGATTAATTTTTTGCACGTACTATGCCATGTAAAGCGCGCCACTTAAAGCTGGAGTAGAGTTTTGTAGAGTTTGTAGACTTGCAGCAAAATAGCAGATAACTATGCAGAAGTGGCAGCGGGGCAGAAGGGCAATGAAAAAACTGCACTGTCAAAGCACACACGCGATCTCTTTCACTCTCCCTCTCTCACACGCTCTTGACTCTCTTCACTCTCACTGGACAGACGAATAGATTCTTTTTGATGTGGTGTGGTCACACTTTGCACTTTGCCATTAACAACAACAGCAAATTACACTCCCTCTCTCTCTCTCTCTCTCTATCCCCTGCTGACACTTTACTCTCACCACATTCGCCATTCACTCTCACTGGAAGGCCAATTGGTTCTTTACCGTTGTTCGTGTACTCACACTTTGCACTTTGCCATTAACCACAACAATAACAAGAAATTGGAGCATCAAGTATTACAAATTGAATTTTTTGTTACTGTTTTTTTTTTGTTTGCTCTTGTTTGTTTTTGTTACAATCTAAATACTAAGTCAAGTACTATATTTAAGCGACTTTTAATTGCCGAAGTCAAAGTCGCAGTCGCATACAAAATAAAATTATAAAAAAAAAAGAATAAATAACAAAAAAAATAAACAAAAAAACACGAGACGAGACGAAATGGAAAGAAAAAAAATAAACAAAAAGTGCGCGGCGTTTTGTTCGTTGCGATGGTGCGGCGACGACTGCGGCGCAACACGAGCTGCACCGTTAGTTTGTTACACCTGAACTGAACTAAACCGAACCGAACTGAGCTCAACTGAATTGAGCTGAGCTGCGCTGCGCTGCTTAAAGTGAGCTCAAGTGAAGTTTGCGCGCTAGCAGCGTGTTCCCGCGTCTCGTTGAGCCAAGTGCGCTCCATTGTTGTACTTTATGTTGTTTTTGTTGCGCCAGAGCTTTGCCACAAACACACACACACACATGTGTGTGTTTTATTTGTATCTGTTAGTGTGCTTTGTTTATGGTATTACTGTTGTTTTACTTACCAGTTCCTTCTGCTCGTCTTTGGCGCCAGCTTTCGATTTGCTCGTCTTGCTCAGTGCCATGGCGCCTCCCTTCAAGCGACGCGCCTCTTTCCCACTGGCTGCGGCGACTTTAGCTTCACACAACGCCCACGCTCTTGAACTATTTGCAGTATGCAGCAAGTTGTGTGCGTGTGCGTGTTATTGTGTGTGCGTGAGTATGTGATTATTTACAACTTTGTGTTTTTTCGTATTTGCTTTTAGCTGTAATTTAAAAAATTTTGTTTTCGTTATAAATAATTTTGTGTTGCATACTTTTAGGCAGTGGTCATAAAAGCTTTCGTTAAAGCTTCACGACGTTTTTATGGTCGTTGTCTTTGCTAATCTAGTGTTGGCACTTGCTAAGGTCGAGTCAACCGTTTTTTAAACACCGAAATAACCGTTAAAGAAACGTTTTTTAAAGTAGTATATTGAAAAAAATTTCACAAATGCAATTAAATCTCACACAATTTTGTATACAGTTTTTTCTAAGTATACTGCTCAATTCCTTTGTATATAAAATATTGTTATTTGTTATAACTCTCAAAAATGGTTTTTTAAGCCACGGCCTTTGAAATTTTAATAAAGTCACTGTTACTTAGCCAAGTTAATTGTAACCCTTTCATAAAATAACATGCTAGAACTGATCTAAATCCTATAATTTTCATTGTAATTATAGCTTGTAAGACATTGTCATTCAGGGAAAACTGATATTTAAAAACTACTGTTTGCATATGTAAAAATGTTGCTAAAAAAACTTTCACACACGCACTGAATTTTTAATTTTAAGCAATTAAATTCCCACAACAGATCAAAGTAAAGTCAGTAATTTAAAGCTGCACAATTACTTGAAATACTTAGTTTTTAATTTGATCTTACTTTAATTTTGCTAAAATTGCTTAAATTTTAGCTACAATCGCTAGAATGTTCAAACATGAATTGTCTTTTAACTATATTTTGAAGCAAACTATTCTAGTCTAAAAAATTTTAAAGACACCGATAAATTTTTATTTATTTGCACTAAAATGTTCTTGTTGTTAAACTATTTCTGAAAATAGCACAAACTAGCTAACATTGACCTTGAAATGCTTTAAATTGGCTTAAAAGTAAGCAATAATAACACTTAATGCAGAGATTTAAAGAAAAATCGCTTTAACTAATGCAATTAATCAAATACGAACTAGTTAATCTGCCTAATTAAGTGTTTCTCGAGCACAAAAGAACGCAAAACATTGAAATTTTGTTTCAAAATGAAGCGTACTTAAAAAACTGTATTGAGTGCAAATAAACGAATTGAGAAACGCAGTTTTTGGCCAAAAGTTTTTGGACATATCTACGTTTCAGTTAAGCATATACATACATATATATGCTATGTAATTGGTAATTGCTCAGCTGGTTTTATCGCCCACTCTTAAAATTGAGCGCGCGCGCAAAAAAAAAAAGTTAAGTATTTTGAAACGCATTTGGTCAAAATGAGTTTTGACGTTTTTGGCAGTGAGCAGTAACAACATCTCACCGCCCACCAACACCCGCAGCCATTGATGCCAGCAATCATGGCCTAAAACTTAGCCGGTTTGATAACAAAAAAAAATGTAGCTGGAAATAGCTAAAACAAGTGCTTGAAATTGGTTTTAAAGAAAGTGCACAGAAAAAATAAAATGTGCTCAAATTAAGCTTCAAAGTGAGCATTTTTCAAAACAAAATTTGAAACTTTTTTTAAATGTAAATAAAAATTTCTTACACTAATCTCGACCGGTATATAAATTTGATCAGTACTAGAAAAAATTTGTACGCTTATTAGGGGTATCCGCTACACTGTATGTCTAATCTTAAAGAATTCCTTCTTTCTACCCCAAAATCACAAGAAGAAGATTCTTTTATATTTTGAAGACATTTTTTTTAAACAAGTTTCGAAAATTTTTTTGGTTTTCTTTAGAGCACAAGGTTGTGCTTTGATTTAGACTTAAAAATCATTTTGAAGCAACTGTTTTTTCTTAGTTCAGAAAACAACAAACTTTTGTTCTAGCATAGACGAGTCTGGCTTTAAAACAGCTAAGCTGTCAGCACTGGCCGCAACAACCACGCAAAATATTCATTTCTTCAAACTCAAAACTAAAGCGTTCTCGGCTCAAGTTTTCGAAAGAAAAAATAAGCAAAACAAAAAAAAACTGGAGGATTTTTACGATGATCTGTGGCGACATCGACAAATTTCAAGGCAAAAATATTTTATGAATTTCCATATGCATGTGTGTTTAGTAGTGGCATGTATGTAAGTGTATGCGTGTGCTGTACATATATGCACATACGAGTATAACAAATATTTATTGACGGTCTCTGCTCAAAATGACGAAATGAACGAGTTATTTGCGCGACTTTACTCAGTTTTCAACGTCCCACACAACAAACAAACTGAATAATATATGCACATAGCTAAAACACACACACACACTTAACATTTCCCCTGATCAGTTGAGTGTACATATATAAATTAGATAAAATAGTTTTAGTTTGAAAAACATTTGTTTTAGCTTGAAGTTTTTTTCAAAAACAACCGAACCGGGTATATAACCGTTGAGGTTCAAGGTCACACTGTTTAAATTGGATATTCAAACCAGTTGCTTGCAAATATTTGTTTTGCCCAAAAATGGCATGCACTTTTCACTTTTTCCCCAGCGATTTTCACTGTAATTTTGTTCACTTCACTTCCAATTCGATACAAAAAAAAGAAAAACAATTTCGATTTGATTTGATTTGATAATCCTGGTTGGCGGCAATTGACAGTAAAACAGATGCTGCAACTAAATGAATCAAATCAAATGGATGAGCGAGCGCGCACTGAGCTCTTTTGTTGCATGCCACGCGCTGTTGCACGCGTAAAAACCAATCAAGTTGTCCAATAAGAATTTCTCAATGCAATTTCCTATTCCATCTGCAGGCAGTGCTGTGTGGAGGAGTTGCCTGATCGGTGGAGCAGCAGGAGGAGGAGGAGGAGCAGACGCAATCGAATCGCAATTCAATCGAACTATCGATTTCAGAGCTTCCGATTCGATTAGCATACAAACTCACAGACAAACACTCACACATGCAAGCGCGCGCTGAGACGCACATGTATGTGTAGATTTTGAACAGGGCGTGTGTTTTTTTTTTCTCATTTTTGATCAATTATGTTTGTTTTGTTGTTTTCGTTGACCACAGACACAACACAAATAATAAAAATAGCAATATTAACAACAACAAGTAAGACAAACGTTGCAACTGGGCAATGCGACACACGCACACATACACTTATGTGTGTTTATGTACACACACACACACACACCTTTTTGGTTGTCGATGGAAGGAGGAGGGCGCGCAAAACGTTTTGTTTTGGCCGTCGACGTCGCGTTAGCCGAGTACGAGAGTTTTGTGCGAGAGCTTGGAGCTCGAGCCAAGCTAAATGGTTTGTTGTAGTCCGTCCGTGCCAGATTCACAACTGATCTACCTGTTAGCTGTTTTTTGCTGCTGGCTGCTGTAGCTGTAGCTGCTGCCGCCGCTGCTGCTGCTGCCGCTGTTGACTGTCGCGTCGCGTCGCACAGCCAAATTGGAATTGGCGATCGAGCGCGCGCGCACGCTTACGTCCCTCAATAGCCCCAACCACATTACCCCTTTGCCGCTCTAACCCCTCAAGCCGCACCTTCGATCATTCAATCTCAACACCGAACCACAATTCACATTCAAAACAACAATAATAATAACAAAAACAACAACAAGCTTTTGCCTTTTGCGGTCCATCTGCTAAACACATAGCCTCCATTCATTCATACTCTCCCTCTCTGTCTCTCGCTCTCACACACTTGGAGTGAGAGTGTTTGGTTTGAGAGCGCGAGAGCGTAACTTACAATGTCCAACACTGGGCAAAGCAAATACTGTGAGCTTAAAGCGCTTGAAGCGCCTCATCAGGTTTTTTGCAGGTGGAGAGTCAGTGTTGACAGCTGCAGTTGTTATTTCCGCTAAATCTAACCTTTTTATTACATCTACACAAGCCTATGGGCCTAAATTTAAAATTATCAACTTGTTGAAAACGGACTAAATCATTGCTAATTATTTAATAATTGTATATGTAATATTTTTTTAAAAACATTTTCTTGATTTTCTTCATTGACCTACCCAGCCAAAAAACAGCTGCTTTAAAGTCGGCACTGTTAAAAGCGCGCCAATAAGAAAACACCGGCGCTCTCACAATATTAAAAACATTCTTGGCGCTCAATATTTTTTGCTGTATTGTTGCTGTTGTTTTTGCTTTAAAGCTGCGACAATTTTGGAGTTGGGCTGAAGGTTAGTCGCTTGGAATGCTGGCCCGGCGTTGGCGTAAAGCGTTGGCGCAGAGTACAAAAACAATAGCTGAGCGAGAGAGACGACACCCACACACATACACATTAACCTGCAATATATCTTTAAGCTTGTGTGCGTTTATATATGTACATACTTCGTATCTATGTGTGTATTAATGGGAATATATCTCATTGGGTTTTCGTAGAAACGACAACTATCTAAAATGTTCTTCCGGCATGAAACTCGGAAATGCCTGCACATTGGCACACGCTACGTGCAGTGCCTATACAATTGGTATATCTCTGTTATATGGAGCATATAGCATGTTAGGTACTACCATTGTTTACTCTCAAATGTCGAATTTATTTATCGAAAATTTTTTGTTGTGTTCGAAAATGTTTTTTTTTTCTACTTTTTGTTGTGTGTCTCAAGTTAGAACAAATTCAACGTAAACTTTTTATAATTTTTTTTTTTCATTTGTTGTTTTTTTGAACTACTACGATAATTGAATTGAGAGATTGCGTTTTTTTTTACTTTCTAGCAGTTAAAGCAATAAGAAAATTTTCCGTTTAAACTCGTATTATCATCATCAGAAGGGCACATAATTTTTGTAGTTTTTTTTTTATCATTTGTTTGTTTTTTCTTATTTTTTATTTGTTTTTTTTTTTTTTAATTTTGTTTTAGTACATAACCTAAAAATCTAACCAAAAAATATGATACTAAGTTTTTGCGCGAAACAACCAAAAACGTGATTACAGTTTACAAATCGTATATTACACCACCAAGTTTGTTAGTTTTTCAAACTGGTAAAAAGTGAATATTAACGACAGGATCTATAATCACATTTATGGATTTTCGTTTTACAATTTCTCCGTATACATAAATATTATTTGCTTCTTCTTTGTCTTCTTCTTGTGTGTCTGTGTGTGTATGCTTATGTATAAGCTTCTCTTATTTTTTGTTTGTTGTTTTCACATAATTTTTAATTGAAACGCACGAATGTTAAAGAGAACAATTCAAATAAAACTGTAAATAGTGCAAGTTATTGAAAAAGCTTACAATAACTCGACTTTATACAATGGGGTGAGGTGAGTGGTGGAGGTAAAAGCTAACACGATAATTGTTTAAACTAATTACATACACATAATTTATGCTACGATACTTCAGAAAAAAAAAATGTAATAAAGCTGGAGACAACGGGTGGAAAATGAGTAGGGGACGAGCACTAAATTATATATAGATTTAGGAGATGATCTACAATCTAATATCGGTTTATCTGCCGCACCGAGAAACAGCACAGACTTTGAACCAGTTTTGTTATATTCTTTCTCATTTTCATAGCTTTTCTTCTTTTTTTTTGATTTCATTAATGTTATATTATTTTATAGTATGTTTAATTGTTTTTTTCTTTTTTTTTGTTTTGTATATATAACTGGATGCATGTTTTTTTTCTTTGGAGTGGTTTTCTCATCTTGTTGCTTGGTCGCTCTCTGTTCGCACTTTTCTACTTTCATTCATTCATGGCTTTCGGATTTTTTTTTGTTTGTGTTTGTGCCAAGTTTGCTATTCGAAATATCTTAAGTTGTTGATTTTTAATGATTTAAGATTTCCTCATGTTGATTAAGCTTAGTTTTCTTTGTGTATCTTAAACGGGATCACTGACAATTTTTGATAAAAAGATATACATATATATACACAAATACATATATATGTTTAGTTTCTTCTTTGCTTTTGATGCTCAAAACTCCATACTTTCTCTATTATTGTATTTATCTTGCTCTCTTTAAGTGATTCTCTGTCTCTCTTTTGTTCCATATCCATCTCCCTCTGTCTCCATGTGTATGTGTAGCTCTGAGATTTATGCCTCTCATAATCGCTTGAGCATGCGCTTTTTCTCCTTCAGCAATTTTTCCTTTTTCTTATCCTGCAGCTTTTTATCAAGGCCCGCGTGTTTCTTCGTTGATGGTCCATCATCATCTTTGGCATCGCTGGCAGCACTGCCGCATTTAGCTGGCTAAAAAGTAAGAACAAGCATTAGATTTGGGAGCAAAAAATTGGGCTGCTCATTATAGAATAAGCTGAGAGCAATTTTCTCTCCCTTCCTATTTGCTCGGCTGCTCAAAAACTTGTACAACACTGATATTTTATATCGTGAACAGTGAACAGAATTCAAAGCTCTTTATGTCTTTGAACAAACGAGCGATCTACATAAGTGCACTGATTCACTTGAGCAAAAAGGAGCGAATGAACATTGTTCAACAGTTAATCAAAATAGGATCTCTCTCCATCTCTCTCGCACTTACCTGTGCATGTATTTCGGTCATCATTCGCGCACGTTGCGAATAATCATCGTAACGCTCAAGCAACATTTTGCCGGCCTCTTCGTTGAGAGCTGACTCGGGATTGGGCACAATCAGTAGGCATTTAATTGTTAGGAGTATATGTTTAATGCCTAAATCTGGTTTCCAGTCCTTTTTTAACGTATTCACACATATTTCACCATTGGCGGCAACATTTGGATGGAAAATTTTGGTTAGGAAATATGCTTTCGGCGGTGTTTGTGGAAAATCTTTGCTAAGCGTCAATTTGACACGAAATATGCCAACGGCGTAGGGTGTACCAGCTGGCCCGTCAATTAACGCTTGAATATCGGTAACATCGCTCTCATTAATTAGCACCTTGATGCCTTCGGGTGGCGTTGTTTCCATATCCTGCAGCTCTTTCATCACCTGCCTGATTGTCTGCGGTGACAAATTCTCCACGTTTGAATATTGCTATAAGGTATCATACGTTGGAAATCAAATTTCAAAATAAATTAGTTTTGCTTTACAACAAATTGTTACGATTATTTGTTTACATTACCGAACTCATGGTTGCGCCTGATATTCCTCCTCCTCCTCCTCCTTCGTTTTGTGCGTACTATTGCCCGCGTGAGTGTGTGTGTGTGTGTGTATTGGCGTGTGTCAATGCCTACTGTCTATGATTATGTGGGTATGTGTGATTGTTTTGCGTGTGTTTTTGTTTATTTATATGCGTTTCAAGGTTCCACTATAGTTGCTTGCTCCTGCTTTCCTGAAATTCTCCGCTTGTTTAATACTGGCAAATGATTGTGTGATTTAAAGAGCTTCGCTTGTTAATGTATTTTCACTGGCGTCGCCGTCGTCGTCACAGCGTTAGCGTCAGCGTCTCGTGCAATGGGGGGAAAATTGTTTGCTCTGTTTTCGTTTTCGTATTCGTTTTTGTTTTTCCAATTTGCATGCGCTTTATTATATTTAAGTCCTCTAATTATATGCTTTACAGCAAGGTGATTATGTTTAAAACTGAAATCGATTTGTTTTTCCTTTTTGTTATTGGCTTTTCGACACATTTAAAAAAAAAATTACAATTTCTAGTCAATTGCACACTTCACGCTCAACAACAAAACACAAAACAGCCTCCATTTACAGAAACCCTCGTCGTATGGCATACGCTTCAGAGTAATGCATATCGATTTAAGCATTCATTGTGCTCCTACTGATCACTTACCATAAACGAACATGAGTACAGTTCATTAATTATTCATCCATTTTGAGTGTATTTACTATTAGCATAGACTATTTTCAGTATTCCTTATATTTGTTGCTTAAATTGATTAATATTTTGATTCTTACTAAAATGCAGCGTATACAAAAGCGTCTTTAGTTGAAATCAACATGCAGCTATCTATACTCTTTTCATGCGCATGCACTAGTGTCGTCTCACTCGTGTTCATCGAATTGGACGGTCGCACGGCAACCTTTTAACTATTGACTATTTGTTCATTGCAATTAATTCAAAGCAATATATGATGTTGTTCTCAAGTATGATTTTAATTTCATAGTCGAAAATAAATATTAAATATTATGAAATTTAACATACAAGTGTTAATGTCAGTTATAATGCAATTGTGCATTAGGCGTTGCCACCTTGTTATATACAAAATGGGGCGGTGGTTGATTAAATTAATATCGATGTATGAAAATTATATTTTATTTTTAAATTTTCTTCATTTAATTTATAATAAACCTAGCAATGTAATGCTTAAAATAATTTCTGCTCCTTTTATTGTGTTGAATTTAAATTTCTTTACGCTTGTTTATGGTAATTATGTCAAACGATATATCGATATACACTGACTGCATAATCGATGCAAATTGGGCACATGAATAATCGCGATGTCTCGATGTTTTTTTTACACAAACGCCAACGCATAATTTAGTTTTAGTTTAGATTTTTATTCAAATTCTAATTTATTGAACAATTTTTTTAAATAAATTTCTTTGAGCACATATCGTTAGACTGCCGTGGTTTGGTGGTTGCTTGGCGCCCGCAACGGCACTTGAATGAACGCACTGCATCAGTTGTGCGTTGGTGTTGTGCTGTGAAATTTGTGTGTGTTGCAAGTGGAAGAAGTTTTGGGCTGTAGTTGGGAAGTTATTGGTTGGGGGCAAAGAAAATGTCTAAGAATAAAATAAGCACAACTGCAGCGACGGCGGCGAGCGCCGAAACAAATCTAATTGAGGTGAAATCCAAGGTGAGCAGGCTTAAGGCTTTGTAAGCCATTTAATATAATTGGAATTTAATTTAGTTGTGTTTCTGCGGCGGCATTGCTGCTGATTCATGCCATGAAGAAATTGATAAAAGTGAAAATCTGTTGCACAAGGAGTGGCAACAGTTGGTTTTTGACGCAACAATTATATGTTGTCTAATGTTAGTGTTAATCATATATATATTATTTGTACTGTCAGTTTGATGCCGAGTTTCGACGCTGGAGCTTTAAACGTCATGAAACCGAACAAAGTTTCGATAAATTTGCCTCATTAATCGAGCAACTGCATAAATTGGCCAACATACAATTTGTAATACTCTACACTGATCCGCGCGACAACGATTTGCTGCCAATCAACAACGATGACAACTTTGGACGTGCCTTGAAAACGGCACGACCTCTACTGCGTGTCATAGTCCAAAGGAAAGGTGAGTAGTAGTGCCCTAATCTTAAACCAAATATAACTTGCTGCCTCTTTCGTCCCCCAGATGATTTGAACGAGTACTCGGGCTTTGGTACAATGAAGCCACGAAATTTAATTGGCAGTATACTTGGCCACACGCCTGTCAAGACCAAAGCTCCGTCAATATCCATACCACATGACTTTCGTCAGGTGTCGGCCATCATCGATGTGGACATTGTGCCAGAGACGCATCGACGCGTCCGTCTGCTCAAACATGGTAGCGACAAGCCCTTGGGCTTCTACATACGCGACGGCACATCGGTACGGGTCACGTCCAGCGGATTAGAGAAACAACCGGGCATATTCATATCACGTCTAGTGCCTGGCGGTTTGGCCGAAAGCACCGGACTTTTGGCCGTCAACGATGAGGTTATCGAAGTTAATGGCATTGAGGTTGCTGGCAAGACATTGGATCAGGTATGCACACATACAAACACCTGAATCTGTGTTGATTTGTAGTGAGGACAGTGTCTTTAAATTAGATTAAAGGAATTGCCAGTAATCTGTTGGGAATTCTAGTAATAAAAGGGTTTTAAAAATATTTTTGAGTCAATTAAGTGTATTTATAGTTGAACACAAACATTAATCATCACAGTTCTCAGAGACAATGAGAGTCAGACCCTTGTTACTCGGTGGATAGTCGTAAATTTTAATTTAATTAAGTTTTGGGATTTATTTCGTCTCTTTTTCGAGATTTTTATAATTAAAAAATCAATAAAAAAATAGTTTAAGGCAACAGCTATTCGATTTAACGCCAAGAATATTGAAGACCATGAACTTTAATTTAATGGAATTATTATTTTCAAACAGGTGACCGACATGATGGTGGCAAATAGTTCAAATTTGATCATCACAGTGAAGCCAGCCAATCAACGGACACTCACAACAACCCATCGCGGCTCCTTCTCACGCAACAGTCAATTATCAAGTGGATCACATCATACGAATAATACAAATACATCCGATGAACTGGAGCACGATGATCAGGATGATATTGTGGATTTAACTGGAGTGACGCTCGATGAGAGTCCCACAACGGGTGGCACAACGACCACAATGATCACTGTTACATCGACAGCAACGACGGTATCGGGATCTGGATCGATAACCGGATCAACTGGAACAAGTCATCAGCAGTCATCGTTATCGTCATCACCGTCCACGCATCACAAGCAGGCTGCCTCCAATGCATCCACAATTATGGCCAGCGATGTCAAGGATGGTGTACTGCACTTGTAGTCAGAAAGCAGGCAACATACACAAACACAAACACTACATATATAATATTGGGTTTACATTCCACACAAACACACACATGTCAAAGTTTTCCATTTCCAGTTTTCCTTTCCACACACACCCACACACACACACGAGAAACAATGTATTTTAATTGTAAGCATTAATGTCCTTCCTTTTATTTGTTATCGTATATATTATCCTTCATGTGTTAACCTTAGTTAGACAGAGTGAGAGCTAGCTAGAGCGAAAGAGAAAGCATCAATTTTATATATGGCAAAATTTCTGTAAAAGTTTTCCACAATTTTACACAAATTTCTTGTGATTATTGACAAATTTTCATTTGTTGCCAGTGAAAATTCTCAACAAATTGAAAATTGTGCAATGTGCAAAAATATGTTTAAAATTTAAGAAAAATGTTGCGTGAATTTTGTTGTGTTTAAGTTGAAAAGACATTTGAATAATTTGCAAAACTATGCAATAAATACACACACCTTTACACACACACACACCTGCCTCGAACTTTAAACTTTGCATTCCATTTGATGTTCTTTTGCGGCACACACACACACGCACACCCACACACACACACACACAGACAAAAAAAGACAACAAGTAACTAAACATTTTTAATGTACTTACAAAACTAAAACTTAAGCGAAATGTTTTTATTCATTTTTTAATTATTTCTTTTTAATTTTGTTTGTAACGTGTGCGAGCTTAAAACAAGAAAGAAACAAAGTGTTACTTAATATACAATTAATATTATATTTTATAATATGCTTTTAAATGTTGTGTTTCCTTTTTTTTTTGTCAAGTTTTCTGTTTTATTTTTTTCATTCTCTTTACAAAAATATGATTTTGTTAGGAACTTTAAACTAAAAAACACCAAGAGCGCCTTTAAAAAGCAAATATCAACGCAAGAATGTTTTTTATAAAACCCCTATATACTTAATATGCTATAAATAATACTATATACAATTTACTGTAAACAGTGTATTGTTTTATACACGAATCAAGAAAAGACATTGGAATTCAACTAAAACTGCGACTAAAAGTTAACAACAAACGAAAAAGATGAAAACAAAAAAAAACAAACACATATGAGACAGGCATATTTTTTAGATATATAATATACTATACTATATAAATATATACATATTTATACATATATATGTAGTTAGACTTATGCGATTCTAAACAAAATACAAAGCAGAATGTATACTTAACATAATCATATCCAAATACCGTATGTCCTAATTATAAAATATTCAGAACTTACAAGAAACAATCGAACAACAATCTTAAATCAATATTATTTTATTATTAAACAAACACACACATAGACACAAGCAAACATCTAAGACAAACTACAAAATAAAAACGTAATATTTTGATGCATGTATTTTGAATAAAAGTCAATCTGAACTTTTCAGTGCACTGAGAAATTGAAATTATAAATAATGATTTTCATTCTGGGATCGTAAGCTGGATGATTGGATACATTTCTCGAAAAAAAAGCGAGGCATTTTTAATAAACGATTTAAAATTTTTAAACAGTTTATGACACAAGCAGAAGAATGAAGAAATTTATATAATGTAGAAAATTTTTAAGCTCAAAAAAATTTTTGATTTAAGTTAGGAAACATTTTCAGATTTAAATGTGTAAAAATAGTATTTGTATTTTGACTTGGTGGTTTTAAAACTAAACAATTTGAAAAATTCCAAACATTTTCTTCAACAGTTTTTCATGTCTTTCGAGACTTTTTAAAATTCTATTATAATTGAATCGGTTGGGTGAAGCACTAGGAAAATTGGGGCGTAAAACTGTTTAGAAATCATTTTTTTAAATTAATAGCTCATAAAGAAACGTTTATAAACGCCTGAATCTTGAAAACCATACGAGTTAGAGTCCCCAAATTTGGAATGAATGCTCGTCTATGCATCCGGCAGATCAAATTTATTTTAAAATTTAGCCAGGCCCTCTACCGCCCCCGCAAATTGTATAAAAAACGGTTTTCACATAACTTGGAAACTACTAGAGTTATCCTGACCAAGTTTACACATTATGTGAGCGGTATCATAATAAGTGTCACCGTCAAAGGACAATTATATCCTATAGATTCCATAACTCCAATTGGCTGAAAAAAACTTATTTGTATGGATAAATGAGCAGAAGAATAAGTACGGGGTCTTTTACAGTCGACTTACGGAAACAGGTTCCCATAAAGCATTAAATCTTTTTACTTAAGGAAAACTTGAGTCAGCTTTTGTAAACTGCACACATGTATCAGTCATCAATTGTTGGATCAGATAAAGTTAACATATAAATAGGTATTTAGTTTCAGGAACAGCAGAAATTACAGTAAACAAAAAATGCTAACGAATCATTATAATATAAACAATTCTTCATCACTTTATACTAATTTCTTTATTTTTTTTTAATTTAGAACAGAAAAAAAATATATTTTTATATTTAACATTCAGGAATTAGTTATAGCTACTTCACATATGTTATATATGGAAAACACATGGAATTAATTGTCTTGTGATTCAGATTTTGTTAAATCTTAAAACTAATTACAAATTATTAAAAATTTAAATTCCCTTTTTACTGTTTTGGCTTTAGATTATTTTTTTGCATACATTTTTACAGCGAATTTAGGTACATAGAGATGAAGGAAAGTAGAGGACAGACACATGGACAATAGCTGATAGTTTTACAAACAAATCTTAGTCATACATCGAGACAAAAAGCTGATCGTTTTACAAACAAAACAAAGTGGTACACAGATGAAGAGATAGAACGAGATTGAAATAGAATTAATCGCTGGAAATATCCGATGATGCTGTACCAACATTGGCGGCATTATTCTCCAAGCATTGCCAAATGGTTCGTGCCGCCGGACGATCCTCACTGAGCGCGTTGGTGCACAAATAGAACAATTCGACAATGCAATTGTAGTCATCGCTAAGCTGAAAGGCAACGGGAAGCGGAGGACGTGTTCCATATGCCTGCTCTATGTGCGTTAGCGAAAAATCCGAAATGTCATTCTCTTTGGTGTCATCCTCATCGTCGGGAACACTACCACTCACATCACCGCTCACACCACCACCACCGTCAACATCACCACCGTCTCCTTCCACAACATCTGTACGCTCGGTTAAGCTTTCATCATTGTTATCATTTCCGGTGCCGGTTCCAGTTGCAGTGCCAGATGTCACAGAGGTATCGCTATTATCCGCCGTGTAGTTCAGCTGTTTGCGTTGCAGCAGCTCCTGGGAGCTATCCATGTCAACTCCATTGCTACTATTAAAGGCTGCGTCTAGTTCCAGCGTGTGTGGCGGCACCAGAGCGAGTGTCTCATAGATGATTAGGCCAAAACTAAAGATATCCGCTTTACTGTCAATCACCTCCACCTCGTCAATGATTTCGGGCGCTGACCAAAGAGTTGTACCTTTAATTACATACAAATAAATACAAAATTACAACGAAATATTACAAAAGATCACAGTCGAGCTTTCTCGACCGTTTCATATCCTGTGCCAGTTTAGAGCTACATGTTGAGTTACATTTACACAGACGTGTGTGACCGAGATAAAGCGAGCTTGCTGATTGTTAACTTAGCTCACAGCTATGCCCTTACCGCTGTGCAGTGCCAAGCTGACTGCTATGCACCTGTTACGTGCTTGCCAACGCTTGCTCTGTCTCGCTCTCACGCATGTAAGTTAATGGACAACTTATTTTTGTTTACATTAGCATTTATATGAAACTGAGTAAAACGCTTTACAACACTATGCTCTAGACAAGTGACAAATTTAAATGAACTTCCGTTAAGAAATCTCTGCTCAATTTATGCAAAGATTTCTCCAGATCAGAATAAAATTTCTGAAATATTTTTTTGACATCGAATATAATGGTTAAGACTCTAACATACTCATTATTATGGCTGAAGTTCAGCCAGGACACTTACCCACATACTGCAGATGTGGATTCTTCTGAAAGCATATCTCGCCATTCTCATCCAAAGGCAATGTGACACCAAAGTCACATAATTTGCATATTTCAAATTCTCCCTTGACCAGAACGTTGAAAGACTTTAGATCACCGTGCAGGAGACGCGCTTCCGAGTGTAAAAAGTCCAAAGCATGCGCAACGTCCATAATCATTTTGAATGTGTGTTTGGCGGGCAATGGACCAAGATCCTCGTCATGTCGCTCTTCCAGTATGGAACCCAGTGATGTGCTGCACATTTCCAGTGCCAGTGTGTCAACACCTTCGGCGGTTTTAATAACACCGCGAAAGCCAACAATATTCGGATGATTTAGTTTGCTGTTGAACAACAAGAAAACATGTCTCATCTAAATAACTGTTTTTGCAGTCGTGTATGTTTTTTTTTTGTTCATGGTATGGAGGGATTTGCGTATGTGTGTATAATAAACGGCACAATTATGTACACCAAATGCACACACACACATGAGACGCAGCATCGGCAGCCTCACGCATATAGTATGTATGCACACGCATGCAGGCTTACACACAAGCGCGGACAAACACTTATACAGTCACCGGCTCGCCCACGTGTGTGTACACACTTATCTGACATCCATGTATCTGTGCATACGCTGTGGTACACACCAGTAGTCAAAAATACATATGCATAATCATTGAGCAGAGGACAAGAGTAGCCGCTAAAAGCTTTGAGGACTCACCGCAAAATGGCTGCTTCATGTATGATACGGTTATTATATTGCGAATCTTTTTTTGCCCTTGTCCGTTGTGTGATGCGTTTCACTGCCCATGGTGAGCGTATATGTCCACGCTTTGGTGACCTATCCAGGCGGTATACACTGACACCGGTACCATGTCCTAGTGTTTTTAACATTGGTGAAGGCGGAATTCTAATTGGCGTGCTGTTATTTTGCACATTCTCCATATGCAGATTGCGCAGTTTGCGACGCGGCGTTTCCATATTATGTTTGTTTGTAGAAACTGTTGAAACTGGATCCTTAGGATCAGATGCAGTTGTTGATTTACTATAATTTGATATCTAATGTGACGCGCACAAAAACGCCGTTTAATTGAAAAGTAGGGATGGCTAGAAATTGCTATCGATTCGCTGCCCCCGCGATATATCGAAGTTATTAGTGCTATTGAATTTGCTGTTATCGATAACGCAAGATATGTTAGTTTACCTGAAATAGGCTATATTTGAAATATAATTTTTTTAAAGTAATTTAATCTTTTAATTTATTGCACTTTTTTTTAATATTAAAAAAAAATTTTAACTTTGTGCGTTAACTTTATGAGCTTTATCGATACCTTCGTTCAGCTTATCGAATATGTGAATCGATAAGTTCTGCTATAGCTAACGATTAATTGATAAAGAAATTGAGCAACAGCTGTGCAATTTTTAAAATAAAAGCATTCGCTCGGGGTTAATTACTGTTACTGGAAATAAACTTGACATCAAGCAAGTTCGATACATTTGCTTGCTATCGAGTTGTATTCGATATCAAAGTGACAACTGTAGCTTTCGCATTCCTTGTCGTTTACAAGTTTCCATGTTTTTCATGTAAATTATTTGTGCGTCGCGCTGCTGTCTGTCCTTGTGGATAATATGTGTTTCCTGCGTTTTCTGAAGCAAACGCGCTCGACACTAGGCCGCGTAAGTGAAACTGTGACACACTGGAACACAGTGGGACACACAGTGTGCCGGCCGACAATCGCTGCGCACACTGTTATGGTTTCTTCACATTAATGGTTTCTTCTTCTTTTTACTGCTGATAGTATCTACCCGAGAAGGCGGCAATCAGCAGTGCAATCGCATCGACACCGAATCAAGGAAATGAACGTAAATTGCATATTGTGATAGGGAATGAATCATGCGATCTCGATTCAGCCGTCTCGGCTCTTACTCTGGCCTTCATCTATGCCCAGCGGCAGAAAGAGCACGACTATGTACCTGTCCTGAACATAACACGCATGGACTATCCACTCAAGACAGAGGTGGGCCACATGCTCAACAAATGTGACATCGATGCGAATATGTTGTTATTCCGTGATGATTTGCCAATGCATTTGTCCAGTGATATCAATGTCATATTGGTGGATCATCATGTTAGCGCTTTTGCGGCGAATGTCATTGAAATTCTTGATCATCGTCCGTTGGAGAATAATCCAGCGGTGCAGCTGTTGCCCGCCCATTGTGGGCGACACATTGAACCAGAGGTGGGATCGTGTGCGACGCTAGTGACGGAACGCTATTTGGCCATGCAGACGCCACGTTCCAATTGTGTGACGAATTTATTGCATGCCACAATTGTGCTGGACACAATAAACTTTTCAACAACAGCCAAACGCTTTTGTGCACGTGATTTGACCATGACGGAACAATTGGAGCAACTGCAGCCAACAGCCGATGATGCACAGCAACAGCGACTTCAGCTTTTTGATCAACTGGTGGCCGCTCGTGCTGACATTAGTAAGCTAACGTTGTTGGAAGTGCTGCGTAAGGACATGAAACTGCTTCAAACGGAGCATCAAAAGGTGCCTATGGCAGGCTTACCCATGCTGGTCAGAGATTTCATCGAGCTTACCGATGCCGAGCAGGCAATACGTCTATTTGCCGGCGATAGTAATCTTTTGGTCATACTGGGCATGCTTGTGGCCGGTCAAGTGCAACGGGATGTGGCAATCTTCTCGCTAACGGGACAGACACAGCTGGTGGAACGAGTGCGTTGCGCTCTCATGGAATGTCAGACACCGGCATTGGACCTAAGGCCACACGAAGTGGATTCCAATTTCATGGGCGGCTGTTTCTTGAGGCAACACAATGTCCAGGCCACCCGTAAACACATTTTGCCTGTGGTGAAGCGTGTACTGCTGGATTGGGAGTCATCTCAGCATTGTGATTGCGATGATGTTTATTTTTTCAAGGAGAAACCCAAGCTGGGACTCTCCTAAACCACACACACACCTACACAAGAAAGACTGGACAAAAGACGAGGCTCAAGCAGGAAACACATTTAATAGTTTACAAGTACAAAAAATTGAAAAATAGTTAAACGGGCTAGCGGCATTCACTAAACTACAGTTAAATCGGCTAATCTAGTAGCTTATCTGGTTAATTTGTTGAAATCGCCACCAAAAATCTCTTTAATCAGCAGAATATACTAAATGCAAATCGATTTTGTTATTGTCTTAGTTGAATTTGTTGTATTGTATTGTATTTAGCACTTATTTTGTTGTACATGTGGTAGTTAGTTTTAATGGAGCCTACGTCTCTATAAACATATACATTTATATACACCCAATGTCTATACTAAAATCGTCTGTTAAGCATACATTTACATGTGTATATTGTAAAAAAGTATAATAAACACGGAGCAAATGAGTGAGTTATCTATTTAACTATTCGATTTATTTAGTTTATGTTTGAGTTTCAGCTTTGCTGCCTTGACCAGTTGGAGCACACGATGGTCAGAAGCAGAGGGACAGGTTTGTTGTCCATTTCGTTGGGGCTTCAAGGTCATGCCTACTGTGTCAGCCACCGTGAGTTTGGTAAGTCGGTTACAAACTTTGGGCTCTGCGATTATCAGAAAAGAAACCGTTTAACTTGTTTCCAGAGTTTTGTTTTTATTAACATAATAATTATGTACATTTAAATATACATAAGTAAATTAAAGAAATCGATTAAAAGAATGAAAGGAAGCAAATTTTATTTATAGCTGTGGCTCCGACTCGAGCTGTTCCATTCCCTGCGCACCCTCAGCGTCCTCGCCCATCGCATCGTCGGCACACTCCAGCGTCAAATCCTCAAGCATCTCCTCGAGCGTTATCTGGGGCACATCGGTCTGAACATCAACTGGTAATGTCTTTTTGCTATCACGATAGACATTAATCTGTCCACGAATATCGGGATTCTCCTCGATATCATCAAGGAACTCATGATAATCGTGTTTGCTGCGCTCATCGGTTGCCTCGGCTGCCAAATGCCTGAGCTTCCACAGACGCTGTCCCAGACGCGTCTGACGATCATAGTGTTTGCGCACCAAGAGCACATCTGGTATCAGCTCATTGGGTAACTTATCGAATTCGGGATCATTGATGTTCGCCTCGCCGGTATTGTAACCCATGACGGAGTCACCCACACGCAGCAGATGACCCAAATGGGAGCGTGTGTGTATATTGGTTTCAGCGATGCCCAATTCGGAGGCACGTACTACCCAAATATCGCAGAGGGCATGCTTAAAGGATACCTGACCCTGGCCGGGATAAGTTTTGCGATCCTTATCGTGTATGACCTCAATGTCCATGACCACATATTCGATCAATTGCTTGGGATTACAGATGGCCTCGAATGGAGCACGGAAATACACCTGTGAGGTGATCTCAGCGATCTGTGCTGTGCGTGGATCAATTAAATGAATGCTACTCGACACACGATTGACCAAGCAAACAGGTGAAATGTTGCCCAATTGTTGTCGCAGCTTCTTGGATAAACAGACGACGCTATCCTTTGAAATGGGCGCTATTTCCACAGACCAATTGTACTTGTAATTGTAGTTGTTACTGTGTATATCGTGCGAGATTAGACGCTTCGATGTTGTCACCTTGGCAGGCACCATTGTCTGTAGGAAATCGACCATACGACGAGCGTGGTTCTCGCTGACATAGTAGAAATCCAAGCCACCGTGCTCAGGCTTAATGCCCAAGGTATTCTCGTGTGCCTTGTACTTGAGAACCAGTTGCTCCAGATAGTAGAATGTCTTCTTATTCTCGGCACGTTGACGCACCTGGACAAGACAACGCCAGAAATCTTTTGCCTCTGTACGATGGCAATCGTTGCACATTTGATTCTGCACCGTAAACTCAACAATGAACACCTGTTGCAGCACTGTGCCGCCAGAGATTTCACCATGCACCGTTAGCTTCACCTTGATGCGCTTCGAATGTTGTTCCGTCCATATGAATCCGGCATCGATAAGTTTCACATCCTTGAGTCCCTTCAGTTTCTTTAGACAAACGGCAAGAAGCTCACGGGATTCGAGAGATGCTTGTATCCATTCGTTTGGTGGCTGTAGATAACGTTCGCAATTGCGACAGAAATGTAATACGGCCTGTTTTGGTATATTCTCAGTTATATCAACGTGATTCCGAAGGCAAGTCACACACATATTTGCTGGATTTGGTTGAATTGCGACTCCACATTCGCAGCATAAAATCATCGCTGTGTTCGCTGCATTGCCGCTGGTGGCAACACCCAAAGGACTTATCCCGCTAAAGTCGACGTGCTCCATTTTAGTTGTTGTTGCACGACTTTTTGCGTCGTTGCGTTTTAACTTTACTAAATTCCAATTGCAATATTCAAAAAAAAATAACAAACACGTGCGAAGATCTGAATTTCACAGTGCGTTGTAATGTTATTGCATTAGACAAACGAAATAATACCAAGTTGCAGTGTTACCAATATTTTAAGAAAATACCAAATGCGGTATTTCGATTGGAGTAAACAATTTCGTGAATTCTTGAATTAAAAAAAAAAATTATATTTTTTTAATATTCATCAAGTAGAATCGTTGTTTGAAGTTGTACAATTATTTTTCCACACATATAGACAATTTTGACGGCTATTAAATTTTTAAATTTAATCGGTTATTTATCGGATCATAGTATGATTTGACCGGCTTCCAACACTAGTGCAAAATAGAATTTTCGAACACTTCATTCGCAAGCAGCTCTTCAATAGCTGCCATTGTCATTCCAATTATTAAATATTTGGATTTACAAACGTTTACAAAAAGCACAAAAACTCGTATAAAATGGAAGTTGACGAGGAAGAATTCGAGGTTCCCTCAAGCAGCAGCAAAGGTGAAAAGAAGCGCTTCGAAGTTAAGAAGGTAAATAGCATAACCTTGCAGCAAAAAAAAAAATTTGATGCCATTTCGGCAAAGTCATGTCGGCGTGTTACTAATTTATTGTCCTTTTGTTTTCAACGAAAAATATTAGTGGAATGCTGTGGCGCTCTGGGCATGGGGTAAGTTCACATGTGAAACAAAGAAAAGTGCATTATGGCTATTTGTTAACAACATAATTGAAACTGAATGACACATTCGTGTATCGCAAAATAATAAATACGTATAATTTTTACCTTTTGACAGACATTGTGGTAGACAACTGCGCCATTTGCCGCAACCATATTATGGATCTCTGCATTGAGTGTCAGGCCAATCAGGCCTCGGCCACTAGCGAGGAGTGCACCGTCGCTTGGGGAGTTTGTAATCACGCTTTTCACTTCCATTGCATTTCGCGTTGGCTGAAGACCCGCCAGGTCTGCCCACTGGATAACCGCGAATGGGACTTTCAGAAATATGGACACTAATCTAAAACAGGACCAACTATCATTTGGCTTCGCAACATCATACATAAAAACATTTTCGTATGAAGTCTTTTCATCTCAATGTAGAAGACTTCATTCTCTTTCACACACACATACACATACGATCACACACAAACAAAAACATAAAATATATTCAATATGTCAGGGTTAATATACACGACTTGTTCTAAGTTAAGTAGAATCCTTAAAAAAATAAAAGCGTGTTATACACCAATCTATGATTTATAATAACCAAAACTGAATTAGCGTTCAGACAAAATGGGATGCCAATTAAATGCAACGAGGTTGGTATAAAATTAAAGCTAATTCACCTCTGTCGCTAGACTGTGGTGGGATCGAAAGGTGAATAAGATGAAACATGTTCCGCAAACAGAACGAGGCGTCGACACCACGTACAGCTACTCACCTCGTAGACAAAAATACTGCGATTTTAGGAGCTTTGATTTACAAGCTCAATTTACAGTTTTCCCCCTTTTGCCTTTTATTTTATTCCCTTTTAAGCTTCAGAATCATGTGTGACCAGTGGTGTTATTTAAGCTTTTAATAGATATAACAAGCAATAGAATTTTATCTATCTATTTTGTACTCAAAGGAAGTGAATTTTAATGTAATTAAAATATTGATTAATGCTTTTAATAAAATACCTAGGCTGTTGGCATTAATTTTGAAATCTCCAATCTAACTTCAATGATTAATTGGTTTAGTCTTTTTCCAGTTTTTAGTTGTCTCCCAGCTATAAAAGACCCGAAAAACTGGCAGCCCAGGCCATTGGTCCCACCAGCCCCAAAAGTTATCTGACAAATTTGTTAAAATGCGCAATTTCTATCAATATTTTGTTATTTTTTTTTAATTAAAAATAAGGAGAATAAAATTAAATTTTCTTATGAGAAATTTCCCAACGTCTTCATTTGGGGGAAAAAAGGATAAAGAGTGTATCCATTAATTACGCTGGTAATGTATATATATATTTAATATAATTGTTGTATTTGTAAATATATATACACATATATAAATATATATGCACGAATGTATACATACATATATACGTGTATAATCGTAAGTATATAACTAATAAATATGCTAAATTTTAAAATAAAACTTAGGTGTAAACAAAAAATTCCAAACTGATGTGTTGGCCGAATACATTTTCCTTCTATGTAAGAGTTGTTTTTGTATTTTGCGTTAAATTAAATTACTAAAAATAAGCTAAAATAAACAACGTGAACACTACAATGAAAAAGTGTAAGTGCTGCCATGAAATCATGATTTTTCATAATATATTTTTTCATAATTTTATATTTTAGCATAACCAGCACACACACACATAGTGATGTGCATGTATGTCGTTTGTTTTTACATAATTCTTATTGAAAATATTTCCGTTATGATGTGTGTATTTGTATGTGTGTGGTGAATGCAACAACAAAACGTAAGAAACACAAATACAAAATGTGCAATAAATATTTGATTTTTGTTTTCTTTTTTTCTTCTATCTTTCTTTGTTTTCTCTCTTTTCGTTAATTTACACAAGTCATAAAATGAGATTGTGTTTATTTCTTTGTTCAATTTTGCAGCATTTATTATAGTTATAATATTTATATTGATTTCGTTTTAAATATATGTATATCCTTTTAGTTATAATTTAAATAGGTTAAGTTTTTTTACTTTTGGTTTTTTTTGAAGTTTTTTTTTTATATAATTTTTCATATATATATATATATATATACAATAATTCGTGAAACTAATTTGGTTTGCTAAGCTTGCATTATTTATTGTTTAAATGTTCTTTGTATATGTATGTACGTACACACACACTTTGCTATTGCTTGTTAATTGTTTTGCTGCTATTTGTTGCTGTTTCCTTGTTTATTTTGCATTGAAATTATTGGCGCTTATTAATTGATTTGTTTTCTCTATTTTGTCGCATCCTCTTCATTTACACATCGTATATATTTATATTTATCAATTTAACTTTAGTTGTAAGGCGTTTAAAACCGCTGCTAATTGCGTTTGTGGTTGTGTCGGTGTGTGTAACTATATGTCGATTTTCCTGTGTATATGTGTGCATTGCATTTAGAATATTTTTTTTTTATGTTTTTACTATTTGTTATTATTTATAATTAACGTTTATCATTTAGTTTTCCCTCTATACTCATCGCATTTTTTTTTGTTTTGTTTGAAAATTCACTCGGAGAGAGAGCGAGCGTTAGACGGCTATAGAAAGAGAGAGAGAGAGAGAGCGAACGTTGCTGCTGTTGTCGATTTTTTTTTAATATTTGATTTGACTCTCTCCTTCACTCCAGTTTCACCTTTTGCTGCTGCTGCTGTTGTTCTTGTTGTTGGTTATCAGGACTGCGATGCTGTTTGGGCAACCATTTTGTTTTGTTGTTGCTTCACTTAAACGTTAAATCGTTTTGATTTTTTAACTGTACATGATTTGTATGCGTTTTAATTCTATTCTTAATTTTTTAACTATAAACTTGTTGTTGTTGTCGCTGCTGCTGCCGCTGCTGTTATTGTTATCATTATTATTATGATTATTAGTTTTATAATTGGCATTGTTGCTGTTGTTTTTGTTGTAACTCATGTTAATCTCAACTTCTTTCTCATAATTTTTATGACCACCACCTTCAACATTTTGCATAGTGGCTTTTTTGCTACTACTTTTATGCTTTAAATATCCATCTGTAATGGCAAGAGAAAGTAGAAGAAAGAAAAAGAGAGAAAGAGAGAGAGAGAGAAAGAAATAGAAAAATAAAGCAAAAAAAATAAAATAATTTTTTTAATCAAAGAATTGCAATTCAACAGAGACTTGGTTGTTGCTTTCCTGTTGTTGCTACTTTGTGAGAAAATAGGAAACTCCCCTCCCCCCTCGCGTGCACTGATGAGCTTTGTAACGGAAGCTCTCAAAACACAAAGGACACAAGAGAAGACAATAGTCAGTGCTGCCAGACAGTTTCAAATGATCAAATGAAGCTCTGTATGAATGTAAAGACTTCATTAGTGAGTGAGAAAGAGACAGACAAACTAATTATGCGGAGTGGGAGGGCTAACACTGTGTAAGTAAGAGGGATAGCTAGCAGCAGGCAAGGGCAGACAGCAGACGCAGCGCAACAGTTAGGTTTGCTTTAATGGTATTGTGTTGGCGTTGTTGTAGTTGTTTTTGTTTTAGTTGTTGTTGTTGGCAATGGCAGCAGCGCAGTCAATTTGCATAGAGATCAGTCATTGGTTATTTGTTGCTATGTTGTTGTGTTTGTTGTTGCAGCAGCTGTTGTTGCTTATGATGGAGATGATGATGATGATGTTGTGGCGATGACGACGACGGTTGCTGCTCGGCAACAACAACTGGCGAAGACGATGACGGCGAAGAGGAAGCAGCTGCCAATTTAGTATGTTGTTGTTGCTGCTGTAGATTGGCAAAGCTTGTAGGCGCTAGCAGAGCACAGGTGCCAAAGGTATGCTTGGGCATGGTCAACGCTTGTGGCAGAAACGTGTGTGTGCTGGAAACACTGCTCGGAGCACCAGTTGCACCATTGCTGCTGGTGATTGTCGAGCTGTTGTTGCTGCTGCTGTTACTACTGTTGTTGTTAATAAGGTGGTTGCTGCTACCGCCGCCGCTGCTGCTGCTACTGCTGCTGACAACAGCTTGTGCCTGCTCAGCAGTACGTTTGCTGTTGCCAAATTTCGCCAGCTGCTGTTGTTGATGATAGAAGGCCATGTAGCTATTACTGCGACTGCCATTCAATGGGTACGATGATTGCGGTGATTTGGAGCGCGTAAAGAAATTTGTTGTTGATGTGCAGGCCGATTGAAATGAGCTGACGCTGGAGGTTGTCGATGTTGGGGAATCGGCTGCAGACAAACGTGTTGTTGTTGCTGTTGATGCAGCTGCAATAGCAGCGCCACCTGCAGCTGACATTGCGGTTGTTGTTGTTGTCGCTGCATCGATAGGATCACAGAGCGATAACGAAGCCGTTGATGTTGGTGATGTGTTCACAGTCATGCTTGTGCCACTGCCACTATTTGTGGAACTTAGGATGCTGCCACTTATGTTGCTGCTGCTGCTCGCATAGCTGGCATTAAAGGACTCATCACTGGCGCTAATGCCGCTGCTGTTGAGCTCATCGATGCCGCTGCCACCGCCAGCCGACGTTGTTGCCACATCACCGCCTGCAGCTGCTGCTGTTGTTGTTGTTGTTGTGTTTGTTGGTGGAATGTCTATCGTATGCGATTCGTTGCCAAATATCAAACGCAATCGCTTCTTTTGTGGCGTGCCATAGATGTTGCTGCTACTAGTTGGCGGCGGTGGAGCAGCGGCAACTGTTGCCGCCGTGCGTCTACTGCCTCGTGTCTTCTCGGCTTTGTAACGCCAATCGGTCGCATCCGTTTCAGCTGCTGCCGCTGGCTGTTGCTGTTTTTCTTCATCTTCCTCCCGCTCAACATCCAGTTCATCGTCTTCCTCCACTCCCTCCCCATCATCGTCATTTTCGTCTTCCTCCTCCTCATCGTTTTCATCCTCATCATCCTCCTCGTCCTCATCATCATCATTGCCATGCTCTGAAATTCCTTCCATGCGCAATATTTCGTACTCAATGCCACTGCTTGTGGCATTATGCGTGGCATGATTGCCAATGACACCGCCAGTGCTGCTGCTGTTGTTGTTACCACCTCTGCCGCTGACAAGACCACCGCCACTGCTGCCGCTTGCCGTGTTGCCCAATTGACCGGCTCTGTGGCCACCGCTGCCATTGTGCAACGCATGTTGTCGCTCCTCGCCAAGACTTGTGCCCAGCTCGAACACCTCGTCCAAGATTGGTGAACGTTTCATGCGCAATGTCAGCTTTAAACGACGCTCCGGCGTCTTTAATAGCGGCTCTACGGCGCTGCTGTTGCTACTGCTGCTGCTGCTGGTGGCTGCAACTGTTGCTGTTGTCCCCTGTTGCTGGCGCTTGCGCTGAGTAACGCTGCCAACAGCCTCGCAGTGTATGTGCTGTGCTGCAGCCAATGCTGCTGCACGCCGACTGCGTTTCTGCTTGCTTCCAAGTTGTTCAGCATCAGTTGCAAGTGTTGCTGCTGCCGATCGCTTCGATGTTGTTGTGGTAGTGGCTGCTGCTGATGTTGCTGCTGTTCCTGTTTGCTCAAAGCTGGCCATAAGGTTCTTTTTATATGCGGGACTATTGCTACGACAGCGTGTTGTTGTTGTTGCTGCTGCTGCTGTTGCTGCCGTTGCCTGCTGCTCGCTTGCCGCGCAGTTAGACGACGACAACGCTGACAACGACGTTGGCAAGCATGTTACAACATTCGATAACGTTGCTGCTGCTGCCGTTGTTGCTATTGCTGCCGACGCCGATGTTGCTGTCGCTGCTACTGCTGTTGCTGCTGCTGCTGGCGGCTCACTTGGCTTCAGCTTGCGTTCACTACATCTATTGCTAAGATTATTTCTACCGCTATTACTATTATTTAAATTATTACAATTTGTAATCGTTGTTTTAATGTTGCCGCCACTGCTGCTGTTGTTATGGGCAGTTGTTGTTGTTGTTGTTGTTGCTGCTGCTGCTGCCGCTGCTGCACGCCCAGCGCTGTTGCGCGTAACACGCGCAGTGCTTGTTGTTGTTGTTGTTATCATCGTTGCTGCTGCTGCGGTTGCTGCCCGAGTTTCCGACTCGCTGCCAGCATACAACTTATGTTGTTGCTGATGCTGCAACTGTTGCTGCTGAAAGTCCGTATCGCTGCTCTCACTATCTGTTAGATATTTGCCCAACATTTGCGAGCTATCCATGCTGCTGCTGCTATCGGTGACCTTTTGGCGTTGCGTTTGACGTTCGCTGCGTCGAAGTTGTCGTTGTTGCTGGCGTTGTTGTTGTTGTTGCAAGGCTGCAGCTGCAACGGCTGCGGGTTTATAACGTGGCACCAACACCACTGGCGCCTTGGCAATGCCAACTGCTGTTGTTGGCGGGTTGCTGCTGTTGGTAGTACTGCTGCTGCCGCTGGTTGTCGCTGTTGCTGCTGCTGTGGTGGTGCCATACGTTGACAACGGTTCGTCTGTGGAGGCCGTGGAAATGCTGCTACTGGTGCTGTTCACACGCATCGATTTACGCAGCGTACTGACAACAGCAACATTGCCACCAGCAGCACGTCCATTGTTGAGCTCAGCTGCTGCTTGAGGTTTTTGCATTGCTGTTGCCTGTGTTGCAGCTTCGGCTGCTTGCTGTTGTGGCAGGTGTGTGTGAAATTGTTGCTGCAGCTGATGATTATGATGATGATGATGGTGGTGGTGATGATGATGATGATGCTGCTGCTGATGAAACGCTGCATTTGCCATTATCATTTCGGCATCGTATTTTGTCATGCCCTTTTGACGCAACTCTTTCATTGTCAGCGGCGAGACAACAACATTGGGTAACTTCTTGTCCATCAAGGCAACGGCATTAAGCTCCAGGCTACTGCTCTTGGGGCGTGTCAAGCTTGTGGGTGTGGCAACAGCAGGCGCTGTTGCAGCTGCTGCTGCTCCCGCGGCGGTGCCATTAGTTGTATGATTATTGTTGCTGCTATCATTACTGTTGCTATTGGAGGTGCTGTTTGTACTATTGGCACGACTTTTGATGCGATTAATTCGATTGTCCGTCTCACGTAAACGATAACCGCCACCATTGGCGCCGCCGGCAGCGCCTAAGCCCAATCCCAATCCTAGACCCAATCCATTCGTCAATCCCAACATTGCCGCATCATTCAAATGATTCGCTGCATGTTTGCCAGCAAAGGCGCCAGTGCCACGCCTCTCGCACGTCTCGCATTCACAATAACGATTGCTATCGCCAAAGAAATCCTCGCCATAGAAGCACGTTATCTCCTCACCGACCTCAATGTCCCTCAATACCTTCACGCATGCCGTATCGCGTCCCGTTGCCAAAAACTTGCAATTGGCACGACAATCATGATTTATATAGGCAGCAGGTCCCAGCCACAGTTGTGCACAGTTTTTGCGACAACTGTACATAACAGAAAAATCATTTTTGCCGGAATGCAATAATGCAGCCTCCTCGGCTTCTGTCAATTCGGCAATGCAGCCAACGAGACATTCAATTTTATCGTTCTTTGACCAACGTTTCGTTGAACTGATTTTCGCTCCACGTTGCTCCTCAAGTGAATAACGATAACACGCTTCGATAGCAAAGCCGCTGTCCTTGTCGAACACACGCAAGTAGCGTACAATCTAAACCCGAAACAGACAGAGAGAGGAATAGAGAAGCAGAGTGAGATATTAGTATTGATTTGTTTTTGTTGTATTTTTTGTGAATTTAAGTAATTTAAATAGCTAAAAAATTCGATATATAGTTTTTTTTAAATATTCAAAGAATAAATTAATTATTTTTCAATAATTTAATTTGATCAATTTAGCTGTGTTTTAATTTTAGCGAATTTAGCTATTTGGAATTGAATTAGATTAGTAAACATTTGTGTCCAACATAACTAATAGTTTAACTGTATTATTATGTTTGTTACTAAATGTTACCAAAATTTCTAAGTTTTTTATTTATAACATTGCATACTAACATGATCGTGCAATCGTTTGGTTGCAATCTTATTCTTGTTCTTGAGATGCCGCGGTATCCAGGGACCATCGTAGATGCGTTGTATGGCCACATCATAATTCTGCGTTCGTATAAATTCATCTACAATTGCCTTTAGCTGTTGTGTGTCCACTTTGAGTGGCCTAAAGCGTATATTCATTTTGTGCGTCTGAAAACCCAAATGAGGATCCAATATCAACGATGTTGCCAGATCGTCATTTTCGGATAATTCACGTGGTGACATTCCAGTCGATTGTGAGAGTCGACTAACGGCGCTGCCATTGCAGCCATTAAGACTGCCACCAACACTCCCTCCAGCGCCGCCACCACCTCCAGCACTACCACCACCACCGCCTCCTCCAGCGCCATGTGATGTGGATGCTGCAGCTGATGCAGAATTTTGATGCATTGCATTCTGTTGCTGCGATTGATATTGATGATGGTGATGGTTATGCGACGACTGTTGCTGCTGTTGTTGTTGATGTGAACTATTGTTGTTAATGTTGTTGTTGAGGGTGTTGTGAGTTGCGTTTTGACTTTTGTTGTTATTATTGTTGTTGTGTGACATTGACGACAACGACGACGATGTCGACGATAATGTCGCTGCCGTCGTTGCCGATGCGATTACAATTGAAGACGTTACGCTGGTGGAATTGTTGCTGCTGCTATTCGTGTTTGCGATGTTGTTACCGCCGCCGCTGCTGTTGTTGCTGCTGCTGCCGCTTGTAAATCTTCCAGCAGTTTCACTGCGTCGCGTGTGATTCGAGCCGACGACCATTATTCTGTCTGTATGCGCAGTCTGCAAAATGCAAAGCATGTAGCAATTAATAAAACCGCAAAACAATTTTAGACACATAATATAGAATTAAGTAATATGAAAGTTAGTCAGTTTCATGGCAAAGCACTGTATTTGAATCTAAAGTGTGACCATCTGTAAATCATTTAAATATTTAACATAGTGAGATTAAAGTGGACTATATTTTTTCATTGTTTTGGTATTTTTTTTGTCGTTTTTTTGTTTTTGACGATATGGCAACTTGTGTGTATGCGCAAGTGAGAGTGAAAAGGATCAAATTAGTGGAAATGGCATGTTAGATTCAGGTGAAAGGGCACTTACTTGACCTAATGTCTGTAAGGATTATTACAAAATCGGTAAATTGTTATACAACTCCTCAATAAATAAGTAAAAATAAGAATAATTGTATACAGTGCATTTTTTCTTATGTAGTAGCAAACGAGATGGCAACACTGACAGACATTCGGTAGAATATTTGCACGCACGCACGTACACACACACATACATAAGCACCAATTTACAGAAAAGCTTTCAAAAGCAAAAGTTGTTTTTGCTGACGCCGCTGATAATGATAAGCGTATACAAATTGTAAGTCACATCGAACCAAGCAAACCGACTAACAATGCATAAAGAAACGCGCAAAAACTCTTGTATGCATATACGCAACAATTTAAAATAAGTAATAAATGCAATTGGCACATTCAACTTGAATTAAAAATTATTATATGGCTTCTCCTGCCGTTGTGGGTGGTTTAGAACAGGAAAAAGATGCGAGGTCGACAGACGACGGCACGCGTTCGTTCGCTCTCTTTCATTCTAATCGCTCTCTTTGCACTCACACACGTGTAAAAAAATCAATTAACTTGGAAGCACATGTGTAATAAAAGCGTCCTCATACACTTTTGTTTAATACGAAAAAAAATTGAAACACAATTCTTGGTTAACTTTAAAAACCATATACAACACTCACAAAGGCAATAAGCAAAATTTAAACAGCGACAAACGGCTTTGATGTACTAATATTGCTGCATATACATATACTGCTGCAATAATTGCAAATATACATTTATATGCGATACTTTGTGTGTGTTGAATGTATGTGCTGTGTACATATGTATTTTATTGCTGCCCAAAAGCTGCATCAATTCTCAGCTGTTTAGCAGACGACCAGACACATGCATTCGCTTGGAAGCGAGAGCGAGAACAACTATGCACTCATGCGCATTTGCGGACACAAAATAAATGAGAGTTACCTGCGCAAGGTTGCCACTTTAGAAAAAGTAGAATTAAGCAAATTAGCTAAGCTCTTTCTTCCTTAGGTTTATATAAAACACCACTTTAATTCACTTCAGTTTTCTTTGTTTCGTTATTAATTTGACATTAAAAAAAATATTCTGACTAGTGGCAGCTCTATTGCTACACATATACGTACAAACACACACATACAACCGAAAATGTCAACAAAGAAAAAGGTTGCAGGGTTGTCAAATATTTTTCTGCAACAAACATTGCAAGTTTTTGCTTTCAAATATTATCAAGCTTTCAAATATTTTGTAAACTTTTTGCGGCGTAATTTTGTAGACAGATAGCAAGCCAAATGTGGTATGTAAGGCGTTTTGTAAGCTACAGACACGGCTCGTTTGGTTTCATTACACGCATTGCCAACCCTAGGTCCAGGTTTTTTTTTTCTGCTTGTTACATGGATCACACGAAAAATGGCGGCGCCTATTACACACATATACATATGTATGTATGAGTGTATGTACCTTTAATAATATTCACTGAGGTGCTGCTGCCGTTTCTGCGATTTCTTCTGTTTCTGCTTTCGACCCTGGACGATGCCGCTTTGTCTGTTGCTTCGATAACTTTGTTTTATTCTCTTCTCTTTTTCTTTCTTTTCGTCGTTCAGCGGCAGAGGCAAACAAGCGCACGTACGCGTAAAAAGGCTTGTTTTCGTTGCGGGGCGGCTTTTATCCAAATATCACAGTAATAGCCGTAGTAGAACATCGTACGTACTTTGGCGTTTATGGTGAAGTTGTGGTCGTCGGCTGTGCCAGTACATTTTTTCTCTCAACGCTCAGACGCCGTCGTTCTGTCCCCACCCCTTCTTCTCATGGAGTCCGACTCTGCATGCACGCACACACATAAACACACACACACGACCGCACAACACCAGCGCACACTCATACATCCATATGCATATGTAGATACATATATTCCTTCACAACGACGTGCGTGCGTATGTATGTATGTTGTATGTGTGTGTGCCTTCTTTTTCTTCTACTTTGCATGAGCGCGACGTCTCATTTTTCTCTTTATAAAACGCGTTATAATTAACTAAGACGTTTGTTTAATAATTGATGTGTTGTTTGCGATACCAAAAAAAAAACACGAACACGAGAAAACGAATCTTTTTTAATGTACTTTTCCGCGTTACAGTTCTCCGCGATTCCGTTTTTTCGCATTTTATGTAGCGATGCGTGTGACCGGCGGCAAGCAACGTAAAAATACCAAAACCTTATTTAATAAAATAGAATAAAAAGCAACTCTGACTTAAAACCCAGTATTAAAAAGGCCACTATTATATGTTTTCCCGGTATCCTGGCCACTATTTTATATTTTCCCGGTAATATTCCGGTAAACCTTTATTTTGTTGCTGCGTTCTACCTGCATTAGCGACTTAGATACAATAAAAACTCAAGACTTGTTTTTAAAATTTGTATATAGTTTTTGAAGTTAACTTAACATAAAAGGAGCGAATACATAATCAAATTTATGTTCTACTAATATTCTCGTTATGAAGGCTTTTATTTCTCTCACCTGCCAGCAGCTATTGCAAAATCTTTGCCTTTTTAAATTTAAAAAAGTTTCTAAATCTAGCAGGAACTTCAAGCTGGTACACTACATATTTACCGGTGGCCTGTCAAGATGTATTTTGGATTTAGTTCACTTGAACGTTCACAACCAACTACTTCGCTGAACAACGATGGACAACTCTGGAACTTATTTAAAAGATAGACGACAACTCTAGCAAAGTATGCGATACAATACAAAACTTAGTAACCAACTGCATATCCAAAACAATGCATAATGCGGTTGTGTCAATTATTATTTGCCGCCACGAGCTGCATTCACATGCTAATTGCGAGTAATCACTGGATACTAAAGGATGACCATATTGTACAAAAACTGGATTCACCGTTTTTCATGCGTGAGCCGCACAATCTGATGGCATTTCTCGAGCAAATCCGGTACAACGAGTATGTGGAGCGTAGCTATTTGGAGCTGCTGCGGAAGCGGGAACAGATTGTCGAACATCTGCGATTCTCGATGCGTTTTGGCGAGGATCTGGCTGAGCAAGCCAAATGTGCCATGGACTTTTATCTGCTGGAGAAGGGCATGTCGTATCTAAAAATCACACCTGATCAATTCAAGCGCATCAATTTGCCGGAACATCGGGAACTGCAGCAGGCAGTGCCGCTAGCATCGGTTAAATCGAAAACCGATCGTGCCTTGGAACCCATTTGTGGCAATTACTATGAACTAAGCGTTGGACCGGCGACCTACGATCATTTGGATAGCTTTCAGCCCGAGGTGCTGGCATCGGCGTATGTGGATCGTGAGCATGATTCCAATATTGGCAGCGCTACGGCTGAACTGATGCGTCGCTATGCATTGGATGGACTCCAGCGTCAGCCGGATTCATGGAAATTCCATACGCTCAGCTCGTACTACTGGCGCATGCGAGGTAATGCTCTACAGGCACTGCCATGTGCACGTCTGGCCACCATGCTGGCACCGCCGGAGTACAAGGATATACCGCTGTTAAGTCTGGGCACAATACTGTTTCGCATGGGCAGATTATCGGATGCGGATCTCATACTGAGCGCTGCGGTGGAGCATGCACCGCAAGTGGCCGAGAATCATGTGGTACTCGCCTCTGCACTGGCACTAAAACACGACTTTAATCGATCCCAGCAGCATTTTGATGAGGCCGAACGTTTGGATCCCAGTACCTTGCCACATACGCAACAGGTGCGAAATTTTATTAGCTGCTTGGAGAATCTGACCAAGAAGACATCCAAAATCGATAGCTATGTGAAGTACATGAAGAACGAGCTGAAGGAGTTCAAGAAACTTAAATATCATATATCCCAGAATCATGAGCGTCTCGTGCAGCAACAGTTACCGCTGGGTGCACGACGTTTTCTCGATTCCCGGGCCAACAATGATGATCTGCATCGACGTGGCCAATATTGTAGCACACGCACGCCAAATGGCTCCGATGAGCCAATACTCTTCTGTGACTTCTACTCCGATATGCAGATGCGGCTCGAGAGCAAGGATATTGATATAGATGTGCTTGAACGGGATCTGATGGCCAATACGGAGAGTGTCATCAGGCAGGTGTCGACCGAAATACGCAAACAGTTCAATCTGGAACAGCTCAAGGCGGCCAAGGCCACAAAGTCTACATAGGATTTCAAATAGGAGTCAAGAGTTTTACATTCCCCAAATCTAATTGGATTGGGTCACAAAATTTATTTAAATTAGTTTTTACTATAAGTGTGTGTATCCTGTGTCGCGTGTACTGTAGGTTTTTGAGTATTCCACTCAAGTTCGCACGTTGTGCGCTTAAGTATCTTGTAGATACATTCTATAGCTCTGAATTTCCATGTATAAGTTAAGCAGCATAAGTTAGAGCGAGACAGCAAGCGCCTCTAAGTTATCACTGGCGCTATCTCGCTCACGCACACACCGGCACAGGGTATGCTGTTTTACTGTTTTTGTACATAAATTCTGCATGTGTTAAATATTAAATTAATATTAGTTTTAATTGTAAGCCGCTTTTATTTAGTTTGTATTTGAATTATGCCTTAACTTACAACTACAGAGAATTTTGTAACTTCGCTGTTGTCGCATAAAGTCGGTTTAGTTAATAACTATATATCTATATAAATATACAATTAGAGAAACAACAAATATACTCATACAAACTTGTATTACAAACGTAATAAAGTTAAGTAACATTTACATTTATACATTAAATTCATGTTCTTTGAGGAACGGCAGGTTTCACCAGGAAATTTCTTTGGTTTGCAGCGTCTCCAGCATTTTGGATAGACTGGGAAACGTGTATTTGGCAGCTGCACTGGCGTCCACTTTGGGATCGGGCTGAGTTTGCACAAGCAGACTACTCCAGCCGCTGTTGCGTGCACCCTCGTAGTCCATGTCGAACTTATTGCCAATGTGCAGGGCCTGCGATGGTGAAATGTTTAGTTTCTTCACGGGTATTTGAAAGATGCCCGGATTTGGTTTCATAACGCCAGCTTCATAGGATGTTAGTACGAAATCGAATTTGGTATCGAGTCCCATGGCCGACAGCACTGCGGTCAGTGAGGGATCGAAGTTGGATATGATGCCCACACATTTACCGGTCTGACGTACGCCCTGCACCAACTCGGCGGCGCACTCAATGTGTGTCCAGCACTCCTCGGTACGAAAGTCACGCATTAACTGCTCGGCGATAGTTTGCAATTGAGCCTGCGGAAGTGGCTTATCCATTACACAGTTGAAGGTCTTCTCCACGAGCTGTAGCCACCAGCATTGCCAGCCCATCTGCGGTGTATCACGTCCAAAATTCGTATGCTCTTTGCTCATCCGTTTGAACTGCTGGCGAAAGCAGGACTCCATTTTATTGCGATCCAGTGCGGCAGTGGCAACGCCATTAGCGACTGCGGTTTGTATATATTGTGTGGTTGGGTCTTTAAGGCGGAGCAGCGTATCCGTTACGTCAAATGTAACCACACGGAATCTCTGCAAGTTTCGCACAAATTGTGCAGTCAGCGGCATTATGGCATCGATAGATTACAGCTCGCTCAGGTTACGAACTAAATTAAAGTTACAATCAGCAGCACATATGATGTATATATAAATTTATATATGTTAATTTTAGTATTTTTTCCCCCTTTGTTTACTTTAATCAAATATTGTTTTCACATAAGTTCAAAGTTTTAAATGTTTGCTAAGACTGTTTTGCTTGCAACAGCATACCATTCTTAAAACAGGTATTTTGGTATACTAAAAATACTATATGATGTTTGCCAGCTAATTGCAGGCTGGTCACACTTTTCTGCAAAACTGCAATTCATTAGACCGACTCGATTACTTTTGCAAAGAGTTTGTTTATAATTTATTGAATATCACTGCATAAAACAAGTTAAAATGACCGTAAATGCTGTACCAATGGAAAGTCTACGTGAAAAGGCGCTATCCGACTACAGAAAGAAATTGCTGGAGCACAAAGAAGTTGAGGGACGGCTCAAAGAAAGTGAGTGGTCTTTTTTTTGTGTAGACGCATTAAAATTTTTCGAGTTAATTACTTATTCATTTTCTACCCAGAACGCGAGGAAATCAAGGAACTGACCAAACTGTATGACAAGTCAGAGAATGATTTGAAGGCGCTGCAGAGTGTGGGACAAATTGTGGGCGAAGTGTTAAAACAACTGACCGAGGATAAATGTGAGTTCCAAGCAATCAAAACGTTTCAACAATAATAATTAGGAAATGATTTTTGCAGTTATTGTGAAGGCAACGAATGGGCCACGTTACGTGGTTGGTTGCCGTCGTCAGCTCGATAAGGCCAAGCTAAAGTCCGGCACGCGTGTCGCCCTGGACATGACCACACTGACCATCATGCGTTATTTGCCACGCGAAGTTGATCCATTGGTGTACAACATGTCGCACGAGGATCCTGGAGATGTCACCTACTCGGCCATCGGTGGCCTCACCGAGCAGATACGTGAATTGCGCGAAGTCATCGAATTGCCGTTACTCAATCCAGAGTTATTCCTGCGCGTTGGCATCACACCTCCCAAGGGTTGCCTGCTTTACGGTCCTCCAGGCACGGGCAAAACATTGCTGGCCCGTGCGGTTGCCTCGCAGCTGGATGCCAATTTCCTGAAGGTCGTCTCCTCGGCTATTGTAGACAAGTATATTGGCGAGAGTGCACGTTTGATACGTGAAATGTTCAACTATGCCCGCGATCATCAGCCTTGTATTATATTTATGGACGAAATCGATGCCATTGGTGGTCGTCGTTTCTCTGAGGGCACATCCGCGGATCGTGAGATACAGCGTACGCTTATGGAGCTGCTTAATCAAATGGATGGCTTCGATTCACTGGGACAGGTTAAAATGATTATGGCCACAAATCGTCCAGATACACTAGATCCTGCACTGCTGCGTCCCGGTCGCTTGGATCGTAAAATTGAAATTCCATTGCCCAACGAACAGGCGCGGTAGGCATTCAGCAGATCCTAATTATGAACCTTAAACTAAATTCGATTTAATTTTCAGCTTGGAGATTCTCAAGATTCATGCCTTGAAGATAGCCAAACATGGCGAGATTGATTACGAAGCCATCGTCAAGTTGTCCGACAATTTCAACGGCGCCGATTTACGCAATGTCTGCACAGAGGCTGGTCTCTTTGCGATCAGAGCTGAACGTGAATATGTTATCCAGGAGGACTTCATGAAGGCCGTGCGTAAAGTGTCGGACAATAAGAAGCTTGAGAGCAAATTGGACTACAAGCCAGTTTAAATGAAGCATTTAAAACGCATATTAAACTTCATTATACAAATAAATACAGTTAAATACAAATTAATTCTGTGTGTGTTTCTCTTGTTGTCTGGTACAGGGTCTAACAGTGCTCCTAGCAGCTTCCAGAAAAAGCTGAGTAATACGACAATAAAAAGTTTGTCATAAACTTTACTTTGTTACTGTCAACATTTATTTATTTGTTTTGTTTATAAAAGACTTTCTTAGGGCTTAATGTAAACTCGCTATTTCGATTGCTTGTGATCCTCGATGCGTCGCTTCTTTCGCTCCATGTAGTCGCTGACATTGTCGTACCGCTTCTTGAACCACACGGACAGATCCTCTGGAACACAGGCTTGATCGGCAAAGTTCTCCATGACCATTTGTAGCCAACCTTGCGGCACGGTTGTGTCCTCTTCACCATCGTTTGACTTGTAGACGCGCAGCGTCAATTTATCCTCAAAGGCACCAGCTACGTAGACTCTTTGTTCCGCCATGGTAAAGTTGCTTATATTCCAGTTGCCAGCATTGCCGCGTATCAATTGCTCACTGTTAATTTTCCAGTTTTCACTGCTACTGTCCTCCAGTGTCAGTTCGTAAAGCCCAATGGCCTCGATGTGATCGTAGAAGAGTACAGCCACTTGGTAACTGTTGGCGGGCACAAGTTTACGCAGCTGGAGACGTACAGCCGGTGCGGGTAGTTCCTTAAGCAGCAGCTCCTTGCCAGTGTTATAGTTCCAGACACGCAACGTTTTGTCACCGGAAACGGAAACCAAATTCTCGCCAGTGAGCAGCGCCAGACCAGATACAAATTCCTTGTGTCCCAAGCAATAGCTGTGTATATCATAGCTGTCGGGATAGTTGGTAATACGTATTTTATCATCACGATCGCAGGTGATAATATGCTTTTGGTCCGCTGTCCACAGAATATCATAAACAATGCTCAGATGGCCAAGTAAAAGACGCGGCGTTGCCTCAAAATCCACGCAATCGTATTGATAGCAATCACCGGTTTTGTCCGTAACCAACACGGATTTGGAATCCGGTGCAAATGCCAAAGCGCTAGAGGCACGGCACAAAGCGCGCACGGAAAGCAGTTTGGCGTGCTCCGGTCGACTTTTGTATAGCAACAATGCCTTTTGGCCGGTTGTGGTCAGTGCAATTAGTTGTCGATCCGGCGAGTAGCATACATTTAATATGGATACTTCCAGATTTGTTGGCGCCGCGCCTTTTGCCTCGCCTTTGCCAGCACCCGCGCTGGGGACCACGTTCTCGCTTGCCGGCTGCTGTTCGTCGTTGGCATCTGTTGCGCTGATTTTGAGGCCACACGTGGTAAGGTCTGTGGGTAACTCGATTTCCTTAAAGATTTGCAAGTCATTGGGATTAAGAAAGAGCACCTTGCGGCCTTGCGCAAGGATCAGCTCAGGTTCGGCGTAAAATATTGTTGTCATTTCTGAATCATCCGGTACGTAGAGCTGCACTTTTAATCGATTCAACGATATTTCCTCATGTTGCGATATATCGATAATGTTTGTAACGATTCAAATCAAAGTACTGCAAATTAGAGTTGTATCGTATCGTTCAGAATAAGTTCGATTGAACTATTCACTTAAGTGAACGAACGAACTATGTCCCAGATTGTAGTTCAGTAGTTTAGTTCGTTGGTCTTGGTCCCATTCTAGTTCGTTCGTTCGTTCGTTCGTTGATCTTGGTCGATCGCTTATGCCTCAAACTGTCTGTTGGCTGTTTGATGTTTAATTTAATACTCAAAGGTTTGAATTTAAAATTATAGTAGGTTTTTATTAACAAATAATAAAACTTATCCTTATCTATTTATTTTAATACATCATTTTTTGATGTTTACATTATATGAACATTTGATATGCATGCTATATATTGCAACAATACTTTAACTAATTAAAATAATATAATAAAAATAAATCAACTCTTATATGAAGTCTACATATTACTTCAAACTTGCCTAAAAAAGAAAATGTTATTAAATGTTAACTACTGAACTACATCCTTCAATTGAACTACGATGTACAATTCTACATCACTGGCAATGACTAGAAACTTATCGTTGGCGCCCAACTCGTGTTGCTGTACATCGGGGAGTGCGGTTCTGCCGGCATCGTTAAGCACAGCTGAGCGGCGTTGGTAGACTTTATATTGCCTTGTTTATTTGAGCTTAGTATTAAATTCAAATGTAGCAATATGTCTGTCATGATAAGCTGATATAAGCTGGTGAATTGCCTTAATGTGTGGATCAGTAGGATTATAATAATGTACTTTTCCATTGATAACAGAACAGGGTGGGAGCAAAATGTTAGTAATAACTAGCGATGGACAACGGCCGACAGTTTTGAGTATGCAATCTATCGATGGAAATAGGGGGAAACCTTGAATATCGAGTTGCTTAAGTTTTGGCAATGATGATAGAATTTCCTGAATTTCCTCGACCGTTATATATTTTGCATCAAGTAAACATAGTTCACGCAGATTAATAAATTTATGCAACACTTGTCTTTCACACACAAAACTTCCACGTATATTGATCTTTTCGATATCAAGCATATGCATATCGAATACAGAACTCAGATAATATCGATTATTTTTGAATACCAGTCTTTGGAGTTTCGGTAAATTGCAGAACATTTTAAAGTGATCATAGTTGAGTTTTTTTGTACGTATTTCCAGATCTTCTAGCAGTTGCAAGTTCTCGATTGTCTTTACCGAATCGGGTGTTACGGGTGTTTCCGACCTCACACAACAGTTAAACATTTTTAATTTACGCAATTTAGTCCAGTTTCTTAAATGGATTAAATCAAATGTACCTTTGGGCTTTAGGCTTTCCAATTCCGGAAAGATCTTTGCCATTATTTGTATGACACTGTTGAATTCCTTGTGTTGCAAGACCGTGTACTCCAGTGTCGTCATCCGTGGGAACTTGTAGTGTGTCCAGCGCTCAAGTCCCTCCATTGTGACGTCATCCATGATCACCTCACGCACATTTTCACATATAGTACTGAGCAGTTCATGGAGTATATCCGGCTTATTTTCAAATGTATTGAATAATTCTTTATCAAACTTAAATTGTTTTTGCTTATTCCAGTTTAGGCAAATATTTGTTACTATGCGACTTGTTTGATCTCCTTTAAACGCTTCGTAACACGCCAATTGCTCTTTGAGTGTTAATAATTTAATTATTAGCAACTGACAGTCATCGTTCAATTTATCCATCTTAATAACAAAATCAAAGTCCAGCAAATAAAAAACAATTCTTAGCTTTCGTAGCTTTATGATTGACTGAGTAATATTTACTTATCGGCTAGCAAGATGAGAGGCGTTGCCAGATTGTTACATATAGAACAAACAGTGATGGCAACTGCATTCATCCGATATTTAGTATAGCTGAGCAGCGTTGCATGTAGACGACAACTGCACCGCAAATTTGGCGGGAATATTTAAAAACGTAATAATATATGTACGAAAATAATAAATTAATGCTTAGCTCTTATAACTTAAAACGGAAATGTATGTTAGAGTTGTATCGTATCGTTCAGAATAAGTTCGATTGAACTATTCACTTAAGTGAACGAACGAACTATGTCCCAGATTGTAGTTCAGTAGTTTAGTTCGTTGGTCTTGGTCCCATTCTAGTTCGTTCGTTCGTTCGTTCGTTCGTTCGTTGGTCTAGGTCTTGGTCCCATTCTAGTTCGTCCGTTCGTTCGGTGGTCTAGGTCTTGGTCCCATTCTAGTTCGTTCGTTCGTTGGTTTAGGTCTTGGTCCCATTCTAGTTCGTTCGTTCGTTCGTTGATCTTGGTCGATCGCTTATGCCTCAAACTGTCTGTTGGCTGTTTGATGTTTAATTTAATACTCAACGGTTTGAATTTAAAATTATAGTAGGTTTTTAGGAACAAAAATAATAAAATTTATACTTATCTATTTCTTTTAATACATCATTTTTTGATGTTTACATTATATGAACATTTGATATGCATGCTATATATTGCAACAATACTTTAACTAATTAAAATAATATAATAAAAAAAATAAATCAACTCTTATATGAAGTCTACATAGTACTTCAAACTTGCCTAAAAAAGAAAATGTTATTAAATAATAAGAAACAACAAGATCTAGAATGGGACCATGACCTAAGCCAACGAACGAACGAACGAACGAACTAGAATGGGACCAAGACCTAGACCAACGAACGAACGAACGAACGAACGAACTAGAATGGGACCAAGACCTAAACCAACGAACGAACGAACGAACTAAACGAACGATATAGTTCGTTCGTTGAAAATTGAACTACTGAGCTACTTCCTTCAATTGAACTACGATGTACAACTCTACTGCAAATATATCAAATCTGTCAGTCGAGACTACAGTAATTGATCAGTACTCAATTAAAACAATTTATAAAATAAATTCGAATAACAGTAGATGATGTCTATCAGCGCCATGCGGGAGGCAACAGGAAAACACGCCAAACAGTAACAAAACATGGAATTAATTGAACTTTGAATCAACAAGTGGCAACGCTGACTTCTAATGGCGGCAAATTTGAAATATATTCAACGGTTGAGCAGCATACTAAGCGCATACCAACATACTTTAATACTGCTCTCACGCGTAATCGATAAGAAATATTTTAATTCAATAAATGATCAACTTGATATCGATAAGCGATTTTAATTGGTTTGAATTGCAATTTATTGTCTTCGCTATTATATAATTAAAAAATACGCAAATGCAATTTGTTTTATTTGCTAATTACAAAATATTTATAATTGTATAAAAAAAAAACGCTATGTACATATAAGGGCTAATTTGTTGCACGCTGTATGCTACGTGCTGATGCCCATTATCGACTCAATGGAAAAACTCAGCTTGGGCTTCTTTACCGTGGGCGTTGTTGTTGTGGGCGTGAGTGTGAAGAGCGGCAGTGATTGATATGCTTGACGTTGTTGCTGCGTAACAGCAGAAGCAGCAGCAGCAGCTGCTGCGACGGTGGCGGCATTACCCAATAGATCATAAAAGGCGTTGCCAATGCCCGATGTCGGCGTGGTTAAAGGAGCTGCTCCTGTTCCAGTGCAGGCGGCAGAGTTGCCAAGTAGCGTGGTATCCATTGCATAGTTCAGTTCCGGATCAGCGAACGCACGTCGCTTGCGCATGCGTTCCAGTAACGGTGAGTTGAACGTGGGAAACCGCTGTTTGTATTCTGTAATGGGATGGGACATGGGACATGGCATTAGCATAACTGTGAAATTACATGTGCGCTGTCGTTAGATGTGGGAGCAAAGGAGGGGCGTGGTGAAAACTCTTTGATCTCTTTCGCTGTCACTCTCGATTTCAGTCTTTGGTGATAATGGCGTCAAATCTTAGCTACAAATTGCTTTCAAATTGTTTCAATTCGTTCTTGTGATGAGTGTGAAAACGGATATGTAAGTAAATGCTGTGATGAACTAATATATACCCTATGATTAGCATATGTTTTTGCTGTTTGTGACTTATAGTTGAAATTACTGTTATTTCTACACATTTTAATGCTGTTTGTTAAAGGATATTCTAAGGTAGAATGAAGGTTATAGCCAAATCAAATCATTTTAGTTATAAAATTCAAAGTTAATTAAAAAAAAAACTGCTAAGTCCGCTATACTTTACAAACTGATCAGATACAGATAAATAAAGTATCTTATTCATTCTGTTACATACACTTACGCCTAGTTATTACACCCTTTTCGAAAGACAAAGGGTAGCCAAAGAGGCAGGAGGCAAGAGTCAGTGTGGCACATGGAAATTGAGGCGTAACTTGAGATCCTAGACACAGAGTCTGAACCTCAAGAACCCACAGACTCCAGCCTATATAGTCTACAACCTACGTATAACCATAACCAGACAGCATGGCACCAAACTGTCTGGATGGAAAATTGGTTTAGTTGGAAACCAGATGGAAAACTCTTAATTTTAAATGTAGACTGTGTTATTGCACTGTTGAAGAGGTTTTTCCGTTTTCAAGTATCACTTTACAGCGGGTGAGAGTAGCAGAGATTTTGGTATCCTTATGGACAATATGCGTGCAGACGACTAGCGTCCAATTACCATATGATTTTGACTTTTGACAAATTTGTTATTGTTTTTGTAAGGAATCGGGCATTTCCTGCCACAGATTGCAGATCGAAGATCGTTGCTCTCCCTCACACCCCTATCGTATTACCAGACAGTCTGGCACCATAAACTCTAAACTCTAGACGGAGAGTAAAGGAAATTTAAGGACTGAAAATCCTCAAATAAGCTATACATTTTTAGAACCCGTGCTCTTAAAAAGAGTGGACGGGTCTATTAAGTTTTTCAGAAGCGAAATGTGCGTAACAGGCTGGAGGAAGCTTTTCCGATCCCATAAAGTATTTATATTATAGATCAGCGTGAACAAACTAGTCCGTCTGTCTGTCTGTTTGTCCGCCCGTATGAAATACTGGATCTCAGAGACTATAAGCGCTAAAGCCACTAAATTTGGAATGCAAGTCCGCCTATATGTCCGGCAGGTTAAGTTTATTTGAACTTTCTGCCACGCGCCCTACCTACCCCGCAAATTGTAACAAACTATTTTTATTACACTACAACTTCGAAACTATCAGAGCTATCGTGATCAAATTCACACAGTACATATATGGTTCCATTATACCTATCCTCATCAAGTTTAATTTAGATCATACAACTATAGCCTATAGCTCCCATGGAACAAAGCGGTTGAAAATAGGATGTTTGTATGAAGACATGTAGTGTTAGTTGAGCTACCGCAACCAAACTCATATACTATATGAATGATACCGTTATAACACACAAAGTTTAATCCAGATCAGAAAACTATAGCCTATAGCTTCAATAGTACGGGGTCTAAAACAATCCGCTCGCTCGTCTATAGCCTGTCTTACTTGTATAAATCTAACTAAAAGTTTGATTCAATTAAACTCGATATAGGAAATAGTAAGAAAATGAAATCCGAATAGTATAATCAAGGAATAAGGCTTAAACTTTTAAGCTTTTCTCGCAGTGTATGTACATACCTTCCATGGCCGCTGTGATGTGCAGCGTCGACTGCTGTAAATTGCGCAGTCGCTGCTTGTAGATGCGCTTCTGTGCGATCAGAGCCTGTCGCGTGGCTGCCATAGAACTCGAACTGGAGCTTGCAGTAAGCTTTGTGGGTGTCGATTGGTCTGGCAACTCCTCATCGCTATGCAACTCTGGACTTTGACTGCAATTGCTGGTGCTTAATTCTAGGGCTTCCATAGTCTGTTGGCGACGCAGCGCCACCTGGGCGGCCATAACACGCTGACGATCAACGACCAGCTGACAATTGGGACAACAACACTCGCGCCAACGGCAAAGTTTCTTGTGACCTTTGACACAGGAAATGACGCCATGATTGCGGCAACGTGCGCACTTTGGTGTGCGCAGCAGACGACGCTGCTCCTTGCAGCTGGCAATGATAATGCGAGATTCTTGCATTCTTACAGCACACAAAATAAGCAAAAAAATAAAAAAAAAAACACAGAGACGCGGACACGTAGGCAGTGAGTGAAGGCGTTGTGATCGGTAGCTCGTTTGTTTGTCAACTAAAAGGATAATTTGTTTGTAGCGCACATTTAAAGTCCAAAAAGGATGAATTAGTTTTTTTTTTTTGGGTTGTCTGTTGCTCGCCACTTGTCTTGTTGCACTGCCAGACAGTCTGGCATTCTCCCTGCCGTTTGCAACGTCAAGTGGTCTGTCCCGTCTACGTCTTACCCCCTCCCTTACGCCTTACAGCCGCTGCCTCACTGCCATTGGCTGCTAATCGCTGTGACTAAAAATAAACGATCCAATGGCAGCACAGCTGTAAGGCATCATTGAAATTGAAATTGAAATTCGTTTGAAGTGTGTGTTGGAGACAGGGGTAGTTGGAGGTGGTAGGGGAGTTGGGGAAACGAAATTGAAATTCAATTGAAAACCGCACAAGATACAAATGTATCTTTCTATCTTAACATCTGTCCAAGCTGTTTACAAGTGTGTGTGTGTGTGTTTGTTCAGGAAAAGTATCAATTTTAATTGCTTTGTCGTTTGTTTGCTCTGTATACCCTGTAAATAGCATGTTGACTAAGTGAGGTAACATAAGCAGCAGGAGGCAGTTCTAAGACCCTTGGTATGGTTGTCTGCATGGAGTGTTGACATTTGCTTATGGTTTGAGGCCATAATTGAGTTGGTGCCGAAATAAATATTAATTTGATATTAATCTAAGTATATTCAATATTTATACCCGTTACTCGCAGACTTAAAGGGTATATAGTAATCGTTCAATGTATGTAACAGGCAGAAGGAGTCGTGGCAGACCCCATAAAATATATATAAAGTATATTTCTGATCAGCATCAACAGCCGAATCGATATAGCAGTGTCAGTCCGTCTGTAAGAGCAACTAGATCTTAGACATATATTATGCTATGGAACAATTGCAACTATCTTTACCTTGTTGGGTTCGAACAACTCCGTCTGTAAGACAAATCATTCAAAACATGCGCGCCAGAAGGAGTAGGGGCTCTTTTCTAGTAGGCTCAAACTACCATCGAACTAGAGATGAAGATAGAGAAAGGGTTTTGCATTTCAATATAATCATAGATTATCAACAGCATGAGCTAAAATAACAATTAAAAACAATAATCAATTATATGCATAATATTGCAACGGCCCATGTTGCTTTATTTGCTTTCAGTGTATTTGTGTGTATTTGTGTATATTTTTGTGTAAATCTTGTTTATACAAGAAGCGCTATCTTCAGAAATAGTATTCATAAAGGAAGTAGACAAGGATCCCAAAGATTGCCCATTTGAGAGCTGTCATTATGGGCAAAATAGCAGTGTCCAGTGGGAACCGGGGTTGGACTGGTCCTGGGTCTGGTTCTGGGTCTTCTTCTGGTTCTGGATCTGGCGCCTCAACTGCGCCCCTAATAATGTTCTGCATTAGTAGAATTTCGACAGGCCGTTCATCGGGTATATCTTGTCTCTCTGCTTCTAAAAGTTCGTTCTTAATCATAGCCCTGCGAGCAGCAACATAAAGTTCCTGTAATTAGATCGAATCAGATTAATAGGAATCAAGGGGAAAATATTAATTATTCTAGTCGCACCTCTTCGAAATACCTTCTTTCTTCATCAGGGAGTTGCTCCCAAGCCGACAAAGCTTCTACCATCATAGTCTGTCCTGACTTGCCGCTACCCTCGTTTTCCATACAATATTCACGATAAAAATTGTAAAAAGGACGATCAGTAACGAGCATCGGTAAATCCGCCATCTTAATCTTGATCTTATTTGCTGCTGAAGGTCCTCAAACTCAAGAAAGCTAGAAAATCTAAAAACGAAAATACAAATATTTTGTAATTTTTTGATGTGAGCTGAAATTTTCTTTGAGCTTTAATGAACATTTTCGTTTTGATTCCGACAGCGTTAGAAATTTTAGTTAGCCAAGGTAACTAGATTTGGAAGGTTTTTATACCCGTAGAGTAACAGGCTATATTGTAATCGTTGAAGTGTTTTTAACAGCGAGAAGGAGGTATGGCTGAGCCCATAAAGCCCATATTCTTGATCAGCATCAATAGCCAAGTCGATATAACCACCTTCGTCCGTTGGTTTGTCTGTATGAACATAAGGATCTTAGAGACTATAAGAGCTAGAAAGGCCCCAGAGGTCGCAAATGAAAGTTTAAATGCCCAAACAGCACAATTTTTTTGTTTTTGTTTTTCGTCACGCCCACTTTAGGGCGTTCTATGTTCTGGTAAACAGGTAAAACTATCATGTTTTAGTAACGAAAATTTTTTTTTGTTAACTAAGCTATCTGAGCCAAATTCACACACGTTTTACGTATGTACGTATATTCTTTCCAGTGTCGTACAAATGTAAAAAAAAAAAAAAAAATTGAAAACTTTGAAGTTAATATTTATTTCACTCCAAACTCAATTTAGAATGACATTCCGCTTGAAAATTGGTTAAGTTTAAACCCAGATACGTCCAATATTGTAAAAAAAAAATTTGTTATATTGCTCAAAATCATAATCAAATTGCATTGTAAATAAACTAATTTTGATATATATTTTTAAAAAATAAACACACTTATATATATTACTTAATTTTAATATCCTACGCATATCATTTATTAATAGTTATCGAGAAAGAATCAAACAAGAAAAATGACGAAAAATAAAAGAATTGTGAATTTCAGATGAATATAAGTTTATATGGATTTATTATATATGTATGTATGGTATATAAAACTAAATGTATTGCATCGTTTCGTTTTGTAAATGAAATAATCAAATACTATAATTAATTATAATGACAATTCTTGAAAGTCATGAATAAGTTTGCAAGAAATATAATGACTCAACTGGGCGCTATAAATAATAATCATAAAAAAAAATTCTTTTAAGAATACAATATAATTATGGTTTATATATATATTTTGTTTAATAATAATAATTAAATAATTGATTATATTTTAATGCAGAGTCCGTTAAAGCTCGTTGTAGGCATATGTGAAAAAGGTACAAAAAAAATGGTGGTAAATTTAAGTAAATTTTATGAAATTATTTATGACACGCGTACAATCCAGTCATACACACACAGTCACACACGCACATACACACGGGGACAGTCAGAGCTTAATTAGGGTGCTTATAGACCGTTAATTTTAGTTACACTCCTCCACGTAGGTGGCAGGAAAGATGCCAATTTGATTACGCAACGCACCGAGCCACCAGCCATCGTCCTGTTTGGCATGAACCTCGATAACGTCACCGGGAGTTAGTTCCAGTTCGTCATAAAGTTTTGGTGTATAGCTATAGAGGGCCTTGCAGCGACCAAGGATTTGACATGGCGCTCCATTCTTGGAGCTAACATTAGTGCCCTGTGAGCTCATCGATGAGCTCTGCACCTCCTGGGCATTTTGATAGAAATGCTGTTGTTGTTGTTGCTGTTGATTTGCTTGCTGCTGCTCTGGTTCGTCCTCGTCCTGCGAACTAAACTCATCAAAGTCAGAGTCCTGCAGATTGGATCCACCATCCGCCTGTCCACGGTCTGCAGCTGTTTGTCCACCCGACAACGTCTTTGACTTGGCTGTCGTTGTCATCGTTGTGGTTGTCATTGCTGTGGTTGTTATCGTTGTCGCCAGCGATGCATTTGTTGTCGAGATTATCTTTGGTTGGCTGGTAAAGGTTTCAATATTGCTCTTGCTACGATTAAAGTGCCTGAGTAGCCCCCCGGCTGAAGCTGGTGCCGCCACTACACTGACATTGGCACAGGAGCTATTCGCCTGACTCTGCATTTGGGAGTACTCATCATCATCGGCTGCTCCATCCTGTGACAACAATGTCGTCGAGTGCGGCGTCTTCTCATTGTTCTTCAGCCAATTGGGCACCTTCAGAATACTCTGCTGCAGTCCAGTGCGATCACGTGTTATCTGTGGATTCAGTAGTTGTTTTAGTGGTTTAATCGTTTAGCAGACAGCAAGTGATCTCTTACCTGTATGTGCTGCGCCAGCGGATGTGTTGAGCGCGGCTTGTGATCCAACTCGAGCAGAGCCGAGTGCAATTTGAGACGTGCTCCCTCCAGATAGGTCAGCATGGAGCGTATCTAAAAGTGATCAGTTTAAGGATTAGCTTATTAATTACACATAAAAAGTAGACAGAGAAAAGCTACAGTGTACAGATGGACAGACGGACAGTAAAATGACAAACTTAATACACCACTCTACTCCTTTTTAAAGTACGGGCTCTAACAATTGAATACTCTTACTAGAATTTTGACATAAATTTATCAGTACTTGACACTCGGCACACGCATTGTCTTTAGAAATTTTATACTCTAAATAAGACTAAGTAGTGCTAACAACCCGATGGGTTAGGGCGATCGTCCATTTAGTCTATAATCTGTACCCAAGTGCTTAAAGCATTGTTTTCGAAGCGATCTTAGTGTTTATTAGAGCTAAATTCACTTGAATTCTAGTGGTTTAAAAACGTAAGAAAATTGTAAATGAATTTTCCCAAAGAAGGAAGTAGGAAATTAAGATGTTATTATCATTGAAAAGAGGAAAAGAAGGCCAGGGTTAATACTGTGTAGTGATCTAAATTAATAAAAGAATGATCATGCTGTAGATATTTGAAGTAATTGTTAAAAAATCAGCATTTGAGTCAAGTATTTCATACATGGTTTAATTATATTAAGGTAACCTTTCATTAGACCCCTTTTTTGACTAACTTAATCCTGTCCTTAACGATTTTTTGTTTGATATATTGGATTTGATGTTTTGGATTTAAAAAAAAACCTAGGAAGATCAGAACTTAGGATTGCAGGCTCATAAATCGAAGTTCGTGATAACCCTAAGCCAACTCCCTCTAAACACTCACATGGTAGAGCTTGTCGGTAATATTCTGATGCTCCTGGTTGTTGAGCGACTGCGAGAGACCGCGTAATCCATCCCTGGAACGACGTTCACGTTCCAGATCTGTCTTGACCAGCTGCAGTAGTTTGATCAACGAATGCTTGCGACGCTCACGATTCATGGCCAGCGTGGTGTGTTCACAGTAGAAGTCGGGCAAAAGCTGCTCGCTAGGACCCTCCGAGTTGCGTCGAATATTGCGTACAACAAGCAGATCCTTGGCCACATTGCAGGCATCCAGCTGAGGCTGCAGATTACTGGTCAGACCGCCCAAAATGGGATTCATGTCCGAGATGAGACGGGCATATTGTTGCACAAAATTGTGCATGTTACCCAAACGCTGCTGTTCGCTGCTCTGCAACTGCGATGAGCCACGGAGCACGGCCATCTCCCAGTCGACACGAGCACGCTCCGCACGCACACACAGTGTGTAGTACTCGACATCCGCTCGCTTCACCGCCTCCTCTGCCTTCTTTCGCTTATTGTCCAGCTTTACGCAATCCTTCTCCGCCGATTTGAGTTCCTTCTCGGCTGCCAGTTTGTTGGGTCCCTGATGCAGTAATGCTATCGATGGTGACTTCTGTATGCGTACGTCCAGCATCGCATCCTGCAGTTTTTCGTTCTCCCGCGCTGCTGTGTGGGATGCCTTCTTGGCCTTCGCCTCGCTCACGCGCCATTCACTCAGTACTCGAGCCGCTTTGTCCACATTACTCTCCACCTAAAACGATTTCAAATCAGTTAATCTGTCAGTTAAGGCAAAGACACATAAGTTTTGTTATAGTTAAAGGATCCTAATTAAATCTGCTGATATGTAAGATTTCTTCAGTTGTCTCAGTAAATGCTAGTTTTTCATATTTCTTTGGAAATAGTTGTTCCTGGTCGCAGACTTTAAACAAAAAATCAAGCACGTATAGAATATTTGGATCAGATCAGACAACTATAACATAGAATTTACCAGGGGCCTAGAAGAAACTAGTTAAGAAATATAATCTTTCCTAAATCCTTGGCCAAACCACAAATTTGGCCCAGAAAGTAAAGCTGCCCTCAACATATATTAGTAGAAGAAAGTTTAAGTTTTGTCAACCAAATTTGGCTTTCCCTCTTACCCCTTAAAAACAAGATATAGCTACCTTAGGAATAATCGGTCTAAAGTCAGTAGTTCGTAGTGCAAGTCAGCAGCATAAATACAGGGTCTTTTACAATCTGTTACCACTTTGGTACCATTGTGCAAGATCTTTATAATATACAGTACTTTGTTATAGCCATTACAACTAATTGATCAACTCACCGCTTTGCGTGTCTTGTGATGATTGTCGACCACCGTCTTGAGGGGTTTGACCAGCTCATCGGTTAGTGATGCTGCCAATTGGCGGTGAATGTCGCTACGACTCTCCATTTCAGTAGCGACCCCACGCCAGGCATCAGCCACACTACCGGGTATCTCGCGACCGGCTTTGTTCAGTTTGTTGGCCAACTTCGAGAGGGACTTGGAGTAGATTAGCTCAGAGTCAGCACTAAATGGAGGTAAATAAAAGAGAACGCACATAAGTATTAACTTGAGTCAAATTATATGGTATCACATTTGAATAAATCAGTTTTTGACTCATCTCGACTAATCCCCCAGCCGATCCCTCAACTTTTAAAGATATCCGGTTTAGGCGCGATCAATGTTAAGCTAACAAAAACTTTTGTTAAGGAGTTTTCTTTATAATTGTAATTCCGTAAAGGTTTTAGCAAAGAAATTTAAAGTTGATCGCTGGATTAGTAAACTTAGGATTCCAACGAGAGATATAAGACTTATTAAAAGAGGATCAACGGAAGAGGAATATTTTTATTTCGTTTAACGATTAGTTTTATTACTTTGGTAATAATTCTGTGGTATAGTCTTGTAATTTAAAAGTTAAGTATATTATATTGATGATTTTTTAAAATTTCAGTAGAATTGGCTATATTTTTAATACTTGTCTTTTTAAGACCCGAATAACTTTATGTTGAGATTGTAAAGCATTTTTCCTCAACTGTTGTGTCATAATATTTTCAAAATTAACTTTTAAAAATCATTATTTAAACTTACCGCTCCTGCAGGACAAAAATGAGCTCCTTGCTAAAATCCCCGCCCTGCTTGACGTAGCGTCGCAACTCCTCAAATCCGTTTTGTCCCTATCGAAGTAGAAATAAAATAAATAAGCCATAAGATAAGAAAAAGTTGATAAAAAGTGTCACATTTTGTGTTGTAAAACTAAAACTGAGACCAAAACAATGCGCACAAATTGTACCTCGTCCTTGAAGCGTTTGGCATGCGGTGATAAATCCTCCTCGCTGGGTTGCTGCGACAGCGATGGCTCGTAGTCGGTGCGATCGGTGACATCCTCACAGCTGATAGTCATGTCACGATCCCGTTCACGATCGTGACAACGATCGGGTGACATGGACTGGCGACTTGAGGAGGATTGATTTAGATTCACTTTGGATTGAGCGACACGTTTGAGTGGCGTCTGTTGACGTACCACCTCCTTCAGTTTGCTGCTCTCCTCTCCCAGCCAATTCTTCATGCCATGCCAACCCTTGCGTAGCTTCTCCTTGTTGTGATTGAAATTGATGAGACGCTGATTTTTGTTCTTGAGCAGAGTAATTCGTCGCTCATTTGGACGCAACTGATCCCGGTGGGTGCAGTACTCCAAATCGATTTCCCTGTTGAAATCTTCCGTTTCGTTGATCTGTCGCGTGATCTCCTGCAGCTCGTCAATGGACACGAATAGATTTTGAGCATTGAGGCTCTGATAGCTAACAGATTTAAGATCGTAATCAAATTCATCCTCGCTCTGTAGATGGCTACGAGTACGGCTACGACTGCGACTACGGCTACGACTCCGGCTACGACTGCGGCTACTGCGACAGCTGACTGACAGACTGAGTTTAGAGCTCTGCTTGGATGGCAACAACTGAAAGGAATCGATGCTCTTGAAGCGCTGTTCCTGTCCCAGAAATCCACTCGGCTCATTTTGTCGAGCATTCTCCTTGTTCTCCGTGGCAGCCAAGCTGAGCTCACTTTGGCCATAGAGTTCCGGTAACTCGGGCATATTTAGGCCCAGTTGTGGCGGTGCCGTCATGTTCATGTCCAGTGTCATCGATGGCGACTTGTGGAGATAGACTTTAAGCTCCGAACGGTGTAGATTTTGCACGGATTGTGATTGTTGTTGTCGTGCGATGCGTGGGCGTCGCATAGGCGGCTCCACAGGTGGCAGCACTGGCAACGCTGGTAATTCAGGCAGCTTTGGCAACTCCGGCTCTATTTCTGGCTCTATTATTAGCGATATTTCTGGCTGATGTGTTGGCGTTACAAACTGTTCCACCTCAGGCTCTGGCTCTGGCTCGGGGTCTGTGTGTTGCTCAGCCTGTGGCGTTCCACAGGCATCCACGAACTCCTCCTCGTCAGAGCTGCGCGGTGTCAGTGTCCTTACGATCGATGATGTCTTGGCAATGCCACCGCCAATCTGCTTCAGACGCTCCTCCGTCACTCCAAAGCGATCCGTGTCCAATGTTGTGGTTGATATCAAAATCGGTGCTCCGATCTCTAAGCGATGATCATCGGAATTGCTGCCGGTCATGTTGTAGCTACCAGTGGCAAGTTTGCTGGGTGAACCGTTACGTTCCTTGGCAGTGCTACCTGTACCCGGCAGGGTCATGCTGCCCAAATGGCGACGACCTAGCTTATTTCCCAGTACCGAGTACCGTTTGATGCGGGTCAAAAATCCTTTGCCATTGCTGCTGCTGTTGTTGTTGCTGTTGTGGTTGTTGCTTTGATTGTTGTTGTTGTTATGGTTGCTGTTGTTGTTGTTAATACTATTGTTGTTGTCGGCAGTTGTGGGAATATCGGCAACAGCCGCATTATCCTTGCCTCCAAATTTAAACTTGTGCACTCGTAAATGATTCATGATTCTGCAGCGTATAATTTTTAATTAACTTCACTTTCGCTTTTTTAAATCACTTTGATTTGAATTTGATTTGAAATCTGTGCTTGAATTTTGCATACGCGCTCACATTGCGTGCGCACTGCAAATTGTCCAAAAATCGAATGGAGAAGACACAAAACTAGAACACAGCCGGCAAGTGTTTAAAGGAGAAACGGAGAGCGCGCAGAGAAGGAGGTGAAGAGGAATTGTAGAGGAGCGGAGGCGAAGCAATGGGGCAGAAGGAAGCCAAAGCATAAGAATAAACACACGGATGAAGAAGGTTGTTTCTTTGACTAACTGGTTAAGCTTATGACGACCAGCAAATGCCCTCACATGTAATTTATTACTAAATACAATTTGTTTTCAGTTTTAAAGCACTTTGAAATTTTTTATAAAACAATACTGAGCAATACAATTTTACTACAAATCTGTCTACTGTCAAAACTTGATTAAATCTTATAAGAAATTTCTTATAAATCTTCCAACTAATATGCTCAGCACTACTCTTTTTCTGTGAAACATAAAAAAAAACATAAAACGTTAGGCCGACGTTCACCTACATACGCAAACTGATAATGTAAATACACACACACGCACATACATGCATTCTTACATGCATTCTCACTCAAATTGAATAAGGGGGAAAAGGGCAAACGTAACAAAAGAATCACCTGCAGTCAAAAAGGGAGCAAGCGAGACAGCATGAGACGCAAGTGACCTGCTTGCATTCGTTACTCTCTCAATTTCTGTTGCTTTGCCTCTCTTTTGTTTAAACTAAACAAGTGTCGCATTTTTTGACCCCTGCTTATGACTGCAGGGCTTATGCACACACAAGCAGACACCTACAAATACATATATACACACATACATACATGTACATGTATGGACGACTCCCGATCTGAGTAAGAGAAAAAGAAGGAGTGAGAACATGAGAGAGCCCCTCCGTACTGTTGTGCCCCTTTCACGTCAATCAATGTTCTTCTTTCTGCTCTACATTTAATGCAGGTAAAGATTACAAAACGGTTTGTCTATTGAACCGCAGTGATGAAGGCAGCGACACAACAAACAGCTCTAAAGAGCACAATACGAACAAGCAAGAAAAGTTTAAAATGCATGAGTGATCGACTAAAAAATACCCTGTAGGCAATTCACTTATTATCATAAATATTCTTGCATAAAAGATGCTGACAAAGTGTGATAAATATTTATCATAAGATTTTATTGCCTTAATATACACTGCTTAATGTTGACAGGTTGTACCAAATTTTACCTCACTGAAAGCTCAACAAAGTGGATCACGCAGCATGTATACTCTTGATACGCATTCTTGATGGGTATTTAGTTAATGCGTACAAGCAGTGAAAAGTGGAGAACGATGGGGAGACCGAAAGAGAGAGGGAAAAAGGGCTAAAGAAGAGCGAAGCTAAACAGTGCCGTGCGTTTGTTGTGCCAAGAATCGCCGCGTTGGCATCGAATTGACAGCCACTGTCCTCCCTCAACATCGTCTGCTTGTCTCTAATTTTCGTATACAACAGACATACATACACATACATGTAAGTATTTTTATAAATACAAGCTTATATTATTAGGTACAGTAGTTATCCTTAAATAAAAGACTAATGTGAAACGAAGTGCGTACAGAGAATCTTCTTAATAAACAAAAGCAATTTATAGTAGTTTATAAATATTTCTAATAATTCTTAATTTTTTTAGACTAATTCAAACTGGAAATATTTTAGAAAAATTTGTGCAGCAGTAAATTATATTTTGCTTCTAAAATGACTCATCTGTTTTATTTTTGGTAATTATAAAAATTATATTGTTTGTATTAATGTGTCTAAACATTATTTAAACAAAAAAGATTGTGAAGCTTGACTAGTTTTTGAAATTCCAATGAAGTTTAATGCAAAATAAAAGCGCTTATTAAGGTCGCGGACCAATTGTTAGCTATTTTTTTTTTAATTTTGCAAAAACACGATCAAGTTTCATATTTAGTTACAATGTTGCACAATAGATCCGAGAGAGAGTAAATTAAAAAAGTATTGCAATCATTTATTTTGTATTTCTATTAGAAGCGGAGTATGAATGCATTTACAATAAGTTTGGATGAGTCGATTCGCATAGACGATATAGCAGTAGGATTCGTGACGAGCGTTGCGGGTGAACACGCCCACAAACGCTCCGCTAGCTCCGATTGTTTTTTAAATTCATACACTGAAAGAAATGCTAATCACCGAGATCTGACTTTGAAAATTTTTGATTAAAAAAAATATATAAAATTTGGTATCTCATATGCAAAGATAGTTCAAGTAGCGCCCTATTAAGATAATTCTATAGTTTTTTTTTTTTTGGTAGTAAAATACAGTTTTGCACTTTAACAGTGAATTTGGAAGTTTTAGATCATATAGAGCGAGGAATTCAAAATTATTTTATTTTACAGAGTGTCGATCATGTCCTTTTTTTATAACAGGATCTTACAAAATTCTTCACTTGTGAGTACAATTGCTGCACTACAAAGTTTAACATTACGATAATTGCAAATATTTTTTAGCGTGTATGCTAATACACTCAAATAAACTGAAGATTGACTGTGTACAGGGTATTGCCTGATACGTCTAAAGCTGCTGCAACGGGTGTTTTGTGATTAAGCTTCGCTCTGGTTATAGTTGTTGCAATTGTTATTATACAAACACAAAGTAAATTTGTTATTGTTGTTGTCGACTTTGGTGTTGGGTTGGGTTTTGGGTTCGTGCGGGTACGGGTTTCGGGTTCGTTTGTTTATTAACTGCAGTTTAGCTCGTAACAGTTTTACGCTTTTTGCTTTTTGTATTCTGCTATTCTAGTGCCAAGCAGCGAAACCGTAGTAAGTAAAACAATTTAATTACATTGGCGTAAAACAACAACAAAGTGGCAGAAAGCATGGCTAACAGAGAGTTAGCCCGAAAGGCTTGTTATGTCACGTACCAAGCCAAATGGAGTGCAACTTGAACTCGAGTGTGACAAGGCAGGCAAAACAAGTCAGTCAGTCTACGTCTTAGCCATACTCGGCGTCAGAGTTAAAGTCATAGCCAATAAGCCAAGAGGGCGGCTCACTTGAGATAACACTGCTGTTGTACCTGCTCAGGCCTCCTCCAGTCGGAGGCTAATTGCAAAAAGGGCGCACTGGCAATGGGAAACCTACAATTATGGAGTTGAGAGGGTTTAAAAGTCAAATAACATAAATTATTGCCAGGCGGATAAAAAGAAAACACTACGAAAAATCATATGAAAACAATCAGTGGCAACTACGAGTAGTTGCAGCCCTACTATGGGATAAAAAGCACAAAAATTTGGCAAAAACAATATAAGGTTTTCCAATTTCAGAATTATATTTACAACGGTCTACCCTTAATTGAGGGAATCATGAGAACACGTTGACAACTCACAAAACAAATTACATTAAACAATAATGAAAACTATTTATGGAAACTTTCTATGGAAAATATTACAAAAAGGGTTGTATTTAAAGTGTTGTTATTCTATTATCCACTTTGTCGCTCTATGCCTGAATGCAACTTAAAAGTTTACCAAGATACTTTATAAGTTGTAGTTTTTAAGATAAACATAGCTTAATCGAACACTTTATAGAGTTTTTGCAGATTTCCATATGATGTTGTTGTCGCATTAGCGTATTTGGATAGACAGGGATACAATTAAAAAATTATTTTGTGCCTTTTTTAAGTTTTTCAAATAAGATATAATTTTTTAGAATTTATTTTGAAACTGTGGACTTTAAGAAAAATTAAGTTAGTCAAAAAAGTTCGAACAAATACTTGAAAAATAACTGGCAAAACATCACGTTTTTTCTCCACAGTGCACAGATTATTTTTTAATTTTTTTTCTGTATTTTTAGCTATAAATAGCTAAGAATTGCAATTGCGTTGCCCCAAGAAGCAGCCACAGCAGTAACAACAACAAAAAAGACATCGATGCAGCCGACAATTGAAAACCCTTTTTGGATTGTGCGTGCATTGAGCGGCATCCTTTTCTCTCCCATTATGGCAATTTATGATTAATAAATAAGCAAAGAAAAAAAAAAAAGGGCAGCAGCCATAATTTAACGCAGCAGAGGCAATAACTATAATGGCAATGCCAATGCCAAGGTCATCACCATTTCATCTGATCTCTCAGCTCAAGGCGGGCTGTTAGTTAATAGAGCTCACTTACACAGATACATCTTGTTTATGAAGTTTGGCAACAGCGCACTTATTCGCGCTTTTAGCTAACCGTTTCCGTTTAACAGCGTTTAATTTAAATTCTGTTACCAAATTTAGATCAAATGTGTAGTTAACTTAAAACTATGCGAATTTCATTCCAATTACCATCGAATATTGTGTGAACTTTCAATTTCGGCGGTGTGAAAATTGTGAATAAAATTTAATTTAAATTATGGAAATTTTGAGCAACACTTGTTACAAATACTTGTATGTAGTTTTGAATAGTAAAAAGCAGACATGATTCCAAAGAAAAGAACTGAACTAAAAGACGTATAAGTCATGGCCTACAACCATTAATAACTTCACGACAAGTTTTTGAGCCCCAAGTGTTAGACAGATCATAAACCAAGTAGCTAAATGCCTAGGGGAACTGCTGTCCACTTAAAGAGCTTTCACTGTACATTATTTTGGCATAGATTTTCTGAACTTTTCTACTGTAAAGTTCAAAGCAATTTGAAAATGGGCATTATGCAATCTAAAGTTCCCTCCAAAGTTAATTTTGGAAATTATTTCAGATTTGGCTCATTATGAAACAAAAGCAGCAGCAGATGAAGTAGACACACGCCCCAGTTTTTATCTATTTAGTATTGTTCAGATATACGATTTATGCACTCATATATTTCTTGCCTGTTAAGCATGTAATAATCAGCGATTATTTAAGTTGAACATGTGTATGTCAGTCTCGTTCCTCGATGGCAGCTATTCCAGAATTATGTTAATGTGCTTGCCATAAATAAATAAATAAACTAGAAAAACACCTGACCGGTGTGTTGATACTATTTTTGTTTGAGAACGCGTCATCTTCGAATGAAACCCATTGAAATTTTATACTGTGGGTAATGGAGAACTTGAAAACTATATCTACAGTATATAAACAATTACTTCTAAGCGTCATTATAATTGTATAAAATAAAAATAAACATATCTCGAGATATATCTTTCAACTTTATGCCCCAGTAGTTGGCACATATTTTCATTTGAGATAAATACCCCAGCAACTCAATTAAAATTTAGTTAAGTGTATTTATAAAATTATAAATGTGATTTACATAGCGAAATCAGATCAGAGTTGGCTATAACTTAAAATGATTACTCAGCTGCCTCAATAGCTGTCTAATAAACTCGTGTTCTTTACGTTTAGGAGACCCTGTATCAGAATCAAAGAAAATCATATAACTAAGTAGTTAAATATGTTTGATAGCTGTTGATAAAATCTGCAAAAGCGGTAGAGTCAATAATTCTGCCTTTAAACTACATAAAAATCAGGGTCAGTCTACGAAAAAATTTTGAATTTATTTATAAACAAACTAAATTTAATTTACAATACTAATATATTTATAAGAGTTATATTTTTTTATAAGACACGATTTATTAAATTTGTTTTTCATAATACCAAAAAATATCGTTGCTAAGTAGATACAATTTTAATTAATTTAAATGAAATTTGAAATAAAAAAGTTAAGCTTTTTTTATATATTTTTTTTATTTTTATTTCGTTACAAGAATATTATTAAATGTTCGCTCTTTTAGTAATTAGAGTCGACTGACTGTATTTTATACTTGACATAATTATCTCCGCTTATTCCAGCATCACTACAGGGTCTTTTACAGTCGCTTGACTACACTGCCGTCTATCCTGCTAGTCACTGGCTGATCTTTTGTCTTACGTCGCTTTCTGTTTCACTTAAACAAATATTTTCGCAACTTATCTCGAAATGTTGCGTCAAAAGCAAAAAGGTCGAACGGTTTCCCCTCCTTAATGGGGCATTTAACACTTGGATTTTATAAATACCCCAGAAAGCACAGAGAGTATTTTGATTTGTACTGTTCCCGCAGCCAACGAATTAAAATTTGATTAAAGTTATTCACTTTTTGTGTAGTTTTAAAAATATATTTAACTGAAATCTTTTAGTTTTCAGGGTTTACTTAGTGGAAGTCACAAATGTTAGATTCGTCATTAGCACACCTGACTAATTATCAAACCCCAAAAAAAAGTCACGTTTTCGGCAAGAGTAGAAGATATAAATACAGTGCTATATTCAGCTGTATACACCTGTTTATAGCTACTTGAATAATACTTTTATCCCAGAGAAGTTTTGCCATCAATTGAGGGAAATACTTTCATTAATACAAAAATTATCTGAATGATACACATACGAGTTTATCTACTATATGTAAGTGTATAACCGGTTTGTACTCCGATCGTACGTTGCTCAGAATAATGTGTGTATATAGTATATAGTCTGTATATAGACCAGATAATACAGTTGGTAGTATATGACTTAACTTATATAATCAACTGATAAGAGATTGCGAGAGAGATCGCAAAAAGCGCGAACGTTGCCACTTTATCTTTATCTAAATATTTTGCACCTGTGCGAATACCAAAAGTGAGGGAGTAGCAGATAAATATATATAAAAAGATATAGTACACATATTAAGATACATTTGTATTTGCTTAGCATCACATGTTTAAATTGAAAACTGGGTTTTTTTTCGTTACGGAAATGTAAGCTAATGATGACTTCTAGATCAGCTGTAACTTCTATATACTTCTCGTGTTATATAGTAGGGTGTTGCGTGTGGAGATTGTTTTTTACAGATTGACAACATAAAACATTCATCATTTAACATAATTAACCCCGAGTCAGCTGCAAATCAAGTGGCGTTGAGTGCATTTGGTGCGTAGGGGCGTATGGTAGGGGAGTTTGGGTGGGTGGCTCCCAATCGGGCCCAACTGCAGGGGTCTCTGGGGTTCAATAAATTGTTAAGTTTAAATACTGCCCCCGGTGCAAGTGTCAATGACATCGGACGCTGTTAAAGCTGTACAAGTGCGCATAGCAGCCAGCAAATGCCAGCGACGCATGCCATACATTAGTTGCCTGTTTTCAATAAAGCTATCTCGCTCGCTCACTCAACCGCTCTCTTTCTATCTCCCTTTCGTTGTGTATCTTATGCATTTATTGTCGAATTTGACATAGAATTCATATGGAAAATACTGCACTGAAAAAAATGACAGCTAGTTACTTTAAATTAGAATTTAAATAAGCTAAAATTTGATTTGAAAGAAAGACTACTTGGTAATTTTAAAGTAAACTTTTATTAATTTTTTAAAATTGTTTCAAAACAAATGCAAATTTTTTTTTAATGCTACGTGAAATGCCTAGTTTTTTTTCAGTGCACCATGTCTTGAGATTCGGCTTATGCTTTGTTGACCCATTGGAATTTCATGTTGTTTTTGTTTTAGTTTCTTGGTTTTCTATTGTTTTTGTTTTTGGCTTTTTTCCGGCTTTTTTTTGTGTTCTATGCGCGGCTGATTGAGAACTTGGCTGGATTTATGTCGTTGTCACAGTTCGACTTCTTGTTCTTCTTCTTCTACAGCCACAATATGAGCTAACTAATTAACAATGCTTTGACTGCTTCAAGACATTTAACTAACGGTTTAAACGCTTAACAAATTGATGAATAAAAGTCAAAAGAGGCTTGATAAAAGAAGAAGAAGACGAAGAAAACACTTATGGGCTCGTGATTTACTTTTATCTTCCTAATGGGGTCGACGGGGTGCGTTGAAAATACTTTGTTATAAACAATAAAATGATCACATAATATCTAAGCATCTATCTAAAGTATTAGATAGTTTCTATATAGCACAATACAAAACGTTTTCATTTTTATTGTGTTCTATTTTAGCCGAAAACTGAACTGAAAAATTATTGGCACAATTTCAACAGACACATAGAGGCTGAAATGTTTAGATATTCGTTTGGAAAAGTTGGGTCATCAAATGCATTTGGCTGCCAAAAAAAAAAAACGAAGAAAATTACTATGCACAGAATATATGTACGAGATACATTTGTATCTTTTGGTGTGTATCTTGTAATTTGTCACTCGGTCGACCATCAAATGAGATCGTCGCGATGGCACCTCAAGCTCAAGTTTGATTTTGACACATGTCATGGAAAATTGGAGAAAATTTAAAAACCGTTTGAAGGTCGCCGGCATTTTGGTTGCAATCGCCTGCAATACCCAATAGATAACACAAGAAATTAAATTCCGCACATTATACGCAATTTGCAATGTCGCTTGATACCAAAACTCAAACACTTTTGGGCTTAACGCCTCAATTCAAATCAAATCAATCAAAAATTTAGATCACACTATATAGTTTTCAATGTGTTTGTTTTTTTTCGCTTGTATTTTTTTCACACATTCGACACACACGTTAAAAAACAAAAAATGGTAAAAAAAATATATACAATAAATAAATACAGAAATGTATCTATAAACTGTATGTATATATGTTTATTTTGTGTTTTTGTAAAAAATAGCGTAGTTTTGCACGCCTTAGTCGCCCACTTTTGAACATTAATTTGCGTGTGTGCGTTATGTAAAAAGCAAATTACCGAAAATAAATTATATTTAAATTAAATGAACACAATATTTGAACGTCGACGACGACGGCAACGACGACGTTGGAGGCGACAGCGACATTAACCACGCCTCTCGCGGCGACTCCGACTCCCGACTAAATTTAGAACAGACTAAACAAAAAACCAAAAAATTATACAGCTAATACTACGACGTCGAGGCGACGCCAACGACGCACAGCGGCAAACTAAGCGCAGCTAGCGCGCCAGCTGAGCAGCAGCCTTAGTCGCAGTCGTCGTCGCAGAACCCATGATAATGTCATTTAAAAAGCAACCTAACGGCAAATATACCCGTACAAAAGCTTACGCGGCGTGTATTAAAAGATTTACGAGTATGTTCTTATCGTAGTCAACACTGTTTTCAGCTTTTTATATTTTTATGACAACACTATTCACAACACTGGTATGCGGAAGATAACTTTATCTCGGTTTATCTAAGCGGAATTTCTTTGGCACTCACCGTTTGCTTAAGGATTACTGATTTATTGCAAGTGTTAATGATAAATAAAGTACCTAACAACAAATATTTACATGATGGGCATTTCTCAAAGTTTGTTAAAATATAGCATACCCCTAGCAGCAACTGAGAACGGGTAAAAGAAGCGCAAACAGCAAAGCTAAACAAACGTGGAGAGGCATAGAAATGTACTGCTCGTACCATGCGCGGCGAAGAGTAGAAGAGAGAGAGAGAGCGCGCGCGACGAGCAGAGTGCAGAAGAGTGGAGAGCGCAAGCGCATCAATGCCGGCAATTGCAGCATCGCTGCTCGCTGTTGGTCGTCACTGCGACGTCGCGACGTCGACGCAAGAGAGCTAACGTTGTTGCTGCCGTTATCGCTGTCGCTGTTGCTGTCGCTGTCACTACACCTGCTGCGATGATGCTGCGCCGTCTGCTGCTGTCGTTGTTGTTTTTGTTATTCTTGATGTTGACAACGCGTAGGCCAAATATTTAAAGGAGACGGCAGTCTTACGGTACAACAGCTGTCGCCGCAGCATGCAAAGCGGTACTTGCTGATTGGGCTGCACATATACCGTTTGACTTAGCGCACAGTGGGGTCAAAATTAACATAAAATTGCATGTCAGATCCTTATATGTATTGTTAACACAAGTAATGGACTGCTAACAACAGTTTATCGCATTAATTACAGCGAACGTAGATTTCAAGATTTAAAACAATGTAACTTTTTTTGGAACTGGAATAATATTTTGACATTTTCAATTGCAGATTTATAGACTTAAAGTTAGTAATGTTTTTGCTAGGAAAAATAAATTTTTCCAGCGGTTCCAAAATTAATTTGTGTGAAAGGAAAAAACGTTTTAAATTATTTTTGTTTAATAAGAGATTCTACAAATTTATTTCATCTTTTATATCTTTTATATTTTTTATACCTTTTTAATCAAAAGACAATCAGTTGCTGGTAAAGAATTAAATTTTTTTTTTTGTTATAATAGGTGTATAACAATAATTTAAAATAGAAATGACATAACAAAATTTTAAAGCTAAAATGCTAACAGGCAACTGTAAAATTAAAGCTTTTTTTTTCATCTTTTGACATGTTAATAAATCAGAAAGTAAGCAGCGTAAAAAATTCAAGCTTCGCACCACTGTGCATTGTCTGCTACATTAATTTAACCAGCTTAATGCACGTGCTGCTGCCGCCGTCCCCAACGTTGCTGCGCTGCTTCGACTCTCTCTGCTCTTGTGTAGACGCTGCCGCTTAGAAGTACCGGTATTATGGGCAATGTCAGTTGCAGTTGCATAACTGCTGTAAATTTATTCAGCTTAACAGTCGCAGAATGCATTCATACATATTTGCATTAACATAGCAAGAGCGTGATTATTACCAACGCGTCGCAGTTCGCGCAACAGAGACGGCGACAGCGACGGTAGCAGCGATGGCAACAGCGACGACGGCGGCTGCTGCACTTGTTGCTTGACCGAGATTCGCAGGGTTCTTGCAAAAGTCTTCGGATAAATAAAGAAAAAACTCCAGGCGATGTGACAAACATTGTAAAAAAGTTGTTTATCAAGTTTTTTTTTCGGTTTATTTATTTTGATTTTCGTTTCTTTTTTGTTATTTTTGTTGTTTGACATTTATGCTATAAATTGTTTGTTCATTAGGATTTGAATTGCGATTGCGATTGGGATTGGAATTATGCAACTTACGTGAACGCATTGTTTGATGGGTCTCAGAGGCATTAAATATTGACATTATCTTTGGCTTACCTGTAAACATGCGGAAAGAAAATTGATTAGTTGGAGTCACCACAATTTAGAAAGGATATGCTAATGGAAAACCGATTTTAGAACCAACACCAATTCCAATCACCGTTAAGAAACATTTCAACTTTTTTTTTTGTGGATTTAATGGGTTTTTATGAGTTCGTTATTGACGGATAACATAAAGGTTATTAGTTATAAAGACTTTGGTTTTAAACATACATTAAATATAAATTACAACAAACATTAAATTGTTTATCTCTGCGTGTATTTTTTAATTTTTTAACACACACAAATTTTAACTTTTCAATTACTACAAAAAATAAATTAGAATAATGCAAGTTCTGTCGTTGGCTTTTGCATTATAAAATATTTTAATTTAGTAAACTTAAGTTTATGCATTCTATAATTGATAGCTTAATATATAAAATACCATGTCTTTATTTAAAATATAAAAAAACATATATTTATATTAAATTAACTACTTAAAATGAAATAATTTAAAACTACACAACATAAACTAAAATTCAAATTGACTTAGCTTAATCTGCGCAGTTGAGCGCGCACTGGCGCCATCTGCTGCCAACTAGCAAGCAACAAAAGCTTTTATTACAAACTTGTGCAAAAGATGGCGCTGTAAAGTCAACTCAAGTTTAACACCTGCGCACACAACTCAATTAGCTGCTTCAGTTCCTCCAAAGAGATCGGTAATCAAAAGACCTTGAGAAATACGTGTCCCAGGAAGAAGAAGCAGTAACAGAACAGGTAAAAATGTAAACAGGTAAAGTTTAACAAAGTGCACTGAAAACAATGGTTCGAAAATATAAGCTTTGAATTGACAATTAGTTATAGTCAAAATATAAATTTTGACTAGGGAATTGTGTGGGCTTAAACATTAAGTATTAAAAAAAAAACATAATAACATTCGGTGTGCTCCTTTGATTTTCAGCCTTTGTTACAGTGTATTTATATGTAGTACGGTTGCTAACTGAGGCAGTGATTTTAAGTTTTATTGCTTATAAATAAGTTGCACTTAGTTGCTAAATGGCGAGTGGCAAACGAGTTTAACAATAACATAAAAGTCACACAGAAGGTAAAAGGGGTTATGGGTTCGTATGGGGGTGTGGCGAGGTTTTCGAGGTAACACATAATAAAATTAATTTCCATTAATTGATGCGAGCGAGATAATTTTGTAGTAGTAGTCGTAGTAGTTGTTGGTCAATGGCAATGTTGTTGTTGTAGTTGTTTTATTTGAACGTTAGATGGCGACGCTTGGAAATGGAACATGGAAGCGACTTGGGAGATGTTCGATGATGACAACGCTTACCTGCGCATTACCCATTAGAGCATCCTCTTCTATTTCGATATCAGCTTGATGCTCGAAAACTTCTTCATAAACAGCTTCCACCTGCTGTTGTTCTTGCTGCCTCTGTTGTTGTTGTTGTTGCTGCAGCTGCTGCTGTTCTTGTTGTTGTTGTTCGTTTAGCTTTTGTTTCTTCTGCTCTTGCTTGGAGAGCGCATTCAAATTGACAGCTGACTTGGACTTACTCTTGGCATAGCGAGCTGAGCAGCGCAAGCTTTTAAGCACGCCATAAGAGCGTGCATTGGCGAGCTTTCCCGAGAGAGACAGAAAGAGAGTCAAAGAGTGTGAGAGACGAGTTCAGATAGAGAGAGCATAAGAAAGGAGCACAAAAGGAAGAAAGTGAGCGAGTCAGTGTGTGGGGTGGGGGCAAGGCGTCACAAAGGAGGAGAAGAAGAAGAGTTTGTGTAAAAATAATATTTATGTACATAATATACGAATACTCGTAAATAAGTATAAAAAGCAATAAAATAAAAATACTTAAAGCAAAGCTGCAAAAACTATTAATTGTTTGAATTAAGCTGCATGTGCATTATTTGGCTTGGAAGGGAATTGGGCAGTTAGGGGCGGGAGGGGACGGTGTGTAGTGGGTGTGTTCACTTTCTATTGACTTAGGTTACGTGCCGGCGCATATAAAGCCACCTGCCAATAGATGTCGCTGTCCATGTCGGTGAACCCCAAACAGTGAGAGACCAAAACTATGGAGCTACCTAACTTCCGGCACAAGTAAAGACTACGCAACAGGTGAACAACCAACAACAACTACAGCTGGCTGCCTACTTAGGTGTGAATAAGCCAAATGTTGCGTCTCGTCTTAACACTTTGCCAGCCATGATGATTCAATGTGTTCCAAACGTTGCAACCGACGAGCACTTTCTATATATAGACAAATGACCGATGTTGACAACGATTGCAAAAAGTTAGCACGCAGATAAAACCAATGAACTTAACTGACTAAACAACAACAACAAAAACAATATTGACTACTAGTCACGGCCAGAGTCGTAATTGAAATAACTAATGACTGTTTTAAGAGCTGAAGTGTGCGGCTCAAGATGGTACACAGAAAAAAAATCGAAGCTGCATAATGATTAGAAATTTTAATTTACAACAAAACTTCACATAAAAATAACAAAAAAAAAACTATTTAAATTATTCCTTTAATTTAATTTCATAACTTACTTTCCATAATATTTTACTAACTTTATATATGTATATTTATATGATACTTCAAAAACACATTAAATTTCTAGATTTAGGGATACCTATTTAATATTTGGCATTTTATTAATTGTCATAAGTCTTAAGACTTTTTGCTCAGATCTAAAGATGCTCAAGGACCCTATATCTTATATTTGATCAATTTTTTTAAACCATCAATTTAACGCCACAAAATTTAGCAACTAAAAATTTATTTTAATTGCTAAAACGTAGCATTAAAATTCTTGTTTTTTTACCTTCTTTTAAAATTATTATTTAATTAAAGTACTTTATTTTGTTAAAATCTTAATGTTTAAAGTTATCGCTTAAAAATACGTACTAAAATCAAGTATTCCCTACGCAGCTAAGTTTTTTTTTTGGGTTACCCTCTTACCCCTTTTTGAAATCATTTTTTACTGTGTACTACAAGTGCTTCAAGCGAATTGCGCATACGCAGCGTGTGCTTTAAAGTGGCACAACATTGACGAAAGAAAGTTAATGCGCAACAAAAACAACAGCAACAACCACAAAATAACAATAATAATAACAACCACAACAAGATGTGGCAACATGTGTCTGCTGCTCAATTGTAGAACAAGTCTAACCAGAATTAAAACCAGGCAACCCAAGAGCATTTCAATTGCTAGCGAGCAATTAACGTGCTAACTTGGCTCACAACCAGCTGGGCCAAGCAAGCGACTGAGCTGACACCGCGTGTCGTGCGATCGCAGTTTGCAGTTGGCAATTGCGCAAATCGACGCCCTGTGAGAAAAATTACTATATTTCCAAGTGTAAAAATAAAAATAAAAATAAAGAAAAATTTAAAATAACAGAAGCAAGTTAAACAAAGTAAAACTTGAAACCCATTGACGAACTCAAGCGGCAAACATGTTAAGAATCACAGCCATTAGTTGTATTATGTGGGGCTGCGAGGGTTGCACGTAAAGTAATGCATAGCTGACTAAATCTTCAAAATTTTAGCTTAAGCTATAAAATTGAAAATTTAAATAAACATAATTTGTATTAATTGTGAAGTGCATGACAACAAAAGCTGCCTTAATAAATATTTTTCTAAATGATTAAATAAAACTAATTTTTTTTATTTGAATTTTTTTAAATTTGGAAATCAATTTTTTATATGTACTCTTTCAAGAAATTATAGACCCTGTATACATAAAATATATACATATTATATTTGTAAAAAATAAATAAAATAAAATTATTTTATCTTTTTTTAGGGAAATTAAAATCACAGAAAAAGATAAAATATTAAATCTATATATGTTTATTAATTTTCTAGTAAATGCTATAGATTAAGCACTTTTTTAAAGTATGAACTTAAACCTTAAGCTATTTGAACTTTCTAAAAACAATATCACTGAAGGAAATTATTTTTTTTCCTTAAGATAAACTAAATTTTCTATAAATAATCCAATTGTACAAATGATTTCCATTCTTGATACAGAATGGTATAAGTATTAAGATATGTAGTATATAAACTATGGCGTAGTTAGTCTATTATTCTAACTGATGTAACATCCTTGAAAAATAGAATAATTTTCAACATTTTTACTTTCCTCAAAGATTTATAATGAATCTAAAGGCGTTTAAAATTATTTAAATATAAATATACAGCGATTTTCTTTAGTTTCCTATTTTATAGTCTTTAAACTTATTTTCTATATTACTTGTGCCCCAAAAACTTATCAAACCACCCTCGCTGCAATTCATGACCAACATTGTTGAAATTGTATTGTGTTAACTACATCAGTGAGTATTCAATGCGCCTTTAAATGCGACACAATGAAACTGGCGTTGGCTTTGGTTTAAACAATGGGCCAATATCAATTCCAAGGCAATAAAAAAACAACAACAACAACAATGAGTACTATGGAAAATGCTTGAACTTGGATTTGAGACACGGTGTTGACTCTCGACATTCATAGGTTGCATGGGAATCGAATTATCAAACTGCAAATCGAATTGTCATATTATCGTTATATTTTTTATCTTTTTCTTTTGCTCTTGTTATCGTCATCGTCATCGCTATCGTTATCGCTGTTTAAAGTTCAGCGAACTGTCTCTGGTCCAAGGAGAACTTCACAATCTACACTCAAGTGGCTCATAATTGGATCAATTATGCCTTAAAAGCACTTCAAATGGTCAGCAACAGGAAATTAACTTGGCCGTAACCATTTTCGAAATCTAAACTAGGTTTCTATCTTTTTTTTGTTTGTTTTTTTAAGTAACAGACCTTTTGGAGTTTACTTTTATGGCTAAAGTGTACAATTAGATACAGTTTTTTGAACCATTTGATTAACTTTTTATTTTCAACGTAGATTTAGAGAAAGAAATCTATTTCAGTCATCCACTCGACTTTAGTTTTCTTTATTCTTAACAATAAATTATTATTTTTTTTATGGTTGGAATAAGTGCACAACTCCACGAAGTCTTAATTCAAATAAACACAGCTTACACATTTTATAAAAATTTTATTTTTTTTAAATTTTTAATTCAAATCAAACAAAATTCACGTTTTTAAATAATTTTTCTAAAATAATTTTTCTTTCAGTGTATAAGTTAAGTTACAAATTATTTTTAATTGATTTTATTTTATTGAATTTATGGAGTATCTTAAACTTAATTGATGCATGCCCTGATACTGATAATTGCACCCAAGAAAACAGGGTATACCATTTAACCAGATGTCAAATGAAGTCAAAAATATTCCATTCCATACTCATAAAAGGCCTTTAGAAATATTTTAAAATTTTTTTATCGTTTGTTAAAAATACCCTGTAAAAGGTAAAAATGTACCAAGCAACAGTAAATAAAAAACACCCTCTATTAAAGTTAAAAATACCCTATAAGCAGCTCTCAAATGTCTATTTTCAGTCTATAATTCTCCATGGTATACTAAAAGTACTCCATAAAATGCCTTAAACTATATAAACTACTCATCTTCGGTACAGGGTATTGTACACAGCTCTGACATATCACAACGACTATACAAAAATGAAGAACACTCCATGGGATAACTAAAAATACCCTGTAATCGACTTTGAAAAGCTTTTAACTATAAAAATTACTTTTCTTCCGCAAATAATAACCTGTACACAGCTTAAAAGTAGCAAAACGACCATACTACAGCTCATAACACTCAATGGGATAGCCAAAAATACCCTGTAAACAGCCAAAATGTGTCAAACGACAGTAAAGTATGCCAGAAATGAGTATTAAAAAGTTAACCAACTGCCAGACGACCTTTTAGTAGTAGGTATACCCTGTAAAGACAGCCTTGGTTAACCGTATATTTTTAGACACTTATTGCCAAATTTATAGCCTGCTTTTAAAATTCCTCTCGAGTGACAAATCGCAATTGCTAGTATATAAATTTTATTTTTACAGCACGATGAATAAATGTTATTGATGTTTCGACAACCCTAGAAAATGGTGTTGCCCTTTCTTCCTATTTTTAAAGTCACTGTCCGTGCAACATTGTAGGTCAGTGACGGGAAATGGCGGCGCTGACTAATGACTGGCCACGCCCACAAATACGGGCACTCAAATAAAAGTTTAGTTACAGAATATATGTTGTTGATTATATGTTTACCTAATTTTGTAATTGTTTATCAGGCAAACAGCGCGAAATGAACAACAATTAAATTCATTCAGCAAAAAAAAAAAAAAAAAATAAAACAACAAAAAAAAAAAGAACAAAAAAAGTTAAATGAATGACGCAAAATAAATAGAAATAACATGAAATGAATGTGGGCCAGAACAAAGCGAATCGTTTTTGGGTTGTCGAACGACACTCACACACACACACACACACACTCGCTGGTGGGTGTTTAATGGCAAATGTGAACAGCAGAACAAGTGAACAATTGAACAAGTGAACAATTGAACAAGTGAACAGGTGACTGAGCGAACAGGTGAACAACAAACGTTGCCTGTTCAAGTGACATCAAACAAGCTTACACAAAAACTTCAAATATAAAAGTACGCGAAAGTTCTACTGGGGAGTGAGTGCGACTGTGTAAGACCCTGTATTTTTTTAAAGTCTTATGAAAATGTAAAAATTTCTAAATTTTTTTTGAAATATGTCAACAACAAGTAAGAAAGGCAACAGTTCGAGGTGGAAATAGTTATAATGTTACTACACACATGTGTTGATTTGGTTCTCCTAGTTTACTTTGTGGGGTTGGAAAGGCCTCTTTCTAACTGTTACGCACATTTGGCATATTTTCATATATAAATTGTGAAGAATTGTAAGAAACCCCTTAAAGTTTTCAGTACCCAACACTGATTTGTGACAAATTATTTCTATAGCAACTTTGTATTTCTAAGCTACACATCATCAATTTATTTATACAATTTATAAGTTGGCTTAAAATATAGAAGAACATTTTGGCAAATATACAGAGCGTATACGTCATCTTAATTAATACTTTGAAATCCAATTTTGCTTTCATACTAACAAAAAAAAAAAAAAAAAAAAAAAAAAATTTATTGATATATGTAGCAATTGGGCTACAAACCAGTCAAGCAGTTGTAGCCTAGCCTGCTATGCTTTTTTAATTACTTTCCCAACAGCGCAAATGACCCTTTGTGCTAGCTGAAGTGCAGGGTCTACAAATGGAAATTCAAGCGAGTGGAATGATAAACTTTTGTTAAGAAATTTCTACTTCTAGTTTTTTCTAAAATGTGGTTGCTACTGCTGCATTTAATGAGGTCGCGCACCTTGGTCTTAGCCAAAGTCTGAGCACGTTTTTGTTACCATTTCAATTCGGTGGGTCCCTGTCTTGAAAATCAATTAACATTCAAGTTTCCACGAAGAGTCAGCACCGCATTAGTTGTTGTTGTTGTTGTTGCTGGAGTCGCTGCTGCTGCTGCTGCTGCGTATATAGGCCATTCATTTGACCGTAGCATTGAACGTGACTTGGCTTTAACTGTCTGCTGTCTGTTGTCTGCTGACTTCAGTCTTCATTTGGCTCTGTTAACTCTGTTTTTGTTATGTTTGTTTCATTTTTCCTCTTCTCCTTTGTGGTTGTTTGCCCCCGTTTCAAGGTCGCTGCCGCAGTTGAAAGTGCATTTTGTAGCACACCCATAACTAAACACACACGCACACACACACATGTATATATATCTAAATATAATAACTTTTTATTTATTTTGGTTTCGCAAGAGCTTTTCACATTGACTTTTCAGTTGACGCGACTTGAGTTTACTTAACTCGCAACTGTCCTAACTTTTTTTAAGACCCGGTACTCAATAGCAGTAGAGGAGTGTATGAGGGTGTGAAAAAGGAACAAAAGTAACCGAAGACTTTGTCAGCCCCATTTAGTGAGCTATGATCTTGATCAGCTTCAAGTGATAAGTCGATATAGCTATGTTTACCCTTAGATTTCGAATATCTTTAGGTAAATTAAGAATGTGATTTGAATTACCACCCTCAATCTCAATCTAAGTTACGTTTTGTGTCTACGGTACCATATGTTGTCTTTAGATACAATTTACTCAGAATCTGATGACTATATTATAAAGCTTCCTTACTGTTAATCAGTTAAAAATCTTTACTTATTATGATTATGAAGTAGTAGTAGAAAATAATTTAAAATTATGAATGTACACATTATTATGAACCTACACAGTGCAGGGTCTTTTGCAGTCGCTTCGCAGCACTATAAATTTCCCTACTAGTTGTTGCTGCTTTCAAACCGTTGAAAGATAGCAAATTCAGTCATAAAAAAATAACTAAAATAAAATGACATGTATCATAATAATCGTAAAAATAAAAAAGATTGTTTTTAACACACATTTGTTTTTGTTTTTTTTTTTATTATTTTTTTTTTTTTGTGCGCAGTTTATCATTTAATTTTCGTTGTTCGTCTTGTGCTTCGCTTCGCTTTGTTGTTGTTGTTTTACCCCCTATTTTTCTATATGCAGTTTGTTAACTTAAAGTTTTTGCTTACACATGAAAAAAAAGCTTAGAAAAAGCTTAGAAAAAAGAGTAAAAATAGTATAAATAAAACTACTTTTTGCTACTGTGTACAACGCTCCATTTGGGCACTTTCACTGTATAATTGTCGCTAAATTTCTTTGCACTGTCAGCAGCTAACAACCAACTACCAATTGCCAACTGCCAACTACCAACAAGCAGCAGCTACCAATTGGCAAATGAGATGGATCAACAAGCAAAACAGCCAACAAGTCGTAAATATATTTAACTGCTTGTTGAAAACACATCAAATAAATAAGATTTCATTTGCTTGATTGGATATTTGTGCTTATGTAAGTGTGTTAAGCTATCTCTTTCTATTGTTTGCAACGCACTCTCTCACTCTTTCTGTTGCTTAGAAATATAAGTAAAAGTCTAAGCAAAACTTTAAAATAAAACATCATTTATACAACTTTTATTTTTGGATTTAATCTTAATAAATCTAAAACTTTCGTTAGTACAGCAAACTGCTCTTTAAGTGAAGCAACTACAACTGAGTTCGATAGAAAAATTCTTACTCATCAGTCAACAGTCATGACTAATATTTTTCATTGGCATTCCGCATTTCCCATTCAATTGAAATTCTTAGCCGGCTAAGTATTCTGATACTAAGCAGCCAGTAAATAGTACAGGGCAGAGTAATAGCGAAATAGGCAAAAGAATCCCATGATATATATTCTTGATCAGCATCAACAGCCGAAATGATTTAGCCAGGGCAATTTGTCATTGAATAGAAAACTGTGACTAAATACAGGGACTTTTACAGTCTGACTCTGCAACTTTAAAATTTATATCAGACTTTCAATTTAAAATTCAACAAATAAAATGAATTTAACATTTAATTTATAAATTTAAAATACATATTATTAATATGGAATATTCTTCAGTACTTAAAGCCAAATAAAAAAATATATATATTAAGTTAATTAACTTAAAATTAAAATATATTAAATATTAAAATATTGAATTTCAAGAACTAGTTTTTTTTATTTATTTATTTATTTATTCTCAATTTAATAGTTAAAAATTTATTAATATTCCAAAACTGAGCAGAGCTTAAGAATTGGATGCCAATAATGTTTTTAAATTATTCTTTAATCACCTTAAGCTTATAAATGTATCATAATATTTTTTTTTTAAAGATATTTCCTTAGTTATTTCATTATTTAACTGTTCCATAACACTCGATGCATATATTTCAATGGCAATTTATATAAGTAAAATTAAAATTGCATATTTCTGTTGGGATTTGTAATATATATATAATTTTAATTTCAGCATACAAGCGATTTATATTTTAAAATCAAAATAATTTTATAAATTAACCAGTAACAATAAAAACTCCCAGTCCTTGGCAAGACATTCCTACACTATATTTAAGTTTTAAAATTAATGTAAAAAGATTTGTACAAAAAGACTTACAGACTGAACTTAAAGTCAAATAAAAAATACCTCTAAGTTTAATATTTTTTAAAAGCTGCTTTAAGGAAGCAGTATAAACGCATTCCCCGAAGTTGTTTTGACTGAAATTGCTGGCTAATTTCTTTTTTTTTTTTTGTCAATTAATGGTTTTGGAATCGTGCAACAATTTGAATCTAATCGCAAATGCAATTGGCAACAAATCAAAAAACAAGAAAGGAAAAAACAAAAAAGTTTCACTTGGTTGGCAAATTGCAGTACCATCAATGGATGGTCTCAAACCACGCTGGTGACTCCTCTTCCTTCCTAGCTGTTTTTTCCCAAGTGCCAGCTACCGGCTTACAGCCACCAGTTTGCCAGTTTGAGAGCCGTCATATGCCATATATAGGGAGGTACGACTTGATAACATCCGGTGTCTTGGCCAAAGTTTTTCCGCACTGTCTTTTGTTTCAAGCAATTTTTTCTTTAACTTCTTTTTTTTTGTGTTTTTAGCTTTTTTGTTGCGGCTTTTTTTTAATGGGTAATTTAAATATTTTCTTTACGAAACGAGTCTGGTAATTAAAAGTTCATTGTCGTGGTTGTTTATGGTATTTGTTGTTGTTGTTTGACTTGCTGCTGTTTTTATTTTGGTGGAAACGATTTTGCAATATGCCAAAAAAAACAAGAGAAGAAAAAATAACAGACAGCAAATGGAAACTCGCCTAGAAAACCAGTTGATGTGGCTACGACCTCATCACAAAACGTTTTTAGATTTTCCCACATGAAAATTATGACAAAATGTGCAGGAGGCATCATCGAGTCATCGTCATCGTCATCGAGTCATCGTCATCGTCATCGTCATCATCATTATCATTATGATCATGCACATGGAAGGCAAGACTGCAAGTGGCAGGAAAATCATGTGGCAAGATCACGTACCATGTACCGTGTTCCATGTTCGTAGTGAAAGTTGAAGCGGCTGCCTGGTCTAACCTGGCCTCACTTGCCCTGGCCAGGCCAAGACACCCCCCTACCCCACACTCCCCCTTTGGATGGGGGCCTTAGCCTGGTCGACGGCCAATGCCTTGGCTGATGACGACGCTAAGTTGATGACAATTTGCCGTAATTGAACTTGAAGCTGCGAGTCAAAGAAGCTACACAGAAAAAAATTATTGCAATATAAATTGGACCGATACCGATTTGGTAAAAAATACTTGACTTAAGTACCTATTTTTGTGCTAAATGTCTTATAAATTAATTAATAAAGATTTTTGTAAGGAAAACTTGTTTGGAAAATATAAAAGAATTAAAAATTTAGGTATAAAAAAAAATTTATACCTTAAAAAGTCTAGCATTTCAATTGTTTATTAATTAAAATTTTTTAGTTGTTATACACACTAATTTTTTTCAGTGTTTGGATATAGCAGTGCGGTGGTGACTGCTCCTGCGCCGTCAATTCGACTGGGATGTTATCTGGCACTGGAACTGAACTATTTCACTACCAACCCATGAATTCGGCATTAGGGGGCGTCCTCAGCAAAAATCTCACTGTTTGTTATCAGTGAAATGCGAAAGTATTTTAATCACCAGCTCATAATGTGATTACAAAGATAACAATCTGTTCTCTGTTCTCTGCTCAATATTTTCTGTGCTTTGTTAGTGTTATTTCTATTTTTTAAAAAGAACATTTCACACTACTTATAATGAAAGTGGGCCTATTGTTACTTTTTGCGCTCTAAACACGGCTAGAAAGTGGCCCACTGCCGCACACTGGACAAAAAACCAACAACAAAGAAAAGAAATATTAAAAAAAAATGAAAATTATAAAGAAAAAGAAATAAACAAATAAAGCGAAAAAGAGAGAAATGAGAAAAAGTAAATACGTGATCAAAGAACGCATGAACGGATAATGACAAAACGAGCAAGAATGCTGCATACGAGAGTACATAAACTAGATCTTATCGAGCTGATTGCTGATAGATGATTGCTCCAAACACAACTAACGTGATAGTTTGCCACAACATGCAACGAAATACACATATTTTTAGCCAAGTCTAGTGACAGATTTCATCTAGCAGCAAAAATCTCTAACATTCAGTATTTAGACAAACTCTCAGAGTATTAAACAACATGAATTCCACGAAGATCAAGCATTTTTAAATATTTCCATTTCAGTTTGTAATAAGTAGGACTACATCTAGTATATATTTCTATTCGTTTCGGTTGCTAATATCCAAAAAAAAAAATCATAGTGATATGAAATCTTAGGCAAGTTATGAACACAGATACAAATTTCTCTAAGCTAAATTTAGGCTATAAAGGATTGTCTACCACCATTTGGTCTGAATTTTTTGCTTACGTAAAAAAATCGTATTTTAAACAACTTTATCAAAATCGGATTCAAATTGAGAGCTGTTTGGAGATAGAAATTCAAGTAAGCATCACTTTTTATACGATTGGAATTTTTAAACTCTTTTTAAATCGAACGTAGTGATCTCAGACCCAAAACAATAAAACCGCTAAACTTAAAACACGTTAATAGCCAAAAAAAACAAGTAAGAAAAGTACAGTCGAGCACGCCCGACCGTAAAATACTCTCTGCATTTTTTCGGGATTTAATTATTAAAATCGGTCTAGAGATATTACAATGTGTAGTACTTGCATTAAAACACGTTGAAACAAAAACAATCTAAGCATAATCACACATACATCTGTTTGTCTGTATGGGAATACACATACGAAAGCCAACATATGATGCATATACATGTATGTATGTATGTGTGTATTCAGCGCGGCCAGCGACTGCGGGCAGCGCTGCCGCCACGCAAGCAACGAAAACATTCAAACATGTGCTTGTAAGTTTCTGTCTCGCTTGCACGCTGCCGTCACATGTGCTTGTATGTTTCTGTCTCACTTGCACTCATACATGATATTGCATTCGGTTATCAATATTGCAACGCTTCTAGTTTTCTTGTTTATAGTGCGATTTCAATGCGCCTTTCAGGATAGTTTGATATAGTAAGTCTTCACACGAATTATAAATTACAATACTGTACTATATTAAAGAATGCCTAAAAACGGGGCGAAAGCTGAGAATTTTTATTTTATTAATTGTGGGAAAACGGGGCGTGGCAGTCCAAAAATTTAAATGTCAATGCTTTAACGCTGTCGCTAGGAACCTCCATACCAAAATTGGCGATCCTAGGTGTAATAGTTATTGAGATATTCGCCCAAAACACCAAATTTTTCCGAGGTGTGCCTAGTTTTTTGCTCATTGTGGGCGAATGGGGCGTGGCATCGAAAAAAAAAAAGATTCTTGTATTGACTGACTAAATATGTGATCGATTGAGACCAAGCTCGAACTTGTAGCTCTTACCATCTCTGAAATCTGTTTGTTCATACGGACGGACAGACGGACAGACGGACAGACGGACAGACAGACGGACAGACGGACATGGCTATATCGACTCGGCTTGTGATGCTGATCAAGAATATATATACTTTATGGGGTCTGCCACGCCTCCTTCTGCCTGTTACATACATTTTCACAAACCCAATATACTCTTGCAGAGAGTATAAAAAGTGCTTGAATTACGTTTGAAACGCTTACGAGCTAAAACATTATAGAAGTCGCAATTGATATAAGTCATATTTTTATTTGGCGGTAAACCCGCTAAAATTGTTATTGCCAATTGCTATACTGGACAAAAAAAAGTTAAAAAAAAATTGCTAAATTAGTGTAAATTTGTAGTGTGTAACAGTTAATTGCTTTCATTAGCGAGTTGGTGGCACATTTTGGCGGTAAGCCCGCTGAAATATGAATGCTGTCTCCGAACTATTATCTAATATTATTATTTTTATGCATAATCTATTTTAAAACAAGTGACCAATTTGTGTATTTATTATCAACCATGAACTTTTTTGTTGCTACATTTAATAATTTAAGCTGTGACCTCAAGTTTAAAAAGTGTGCTGTGAATTTATACATAAAAAAGCTGATTAAAAAAACGTTTCAAATATGACAACAAAAATTTAAAGATATTTAAAATAGGACTGATACCACTGTGCAGCCGAAAGCGTCTCTAACGGCAGCCGTTAGAATCGAATAATTTGAAATGCGAATGATACGCACAATCTGGCCCAATAAGCGAGACAAAGCAGCCGATGATAAATCACACTGATTGTGCCAGTTTTGCAATAGTATCTGTCAGATACTCAATCTATAACTATGCAACGAAAGGGAGAAGAAGCGCGACAAGACCAAAAAGCGGGTCAAATGCAGATGCGTGGGGGCCAATTGGCCAATCGGGCCAAGACAGGTTAATTAACGATCTGTACTAATTAAGTTGCGACGCTCGACCAAGGGACAGTGGGACAAATAGGGGAATTGGTGGGGGTAAGATCAACTAACGATGTGCCTGAATTGTTACAAATTGTGTGTGTGTGGAGGAGAGGCCAAAAAAGAGGCCAAAAGTTGAGCTTTTGGGTTAATTAATGTTGGCAACAACGTTAGTATTTGCACATATGTTTAGTACACATAGTTTTGTCTTTTATTTTGTAGTTGGTGAGTGCATTCCTTAGTTAGTTTGTTGATTTTATTTAGATTTATTTTTTTTTTGGCTTGGAACTCAACTCACCCATGAATTATCTCGGAATTGTGACATATTTGGCGTGGACATGGGGGGCCAGTGCCTCCCACGGTTGGTTTATTTCAATAAATGATGGTTAAGATATCTGAGATAAACATACATATATAATTTCTATACCCAACTATATATATATATGCATATATATAGCATGTATATGAATGTGACGCGTTTTACTTTCAATTTCGATTTGCAATTTCTCGTGATTTTTAGCAGTTTTTTGGTTTTTGGTTTTTGCTTAGCGGCGTTTTTGGCTTTTATCTAACCGTTTTGTAAGCAGATACACACACACACATACAGTCACCAATACGCTTACAAATTGCAGCTAAGCGTAACGCATGAAAATGAGCGCCAAAAAAAAAACACGAAAAATAAAAGCAGAAAAAGCGCTCGAGATACTTTTGTATCTTTTTTTTTGTTTTATTGCAAGCAGTCAGCCGAAACGCTTATGTTTGATATGTATAAGGGCAGATACCCTATAGACAGCACAGTGTGGACATGCACAGTGAGACAACACAAACACACACACGACACTTGGCCAGTTGCAAATTCGCAATTGCAGCTACAACTTGTTCAGATTGAGATACATTTTTTGGGACACCACACTTGAGATACATTTACAGTTACAGGCGCGTACAGATACAGATACAAATGAGGAGCGACATCAACCTTGTTGCTTTAAGCAATTTATTTACATTTCACTGTTGCCGTTGCAGTTGCAGTTTTGCCCCTGTTTCAGCAATTACCCGTTTTTCAGTGGCAGCTTCAGCGATTTAACAAAAAAAAAATTAAACACAAAAAAAAAGTTAACAGCAACACACACACACACAGAACACACACTTTGTATCGCTGGCGAATATTAACAGCAGTAGCCAAAATCCAACGTATATCAAAATAGGTAAATAAAAATTAAAATAACCGCGATAAACAATTAGCCGAGCGCGGGTATTTTGCCCTCGTACGCTACGAACCGAACTTGTTGACTCTGCGCCGCTTACTAAACATTGAGTGGCCCAGTCCGATACCCAGTAAGTTACCTACCCCCTTCCCCGGCTCCCCACACTATCCCACAGTTCAGCTACAACTACGAACTTTCTAAACGCTTTTGCGACGCTCATCGCTCATCGTTGATCGCTCACCGTTCGTCGCTCGGCGCTTGTCGCTCTTCAGACTTGCTTTTCTTTTCAACAAGTGCGCTCGCTCACGAGCCCGACCAACGACCGACCGAAAGCAACAGGTGAGCAAGTTACACACACACACAAAGAAAAAAGTAACAAAACAAATGCTCTCTGACTGCAGTAGGTTTGAAACTCTGCTTAGTCAGCACAGCAACTACTGCAGCACACAAAGCTTTTAAGTCGCTCATGGCATTTGCTTCTCTGCTGCTGCGCATGCGAGTGAAGCTTTGACGCTGCTGCGCTAAACAGAAGGGACTGAGCTGAAAGTTCTTCTGGCAACGGCGTACGCACCTCTGCAGCTGCAAGTGCTTTTAAAATAAAAGTTTCGACGCTGCTTCCTCTGTAGTGAGGGAAATATAAGTTCTACAGGTAATGCTTGAGGCTGCTCTGTCGCTGCGCATGCAAATGCTAGTGAAATAAAAGCTTTGATGCAGCTGCGCTTATAGTGTTGATGACTGAACTCAAAGCTTTGCCGAAAAAAAATTAGTCGCTGTGCTGCGTTCACGGAAGAAAGACCTGCTGGTGTACTGCGTTCATGTTACCAAATAACTTTGATTTCAGATTGTTTTTAAGCAATCAAAGCAAAATAACACATAGCTTTTTCTATGTAATAAATATTTTAAATTTCAATGCTATACTACGGGTTATGAAAAAAACAATTATAAACTTTTACAATTGAACAACAAATCATACATAGTTCTTTATTAGCGCAATTTTTGTGCATGTGTTTGTTAAACAAAAATCATTAACAATGGATACATTTTGTTACATTGGCTTAGAACTCGAAGCGACAAATTTCAATAAAAATTATTTAATTACTTAGGCAGGCCCATAACAGTGGGCCAATTTGCACATTTTGTGGCATTTTATTTATAATATTTTCAGCGATTTATTTGTTTATGCCTAATAAATGTTATTTTAATTTATTTCAGCTGCCGAACAATGTTTTCAGTACACATACATAAATATAGATTAGAGTGAGATAGAAATAGAGAGCGGGTAAAAGAGAGAGAGTGAGAGAAAGATAGAGTACAGTGGAGTGCATGTGTGTAGTTTGCGCGTTAAAATTTAAATGCAAATTGCGGAATTGTTTGAGTAAAAAAAGTGAAGCAAGTTGTTCACTATTTATATAGCTATATATATGAAACCATACACAAATACCTATATAAATATAGATATATATGTATATATTGTATATGATCTTATTGTGATTGAAACCAACACTCTTAATTGCTTTATTATTCGTTGTTAATTATTATTGCTAGCAGTGCAAGAGAACGTAATGCAAACAATTATTGAATTATTTTTGTTTTTTGTTTGCTATTGTGCACGAAATTGTGGTGAAAAATGAATAGATATTGTGAAAAAATTAGAATTATTAAAGTATGTATGTATGCTCAACATTAAATCTTTGTAAAGTCGACTAACTAATTTGCAAAACAGACTCGCTTGCGGTCAGCTGCATTCGTTGGCTCTAGGTACAGTTAAGTTAGTATATGTACTATATATGTATATTTGTATATATCGGTAGTATAAGTAAGTATATGTATGTTTATTATTATTTTGTATTGTTAAATTTCTAAAGCTTTTCTTTGTGTTGTTGTGGTTTTTGTTGCTACGTTGCTTTCGTTCTGTTAACATTTTTTGTTTCGTTTGAAAATTCTAGTACATAAAAAGTAATACATAATAACACGTTCATTATATTTGTAAGTTAGAGTACAAGTATATAAAGTTTAAAGCTTCTTGTGTGAAATGCCGCACAGCGCATTCTAATTAATGTTTATCTCAATTTTATACCATTTTCTTTCTCATTTGTTTACATAATTAAACAATACGCAGTGCAATTTACAACATGGATAAATATTTTGTGGGGCAAATTGGTAAAGAGTTTTAAAGCAGCAAAATACACGTAAAATTAAATAAATTAAATTCACATATACGTACTTACAGGCTACATATATAGTTTTTAGATTTTAAATTTATATATATTGGAGTATATAATTAGTTAAAAACATAAAAAAAAATATTTTGAACATTTTAAAATTAGTGCATTCAGAATTGTTTCTTTTTTGTGTGTTTTTTACTTTTTTCTTGGCACAAACGTTTCGAGCAACGCAAAAAAAATTTAATCAATAAAAATTAATTGTTTTGTTTTTGTAGATTTTAACTAAGTGCAACAAATTTCGCATCAGCAACATTATCATTATCATTATCAACAGCAGCATCGCATGTTGCTGTTGTTTTCCTTTTTTCTTTTTGGATTTGTTGTTCTAACTGACGTTGTTGTTATTGATGTTGTTGTTGTTATTATTGTTGTTGTGGTGGTTGTTGTTGTGGATTGACTCCACCTTTGTTGCTTGTACAGCTACAGGTAATTCAGAAATGGCCGCAGTAGGCGTGCTCGCCTTCGGTGCAAAGTAAACCTCATAGTTGTAATATCAAAGCTCATCGCTGGTCACAGGATGCTCCTGCACGTATTCCTTGGGAAAATAGCCAACCTATTCCATGTAAAATATTGTTTATTGTTTTATAAACATTTGCTATATTAAACTGTTAATCATACGCACCGTATCACCAATTTTGCCACGCCACCAGCCTTTGCTGTCCCCATCTTTGCCAATAACTAGTACCTGGCAATCAGTGCGGAGCTGGAGCTGATTACTTCCGGCCTTTGGATCGTAATCATATAGCGCTGTAGCAATCACTTCACGGTAGGGCCACTGCAGCGATTGATTTAAACTGTAAGCAGTATATAAATGGTCTTAGAAGTCAATCATAAAACCTTTTCTGCTTCACACTTACCCAGCAAAATTTTCGCCCAGATCATTTCGCTCGTAGTAGGAAACTAGCTCCACAATGGTCTTGAAATGTCGTCGAGAGGATAAACAATAGAGCATGGATTCGCCATCGTTTTCCTGATTGATTTTCATATGCTTAATGACATGATCATCGGTTCTGCATAGCGAAATAGTTAAAATTTGTTAGTTAAATTGGACTTCACTACTACTTGTGGTGCACTCACTTCAAACTAAGCGCATACATGGTTTCGTGTGGCGAGGAGGCACCTTGTGGACGCACACGCAATAGGTAAGTGCCAATGCGACGATTCTCCAGGCGATTGGCTGCTGTTTCTCTGTCCATGTTGCCCACAAACCAATTGAATTCGGATAATTGGCGATCGCAGACGGGCGGTGGTATGCTAACCGGATTCTGTTTGCAGCGTCCCGTGGATGAAATGCATCCTCTGTGGACACTTATTTGGCACACCTTGCAACGATATCCCTGATGTATGCGTCCCTTAAGGAACTTGGAACAATGACGACATGTGGTGGGCGCATCAAACGTATAAATCTCCATTTTATGATCCGTATTCCGACAGCCCGGTGGATCCAAGTTTTCCCTGAACAAACAATCAAATTTTAGCATAAATTTCAACTGAGATTTAAGTGCACTTACATGGCCTCCGTTAGCGCTTTGCGCCATTTATCACGCTCCGGTTCCGACTTCAGATAGAGAGTGAATGCAGTTTTGGCCGATTTTCGAGCTAATAATAGTTGGTACTTAAAGCGTGTATCTCGACCAAGTGTGCGTCTGGAATGGCTCTGTTCCACACGATAATCGGCAAGATTATGCGAATCCCGATATGTGTACTGCATGTCGCCAGTTTTGATGTGCAACGGTTTCACTAATATTAGAATTTTATCAAAGACAAACGCATAGCGCATTTTAGTCTTCTGATCCTCATGGGCCTTGATATGCAGATCACCATCGAGCAATAGTCGTCCATATTGAAGCAGATCATTGCCATTTTGTGGTAAATTCAAATCGAATATACTATCTTTGACCTTCTGTATTATGACCAAATGGTCGGAATCGCGTTTAATTTCATTAATATATTGTGAGACATCGATCATTGCATCCTTGGCACGCTCTAGGGACCGATAATCCTCGTGCAGCGGCGATGTCTCCTTCACCAGCTTATCCAGCAGCAGATGATACTTGAGTATGCGCTGCATTGGCACCGAGAGTATGTCCCTTAACTGTAGTTTACCCACATTGTATTCACGTTCACATTTCTGCACCAGTTGCTCAATTATTTGATTTTTTTTGCACACATCGGCTAGGTAATCAATGGCATTTAGTAGACAGGAGCAGTACTCTCCATAGATAAGAAACGGTTCACGAAACTCCAGAAAAACTTGTCCCATTTTTTGCTTAGACATTGGTGGTAACGATTCACGCAGTTTTTCCAGAAATTTGGTATGTATATCAGCCAGTTCCTGTGCAAAAGGAATATTTATTAGTTCGCTATTAGTAGTGTAAAATAATTGTGTGCAGTTTACCCTTATTCGGGGAAAGATCATACGCAGCTCATCCTGATTCAGGTGCCTTTCCAGCGGTAGCATAAACTTTGCCTTGAGTGCATTGAGTACATCCAGATAGTTGGATTCGGTGTCGATGAGTTCGCGTATGACGTAGTCTCGCTGCTCAAAGCTGGTGGCAGATGTTGTCTACAGGAACAGGAAGAAAATTGCAGCAGTTAGTGTCGATCTGGTCTTAGCATGGGCAGAGCAGCCTCGTTACAGAATCATGCAACTAAGCATAGCTAAACATTGTATAGATATTTTTTTTTGGTGACAGGCTTGAACCAAATTGACTACCTGGCCTCTACTCGTTCTGTGCAGGGCGCACAAATCTTGATAGACCTCCTCTTCTTTAGTGTTGGTGTGATCATAAACGGTTCCATTGCATGCAATATTGTCGGAGGTACTTAAAAGAAAATACAATAAAAATACAAAAAAGAAATAATAATAAATCAAAGTCAACGTAAAACTTAAAATTAAATTATATGAAAACAAAATTTTTAAATGGTATTTAAAAAGCGCGCAGACATTTCCGATAAACGATGGCAATTACTTTTTACAAACTATCGCTGGTATATCGATAGCAGGTAATTGCGTTGCATTTAACGACTTAACAGTAGCTTAACATTGCCAATAACATCAACATGTTGTCATAACAGAGAGCGTACAGAACCAGGGCAGCCACAAACTACTGCAGCAGCCAAGCATCCAATTTCCACATTTTTTTTTGTGTTCGTTAATTTTTACTGTGCACGTGCGTTGAAAACAATTTTCAACGGCAAACAGCACAATGGATCATCACACCTATGCAAAAAGTGGCTCAAAAAAGTGTATGTAAAAACATTGGTCAAAATAACATAGAGCATGCTTGATTACTTGATGGCCATTTCAAAATTTTAGGGTCAGCGGAAGAGAAGCGTCTGCTGGTCACTAAACGCATTGAAGCCGAAGATTTGTTCTCCAAATACTCCTCCAAGCAGGCCGAGCCATGGAAGTAAGTAACCCACAGTCCAGTATAATGATTATGAAAAGTGCATCAAATACTCTACGTGTTTGTTTTGATTGCAGAAAATTCAAGGACATGGCCAAAATAGGTGACTACAGTGAACGTGCGCTGCGCAAACAGTGGCTGAATATGGTGCAACGTTATCGCGTGCAAAAGTCAACACTGCAGGTGACTCTGCTGAATCAGCAGTGCATCGATGGATTGAATGAGGAGTGGGAATATTTTGGTGAGATACACGCATATATGACACAGAGGACCAACGATCTGCATTCCTATGCCCTCAAGGAGCCCAACATTGATCAGTCCAATAACAATAATAATACCAATGCCAATAACAACTTGGCCATGCGTGGTGTCGTCAATGATCATAATTTCTGTGATCGTTCCACTGGCTTTAAGTCGGCTATAAAAACACCGCAAATCCGAGCCATTATCCAAAGGCGTCAGCAGCAGCAGCGGCTGGATAGAGATTCCTTTAGCGACAAACTGGTTGACTCTCTTGCTCAGCTGGACAAGCAGCAGTACAAGCTGGAGGAGAATTCCTCCTCCTCCATTCCCTCACCAGCAAACTCCGATTCCAAAAACGACAACATCATAATTGTCAAACAAGAGACATCGAACATGGATTATAATGACACATTCACCGACTCGGATTCTCGTGAAAGTTCACAGCCCTCGGATCCAGTGGCGGTTGAGATATCGGATTTATCAACAGACTCAATACCAGAGAAACGTGTCACTGTAGAGATGACAAACGTTCAGTTACCTGCCCGCCCCGTGGAGGAGGAGGAGGAAGTGGAGGCTTTGCCTGCTGGCACAGCAAAGCCTCGCAAGGCACGCAAACGCATGGCGCCACTGAGCGAGAGGGAGAAGTATTATAGACATCGACGTCGCTATGATCACCGCATGGAGGTGCGTCTCGGAGGACTGTGCATTGTAGCTGGACAGCTTTTGGAGCATTTGGTGCCGGATTTGAATGTTTCGTCCTTGCTAATGAATATCTACAACAATGTGGACTTTAATTGCAACAGCAGTTGCGATGATAACGACGATAGCGACGATCAGGAGGAGAAAGAAGTAGAAGAAGAAGAAGCAGAAGACGCTGATAATGTTAATGACGGACAGTAATTAATGAAGTAATCACATCATGTTCCTGTTACAACAAATTCAAATTACTCTATTTACACAAAACACAAACAAAGACACACACACACACAAAAAACATATATACATGTATATTATATACTTATATACGCAAACTTGATACTTGGATCTTTTTCCTGGCTGTTATTTTCCTAAGGTCACGTTCACGTTAAGAAAACTTGTACTGTATTTAAATAAAAACAAAACAAAAAAAGACTAAAAGGCACGAAGCGCTAAGCTCTAAATAGTTCAAAGTTTGTTCTTTAACCACAATCGTTGAGAATTATTGTGGATATATATAGAAATTCGCTTATTGTTAATAGAATGCGCGAACATAAACACTATCATTATATGGCCAACAGATTGTTAAAGAGCAATAAATCTGGATAAAAATGAGCGGAGATTTTATGACCATAATCCAAATGATTATTGTAGATGGGATACTAAAGATATATCGGCAAATAAAGGACTGTTAATATAAATATTAAAACTTGAATCGGTGATTTATTTAAGACTATTGAAATGGTGTGGAGGCGAAAGTTGTTGATGGGGGATAAATTGATTGATCAAGAAGTTCAAGAGTAAAATCAAACCCAAATACTGGGGTCTAGTAGTATATCGATTACTGGTTATAAAAATCAACAAAAGATTGCAACCGATTAAAATACTGGCTTGAATAAAAACCGAAATACAAATCAGTTGCTACTTAATCTTCAGTTTGATTTTGATTATGACTCATGAGCAGTTTGATGATAACATCTAGATTATACAAATTTTGTGAAATTATTTGTAGAACCGGTTTTAGCACGGTGTTACGCAAAGGTCAACGAAGTTCGAAAGAAGCAAAGTTCTAAAAATGGTGACAAAAAGAGAATCTTCCCGTTTAACCAACGAAAACGAATCAACGAACTTGGAGGTGTATCAAAAAAGCTAAAGATCATTAACATAAAAAAGGGACTCAGTTGGACACAGACACTCACACAAACGTTTATATATATATAATTTGTGTACGCTATATACAAAGCAAATAGTCGGATCAGAGATACCCATTTGTCGAGTGTTCTTATCTCAAGAGCCGTCTGAAAATTCCCAAAAAAAAAAATATTTTTGGATCGATATCAATATCGTTGGTGCTTCCTATCTGGTCTCATCGCTTGCCATGACTCAGCATTTGGTGTATGCCATAATACCATAAAAACTCTATGTATTTGATTATAAAAATAGTTGAAAAAAATCAAATAGAAATAATCGTTGCCATTTCCGTTTGTTCCGTTTGCCATTTTGGTATTGGGTTAAAGCCATATCGATCTGAGTTCTGCTCACAACATGGAGGTATTATAACGGGGATAGTGAAAGAATACATGATAACGAAACAGAAAGTAAAAGCAAATTGAAAAGAATGCAGGCATAATCCGACAAAAGGCAAGCAGTTCTATATGGTGCACAGGTGGATATAGAAAGATAGTAAGTATTTGTACGCTAGTGTAGGGTAGATTAGTGTAGTGTATTAACTAAGGTGTTGACTTAAACAATTGAATTCTAGTTGTGTGTGTAGGCGATTTAAGTGAAATTAAATAAGGAGTTGGATTGTGAGTTGTAGTTCAAGAAGCTTAAGTAATTCTTAATAGAGCTGCCAAAACATCGATAGTAAACACCTTACATAGTAAAAACCATCGATAGTAAACACTTTCATACTATCGACAGTGTTGTTTATTGGAGAACCAAAAGGATTTGATAATTTTAAAGTGTTCGAATATATTTTACTAAGCATTATATTGGACGATAGCGATCGATAGTAAATACATGCGATAGTTATTAATACTATCGACTGAAAAAAATATTTAGACTTTAACTATTTAAAATGTCTTCATGAAATAATTATTATTATGCATACTATCGACAGTGAAGAAATACTTATTAATGCAGAAATGTTAAGATATAAGCTGACATTTAAAACAATAATTTTTTATCATTTCGGAATGAAAAATGTAGATGAGAATGAGAAATGTAAAAGGAGAATTCTTTAAGTTAAAGATTCATTGACCATGAAAAACTAGGACCTATCGGCATAATTTAAATCTATCATTACTATCGATCTACTAAACGATAGTTTTGCAGCTCTATTATAGGGTGTATAGTTGAATATAAAGTAGTAAATAAAAGGTGTAGACTGAAGAATAGTATGTTATACTACAGAATACAGTTGAAGAGCCTTATTGTTAGAGTGTAGATGTGTTGCATGTATAGGGTATTAGAAAAGCGTATATTGTTAGTGAGAAGCATTAGTAAACCAAGTACATGTGTAGTGTGTGGATTAGTGATGGTTTTGGGATGCAGTTAGCCCAGTTAACATACATTGGCTACATACATACATGGCACTAAGCAAATGTGTGTGTCTGTTTTATCTTTGATTTTTTTGGGGTGGTTGTGGCTGTGGTGTTTTTGGGTGGTGTGGTGGTGTTATACACATGGATGGTTATACGAGTACGACTATTTAGAACGATTATTGTTTTTTTTTTTTTGTGGAGAGTATGAAGAGAGCACACCTCTGGTTTGACCTTCGACTGGAACGTAACGTAGCACAGATCCTCGTAGACCTTTTCATCATCCTCGCTGTAGATGTCATTGATGTACGCGTACTCGTGCTCCGTGGACATCTGTATCGACGATCGATAGTTATAGACGGCAGCAGCTGCTCGCTGCAATTTCTGGCTCTCACTGACGAACTGCAGCGAGGATGCCGAGCCGGTGGATGAATGAAGTTGTCTCCTCTCAATCCCGGAGAGCTTACCAAGTGCCTCAGCGGCGGCAGCAGCTGCTGATGTGCTTGCCCTAGGCGTATCCAGTTGGCCATCTTGGGTGGGCGTGGGTGTGGGCGTAACGCAGTCCAAACTTAAACTGTTGGCCACATCAAGACTGAGATCAAAGGAGAGCGCACGTAATTCACCATGGACGGATGAACTGAGGTCAACGCTGACGGCATCGTTGTCGATCGCTGTATCACACATATTGGACAGTGAGTCCTCGATATAATCATCGATATCCTCGGTGCCATTCTCAATGGTTATATCGCTGTTCTCATCCTCCACTGATAGTGAACCACTGTGCGAGGTGCGCTCGTAATAATCCGATGAAGATGATCCGGGAGCATCCATGCTGCCAGTTTTCTTCATCTCATTGCTGGTGGTGGCGGTGGTGGTGTTGTTGTTGTTGGCGGGGTGGGTTAGGGGTTCGGGGTTTGTAGGCGTGCAGTAGGGTGCGGGCACACATACACACACACGTACAGAGAGACGCACACACACACAGACAGACAGGGAGAGAACACAGTGAGCGAATCCAGAGTTAGACGACAATAAAGTGAGAATTTGGGGGGCAGCAAAAGGCAGTGTATGAAACAAAGAGTGTGTAACAGAAAGAGTGAAAGGGGGAAGAGACAGATAGTAGGAGAGAAAGAAAGAAAGAAGAGAGAGAGAGAGAGAGAAAGAGAGAGAGCGTTAGATAAAGCTTGGGCTTGGATATTTGTAGATTGTTGTTGTTTTGTTTGTTGTTATGCTTGTTGTAGTTGTAGTTGTAGTTGTTGTTGTTGTTTGTTGATAAGCAGTCAGACAAGGGCTTAAGCGGGTCTCGGGGTCTCAAATCTCGGGGTCTTGGCGTCGGGACAAACAAACATACGTGAACGCATAATGAGAATTTCTTTCTCTTCGACAGGAAATGCAAAAAGCGAAACATTTCAACTGTTGTCAAAGCAGCAGCGGCTGTGGATAAGGGGGCGTGGTGTGGAGTGGGGGCGGTGGAGGGAAGTGTGTGCGGTACCAGGAAGCAGTAGAGCATTGAGGAAGGTACACAGTTGGGTGTGTGTATGTATCTGTGTGTGTTTGAGGGTTTTTGTCGAGCACACACTAAAGATAACATATGCCGTTCATTGCTCGATTTGATAATGACAACCGGTAGTAAAAAACCAAATAAATAGAAAAAAAAGTGCTTGAAACTTACGTGGAATGCAAATCCTTGTAAATGGCCTCATCCGAGTGGGAACGTTCGCTCGGCGACAGCTGCAGATTGAATCCCCTAGAAAAGGTGGCAGAAATAATCAGTTTAGGTGTGAGAAATAACAATGTGTTTAGCAAGGGTTTGGCAGCGTGCGAAGTGGCATAAATGTACCTAAATTCATCGCTAATAATCACTAAGTTAAGTACAACTAACTAGCCTACCTAACTGGTCTTTAAAAATGGTACTTCATTTGTTTTAAACCTATATGAAATTAATACGAACGAATCCATAGCATATAAAAATAGATATGGAATAAATTTAGCAGTTGGTAAACTTCCTATGTATAATTTAGTAGTTCACTCCAAACCACAGTTAGTCAATTTTTTTCAACCTATATGAAATCAATACAAATGAATTAGCATTGGAATAAATTTTGCACTAAGTAACATTCCTATGTATAATTTAGTAATACAATCAAAACCACAGTTAGTCAAAACATTTACTGTATGTTTGTGTGACTTCTAACTACTTTTAGACTCAGAACTTAAAAACGGTAGGGGGATCTATTAATTTAGTTAAAATCGAAATGTGCTTAATAGGTAGAAGGAGGCTTTTCCGATCCCTTTAATTATGTGTGAGTAAGAACACCTGGATATCAGAGACTATAAGTGCTAAAGCTACCGATTTTGGAATAGAAGTCCGTCTATTTCCCGAGCAAATCAATTTTATTTTAAATCGTTGCTATCGGGCAACTATACATACTGTACCTCTCATGGAAAAAATCGGTCGAAAACTGCTTAATTGTATTAAAGAGAAAGAGTACAGGGTCTTTTATGCTCGGCTCACTCGTCTATAGCCTTTCTGCCTATTCACTTTCAATTTCAAAGCTTTGCCATGAAAAGTGGGGATACATTTTGTGGTGATCAGTTAGCGATTCTGTGATAAAAGGCAATTAGAATATTCAATGCTCGTCTTGATTCAATTGTGCGAAGATCAGTGAGTTGAATCTATCTATTATTGCTCTGCTTGAGGGTTGGAAAAGTCTTTATTTAAACATTTGGCTTCTAGAATTTGTAACTGTTATCGTTTGAGCTGTGCGAAGATCAAGCTAAAACAAAGCTGAAATAAGTGATCTTAAACACACTAAAGTAAATCTCTTCAACTTAGTCAGTTTATCAATGAACTTATTTTGTATATGATAATCATACTTTCGTTTGCACTGCACTGAGCACAATGAGTTGTATATCTATCAAAAGAGCTACTTTAGGCTGCGTCTATTTTAACTATGCGCTAAAATATATAATAACTAAATTCTTTGACCTAATTTTTTTTATCTACATGGCAACAACTTGGCTTTTCTTATGTCTTGGTTTAAACTTCAGAAGGATCAGTGTGGGGGTGTCTCTAACATACTCTCAAAAGCAATTTCAATTGCTATTTGTGCTGTACGCTGATCAGCGCAACACTTTCCCATGAACTTACAGCAATTCCGGATGCATTTGCTGCACTTTCCGGCACTGCGACAGCTTGGACAGTGTGATGAGCACGCGATGAAAGTTGGCCAAATCGTAGAGCATTGTGGGCTCAAACAAATCCGCATCGCGTATATTGAAATGATTGTGACAGACGTCCAGAAACAGTTTAATGTTCTTGCAGCACAAAAACTGGAAAGAGGGAAACATAAATAAATGTAAATTAAATAAATATGTTAAGTATTTACCTGGGCCATTTGGGGCTTGCGATTAAACTCTCTTGCGTCCATGCTGCTTGGATCTAGATGTATGACCAGATTGCAGAGCAGCACACCGTCCCGCAGTGTCATGGCCAGAATGCGGATTTCGGCGTCGGGCAGGGCGGCCTTGTGGTCGGCGGGTATAACCTTGCAACGCACTAGCCATGCAACACATTCGCGCCACAAATCTCCATTTACAGCGGCGGCGGCGCCTGAGACAGAGGACGTGGACGAGGTCATCGCTACTGCTGCTGCAGCAGCGCCGTTGCCAAAACTATTGGAGGCCATTTTTTGTTACGTTTGTTTTGTGCTCTTCTGCCTCTCAGGCTGGCACTTGGGCGTGTGTGCGCGTCCGGGCAGCTGCTGCTGCTGCTGCCTCTGCTGCGACTGCTGCTGCTGGTGCCTCTGCTGCTGCCGCTGCTCTTGTTTGCGCTGTGACTGGGCGTCGTTTAGGGGCGTGCGGCGCGCGCATAAATTTCTTGCTTTTATATTTTATATTACTTTTGTTGTTGTTGTTTGTTGCGTTTAATGAAAACAATTGAAATTCATCAGTTGGCCGTTGCGCGTTGCCGTCAACAGATACACAGAAATAACAACAACAACTACAGCAGCAACAACAACAACAACAACAACAATAAATAGCAATAGCAACGGCACTGACAGCACAACGTTCACTCGCGATACATATGTATATATAATATATATAACAACAACAATAGCTATGTGCTTGGGGGGATTACGAAGCGAGAACGGTCGGACGCTTGTTTCAATTTCTTTCTCTATATTCAATTGATATTTGATATTCAACACTTAATAGATTGCACGGAGGCGCTTACACACACACGCACGCACACACACACGCTAGCTCGCACGCACACACCCACACAGTCAAGCGCACACAGCTGAAGAGGATGCGCTTTCGTTACTTAACATCGATTGCTTTACAGCTCTATCGACTTATCGATATATTTGTAAGTCTTCTGTTAGACTATGCTGGGACTAATAGTGGAATGCAATTAACTTGTTAATTTAAATAAATTTTCAAAACGGTTTTCTTTTATTAATGTCATGTACACAAGTGTTGACATTTAGTCATTTAACAACCAGCATATGACCACTGTTATCTAACACATCCGCTGTTATACTCAAATGGTAAGTTAAGCTTAACATACTATGTTATGCGCACAAAATATCGATAAAATTGATGTTATCGATGTGCCTTCATGGTTGCATTGGAGATTTCTTCGCGCTTACATATTAATATATCGAATATCGGATTTAAATAGTTGCGTATTGATAAAGAAAGATAGGGTGTCATAAACATAAATTAATTGAATTTTAATGCATTTTTGGATACGAATATCGGTTACGTACTCTTTGCATCTACCATTACTTGTAACCATAACATTTGACAGAGATTTACAAATTTAGTTCATATTTTATTTGCAGGCAATTATAAATTATTTATAGTTAAAAAATACGAACAAGTGTTTTATGTTTATTATTTATTTTAAGTAAATATTTTTTTCTCAGAAACTTAAATCATCAAAAGCAATTAATAAATAGCAAACGAAATTGAATTGAAATGCATAATTGAAAAATGACCATAAATTCCGTTTAATGTATGAGCGTCAGTACTCGGGAAAGTAAGCAGATTTTGCGTTCGGCGAAAACATGAATTTCTGTTGGCTCTTGTTGTGTTTTGTGGCCGACACAGCTGTGTTTTATAGTTGTCTGCAGTGCTCGTAAACAAAGCAACTGCAAAAAAAAAAAAAGCTAAACAAAAGAATAAAGGAGCAAACAAAAATGCTTAAGCTTCGATAAAAACAAAAGCTAATCCGAAGCAAGGTGGCGGCATTTCGTGGGTGTGGGCGTGCTAAGGGGGCGTGGGGTGTTCTGCTCGCGTGCAGTGCACCTTACAGAAGCAACAATAACGGCAATGCTGCGTGTCGTGTGCTCCTCCTTTGGGCTCTCCCTCTCTCTCTTCAGTCATTTCAATTTACAACAGTGCTGACCATTTAGCCTTTTTTGCGCATACTTATTATCAAGCAGCCACTAAAGCTTATTTGTAAAATTTATAGATTATTTTTCAAGAATTATACAGAAAACAAACTTGTTTCGAAAAATCAAGAAAAACTGAGTAGACTAAAAAATTGCAGCAATAAAAGAATTTTTGCAAATGGCGGATTTGGGCACAAAAAATACACTAGAAAACAAATTTTTAGATTGACAAGACTAAATCTCATGAAATCTTTAGCCTTTTAATAAAATAAATACAGTCCAAGTTCGAATATATAAAATTTTGAAATTAAAACAAAGTCATATAAACTTTTTGTTAAATCGTAAAATTTACCTTTCATTCTTTCAATTTCTACGCTTTTTAGGTGCAATTTTTTTGTTAGCTTGTCGGGTTTTGTTGCTAAACATTTGGCACCACTGATTCACCAATGACAGCGAAAAATAATCAAGAAGTGGGAGAAAATAAGGGAGAGAGTGGGGGAAAAACAATAAATTATGTGCTTGAGATAAAACAAAAAGCGCAAATTGAACTGGGCGTAAATTAAAAAAAAAGCACAAAAAAGAGGAGAATCAGATATAAAGCGAGTAACGACCGCAGACGTGGCATCACCTGACGCACGGTTATGGACAGCGCACAGACGTTGCACAAACTTGACCAGAAGGAGGCACAAATAAGTTGACGGCTTGACGTCGGGATGTCAGTCTTGGCACTGGTTCGTAACCGTACCGTCTGCGTGCCGAAATCAAAGATAACGACTCATCAACGGCGTCATAAAAACGTGACATCAATTTTATTGCTGCGGGACGTCAGCCACAAGCTAAGACAGTGCGGCAATGGTAGCGGACAACAAGGAAAAAAATATATATATGTATATAATAATACTAAAAAAAATATACGGCCACGGCGACGTCATCGTTCGCGCGTCGCGACTCAAAAGGTCACGCTAAAGGCAATGCCAAAAGGCAGAACCAAAACTAACGGCAAAGTCAATGGCAGAATAAGGCGCAGGCGACTGAGACGGTGATGGCGACGGCGACGGCAGAGCGCCAGACAGACAGTAAAGTATTGTAGCATAAGCTACGGGGCAAAAACTAAAACAATGCCATAAGAGCTTTCCCAGCGGCAGCCGAGGCAGCGGCAGCGACAGCAGCCACACTCCTCTTCATTTGAATTGAGACAACGGTGAAAATTTGCATTATCAAATCATAAATCATGCAGAGCATGGTTCCTGTATTAATTCAAATTATCCAAAAATTCCGCATTCCGCTGGTGCAAAATGAAAATTAATGATTGCCATATACTAAATCCAACATAAACCAAATGGCAATGAAAGCATTAAAATCGTCGTTTCTAATTGGACAGCGAGCGGTGTATGCAGTTTGTAGTTTTCGTTTAGAGCTAAAAGCAAAATTGCTTAAACTTTCTGATCCTTTCCAAACATGCACATGATTGCTTTAACTTATTCGATTTATGGTTTCAACAGATCCTTAGAGTGGATATTATTTATATACTAAAATCCTGTTATACAGCAAACAAGATATATTTCCATGTCGACAAAAGTGTTGAATTAAGTGGGTATGCACACTTGATACATTTTATTAGTGAATATTCTCTACAAAGACGTTTTATAGCAGAAGTTCTTGAAATATTTTGTATGAGTCAAAGTTATTCGTTTGAAATTATTTAAGAAATAGGCTCGATTTCTTCATATATGGTCACTCTAAAGTTTGATTTTGTAATTATGTGCTTAAGTATTCATACCTATAGAAAACTTTCTATATGAAATAGTCTCATTTGTAATTGTGTACTTTTACCTAGTGTATTTGGTCACCCTATTGTTGATTTTTCTGCACTTGTTCCATATAACTTAATATCTAGGCTTAAATGACAGTCATTATATAATATATTCTCTAGAATGCAATTATTTGCTTAGCGTTGTAAAAGTTTGGTCACCCTAATGTAGTCTTTTTCAGTGCATTTGGTCACCCTAATGTAGATTTTTCTGAACTCTTTTCTTATAATTTAATATCTTTAAATGTCAGTCATTAAATATGCTTTAGAATTCAATTGTTTTCTTAACGTTGTAAAAGTTTGGCCACCGTAATTTTTTCTTCTTCAGTTTCCAGAGGGAAAACAAAAAAGTTATTACCCACATGCACATATGGCTACTCTAATAAAAGTTAAGCACTTTGCTCGTCTCCATTGTCTAATTGCATTAAAAGTTATGAATGTGATGCCATAAATGTATGTCTGGTCACTCTAAATTAAGTTTTTCTCTCTGCTTATTCAACTGATGCGCAAAGTTACTTCGCAATACAAGTAAAAATAAAACTCTTTTCTAATGTTTATTTGTGTTTTTGTTGCTTCAATTGGTGCTGCTTCTGCTGTTGGAGCTGCTGCTGTTGAGGCTGCCACAAATTTGCTGCGCAGCCAAAGCGGCGTCAACGTTACGCATCAAGAAAGGGCAAACAGAAGGAAAGAATAAACAGGCGACAAAAGCGTTCTAAACGTTAACTAACTAAATGTACTAAAAAAATACCCTACTATATAGAAATCGAAATTAATTCGATGTGAATAAGAACAAATGAACAATTATCCCGCTACTGTAAAAGTTTTCTTTGATTTCAAATTGGTCTGAAAGTCTTAAAATTAAAAAAAAAAAAAAATTAAAATTAAAATTTTGATTCAACAGTTTAATTGATTGAAAATACAAACTTGATGTATTTAAGCTTTCTTAGTTCTCAGTAAGTAATATTTAATATTAATAATAAATATTAAAGATTGTAAGCTTCCCACTAAAAATTGAAACCATTTAGGATTCAATATCGCTTAGACTTTAATTAATTGCGTTTAAAACTAGTACTTTTCTGCCTATATTAATCAAGAACTACATGTTAAGAGCTACAAGCTCTGACAAATGGCTATCTGAAGTGAGCATTTTATCAATTAACTTAAGTTTTAACACAACTTTTACTGAGCCAACTTATAAGTGAAGAATTCCAATTGTACCAAAGTAAATTTCATAAAACATTTTATTATGCACTGAGCATTATAAGACAACAGGTGAAACAAAATGCTGAATATACTCAAGGATTAGGAATAAGGAATATCAAAGAAGGATGAACAAGAAACATGAGTCGATTCTACGCTGTGTCCATTTGTCTGATTAATTATTGAATATTCCCCAGGCACGCATTAAAATTCATTTGATGCGTTTCTTGTCGCCTGTGCGAAATTTTCTTTGTGCTCTGTCACTTTTCTTATACATATACGTACGTAAATAAATTTATTTATTGTTGTTGTTGTTGCTACTGTGCTGGTCAAGTCAAGTTGTTAGTGTGAGTCAGTTGATAAAATGCTCGGGAATCGCTCAAATGGCCAAAAGACGAAATATTTCAAGTATTTAGACAAGTTTTTCGGTAGTTGCAACATAAATAAATAAACCAAATCAATTCGCACCGAGTACTAGGTGTATGTATGTATGTGTGTGTGTGTGTAGTTGGTTGTAGAAGGTGGTGCAGGGGGCGGGGTAAGTGGGAGATTGTTGCTGATTGTCGCCCGACGCTTTGACTCCGCTTTTGCTTGTTATCGACCACCTTGATACGCCTCCCACGCACGCACCAAGTTGATTAATCGCCATCGTTGTCGTTGTTGTCGCAGTTGTTGCTGCCACAGCGCAAGCACAACAATAAAACACTGAGAAAAATAAGTAGTCTTGTGCTGAAAATTATCCTTAACGATGTTTGTAGAAATATTAAAGCAGAAAATGTGTTTAACAAAGATTTCATGCATAAATATTTGTGATTAAGCTTTATTAAAAATTAAAATTTATATTATAAGTATTTCATGACTAAATTTAAAACATAAATACCAAACAAAAGAATATTTTAGAATTAAGTTTTAATTTTCTAGGTTGAAATTTAAAATAATAATTTTATTTATGTTTTAGGTATGAGTTTATAATTGGGGCTTAAAATAAAATTATTACAGGTTTAAATTAAAATAAAAAAAAGGTTTTTAATTATTTATACTAAATTTAAAAACAAAAAAAAATTTAAAAAATTAAAAAAATTTGATATACAAAATTTTAACATTTAAATATTCTATGATAAAATGTTATATATAAATAAAAAAATCAATTTTTTAACGTTTGAAGTTTAAACAAAAACTAAAAATATAAACTAATCAGGTTTTAATGTAAATTGAAGTTAAATATTTTATTTAAAAAAAGTATTAAAATTTGTAATTTAAGTTTTAAATATAAATATTGTAGAACTGGAAACTGTTGTAAAGGTTTATTTTTTTTAAAATTAATTTACTAATAAAAAATATTTTTTAAATATTTAAAAAAAAATTAAACTTTACTAATTAAATGTTGCCCTATATATTTGCGTATTTTAAGGAATTTATTTAAAAATTGTATTTATTTAATATTTGTATTTCCAATTAGTTTTTTCTTGTGTAGCAAGAAATGCCTCAAATCACGTACAGCAACAAAATGTCGCAGGTGAAATACAGTACAGAGGTCGAAACGAGTGGCAGTAAGAAATGTCAGGTAGGAAATGGGAAGTCTCAGGTAGCTACTTAGATTTAGCTCAGAGTTGTTGGTGTTGTGGCTGCTGCTGCTGTTACTGCTGCTGCTGCTGCTGCTGTCGTTGTTATTATTGCTGTTGTTGCGCGCATTAACATAAATAAATCACTTGGCGCCATCAATCAGTCTGTTTGCATTTGGCGCACAGCCACAGAAAATCTCACACCACATACATACACACGCACACACGCACAGTCTATGCCACACCCCAAGGGTGTCCCTCCAAGCTGCTACCGTTACCGCTGCCACTGCTGCTACTGCTGCTACTGCTGCTCTTCTGGCATACTCAATACCACCTCAAATGCCATCTACACAATTTCCTTTTCGCATTCTTTTGTGAGCTTTGTTGTCGGCGCTTTGCTTTATGCTTACGCGCATATTTCTTTGATTTATCGATGTCTCGACTATTAAGCAATTAACTTTTGGCGCTGCCTTTGCCATTGCCTTTGCTTTTGCGTGTCCTAGACAAAGACCCTCATCCTTATACGGTATCAAGAGCGCAAAAACCTCAGTAGCGACAGCAAACAACAAAGTAAATATAGTGGCTAAATGCAAAAAGTTCTTGCCACCCTGCGGTACAGAGTGCAAACAAGCAATGGACGTTGCGTTGCGGTCATTTTTATTCATTACTCGCAGTCGCCAGGGGTTACAGAGAAGATGAAGGAGCAAAGCAACGACAGCAAGGACATGCAGTTCACAAAAAAACAAATACAAGTAAATATTGCATGAATTCAACAAACTCTCAAAGCAACCTTCATGGTAACTATGTAGTATGTGATGCTGTACTCGTACAGTTATGTCGCACGCTGGATTAAGTTACATTGAAATTTGTATTTATTTCAACTACATTCTGCCCAATTAGTTTGGGATTAACTGCAAAATTATAAATTATAATTATTTTTTTCAAGTCATTAGGAAAAGTAAAGCATGCTTTTATGTGTTGGTTTTTTTTTTTTTTTTTTTTTTTTTTTTTTTTAACACTTTGATATCTTATATTTATTTAATTTTACTGTTGTTTACAACTTGAATTAAACTATTTATACTATTTACAAATTTTACAATTATAACTATGAGTTATAAGAGACAGGTTACATCATTAATTAACTTAATATTCTGTTACTCAGGTCGTTAGGATGGAATCTTTTTAAGCGCCTCACAACACCTCTTCTGTTCTCAACCAGACGTCTTGCTAGAATGTTTGGATGGTTCCTTAATCTTGATATGTAGGCATCCGTCTGTTCGTTCAAAACGTCTCCTACTTTGGGTACTTCGAGTTGCGTCTCAATATCTGCAGTACGCATGTACCAAGGCGCTCCAGAGATCATCCTCAGGAACTTTGCCTGGAAAATTCTAATTTTCGCCAAGTTGGACTTCGCAGCAATTCCATATACTTGGAGACCATATCTCCAGGATGGGGCAAATATGCTTTTGTATATCAATACCTTGTTTTTCAGCGACAACTTAGTTGTGCCTTTCAGAAACCAATACATTTTTTTTAATCTCGCTGATAGGCCTTTTGTTATGCTTGAAATGTGTTTCTGAAATGTAAGGTTTCTGTCTAAATAAACACCAAGGTATTTGTAGCCATCATAATGTTCCATGTGCTGTTGCTGAAGAGATATACTTGGACAGTAGCCTGGTCGTAAAGCATAGGTTACATTAGCACATTTGCTAGCATTAATGCCAATATTCCAGGACACAGCCCATTCCTCAAATGCGTTGAGATAATTTTGAAGTAACCTAGCAGCCTCTTGCAACGAAGTACTTCTTGTCAATATTGCTGTGTCATCCGCAAATGTAGCAATTAAAAAATTTTCAGTATTTTGATTTAATAATGTTGGTCCAGTAGGCATATCATGCGTAAATAATGAATAGAGGATTGGCCCCAGAACACTGCCTTGTGGAACTCCAGCACTAATGTTTCGTATAGAGGACTCCACATCAGACGATACCACCGAGAACGTCCTGTTCTCTAAGTAGCTTCGCATTATTGTGTACAGTTGCGGCGGAAGTATACTCTTCAACTTACACAAGAGCCCATCATGCCATACCCGATCAAATGCTTGCTTAATATCTAGATAGGCTGCCACTACATATTCTTTTGCTTCAAAACCTTCCAGTATAAAGTTAACGACCCTATTAAGTTGTTCAGGAGTCCCATGAGATTTTCTAAATCCAAATTGAAATGGAGGTATCCTTCTGCTAACTTCCTGTATAGCTAATATACGCTTTAAAAGGCATCGTTCAAATATTTTTGCTATAGAAGGGAGCAGGCTGATTGGTCTGTAGGAATCTAAGGCATAAGGGCTCTTCCCAGGTTTTAGTATCATACAAATGCTTGCTTTTTTCCATTGATTTGGTACATGTCCAAGTCTTAGTACTGCATTAAACAATAATACTAAAAATAAGACCGCTTTACAAGGCAAGGACTTAAGTGCGAAATTATCCAATCCATCTTCTCCAGGAGCTTTTCTAGGTTTTAGGGCTTTAATTTCCGAAGATACTTCCTCAAATGTTATTGGTGCTATTGGGAGGCATAGTTGTCCAGGGCAATCTAATGTGGCTTGGACAATTGTTCTTTGATGTTGATGACAAGTATTAAAGGGCTTAAATCTTGACTCTAGCTCATCAGCAAAAGCTTCTGTTCGTTCTTTCGGCGTTCTGACCCAGGAACCATTCGACTTCCTGATTGGAAACTTCGGCGAAACTTGCTGCTTATATTTCCTAGTTAGCTGCCACAAAGAATGCTTTCCAGAGTCATCAGGGGTTACATTTGAAAGAAATCTATCATTTTCCTGAGTTTTATGAAGTAACATGAGATATCTGATTCTGTTGGATACTCTTCGATAAACTCTATCCACCTGAGGATCACGAGTTCGACAATATTGCCTTCGAAGCCTTCTTTTAATACGTAATAATACCTCAATAGCAGGAGGAAGCACCTCTCGTGTTCCAGTCTCAGGATGAATCGGAGCAGCATTAAGAGCAGCAGAGTGTATCTTGTTAATAAGAATGGAATGCGCATCATCAATGTCTTCAGGTTGTGTTATTTCAATATTTAGATCAAGAGTGTCCTCCAAATCTTGTCTAAATACTTCCAGGTTTGATCGAGGTAAAAGCAGACGTCTTTTTTTCACAACAGTTTTCGGAGATGATTCCAATACGGCAACAAGAGCAATATGATCAGATGAAAGCTGGTAATCAGTCCGTATATTTAAAGCAGCAGGTTGAATTCCATTATATATAAAGAAGTCAATTGCACTTGGTGTTGCTCTTGAGTCATAAGGAAAATGAGTTGCTTCCCCAGTCGCCAGGATTTGTACTGAAGATCTAAGGACAACATCTTGCAGACAAATACCTCTTGTATCTGCTCTAGGAGATCCCCAAAGCGTACTTTTAGCATTAAAATCACCACCTATTAAAAACTTGCATCCTAAGGTATTAAAAAGATTCTCAAATTCAGTTGCCGTCCAAGTCTCATTCGGGGGAAGATACAAAGAGGAAATTTGTAAGTCACCCATACTACAAGTGATTTTGATTGAAGCCATTTGAAGTTGTGAAGTCCTTACTGGCTGAACTTGAGAATATATAATTTCTTTATTGACGAGAATTGCAGCTCCACCTCTTTGTCTGTTACTGGGATGGTCCGCTTTATGGCAGTAGAATCCTGGTATATAAAATTGTACTTCCGGTTGAAGCCATGATTCAGTTATTAGCATAACATCAATTTTATTTATATTAAGGAAATGGGTTAGTTCTTCAGTATGTCTAGCAACACCGCGGGCATTCCATAATCCGAGTTTTAGCATTCGAGTCATTACTTCTTAGTGTTAAGTAAATTAAGACATATAGTCCTGAGATACTCGTTGGATGCTTCCAGCTCTTTAAGTCTCGCTTGAAATGAATCAAGTTTTGATGTAAGAGTTTCTATGGCTGTTTCAAGTCTTGAAAGAAAGTCAGGAGCCCCTTTTCCAGCTTGATTTTGTAAATTATCATGTGTAGTACCTGAGCGCAGGGCGTCAGCATAGGTTTGAGTTCCACGTAGTATAGAAGTTGGTACAAACTGCTGATAGGAGGCAACATGTGGTTGTTTATTAACCCGTTCTCTATTTAACTGCAGATTAATTTTTTGGACTGCGTTCATGTATTTTGGCTTTGTAAATACGGCACGCCCTATTCCAAGCTTCATGGTTTCCTCCACAATTAGTACAAAGCAGTTTGTCAGTTTCTGTGCATAGAGCAGTCGGATGATCTTGGGCACATTTTCCGCAAATAAAAGGTCGTAAACAGTAATTTTTGGTGTGTCCAAAGCCTTGACATCTATGACAAAGTGTAGCATCAAGGGTTTTTCTGGCCATTTCAACCGTTACTTTTTGACGTCCTATTAGGGTTACCTTAAGAGCTTCTTTATTGTTTTTTGCACGAGCTATGTCCACAAAAAAGAAGTTTCTACGAATTAACTCCTCGACCTCCGTATCATTTTCTTTACGCAAGATCATGCGGGGACGTGGATTATGAATACGAATTACATTATGGCCAGCATCTTTAAAAGCTTCAATAATCTGTTCTTTAGGAGTTAAGCTTGATATATTCCGTATAAAAAGCTTAAAAGCCTTATCTTCTTTTAGTTGATATGTATAATGACGGGCATTCTTTTCTTTTAGATAACGAACCATAGATCGATAATTGTCAGAGTTTTCCACATAAACTTTAACAGTGTCATTTTTACAAATTCTGATCGTATAGTTTTTAGGCCCAATTACAAGATTTAGCTCATTTTCCATCAGATTCACATCTGTTACATCCTCAATGTTAATTGGCGGAGGTTTTTTTGCTTCTGTTTTTCAATCTGACTATCAGGACATTGATCACGATCCATTTTATTAGCCAACTCTTCTGCTTTCGCAATTTCCTCGTCTGTAGGAAATGTATCAATTTCATCATCAGAAAGTATTTGAAATGGATTTACTGATTTTTTAGATGCATCACTCAAGGGCCTTTCGCTTAATTTCTTAATCTTTGTAATTCCATTACTGGAATGTGGAGGTCTCTTGCGGTTGGGTTTAACTGATTGCCAGTGTGGAGAGCTTGGCTGCAGACTTTCTTGTGAGGTATCCATCAACCTGCCACTGCTCACTGTAATAGGAGCAGAGCAAATACTTCCAGATATTGTTGAAGAGAGAGGAGCCCTAAGCGATAGCGTAGAGGTGTTGATACAAGTTGTACCAGCCCGACTGCTGATAGTTTGATGGTTAGAATTAGAAGCAGCTTTTTCTTTAAATAGCGCATTGTCCATCGCTAAATCGGCTCGAATTTGGGCAGGCGTGGCGCCAGCCACCAGTTTCATTTGTTCATAATTTATGTTTGAAGTTTGCTCATTCATTTTGCAATTGACTTAGTTTTACTGCAAAACTTAGCAACGCATTATAAATGAGCAATACAAGATTCTGTTTTGCAAAAAGATTCTGTTTTGTTTGTTAGGTTTCAGCTCCACAGTTAAAAATGTAACACCAGATAAAATATCGGTCTCTCTCTTGAGCGCGTAGCGAACCGAAAATAATATTTTTATTATTTTGATGAAAATTATTAATATATATTTTTGACAGAAAATTGTTGGCAGACAAATTTTTCAGAGAAAAAATAAATCAGGTCTGAACTCTACGAGAACACGAACGAGACTCATGTGTTGGTGTGAAATTATTTATCAGACTGGACTCATTTAGCTGTAAATGCACGTGTAGCATTCATAAAATACCTTTACTAATTGGTGGTGTAACCAGAATTCTGTACGTAAAAACACTCAAGTAAAATTTAATAAATTCAAAAATATTAATTGTGTTTTAAATATTTTTTTGGCGTCTAAAATTTCTTTCTTTTATTTAAATAAATATTTTTTTTAATATTTGTTAAGCTTGAAAAAGTGAAAATAAAATGTAATTTCAAAATATATATTTATTAATTCTAATAATTTGTTATTTTAAATCAATTAAATATTTTTTAAAATTTAATATCGGCTGCTAAAATTCTTAGCGCAAGCTCTTGCCCCCTTTTTGGCAGAGTATGCGTCGTCCAGTTGTGCACAATTGCAGTGAAGGTCACGCTCAGGCAAACATATACTTAATTATGGCATAAAAACGATGCTCAGGGGATTGTAAAAACAATGCTAGCTCATCTTTTGGACTCGGAAGTCTCTCATGCATACAATTAATTTGTTCGTTTAAGCATATTGCGGACTTTGCGTTCATTTATTGGCATGAGCAATCTCTACCAAGTACATAGCAGCTGAGGCAGCTCAAGTCACAGAAGCATAGCATACTTTTCTGCGTATTACACATACGCCACGTGTATCGCACACAAGCCACACACATGCAGAGATGCATAATTAAATGCCACAGAAATTAGCTTAATAATTACTTAGTTCAACCAAAAAAACAGAGAGAAAAAATAAAAGTAGAAAAAAAAACCTAATAAATAATAATAAGCAAAGCAAACAGAAACCAAAAACGAGCAAAAAAGCACACAAAAATTGTAGTAAAAGCAAGGCGCAAATTAATTGAGGCAACACACGTATCTGTACGCGTATGCACGTGTGTGTGGGTGTATGCGTGTGTAGTAATTTTCACCTGAACAAGTTTGGGTAAAGTTTTAGACTTTTTGTGCTTTTTAGTTTTACTAAATTTTTAATACATTTGAAAGGGAGCTTCGTGTTGGGCTACAACTACTGTGGGACAGCCCATATATTTTCAAAAAGCAGCACATTTCACATGCTACCTACACACACACACAGCACTCACATTCACACACACACACGTAGACACACACCGTTCATGTGTCAGCAGTTCAAGTAATACGCTTTTGGAATAAAATTCATTTCTCTAGTCAAGCATATGTCTATCAAACCGTCAAAAACAAAATAAAAGACAGCAAACAGTCTATGCCAAAATTATGTGTAACACGCTTAGGGAATAAATTCAATTATTTTGTAAATATCCCGTATCAATGTCAATTAGCAATTTATTAAACTTTTGAAATATTTTTTTTTAATATTTTCTTTTTTAAGTAAGCTAACTGTCTTGTTTTATTTAAATCAAGTTAAACTTTGTACATCAGGTAATATATTATTTTTGACTAGTGTAAAGTTTAAATTTTTCTTTTTTCTTGGACCAAATTTGAAAACTTTTGAAACATGCTTTTTATAGCCCATTGCATTCGCGTTGCTTTTGAAAGTCTGAGCTAGGCACATACTTTTGCAACAAACTGTAGCCGTAGGCTAACATTTGCCCTGGCTTGGCTTGTCTGCGAAAACATAAACAACCGAAAAATTCAGCTAGACTTTTGCAAGAGTTTCCAAAATAGACAATGGCCACTTTTTCAAAGCAAATGCGCCCTCAACAACTTATGCGAAAACAGCCGCAGCAACAACAACAAAACAGCAACAAAAACAACAATACAACAATAAAGAGTGCAACATTTTTAAGGCAGGCAACAAAACGGAAACAAAGCCCCAAAAAATTGCTTCAGAGTCGACAAACACACACAAAGAGAAGTCACTCGGCCAAAACGTGCAAAAACTATTTTCAAACTCTAGCAACTTGGTAAAAGGAGCACCAGCAACAACAACAACAACAACAACAGCAACAAAAAAACAAAGTGTGGCAGTTGTTGGCGACGAGGCTGCCAAAAAGTATTTGCAAAGTGCGCGCCAGGCAAAAGTCAAGGGCAGCCAATGGGACCAAAAACACCAGAACCAAAACCAGAACCAGAACCAGAACACAGACCTGAGCCAGAGGCTCCATAACACCTCACCTCTCTCTGTCCCTCTCACTCGCTTTTTACAGTGCTAAGCCTGCTGTGCCCCTGTAACGCGCTCCATGCTCGGACCAAACCCAGTGAGTGCATGAAAAAAACCAATCAATAAATGCGAAAAATTGCCCAAAAAAAAAAAAAAAGAAACAAAAAAAAATAGAAACCAACACACATAACAAATTTAAAAAGCCCTAAAAGAAATGGCACAGCAAAGCTGCTAAAAACATTTCCAACAGCAACAACAAAAAAACAGTGAACACAGCTCATAACAACACTCGACTATGAAATATCCTTTACATATTCAAGAATCTCGTTGTTTGTTATTTAAATGAAATTGTTTGATAAATAAATAGAAATGTTTACGATGTGGCAAAATTTAAAAATTGTTTAAATATTTCTAGCTATTAAGTACTTGCCACTTCAGCTAACAGTCTGTTTATTATTAATTAATTAATTAATTAAGTGAAGACCTGCACAATCTCAACTTAGTACCTTAACAATACCTTTAAATACTAAAAAAACAAAACTCATAGTGCAGTATGAGGACTTTAAATTCAGCTTGTCTTAATAATTTTTAATATTCTTGACAAAACCTAGCGTTTTAAGCCGCCTTAGGTGTCGTGAAGGGAGTTGACCTCATGTGAGTAGACTGCGGTATCTCAACAATCTGTCTCTATATCTGTTGGAGTGTCTACTTATCTGACCCGCGACTGATAGCACTTTATTATCGCTATGTAGAGTAGAACCTCTTACATACCAGGAACAGTTGGTCATTTGCTCAGTCTGTAAAAATTTGATTTGAAAAACTTAAAAAAAAGTGTAGCATAATTTTAGGTGTTTGTAATAATTCCTGTTCTTAGTAGCTGTATCTAGTGCAAAAACTTGATAAATTTATTGATTTAGCTATAAATCTAGCTAAACCATCAAAAGTGCCAGTTTTGTGTCTCTAATTTCTAATAAACCAATACATCCATTCCAACAAGTAACGGGTATAAAAATGGATAAAACCACAGCCAAAAAAGATGGCAGAAAAGCTGCGTAAAATTCGAAAAAGACAAAAAAATTTGGTAAATATTAAATGAAAACTCTGTTTTTCCTGCCATTCGCATTTTGACATGTGAAAATTCAATGGATAAACTACGAGACTCCTTTCATCATTTAGTTTTTTTACACGTTTTCTGTTGCTTCGTAGCTTCCTTACTTGCTAAATTACTTTTAATTGAGCAAAGTAACTGAATCAAGCACTTTCTATGTTTTCTACTTGGGGTTTGTCTGCACACGCAATGGGAAAAGAAAGTAGAGATAAAAATAGTAGAAGGCAATGAAAATAAAAATAAAAATAGTTGAAATAAATATTATTATCCTCTTATCAAGCCAACTGCTGGCAAAGTTGAAATAAAGTTTCGAGGCCTAATTGCACCTTAATTGGATTTAAGTTTTACAACTTGACGCTGTCGGCGAACTGAGCGTATGCGCAACACAGATATCCTGTAAGTTATAAAGGGCAGACGAGGACGAATTGGTTTCTGTTTCTATCCACAATTAATTAGTTCGAGACTTTAATTATAATTGTAAATATTGAATGGAATAAAAGCCAGAATTATTTTATATAGGGTTTGATTTTAGGTCGAAGTTTCGTTAGTATTTTTATGTCTTTTCCTAGAAGAAATGTTTCCTTAAATCAGTTATTCACGAAGCCAATTGAAATTTGTTATTTTCAACTTAAACTACAAATGCTCAGCTCATACTCAAATCTGGTAATCAAATCGTTTGCACTTTTGTAACCATTTTCTGTTTGGTTTACGGTATGTATATCTGATAATTTGCCTGATTGCCTTCAATTAATTATAACTTGTCAATGTTGTTGGTGTTTACAGTTTTGTTTCGTAATTAGAAGTGTAACACAATGCTCAATCTACTAGCACACAAGACCACTCTATGAATTTGTACTTGACTCTTGAGTTTTGGCTTTTGAAATATAATTCCAGAAAGCAGTGAAAATGTAAATAACTCACGTATATGACGTGATTAAACTTGATATGCATGACTACTAAGCACATACGTACACCCAAAATTACACACACACACACACACACACACTCGAATATATCTTTTTGGTGATGTGATGATTGTGCCAGATGACATAATGATGGGTCAGCACATGCAACAGGCCAGCAGCGAGTACCTTATTCATGTTACTCGTACTTGTCCTTGTCCATGTTCATGTCCTTGTTCATGTTTGTGTCCTGGCAGCGAGCACTGTGTTTCAGAGTGTTCAGAGTGTCCATAGTCCACTTACAAATTGAGCAACACCAAAGCTAAGTGATGGATGTGGTTGTGCTTCCAATGCTGAAATATGAAGCCTTTCCCAGTAGCACCCAGAGACAAAGACAGGACAGAGAGAGACAGAAAGGGGATAGGGGAGAGTGTGGGGGACCGATAGCTTCAATGGGATTGGGAATCTGAGCTCAGCTTTTGGCTCTTCATCAGGTAGAATGCCAGGACAGGCAGCCACAAAACTTTTGGCACAGTCAATTGCGGCAAAATGTCACTCAATTTAAAGTTGCCACTAACTGAGTACCTGACTAGTTGGCCACCTTGCCACCTTGCCACCAACTTGATACCACTTTGCCACCTCAATTCAGTTCAGTTTAGTTCAGCACAGCCATTGAAATTGTCTACACTGCCAACAAAAAGTTCTACAACAAGCATCTTGTTCTCAAACTTGTGACAAAAAATGCGTTGAAAAAAAAAAAAAATGAAAACTTTTTAAACAGTTTTGATCATTGTAAGATAAAATTCCCGTCATGCTAGTGACGAAAGATGGTGCCACTTTCACACATGACTTTAACTTAATATATTAAAGTTGGCTACAATATTTCGATACAGGATGTTAAGTTATTGAAATATTAAATATTTTAAAACTATTAACTCTGGGGATTTGATAACTTTCGCTTTTTAATACGCATGACAACACATCCAAGAATAAACAATGGTGGGAGTCTAACAAATATGGTCTTTGAGGTCATATTAACAACTGAACTTTTTAGAAATAAAATAAATAAAAAAGATATTATTTTATTGTATTGAGCTTTAAGGTTTCACAGCAAATATTTGTAGTTGAACATTTTTAAAAGTAAATTAAATATTCATATATAATTTGCTAACTAAAATGAAAAGAAATTGCACATTTTATCAGTTGTTATAATCGACAAGTAAAATTTGTGTTTTATGCACCCAGTGCTCAAAACAAGCGGCATTTAAGTTTAGATTGGAAAAATAAAAAAAATGGGAGTAACAGGAAAAAGTAGGCGTGGTAAGATATACAAAATTTGGAATAAAAGTCTTTTTAAAATCCTCTTGAAAGTTTGCATGATACCCAATTAGGTGAAAATCGAGTAGCGATTTTGTATAGCTTTTCCATTCGTTACAAAATTTGGTTGAGACTCTTAAAAACTTTAAAATTTATCGATTGTAAATGATTGGTTTAGATCGAGTACATAGTCTTTTATAGTCTCACTGACTATATCCCTTTTTGCAGTGTATTCCGTCTACAGTTGCAAGTTTTATTTGCTGCAAGTTTGCGTTGGGCATTGAAACGTTGGAAATCGTTGCAATGTCGTTGGCGTTGATGGCAACTCACAAAATCGAAATTGAAACCAAAATCAAGCGTAAAATTCATTTAAAATGTTCTCACCACGCGCTGCGTCGCATTGCAATGCCGCTCCCCACCGCCAAACCACCGCACAGCACCGCCCTTTCCCCAATTGGCAAACAAACCACAGCACAGTGAGTGCTAAAAATAAAGAGCCAGCATTTTTTTTTACCAGCACTTCCTTTGGTATGCCCCAGCACCTAATAGCCCAGGGACGGCAATCAATCATCGAGCGCCAAGTAAAACTAATTCAAAAAAATTAATCGAGATAAAAATCGAAAAAAAATCGAAAACTAATTAAAAACTAAACAGCAAGAAAAGTTTACCTTTTGTGTGCAAAAGTTTTGTAGGCTTAGAGCTAACGGGCTAGCTTATTATGATCCACAATCGATTATCGATAAACGATTCCATTTAATTTTAATCGAATTAATCGTTTCAATTTATCGCTGCTCGAAAATGCAGCCCTGCAATGGAAATTTAACCTTCATGTGCTACAGTTAAATGCGTGGGCGTGTGTTTTTTTTCTGCTGGAGAAGGGAGGTAAGGGGGCGTGGCACGCGTGTGTGGGTAATTGTTGACGCGCTTGATTTGATTGAAAGTCGTGGCAAGTGCCTGGCAATGAAGACGGCAGCACAGCAGGCGACACCCAGGGTGTGAGTGTGTGTAAGGCACTTACTGTGCGTGTGTGTGAGTGTGTGTGAAGAGGTGTGGCACCAAGCTTGGCATATGATTGTGTAATTGATTTTATCAATAGAGCAACAAAGACAATGCATGAGGTGTGTGATCCGCTGTCTTCCCACTCCCTCCCCTCCCCCCTTTTAATGCCTTTGCTGTCTTGGCCAAATCCAAGCATTTGCTAGAGCAACGAAAACCAATTACCAGCCACGAATTGGAAAGGCATGAAGAGACACGCACGTACGCATTGTAATTCTTTTTATTTTAGTGTATTTGGTGTGTGTGTGTGTGTGTGTGTCTGTATTTTTTTTACATTTCTTTTCTATTTTTAGGGCTTTGCGAGGGCGCCATTAAAAACCATCAAGCAAGTTGACCATTGCCGATTTAGCGACTTTTCTTTGCTAGCCCTTTTTATGTGTTGTTCTCTGCTTTCTTTTACTCTTTGGCTTTGCTTCTTGTCCTTTCCCTTCCGCTACTCCTTTGGATTTTCATTTTCTTTTTTGGGGGCAACTCCTTTGCTGTCCAGTGTTGCCACATCCCGCGTAATTTGTTCTAATACGATTTGGCCATTCACAACAGCGCCAACAAAAAGCAGCCCAAAAAAAGTGAAAAATATATAAAAAAAAATTGCGGCCAAGTGCAAAGTAAAGCTAGGCAATCTTTTGGAACCTCTTCAATCTACTCAACCTTCCCCTCCAGTCCCCCTAGCTGCTTGCCTGCTCTACCAAAAATTCATGACACCATTGACTTGGGCATCGGCATCGGCATTCACATCGATTTTCGCCTTGAAAGTGGATTGCCGGATAGCATAGAAGAGCACAGAATAGAATAGAAATAGGGATAGGGATAGGGATAGGAAAAATCCGCATTGAAAATGTGCCGCGCATCTATTTCCATATAAATTGGCTGTCGTGGAGCATCTTCCAACGCTTTCGGGCGTAGCGCGTCGAGCAACTTTGCCAATAATAAAGCGCCATTAGTGCTGCTACATAAAATGGAGCCCTGGAATGAAAATGGGTATCTTTTCTAACGGCGTTGAGATCTTGGGGTGTCGTGGGGTGCGATGGGTGTGCGGTGGTATCGTGGCAGTGGTGTAGTGTGGGGTGTTTAGACCTGAAGCTGAAGTAAACACTTCCTGGCTACTATGGCAGCAAACGACGTTTTACAGCACAAATTAAGTGACTTTTAAAGTTGTTTAAATTTGTATTTTTATTGTGCTTAAAAATATGTTTAAGCAATGAATGAAATTATTATTTTATATTATTTTCTGTTTAAAATAGAAATAACCTTAAAATTCATTAGCATGACGTTCAGTTGAATTTGTTTAAAATTATAAATTATTTATGTCCAAGTTGTGACTGTTTTTTTTCCATAGTACCTGGTAGTTTGTCTGCTATTTGGCGCTTTCTGAGGGCTGCTTGCCTTGGATTCCAGCAAAGGGACCGACAGATAAGCTCCGCCAGAGGTGTTCCAACATCGCACGCAGGTTCCACACTCCGCGAGGCAGACACGCAGCCATGCAGCCACGCCCCCCACCCCACGACCAACAACCCCTTGGCGAAGTAAAATAAAACAAAGCAACTACCATAAACAAGCTGCGAATAAAATTGATGAAAGCCGCAAAGTTAATGCTCTCCGAATTATGATTTGGCATGGCACAAAAGGTAAAAGAATTTAAAAGTCTTTAATTCTTAAAAAGCTGTCTATAAACTTGAGCAGATAACTGTTAAGCACCTCGATTACTTAACTGTATTGAGTTGAGGTAAAACAGTGAGTCACAGTTCACACCATTTAAACCAATTTCTTTTTAGCTCTTTTTGTCTAAAAATAGTTTAAAACTGTCGAAATAAGAGGTTTGTTTTAAAGGACAAAAACTTGATAAAATTAGAAAAAAATAAGTTGGTTTTTAGACTTCAATAATAAATCAGTTAAATTATTAAGTAGCTGTACACTGATTTACTTTTATAAATAATTTGATTTAAGTCATTTAGTAGGCAGTTTAAAAGTTATGTTTATTATTTAAAGCAAACTTTTATTAAATTAAATATTTGTTTACCAATTTGTACAAAACTATTCAAGCTATTTAATTTTATTATGTATTATTATGTACCTGTCAGTTAAACATTTATTAAAATATATCAATAAACAGTAAATTATGGAGCTATCTATTTGATGGTAGCTTTCTAAATCAACTTTGTCAGAGCAATGAAAATAAAAGATACTCAAAAATCCACAGATCATGGCAGGTAAATATGCAAGGGATTAAATCATGTTTTTAAGTGTAATACAAACATAATAACAGGCTTATGGCACACAGCTCTGTCTAGCACAGTTTATACGCTGTCTTCAGCCACAGGCTCTGCGTCAAAACAATAGGCAAATGAAAATAGGCTAAAAAGTGTAGGAAAAAAAGAAACGAAATCAACACACACATACGACAATTGAACGGAAGGGAGCGAGTACCGCAACAAATCATGCAGAATATTGTTTATGTATTCAGTTTGCTATCGGATATCTTAACATGTACGCACACACACACACACTCATACGCACGCATACACTCGCCGTGCGTGCGCTGAGTTTTCTAGCATACTTTTGTGCGCCACAGTCGGTGAAGCTGCTGATAAGCAACATTATTTGCCATCGTTTGGCTTTTCCTTGGAGCTGGAGTTCGTTAGGAGTTTGTTATGGTTAAAGTTTCATTGGTTTGTTTTTGTTATTTGTTTGTTAGAGGCTGCTTGAACGGGCCACTGGTAGGTGGGCCATTGTCGAATATTTTATTGCTGTCCACTTCCGTTTAAGGGGACGGATACGAGTCGATCTTCCTACATTACTTAGCCCTCCCGGCATTACCTAAGACCCGTTCGCCACGCACATTAGAAATGTACATTAAAACTCACACAAACCTTGGCCAGCGGCTGCTTTTGGCCGTAACGGCAATCAAGAAAAGTGTTGCGATTTTATGGTGAACTCATATGAAATCATTTGGCACGCAAAAATTCCTAGACTGAGTGCTCACTAGCATTTATACCATATATAAACACGTATATAGTATAGGTATTTGGGTCATATATGACCACAAAAACATTTTATAGAGCTCGCCCACGCAATTTTTGTGGATTCTATTTACTTTTTGATACACTTTCATTCGCAACACGTAACCTCTACAAATATGCAAAATATGTACATTATCTGGCCACCCTCATAGATCATTCACCATACCCTGTACACACTGTCCAAAGTAACAGAAGTGTGTTTTGGAAATAATCTTAAATATGACTAAGTTAATATTATTTTTATACTATTAAATAAATTAATTAAAATTATTTAAATTAGAAACTAGTCATTAAAAGCTTTAATATCAATGTTATTATATTTTTTAAATTTTTTACTACCATTAGCAACTCTTTAAAACAATAATATATTAAATAATTTATTATACTAAATTTTTTAAGAAAAAATTTCCGTCTTTATGCCACCCCTTTCAATTATTTTCACTGAGTATACACTCATAGATTCATGTTTTACTTTTGGGTGTATATTTTGAATATTCTATTAATATATAGACTTGTTAATCATGGTAAAAGCTGAGCACAAAGTGTTCAAGTACTGCAAACAAAACTCATCATTCTAAGCAGCTTACGAGTTTTCTTCTTTTCTCATTTATTTTTTGGGTGTGTGTGCTTTTCATTTAAAAAAGTTTTCGGTAATATTTTGCATGAATTTATGAATGTCGAGTATTTGCTTGGCATCGAAATGTAAAGTGCTTTAAATTCATCTTAAATATATTAAGTCATGACACAAATTAGGGTACGTAGTACATGTGTATGTGTGTGTGTGTGTGTGTGTGTGTGTATGTAGGTACGTTTATTTGGCTATCAGAAACTTGCATTATCATAAGCCAAACTCTGATTTTGGCCACGTTTCAAGGGCTGATTTTGTAAAGTAATCATTGAGCATTGCTTTAGGGCAATGATGCGGCACATTTGACTAAGATACACTGATAAAAACAAATGTCATTTATCAAGATTTTGAGAACTACGTGGTCTCACAGCAGTGGCATAAGACTCATAGGCACAGTGAAGCAATAAAAATAAATGCTTTCAAAGATTAAAAAAAGATCTAAGGCTGAAATCTGCTTGTTTTAAAGACGTCAAAGAGATGCTTTATAGTGAAAGCAAAGCCTACAGCAGAACTAAGCAAAAAATCAGCTGAAAATTAAAAGTTTTAAAGGCACAACAATTTAATTTCGGTCTGATCTGACTAGTAGAAATGGAAGGCATAGTTCAGAAATAATCAAAAAAAAAATGTATAATATACTAACATAACTCTCCTCTATATTCTTGCTTAAAATTGGTTTTTTTAACACATTTCTCTTAATATTTAAATTTTAAATTTAATTTGATAATCATTTTATTAACAAATTAATTTAAGTATTAGCTTCTTTTCACTACTGGGCAGTTTATGCAGATACTTAATAAAAAAATTAAAACATAAACTATGCCATTCGTGGTGTTAAAGTAATTTAATCAACCGTTTTATTTTTATTAGTGCAAAGTGTACAGTAAGCACAGCCTTCGGCTGCACTGTTACACACCTACACCTATATACATACTATAACTATATGTACATAGTGTGTATGTCTGTTTACTTGGCCTGAAATGCTTTGCACATAATACAAACTCAATTAATAAAGTTTACGACCGCAGCCAGCGGAAAAGTGCGTTGATGAGGCGTAAAAGAGCTTAACCCTTAACACAATAACCTCGGTACAGTGTGGTACAGAGTGGTAGGTACACCTTCTTGTTGATGTTGTTGAATGGAGAGTTTTGTGGAGCGTATAATCGACGCCAGGGGGCGCCACAAATGGTCAGCCTTTAAAAACGGCTTGATATTTGATTACATTGCCCCATTGATGAGGCACTCAACTCGAAACTGAAACGGTCACAAAAACAAAAACAAAACAAATGCAGAGAAAGCGTTTGAGAAAGCGGCATAGTGTGAGAGCGAGACAAATGCTATGAAAATGCGTTAAAATTATGTAAATAACAGCAGTTTTTTTTTTTGGCCCAAAGTTCCAGTCTGAATCCGTAGCTGAGGATCTGCTAACGAGCCAGACTCTTCGTTGTGCCAGCCACAAAACAAAAGCAACAATGCAAATCCTACATAAAAAAAAAAAACAAAATACGAAAACAAGAACAACAACAATTTACTGATGATAATCTAAGGCAGGTAACGAGGCAGCCCAAAGCTTCCGTCACGCACCCGAAGCTACTTCCAACTTCAGTCTACACGCCCCCCCCCATTTCTCCTTCCATTCCTGTTGTGTTTTATGTTAATGAATTTATTTATTATTATTTCATTTTTTCGTCCCCGTTTTTATGGTGCTCCCGCCACTTCTACAGCCACTTTCAGCGTTACGCCTACCCCCACCGCCCATTCCAAGCACCCGCCCTCCGCCTACCTTCTAAACCTTACCCCATCTCACAGGCTGCTGAAAATTAATTTTGTGTGTAGCACCCGAGAAAAACCAAAAAAAAAAGAAGAAAAACAGAAAAAACAGGATAAAGAAAAAATGTAAGCCGTAAAAGCCAACATGCGGCAAACAATGCGCATACGCCATGTGAGCCGCTTTATCGGCCATGAAATACATACACTCGCATACATCTACACTGTTAAAAACATCTGCCATATAACAGACTTTAATTAGGACTAATTTAACAAATGCTTAAGCTAATTAACTTTAAGCTACAAAATCTGAAATGTCTTACAAATTTTACCAGATTTCCTTGGATTTTTTGTGACTAGACTTGACAACATTTAACGCATAAAAAAGACTTTAATTTCAAGCTGACTTATTAAGGTTTTATTTAATTTAATATAACAAACATTTAACTATTATATAGTGATATATATTAAACTTAAATAAGAACAATTTTGTCTTGGAATCTAAAAAGTATTTACATAAAATTTACTATTACTTTAATTCATCTATAATCAAACTAAATTTTTTTTAAATTTTTCAAATGTTTTTTATATGACAATTTCTTTATTATAAATGCCAAGGTAAACGACTTATTTCTTAACAGTTTATTTTTCGATCAGTGTATGTATGTTTCTCGGTATTTAAGTCTGAGGCGCTGCATCGCTTTCATCTACAATTTAACGATGTTTCAATAAACTTGAATTGAAATTTGATTGTCACGTTCACACGGCAAGTTCTTAGCCAAGTTTCGAGTCTAAAACGTTTTGAAATTTTCGTTTCTTTCAGCGATTAATCGACGTGGGCCGTAACTCTTTTATTTTTGGTGTTTGGGCAAACGTGATGGGTTGCAGGCAGCATTAACATAATGTCTCCCTTTTTTGGACGCCAAGGAGCTAATTACGCCAGCCACGCCTCCCAGCGCGCCCACATTAGCTAATTATTTAAAATGCTCACAGACATTAAAAAGCACTTTCGCCTGGAACTGGAATGATAATCGCGAAACGTTGCCAGCGTTCCTAAATACCGCAACAACACAACAGTTTTCACTGCTCCTTTTCCCCCTGCACACCCCGCTGCCTTCACTTTTCCCTTTCCCCATCACCTCTGCTTCTCGCTACCCCTCCACACTCGTTGTTGTTATTGTTTTTGCGCTTGTTTAGTTTGTTGTTGGTGCTTTGTGGCTTTTTTGATAATGACGCTGATTAGTCAGCGCTTACGACAACTCTACAACGTCTTCTTATTTTCATTTCATTTTGCTTTCTAGACCCTGTATTTCGGTGGAGTGGAGGGTCTGTTGGGTAAGCGAGAAATTATGTAGGACACAAAATATGTAGCCATGCTCGGAGATCAGAGACTTTTAAAGTTTACTTGGGATATCAGTCGGAATTTCTTGATTTTTGTGCATAACTTTATTTATACTTTTAGTTATAATAACCAACTATAATAACAACTATTACTATTATATACCTAAAAATCCCTAAGCTCCAAAAGGTACAGGGTCTTTTGTAGTTCTCCCGCTCGACTGCAGCCTTTTCTACAAGTTGCTTTCCATTTTGTGACCCTCGACGAGAATGTTAACGCTTTTCCAGACTTCCCCAGGAAAAAAGGGGGCCAAAAGAGGACTGTTTCTTATCTATGATGGCTCTGCTTCTTGTCATCCCTCACGCTAGAAATGGGACCAAATATAAAACAACAAAAACAAAACAAAAACAAAAAAGAAAAGCCAAAAACTTTAAAACAGTCTCTATACGAATGACGCAATCCTCATTCTGTGGATTAATATGTACGAGTTGGAGTACGAGTACGAGTACGAGTATTGAATGTAAGAGTTCTTAACTATGTTTGTACGCTCTTCGCGACTATTTTCTATTTCCCATTTCCCATTTCCCATTTGCCATACTCACACTTCCCACACATACTGACATACGACACACGAGTACTGATAGTTTGTGTATATTTATGGACACAATGGGTTATTCACTTGGGCACGTTTTTCCCATGTTTCTGTCAGCATTGATGTCAGTTGACAATAAGTTAAATTGCCTGTTTTAGTTATTGTTTTTTTGCTTCTTCTTTTTCTTTTTTCTTGGCTTGCTTGATTCCGGTAATGTTAATGCTTTCCAAGGCCAAAGTTGGCAGCATTGCTCTGACAAGTTGGCAAATTAAGCTGTGAAATTGTCAAGTTTATCCAAAGTATTATGATTCTTTGAATATATTTTAGGCAGGAAACAATAGAGCGTTGACTTCTTTGCAAACGGTAGCATTTAAAGTAAAAAGTAGCGTAATCTGTTTTGATTTTAGAACAATTATGGACATTTTGTTATTCCCTTTGTTTGGTGTAATCAAAGTATTTTATTTTATATTAAATGTTTTCTATCTTTGATTTAACTATTTACTATTTGGTCTTATTTCTTAACTAAAATTTGCTTGACTGTGAACAAAGAGTTAAAAAACATTTTTACTCTAAATGTTTTTATACGACTTAAAGTGATGGAGAAATGTTAAGTAATTTTAAGTATTTTATTTTTGATTATACAATAATTGCAGCTAAATTTGTATTTTTTCTTGAGCTTTTTCACGCTCTTAATCATTTTATTTTTGTGTATCAAAAAATGTTAAGTTTTTTGTTTTTAAAAAATTCAATAAAATTAATCAGCTGTTTATGTACTTTTAATACTTGCGATTTAAATTATTTCACACTTTAAATTGGAGTAATTTGTGTGCACATGAAAAAAAAGCCAATAAATTCATTTTCCGTGAACATATTTAAATTATATGTTTTTTCCTGTGTACCCTGTAGCATAAACCTCACAGAGTATAAAAAAAAAGGCAGAAAAGCACAGAAATTGGGGAAATTGGTGTCTGCCAACAAAATATATATTAACTTGTTTAAAATTTGTTGTAAGTTTCAGCTGTTTAGTATTTTTACAGGGTATACACTAGTGCAGTGCTTTCAATGCTCGCACATTTGAAATTATTGATGTTCCCACCTAATCATCACAGTTCGTAGCTAAGTCATTTGGATTGACAGCCATGGAATGCTCAACTAAAAATGTTTATTTTGATAACATGAATTACGATGAGCAGTAAAAAATCAGAAAACTTTGCTGGCTTTTTAAATGATTTGAACTCTTATGCCTTAACATAAACATTTCTATTATTTCGGCATCACAAATATTTCAAACGCTCAAATTTTGTGAGTTAATTTCAATTACCACGTTGCTGCCTTAAAATAAATTTTGATAAACCGTAATCAATTTGCTGGGTAAACATGAATGCAAAATAAACAACAACAAAAAGGCAGCAAATCAAATAACTGCCTCAAATAGTTAAATTTTAACATTTGTATTTTCTTGTATTTTTATTAGCCCTTTAAATTATATAAAATTTACATTTAATTATTTTAATATTAGAAACATTGCATGATTTTTTTTTAAGCAAAGCTAACAAAACGATTCTATCTTGTCAATTTTTAATTGCCCATCTAATTTCAATTTAAGTTTTCTGTCTACCCCAAATTTAAAGTGAAAAATTCCAATTGATAAATTTAGTTTTCGTGTTAAGTAATTTAGTTCACACCACTGTGCACAGACTTTAATTGTTGAAACTGTTTATTTGTTTAGTCAGTTCCATAAAGTTTCTTGCTTCGCTTTATGTCGATTCAATTTATCTTTTAAGCTTCTCAAATGTCTCTCGAGACCTGAAGCTCTTTCGATTTTTCCCAAATGGCCTTAGATCATTATTGTTAACTTATCGGATATTCAGTTTAATTTTTTCTTGTTATGCGGTTGTATACCTACACACTGATGAAACAATTACAAAAGAATTTACCACAACAGAATTATTGTATTTTTTAAATTACTGGATAGAGTTCGCTTTATAATTTATTTTTATATTACTTAGAAAGTCTTTTCTAAACTACAAAATTTTTTAAAATTATTTTAATTTAAGGTTTTTAAAGTTTATTGCTCCATTTCCAAACTTTTCAGTTTTTTTTTTAGATGCATGAAATTGCCTTTAACTTTTAGACCTTTTGACTTGCAATTCTCGCCTGGATTCCTTCTCGGTGTCCAGTTTCTTCTGCTCTTGTCATGCGTTTCTTTGATTCTCTAAAGGTTTCTCCAGGCTTCTCTGTCTTTGTCCCTTGTTTGTTGTCCTGCTTGTTCCTCAGTGTTTGTCTCTTTGCCTATCTCTATCTCCTTTTGACTTGCATTTCTCGCCTCGATTCCTTCTCGGTGTCCAGTTTCTTCTGCTCTTGTCATGCGTTTCTTTGATTCTCTAAAGGTTTCTCCAGGCTTCTCTGTCTTTGTCTCTTGTTTGTTTACTTGTTTGCTGCTCTGTTTGTTTCTCAGTATTTGTCTCTTTGCCTATCTCTTTGTATCTCTTTGAAGAACAGCATTCTATTTTTTGCTCTGTTTGTCTTTCTTCTTTTCTCGCTTGTTTTTTCGCATCACTGTCTCTATTTCTCTGCTTCTTCACATGTCTTCCCGTATATCAGTCTCTGAGTTTTTCATATCTTTTTGTGACTCTCCCAATTTATCTCCTTGTATGATTCCATTTTTTCTCTGTTTCTCAGCATTCCTTCAGGTTCATACCTCTGTTTGTCTCTTGTTTTCTCTCAGGCTTTCTCTGTGTCTTTGTATGTCGCTCTGTCTATTTCTCCATTTATCTCGCTGTCAGTCTCTGTGTTTCTCTATATCTCTCTGTCCTGCTGCCTTTCATGCAGCCAGGGTCTCTTTCAAATTAACACCTCATGACTGCTTGGACCCCGGAGTAATAAAAACTGACGCCGCGGCCACTGGGCAATTAACAAGCGTAGCAAAAAAACAACACGAGTCACAAACAACAACGAAAACATCAGAAATGTAAATGTAAATTCTTAACTGGACGAATTCTCTTCGAATGCTCATGATGATGATGAGGATGATGATGATGATGTGCCACCCACGTGGGCATACAGTTCAGTGCTTGAGTTCTTCAGTTTTTGTGTTTTTCAGTTCAACAGTTCCACGGTCCGTGGTGCCAGAGTGGTTACGTCATTTAAAGACACGCAACTCGGGGAAAGGCGAATGTTTTCATTATTATGAGATGTGTTTGTGTGTGTTGTCTCTGTGCGTGTATATGTGTGTGTGTGTGTGTGTGTTATTTGTATGCTTGTTTTTTAATACTGTTTGTTTGTTTGATTGCTCGACTGGCAGCAGCGCATAGACGTCAGTCGAGTTCTTCATTCTTGACGCACACGAAATTCATTCAGTGAATTTGACATACATTGACATCAACAATTATTCATTGTTCTTGCTTAATTCCATGCGCATTCGTGGTTCGTTGTTTTTTGTCTAATTTAAACGCCTGTAAATAGGCAATGGTAATTTTATTTTAGTTTCTTTCTTGAATTGTTTTTGTTATTGCTGCCACTGTCACTGCCGCTGCTGCTGCTGGTGCTGGTGGTATTCTGTTGTAAGTTCTTGCAGCTTTTAACACAAATACCAATGCGTCTAACACGCACACAGTTGCAAAGGCGAGCGCTCCACCTCTCTCTTTCTTACTCCCTCTCTGTCTCTCTCTCTCTTCGCTGTCCTTCTCAGCGGGTCGCACACTCTCTCTCGCTCTGTCTCTCAGTGTTCGAGTGGTGAAAAGCTTGTAACGTCTTCGTCTGCTGTAGTGTGGTGAATTTGCTATATTGAATGTTGAGTTTCACATTTTTGACTGCGCTAGTGTGCGTTATATAAGTCCGTTATGAACCGCAATCCGCTGCTTCACATGTGACACACGCAACAACAACAGCGCCTTTACTCACCATGGGACGAGTTGGCAGTTCCCTGCACTCATTCATACACAGGCACACACACACACACACAGACACAGTGGCACACACAGATGGAGAGACACGGCTCTCGTTGAATGTTTGTCGGTTGTTTCGCTCGTGGAACGTGGCAACGCGTTCAGTCGCTGATTTGACCGCCAAACAAACGCAACGTAAAACGCGCGTGTTTCGCCAGCATTGAAACAACAACAGCCACAACAAGAGCAGCAAGCGCAGCCAACAGCAACAACTGCAATAACAACAACAACAACAAACAAACAAAAACAACAACAAACAAAAAACACCAAAAAATAATTTAAATATTTTAAATAAATAGCAAAAAAAATAAAATATTTTTTTTTGAAATTTTTTTTTTTGGATTTTCCAATTTTTTGCACAACAAATGCCTTAAAACAAACCAATAAAAAATATATAAAATTTATATAAAAAAAATTAAACAAAACCGCATTCAAATCTGCAAGTAAGCTGAGCTGAGTTGGGCAATAAAGTGTAAAGTATTTAAAATATAAAAACTTCCACAAAACAAAAACCCCAAAAAAACGAGAAGACACTAAAAAACTGACAGAAAAAGAAAATAAAAACATAAAAAGCATAAAGCAAGCCATTTGGCCATTAGCATAATAACAATAGCACTAACAATAACAACAACAGCAGAGAAGGAGTGAACAACAACAAGAACAATTAAGTAGTGGAAGCTAAGCATTGTCAATGATACAGCTGAGAGACAAAAAAGACAAACAAACTGAATATCAAGTGTTTATAAAACTAAATTGTGCTGTGTCTCTGAGTGTTGCATACTTTTGAGCGCTCCTAGGCCAAAAAGAGATTAATTTATACAACAGAAATAAAAGATAAATATAAATATAAATGAAACTAAATAGCTGAAAGCGACCCCGAATAAGTTGAACTAGTCTATGTGCACAAAGCTGCAGGCCAACAAAAAGGGGGGCGTGGCGGTTGTGGGTGGCGGGTGTACGGGGCCTGTACTCTCTTAGCGCTTACAAAACTTGACCCAAATTTACGTTTTGCGGTCCAGCAGTTGCCGCTCGTACGGGCTGCAGGTGGAAGCTGCGATTTGACTTGCATGGCCAACCCATACACACAGACACACACGCACACACACAGACACACACAGATACGTACACACAGAGAGAGAGAGAGACAAGCACACACAGACATAGACAAGCAGACAACGTGCAAGGATTATGTAAACAAAAATAAGTTGATTCTCTCCCACGTAGTCGCATCTGCTGTTGCCTGTCAGTCTGTCATTCTGTCAGTCTGTCACACTGATGAGATGCCTTTTTCTTGGACTTCTTCATCTCTTTCTGCTATTTTTCTTACCTCAATGGGTGCAATCACCCACACAAATGCCATGTAATCATAACAAATACAACACGAAAGCAAAAATATAAAAAAAAAACGGTAGAAAAAGTATAAAAAGCAATAGCAACTGTGACTGTGACTGTAGCTGAAAAAAAAAGGGACTAAAGGGGGTGACAAGTGAGTTGGGTGTGCGGAATACCCATTGCTGTCCTAATGCAGCTCAATCTGTAGTTGAATTCCACTTTTAGGTTGCGTGCCGAGTGCCAATCGTCGCACAATCGAGTGCTGTTGATTTTCATTTCCACTTTTGCTACAAACTGTCAATAACAACGATGACAATATACACACAGACATAAAAAAAAGGCAAAAAAATATGTAGATATTACAACAACCATAAACAAAACGCGATAAAGTGCTTTTTAATTTGCATCAATTATTTGTTAATCGACAAATGTAACAAATCTTTTTGCATTAGCGCCGCAAAATGTGACAACACATTTTTTTTGTTGTCGTTTTTGTTGTCATTCTTTCTGGGTAGTAGCTAATTGGAATTCCTGGCAAATCCTCAAATTCGCGTTGCCTTCTCTCGCTCTTCTCTCTCTCTCTCTCTCTGTCTCTGTTGCTCTGTCTATCTGAACGACAGCAACTAAATTTAATTAGAAAGCTTATGCGATTAAATGTAAATTCCGAAATTCGTTTTGGAACTTTTCTGCAGAAGTTTTCCCATTCAGACGAAACACGTTTAATCTACCGAAAAGGCAAAGAGTATTTCCTTGAATTATTATTGTGATACCTTGCTCAACTGTCAGCTCGGTGGCACAGGTAGAAATCACAGATTAAACTCATCCAGGCATTAATAAAGCTGTTAAGCATGCTCTAGTTGAGCGCGCTCAACAGTCAGATACCCATTATTTAGGTCAAAACATAGAATTAAATTGCAAGACTTATGCAAACAATTTAATTGATGTTTATGCACTTATGCATTTATCTTTTATGTGTTGACAGACACGGAAATGTTAATTTAATCGAACTATAAAACCCATTAGTTTCAAATTAGTTTCATGACATATTTACTCTACTTTTGCTTTTAGTTTTACAGGGTGACAATTTATTTAAAACTGCAAATTAGTTTAAAAAAATGTTTGTTTTTTTAATTTATGCATACATTCCTAAACTGTCACAATAAATTATTTTGCAGCTTATAAAAATTAACTAAAATTAATCTAGACTGTTCTGCATTTTAACTCATATAGTCTACTTCATTTCCACTAATTTCTATATTTAACTGGTTTGCAATTAAAATATACAAATCTCTTTTATATAACTATATAAATTTAATCTTTTTTATGCAACATTTTTTCCAGTATATTTAACTAATGAAACTGTAAATTGAACTGACATTTGTCTAATAGTTTTTAAAACAGCATTAAATAAAGTAAGTTCTCGCTGGTGTCAGAGCGTAATCGAAATGTGTCATCGTTACCAAAGTTGCAACAAAATCAATTTGACAAATTCTGCAAATTTTTGTAAATTTGTCCCCATTACAATCTTTCCCAACATTCAGTCGTTATGCATAATACATCAACGCTGACGGTAGTTAAATAGAGATAAAAAATATTTAATGTGGCAAGTGTACTTCAATACACTCACATTCGCATACAGATTGAGATTGAGATTTAGATTCATGCTCGTATTTGTTATGACAACTGGGTTGCGATTCGAATGCTGCAGAAATATAATTTACAATCCATTTAATTCGTATAACTGGCTGGATTATGGGCAGATGGAAGATGACAACGTCATTGCGACAAAGTTGTCAGTTCCACAGATTTGTTGGCAAGTGTACTTGCAATCTCTCAACTGCCTCTCTTTCTCACACTTCACTCTTTATGTGTAGTATTTGCAGACATAAAGTAAAAATATGAAGAAGCAAGCAAAAAAAGTATAGCATACTCGCAGGCTGGGCCTTTAAGAGGCAGTTGCCGCCGTAAGCCGAACGCAAAGTAAAAGATGAACACAAAAATGCAGCAATAAAACTGCAACAGCATGAGAAATAAACGCTTCGAAGCAACAACAAAACACCCACAAGCAAACACACACACACACAAACACACACACACACACTTTAACGAGTGCACACACACCTACACGAAGTTGGGGAGACATTCATTCAGATAAAAAGAGTAGAGCAACACCTACAAGTTAGCGGGCAGCGAGCGCAGATTGCGGAGAAAACTGTGTAGCTAGTGTAGGGAAAAGAAAAAAGGGCAGGCGAAGCGAATGTATTGCTATCTCTGTCTGGCACTGCATTAGCAGCCAGCTGTAAACGAAATAAACGTAAAAATATTTTTAGTGTGAACAATTTCGCAAAAGCTAGAAGCGAGAAGCGACAACAGAAACACTGAGAAAACTTTTCGCATGGCATTACACACGAACGCACACACACACACATGCATGTAAGCACCTGACAAGATAACGGACACTCACGCAAACACACATATGTAATCAACAGCCCACCCACACTCACGCCCACACTCATACTCGAAACACACTGTCTCACACTTGCTAACATACACACAGATGAGTCGTGTTTAGTTAGGAAATGCCAATAGTAGTTTATGTGCCAAAAAAAGAAGAGAGAAAAAAAAAATGCTAGCCAGAATGAGTGTGTGAGTATATATAACCGTAGGTGTATGCATGTGTGTGGGTGTTTGTGTGTGTGTGGGCGTGCGTGGGTTGGGTGCTTGGCAAAACGTTTCTGTCAGTTTTGTAAACAAACAAAGGCAAAGAGACTATAAAAATAATGGCCAAGGAATGCAATTTCAACATATCGAATTTTTAATGCCTTTGTTTCCCCAGCAGCATTAATAGTACTTTAGATTAAGGTGGAGAAAAGTGACAACAATTTTCATACTTTCATATTTCTTTATACATTTATACAACCAGTAAAACACATTTCAAGATAACAAATTTTTGTTTATCTTTGGACAAAAGCAAGTCCTCGATTCGACTAGAAATATTTTCATTTAAATTTCCACCTAAAAGTATGCAAGCAATTCTCCCACAAATAGTTAAATCGTCTTTTATTTGTGCTGACAGACTTTCGTTGCCTAAAGTAGGTGGAATGACAAATGTTTAGTAAGAAAATTAATTAAAAATTGCAAAACATTTTTGTAGTTGTGGTTTTATTATTACAACTCTTAGTAAAAGGAATGCAAGGTAGATTTTTGTATTTTTTCATTTTAATAAAATTTTATTTCTTACTTTTTACTAACCGACAAAGGTATTCCTTTATTTATATATCTATCTTAATAATTTTCCAAATGAGAACTCGGCATAGAATTTAGTCTTTATTAAAATGATTTATTTTATGTTTTATTTCCATTGTGTAATGTTTTCATTTACCTGTTCCCTGATTTATTTTCCTACTTTCATCTTAAACTCAAATGCCCAATTTTAAATTATCAGTTAGCTATTTATTTTGTGTTCTGATTTATTCAATTTAAAATTAAATAACCAATTAAAGCACTACTGAATTTTATTGCCCAATTTAAAGTGTTATTTTTATCACAATCGAGCAAATTTAATATAAATACATACAACAGCAATTAATATATAAACAAATCTCATGGAGTAAAATAAATTGAACAATAACTGAATTTGTTTGCCAAATCAACAACAAAAAGAAAAAAATTTAACACTTAATAAAAATGTTTGATTTTATCTACGGTTGTATTCTCTACAATTAAATACATTCAAACAATTTAAAACTATTTTTTTTTTGTAACCAAGAAATATGACACAATATTTTACTTTGATAAAATATTTGCTGTTCTTGTTAGCGTAAATATTTTAAATGATTTGAAAACTGGTTGAATTGTATTGTTTTAGTCAAACAATTGAACTTTTACAGTAAAACAAACAAATGGGCGAGTTCAACAAAGATCTCAACTGTTGCAATAAATCACCGACAGCTGACAAAGCACTTTTAAATTGACTGGCTTTTATGCATAGATTCAAATTGAAATCTATTAATACACGTTTTTGCTTATGACACTTTGAGTATCAATATTTGTAAGGGCAAGGTCTGGAGATTATAAAAATACTATATATATTATATAATATATGTTTAAGTATATATATTTGCGAACAATGGTTCATTGTATCGTAAAAAGAAAGCGTTGCATACTTTTGTGGGCAGCGAAGAACTAAAAATGTGCGGTTTTGATTTCGGCTGCTGGCCTCCGCACTTGACACTTTTGTGCTCCAGTTTTATGGCCATTTTGCATGCCACAACTCAGTGGCAGCCTTGTGAAATAGTTTCTGCGTCTGACAGAATTAACAGCATTTATTTCATTGCATTTTTATGCGCCTCATTGCGGACGACATTGTGAGCGGCGCTGACATCGGCTTCGATGTCGTCGTCGTCATCGCCACTCGTGTCTGTGCCTGAGTAAACAAAGGCAACTTATTTTTATGCTACGCGCGTCAGTCGCAGCCGCTTCCTCCCATTCACTCTGACTTTCTCTGCGCCCACCATTCGACCCTTTCTATCAGCCATTGTGTCATCCCAACATGAGCAGAGCTAAGTTTTTTATGCGCTTTTGTTAGCAGCTTCCCGCTCAAACCCGTTTTTTTAGTTGTTGTCATTGCCGTTGCCGTTGACGTTGCTTTGCCGTAACCGTTAGCAACTGTCATGTAAAGTTCGAGTCTAGAGTTGACCTGAAAAGTGAAAAGTGTGAGCTCTGCTAAGCTCGACTCATCATGTGTGAATGTGTGTGTACGTTCTCTGCTATATTCATTATTATTCGTTGTTAGCTACGAAAAGGCAGATTCTCACAAAATTGAACATCGAGTGTGCCACGCCCACTAGCTACAAGCCAACAGCTACCAGCTATCAGCTACCAGCTACTAGCCATGTTTTCATTTCAAAGTTGCCAGAGTCATCAAAATGTCTCAAGTTGAAATTCCCTTTTCACATCATGCAAATTTTCCAAAACAGCTCAGCATTTTTATTATTTTTCATGCAATATTTCATGTGAGCTTACAAGAGATTCGGAAAACAGTTTTAAGCCATTAGTTCTTGTTGTACTATTTAATGAAAACTGAACTTTATTGCCAATATGATAAAATTTCACTTTCAAATAAGTAACTATTGTTTTGTTGGCATTATTTTTTTTTCGTAAATATTTTAGTTGCAGTAAAACAATTCTTGTGTTTGTCTGACACTGAATTCAGTTTAAAGGTCATATTTAATTGGTGAAAACCATTGTGTGTGGGTAGAAACTTTTAAGCTGTAAAATAATAAATAATTAAATTAGCAAATTTGTATGAGAGAAATTATCAAGTTTAGCATAGGTCAAATGTCTAAAATTGTATACTAAATATTAGTGCACTTACTGTATAGCATATATATATTTTGTAATCAGTTTACAGCTTAACGGACGATTCGGCAGGCGATTAAAAACTTTAAAACTTTTATGACAGAAAAATTTGACATACTTTTTTTTATATATTATAAGTCGAACTAATATAAAAACATTCCACTTAAATATTAAAAAAATTATTCAATAATTGACAAAATCGATCAATTTGTTTAAACTGAACATTAAAAACCGATTTAATAAAATCAATTGTGTTGTGAGCGGTGCATTAAAATCTTTTCTCTTCTTGTAATTGTTTTTGTTGTACCATTTTTTTTTTTGTTTTTTTGCTGTATATCTGCAAGTATTATAAAGCATATTAAAATACTTATGGAAAAGTTTTGAAAAAAAAGAGAAGAAAAAACAACAAAAAAATTTAACTTGCTCAACAAAAAAGTTTGGCACTAAAAAGCAATAGCAGTCAAGTGTAGCCAAAAGGTGGAGTTCCAGTAAACAACAACAGCAATCAGAACAACAGCAAGAGCAAAAGCAACAGCCACAGCGACAACAGGAGCAACAGAAAGCGTCAGGACAACATGGGAAAAAAGAGCTCGAAATTGAAACAGGATACCATCGATCGTTTAACAACTGACACATATTGTGAGTACAGCAATCAAACCATCCATCAAACCTAATAATATATAAATAATATTAATATAATATTTAAATATTTCTGTGCCATTTTTTGTTGGCGGAATGGATTATATGATTTGATTGACCTATTTATTTTCATGGAATTTATAGCCAGCATCAATCAACGTGAACAATTTGATTAACACAAAGACTGAATTCTCCGAAAAACTTTGTCGATTGTTTTTGGGGAAGGGGGCGTGGACGGTAGGCGTTGGGCGTTGGGCGTACCGGAAATTGATTTGACTTGTATAAATGTTCGATCGAACAATAATACGAAAGTTATTGCCTGTCACATAACACGTGTCAATTAAAAGCCAACTCGCCAGTCAATTAGTTATAGCTGCTTCCGTCTGCTTTACTACATATGTGTGTGTGTGTGTTATATGTGCTTACAATTCCCAAATGGTTTAAGGCCGTAACCCAAAGCAGTTTTTTTTCTTTCTTTTACTTCCGCTCGTAATCCCATTTCCAACTGCTTACATATACTTAGCTCCAAGCCGTTATTTCCATCGTATTTTTATTTTTATTTTCTTTATTTGTTTTCTCCTCTAATTTTGTTGTTTTTTCAATTTTTATGTTTGTGGCCTGCTTAAAAATGCAAGTCGCCAAGTTTGCGCCTAAAAAAACTTTGTTGACTAATTGCTTTTTAAAGTATTTTCACCCTTTTCACTCAGTTTGTGCCTTTTTGCGGTCGAAACGACTCCGAACTTAGCGAAACGCAACAAGAGAAAAGACGACAGACGAGAGCTGCGAGATGTGAGACGGGTGTATAAATAATTACGCCGCTGGGGGGCATTTCTGGCGCACCTGGTGCAGAGGTATGGGCATCAAAAGCGTGTGGCAAAGGACGGCGGGAGAGTGGAGGGGATTGGATTAAGGAGATGGAGGGACTACTCCAAAGTGTTGACAGATTGCTGCCAAGTTGCCAGTTCTTAATGTCCTGGTCCGAGCAATTTGTCTTGCGCTCCTTGGGTCCTGTGCTCAAGTGGTGGGAGAACAAGACGGCAAAGTATAGTGCAGCTTATTCGACTATAATATACTCTGTAGTCGTAGTAAGCCTATCTAAACTTTATTGCCAAGATTTGACTTATCTATCTACAATTTCCAAGAGTTTCAAATTTGTGGATATTTTTTGGTGTCTTCTGCTGCTACATAACAAGTGTTGAGCTTCCTAAATAGTCGAGCATACCCTCTGTTGACTGTCAAACGCCTTTAGCCAACTTATTATGCCCTTGGCACTCGGCACAAAAAAAAACAAGTAAGAAAAGTACAGTCGAGCACGCCCGACCGTAAAATACTCTCTGCATTTTTTCGCGATTTAATTATTAAAATCGGTCTAGAGATATTACAATGTGTAGTACTTGCAATAAAACACGTTGAAACAAAAACAATCTAAGCATAATCAAACATACATCTGTTTGTCTGTATGCGAATACTCATACGAAAGGCAATATATGATGCATATACAACCAGCTGTAAGCCTTGAGTTAAACAGAAGCAGAAAACTCACAGCCAGCAAACACCCTGAAAGCAACGAAAACATTCAAACATGTGCTTGTATGTTTCTGTCTCGCTTGCACTCAAACATTGATATGAATGCTGCAGCGCTGCCGTCACATGTGCTTGTATGTTTCTGTCTCACTTGCACTCATACATGATATTGCATTCAGTTATCAATATTGTAACGCTTCTAGTTTTCTTGTTTATAGTGCGATTTAAATGCGCCTTTCAGGATAGTTTGATATAGTTAGTCTTCACACGAATTATAAATTACAATACTGTACTATATTAAAGAATGCCTAAAAAGTTGAGAATTACTTTTATTAATTGTGGGGAAACGGGGCGTGGCAGTCCAAAAATTTAAATGTCAATGCATTTACGCTGTCACTAGCAACCTCCATACCAAAATTGGTGATCCTAGGTGCAATAGTTATTGAGATATTCGCCCAAAACACCAATTTTTTCCGAGGTGTGTCTAGTTTTTTGCTCATTGTGGGCGAATGGGGCGTGGCATCGAAAAAAAAAAAGATTCTTGTATTGACTGACTAAATATGTGATCGATTGAGACCAAGCTCGAACTTGTAGCTCTTACCATCTCTGAAATCTGTTTGTTCATACGGACAGACAGACGGACAGACAGACAGACAGACAGACAGACAGACAGACAGACAGACGGACAGACGGACATGGCTATATCGACTCGGCTTGTGATGCTGATCAAGAATATATATACTTTATGGGGTCTGCCACGCCTCCTTCTGCCTGTTACATACATTTTCACAAACCCAATATACTCTTGCAGAGAGTATAAAAAGAAGGAAAACGAGAAACACATTTCGGTTAAATTCATTTAACGCTTTGCTATGCATCTCAATAATCCCCGTGATGTCCCTGCTAGCCAGTTAAACGAATACAAATGGCCACACACTATGTCTTCTTCGTGAAAGGATTATTCGATAGAATTACCTTTGTAGCATAAGTTTTAATTAAGTGCTATGTTATTGTTGGTTTGCATTCCGAGCCAACGAATACTAATGCAATTTTATGCATTTTCATAAGCTACAATATTTCTTAAGTCTTAACTTTGTCATAAGCTTGAGGCTTAGAAAGCCAAACTTTTGACACAAGAAAGAACAAGGAAAAGTGGCATCATTTGAAATTTAAATTTACTGCCTGCACCTGATAGCGGCAACAATAACGACAAAAATGAATTTAACTTTATTTATTTTGTTGAACAAATGAACTGAAATTCAATTTACGAGCCAGAAAAGTAGCGCAGGCACGACGGGGCGTATGCGCAATATGGAAAAGTTTTAAGCCAAAATAACTTCTTCTCTCTGTTCGTTTCTCCCCGTCTGTCTCTGTCTCAGTCTCAGTCTCAGTCTCATTTCGATATTTATGCTGTTCACTGGCAATCAATTGGGAATTACTTCCATAAAGACCCTTTCCTTCGTCTATTTATATCTGCATATACTCATTGCAGTCCCACTGTGCAGTCGTCGAATGAATGAATGAATAAATAAATAGCTAGAAATTTGATTAGTTTCGGATGGGTTCGAAAATCGAATGACCCCAGCAATAAAATGCAAATCCCAATGTGTGTATAAAATAGATACAAATTACGGTCTATCGAAGGTTAAAGACAAGGGAACAAGGAGCCACGTCGGACGGTGGACGGTGGACAGTGGTCAGTGGCTATCGGTGGGTGAACCGTAGGTCATCGCCAGCCGCAATCTTCAATAAATAAACGAGGCTTTTAAGTGTATGAACTGTGTGTTGGGTAAATTTATATATACATACAGATGTGTGCGTGTTGGCTGTATGTGTTTTGCGTGTCTCGGACCACAGGTGTCTGCCTATTGCCTTGTTTTCGCAACACTTCGAATTAGCAAGTTTAATTGAATTTAAAATTGTTTGACACATCGTGCGACAGGCGAAATCACACACACACGCACACCCAACACTCTTACACCCGCACACACAATTTGTGCAATTTGTGAAGCCATAAAACAACATGGTCATTAGCAGAATAAAGTGCTAGATAATCCATGTTGGGCATTATGGCCATTTGATGTCAAATGCAGATTAAGCGTCACACAGTCATGTTATCCTAATGGATTACAAACTCAATTTCACCACTGTAAACAATCTTAAGGACTTGTTTCGATGTGCATTTTATTTAGCTACCAACCAAATTTGCAATTGAAAATACAAGGAATTAACTTTCTTAGAAAAGCTTTTGCTAAAGATACTTGCGTAATTTTATTAGCTTAAGACCGGCTCAAAATTCTGTAAATGACAGACTGTTAATAACACTTCTGTTATATTTAAAATTAAGAACTAACTCGTAAATTAAGATATAATATTTGTGGAATTTAGTCACTCTCCTACTAACATATAAATATAGGTTGGAGTTTTGATTGCATAAGACAAATTTATTGACATTTGTAGTATTAATTATTCTGTTCATTCCCATCGATTACCCTTTCAAAACTCATTAAAAGCTGCTTTACAGGTAGCCAAATGAAATGACTGCTGTGTTAAGCGAAGCACCTAAAAGTATGCTACAGATTTCAGTCCTTACAGCTTTGATTGATTTGATTAAATCCTTTGTAGAAGCTGATTATATAGCTTATGTTTATACGATTTCTAGCGATTACGAACTTAATTTGTTGTTAATGCATTTCTTAAGAATTGTTAGTTAGTTATGTAGAAATAAGTTTGTTTTGTCCTCTAACTGAATCACCGATCACATACGAAACTCCAGTGAAATATTTCCCATTTAACATAGTTCAGTCCTTACAGCTTTGATTGAACTTATGACTTATTTGATTAAATCCTTTGTAAAAGCTGATTAAATAGCTTTTGCATTAATAAGATTTCAAGCGATTACGAACTTAACGTGTACTTTATGCATTTCTTTCGAATTGTTTATTTCATAGTGCTGTGAAATTAAGTTTGTTTTGTCCTTTTATTGAATTACCGATCACATACAAAATTCCGGGGAAATATTTCACTTTTAACAAATTAATGAAAATCCATTTTTTTAGTCATGTGTGGAATTTTGAAGCCATTTGAAAGTTCATTTTGAATGCTAACCGTCCAATGAAATATACGTAAGTCAATTAACTCGCTCTAATACAGTTCAGTTAGTTTGCCAATGAAAACCGAAATGCTATTGAATATTTTAACGCTTTCCTCTGCTGAAATACATCATTGTCAATGTAGTTTTATTTTCTTCCATTTTTTTGTTGGTGTTTAAAACCATTTGGGGTTTTGTTTTAGGTTCTGTGGCTCAATGGCAATTCGTTACATGCAGTCGAATGAGTTTCTTTTTCATTCATTGTGGAATTTTTCCAACAATATTGTGTTTTAAACTGAGAATTAAGTTTGAGGTTTTGATAGCTTGGCAGCTCATACATTACATACACCACTTCAAAGACTAAATAAAATGCTTACCTGCCATATTTTGCCCAAATACGAAAGAGAAACATAGAAAAAAAATGCTAACCAATACCGAAACCGAAGGAGAAGCAAAAGCAGCAGAAACAGAAACAGAAAGCAAATCGGAAACCTTTCGAGACTTCTTCGCACCGTTGCAGAGCAGACAAAATGCAATTAAAAGCGCGTTGTAAACACACATATTGATGGCAGCGATTACACAAATATTTCATGTTGCCCGTTGCCAGAACCGGAGAGCGTACATACATGATACACGCCACAACAGCTACGCGTGTGTGTGTGTGTGTTGTGGGTGTGCGGCTGTGTATATTACGTAGTATGGAAATCAGAAATGCAGCGTGAAACACAGTTTCGCATGAAGCACAGTTCCATTCGAGTGCCAACAACAATTGCAACGAATTCTTAATGCTTCATCGAGTATACAGAATGCCGTGCAGCTAAAATGAATGGGTCAGCTCGTTTTTCGGTTTAAACTGAAGGTACACCTGATTGGTATGGTGTTGGTGACGTTGATGGTGATTGTGTTGCATGGGAAAACGGAAATGCTGCAAAAGCGTATGCAGCATGCAAATACATGGGCTCAGACAGACATTATGCATGACTATCAATTGCATCAGTTATTCGCTTACGCAGAATAATGTTTACACTTTCAAAGTTAATTCAGTTTTTTCCAATTGCTCACTATAAATTATATAAAGGTTGCGCAAGAACTTGAGTATTAATCGCAGTTAGTTGGGGTTTTTAGGTAAGATACTTACTTATTCAGAAATACTTCACTTCAATGAGTTTCATTTTAATTTTAGAAATTTTTTTGAATTATAGTTTGCTCACTTAATTGTGAAATGATTCATTCCGTGCCAAAAATGCTAACTTAAATGCCGAATATTTTTATAAAAATTTGGAAATAAAAATATTTATTTTAAAAGCATATTTAAATAGATTTTTAATACAAAACATACACTTGAAACACATGTGAATTGGAACATACAAAGTATTTCTAAAGCATCAAACTAAACCGTAATTATTATGGTATTAAATCTTTAATTTTCTCCAAGCAACACAAAGTTTTCAATCTAAATATTTACTTGAATAATTTTTACTACTGCCCATTAACACACCATTAAAAATTTCATAAAATTTTTAAAACAAATACAGTTGAGTAAGAAATGAGCATTTGTTCAAGTGGAACTCTTATTTAATAATTTTTTAAAAATTGTAGCATGTGTTAAAAATGTACAAGTGAGCTATTTAAAACATAAGAGCAGTAAATGAGAACAATATGGCAGAATTTAAATAGCATTAAGTGAAATAATGGCAATTGTTAACACTTTAGATGGGGTAATTGACATTACAGTGCACAGCATGATGTGAAATGTGTAAGTATGCACTGGGAAAGTGTATGAATAATGATGGTAACGTCACCAGCAGCGACAACTGTGACAGACAGGAAGAGCGACAGGGAGAGGGAGGGTTACATTCACGCAGCAGTGGCAACAAGTCGTATGCGCAATATTCGCTTTATTTACATTCCATACAACGTACACATTGGGCCAGTAAATGCCGTTATATTTTTACATGCCACACGTCAATAATACAATGCAACAGCAACGGACATAAAAGCTGTTGAGGATAAATGCGGGTGACTTATCCCACATACCCAACTAAAGCCCAACTAGCCCCACTTGTTCCTTGTGTCCGTCTGTCTTTGTGTCTGCGTGTGTGTCTGACTGCACGAGGTCCTATCGATTACCAATCAATTCAATACCGGCTTTAGCCATTGTTGACTTCATTGAGTTTACATTACCCCTCGGGCCATAGACGTTGGCTAAATGGGTACGCAAAGGACACCATAGAATACTAATTAAAATACAAATATAGAAATATGATGCAATCAAATGCATTTCTCTTAGCTCGTAACTTACAATCAAATTGGAATTTGATACGAAGATTGGAAGTAAGCAAAGCTGAGAAATGTTTAAGGCAACACTCATAAAAAGGCACTAAAATGTGACTTTTAAAGCATAGTTTGCTTAGAGAACATTGAAGGGAAGATTAAATTTGAATAAAAGGAAATTTAAACTAAACTTTGCTGTTTTCAATTTATAGACTTGGTAGCTTAAAGCTAATTGCATAGTTTAACTTCTTTGCTTCGTAATTCTGTCACTTTATAAACTGGTCTCTTGTTAAGCAGTGTAGCTCTTGATTGGTCCAAATAATCAGATGAGCTATAGCATATAATGTTGGCTATGAAATATGTGAATGTGGTCAAGACTGCTGTGTAAGGCTGTACACGCTGTTGATGGTGATGGACCCGGTCCTTGATATCCCTAGGGAACTGAAACTGTGGCCATTGCCCGGCGCTTAATAGCAATTCCAATGTGTGTGTAATTTTGCGTGAATTTATGTTTTGGTCTCTAACTTGGCAGCCCAAAAGATACTTAACTGGCGAACTAGCAAACTGGCCAACTGACCAAACGTCCATCCAACCACCTACATAGTAGCTGCCCACAGAGATTGTGGGCGGAACCCGTAACATGTGCGCCATTCACACGCCCATAACGGTCACAATGGGAACAGAAGGCGCCGACCAGGGATCGGGAGACCCGTTTCTTAAACGTTTTGTAAACGGCCATTAGGCCACGGCAATGGCAAACCATGACCAAAAATAATAATAATAATACATGTATATCTAGATATATATACTTATACATATAAACAAAAAAAAAAATAATAATAAAAAAATAGCAAGAAAGAAAAGAAGAAAACAAAATTCAACAGTATGCTGAAATTGTTATACATTGAGGGAAAATTTGTTTGCCCTGGGCGTGGTCGACAGCAGACAATGAGTAAAAAAAAAATGAAACTGCTGTAAGTGTGTAAGTGAAAAACATTTACAGAAGCTGCACAACTTGAATTGGTCTGTTCGACATTATGCCATCCTCCCTGTCTCTCTTGGCCAGGTTATGAGGGGCCACATTATGAGTGTATTACGACTATATAGCACTTGCCCATGCTTAACCCACAGTCTTGTTCAAGTTTGTCTGGTCCATTTGAAATTGTTTATGTTTGAAAACACTGTTGGCTGAAGCACATTTCTTTAAATTATTTGTATACAATGAAGCAGCAAATTTAATCGATAAACTGACTGCTTAAAATTATGCAATTCAAGTCAATTTTTAAACACTTTTCGGCTTTAAATCAATGGAGGCCTGTGAGTAATTCGTTAAACATTTTTTTCATACTTTAAACTGTGTTGGAAATTGAAAATGGGAGACTCATGTATCAGCAGAATGCCTTTAAGTGTTCCAACTACTTTAAATATTTTATATATATCCCAGACCGCAAGTGTTGTGTACCTAATTACATTTAATTAAGCGCATTAATTGCATTGAAAGCAGTGAAATGTTTTATTTTAAATACTTCAACTATTTAAGAAAATTCTTCTATTAGCTACTTAGTTTTTGATGTTTGTTTAATTTATGTATGCGCGTCCATAAAAAAATACTTAAACTTTTCAATAAACACTCTTTGTTCTTTGTTTATTTTCAGTTACAGAAAAAGAAATACGTCAATGGTGAGTATGGCAAAGAAATTCAGTAAAACACTTAAAAATGTACTAACTGTTAAACTAAATAAAATTTGTATTTTTTGTGGATTTTTTTACTTGTTTTAAATGCGCATTTAAAAACAGGCACAAAGGATTTCTAAAAGACTGTCCGAATGGTTTACTCACAGAGCAAGTACGTAGAACACAGAAGTAAAACACACACACACACACACCCACACACTCTTACAAGTCTTGTGTGTGTGCGGATCAACTTAAGCGTCTCCAATTCATTCAAGTCATACAGTTAATTAAGTTAATCTTCTCAATATGTGAGCACTAATTTCAAGCAGCAGCAGTTGAGCAACAACAACAACAACAGTCACTTCAAAATGTATACGCCTAGTCTCGCTGCTTACCCCCTTCCCCTTGATGGATACAGTACATCCTGCCTGTGTGCCACCAAAATGAATGGCAGCCCATTTCCAATGTTTTGACTGACGGCAACTGCTGTTGTTGTTGCTGTTGCTGTTGCTGTTGTGTCGACTGCTGTTGATAATGAAATTTATTAATGCGTGCCTTATTGGAACACAACTTGAAACACTTATTCACTCAAACACACACATACACACACACACACACACACACACACACACACGCAGGAGCCACGCCTTAATTGTTTCTCGTCTCTTTGCCAGGGTTTTATCAAAATCTACAAACAATTCTTTCCACAAGGCGATCCTAGTAAATTTGCATCGCTTGTGTTTCGTGTCTTCGATGAGAACAATGTGAGTATAAAGGCCAACAGCTCATGTCCTTGTCGCTGTTCAGTCGTCTCCCTTTTTCCCAATCCCACACTCCACCCATTACACCCCACAGCCACTTGCCACAGCCAAGTCAGTTAGTTGCCAATCTGCCTCATTGACATTGATGAATTTGTTAGCGACTCGAGCGCAAAAGTTGACGATTTCGGCCAATTAGCCAAAAATTGTGTAACTTGCCTGACTGAGTTGGCTTAATGTTTGCCCAATATGCGTATTGCGTATTATTGTCAATGGGCATATGTTCGCAATTAAACAAGTCACTTGGCTTAATTCACTTTATTAACTTGATTTAAACGTAATTCGTAATTCGCTTTAAAAGCTCAATTTCTATTTATTACATTTGTGTACAGTAAAAAAATATTGAAGTATTTGGCTAAAACAGTTTAATGTAATAATAAAATAATTTTATAAAATTTATTGATAAATTGGAACAGAAATTGGGACATTTTTTGAAATTAAAAAAGAACAGAGTTCAATTTAAATTTAAAGTAAAATTAAATTGTTTAAAACTTGAATGTTAACTGGTAAATAATTAATAAAATCATAATATTTCTAAAGTCATTACATAAAAAATTGTTTCAATAAATTGTCCTTTAAACAACAAGAACTTTTCTACCTGAGAGTCTCGAAGTTTAAATAATTTCTTGAAGGCAATAAAAATAAATAATTTTTAATATCTTTATCAATACATTTACTAAGCAAAAATTCAAGATTTTGTGAAAATTGAACACCTTTTATACAAACCCCTATTCAACTGTCTGCAAATTTGCAAAACACATCAGATAAATTTGTAGTGTCTTTTGTAATTCAGTGGACGAAAGCAAAGTGTCAGCAGCACTCAACATGTGAATAAAACATGAGTTTGGTTTGACTGTACTTTGTTAATGAATTGAATCAGTTTGATTGCACAGGCAAATTGAGAAAACCGCAGATTATCTGAGCCTGTCAGTTGGGGCTTAAAAATAAAGTGAAAAAAGATTAAATGGAATTCATTAGTAACTTCAAATGTGAGCCCTTTACTGAGTAACCCTAACGAAGACCCAAAAAAGTAGGCCCCATTTTATTTATTTATGAATTGCGGTAGCTGAGATATTGCTGCTCTTGGTTGTGGCAACAAAGATTATCCGAAAGAATTAAATAAACCAAAAAAAGAAAAAAAAAAAAATAAAACCTGTTCGATGTCTGGGTTTCTGCATTGATTTGCCTTGCTGTTGTTTCTTTTCCTTTTCTCTTTGTTTCCCCTTCTTCTCTTGTTCTTCTTTCGTTTCGGTCTGGGTTTTCTTTCGGCCAACAGGATGGATCAATTGAGTTCGAGGAGTTCATACGCGCCTTATCCGTCACATCGAAGGGCAACCTGGATGAGAAACTGCAATGTAAGTTTATTTTATTTGCCAGTATGAAGACCAAACATTTTCGAAACACTATCAAACAACACACCATATATTTATATATATTTATATAATAGGGGCCTTTCGTCTTTACGATGTCGACAATGATGGGTACATAACGCGTGAGGAAATGTACAATATTGTGGATGCAATCTATCAGATGGTGGTAAGTAAACATTTTCCAAATTTTCTTACACCATTTTTTGTGCTAACTAATATTGTTATTGGTTATTGTTGTACAATTGTGATTTGCTTTGTTGTTTTGTGCCTGTTTAGGGACAACAACCGCAATCGGAGGATGAGAATACGCCGCAGAAACGTGTGGATAAAATATTCGATCAAATGGATAAGAATCATGATGGCAAATTAACATTAGAAGAATTTCGTGAGGGTAGTAAAGCTGATCCACGTATAGTTCAGGCGTTAAGTTTAGGTGGTGGTTAAACGAATCTATAAAAAAAACGAAATAAAACGCGCAACAACTATTTATGGTAACAACACGAAGAATAAAAAAAACAAAATAAACGTTAATAAAACAGAGCAAAAATAAAATATTATACATATATATGCATACATACATATATATCTATATATAAAACGCAGCTTAAAGTTTCTTGATGAATAAAAACAAAAACCAAAAAACAAATCCAAAATCATAACAAAAATGAAAATGAAAACCAGAGAAAATTGCTATTGGTTTTCCGCTATCATTTAACACTCTACTACACAGCAGATAAAAAAAAAACCTGTTAAAGCAATCAGAAATCAGTATCGCCAACAAAAAACAGTTTCAATAATAATACATAAAAATATGCTATATATATACCTCTATATATATAAATAAAAAAGTAAATAAAAAATGGAACTTTTCTTTTCCCAATTTCGCGCGTCGATTAACATTCAAAATGATAATAATTTTTTGATATATATGAATACGAAGGGGATGACGAAGAAAGACAAAAACTCAAATTTAATATAAATATATACACATATATATATGTATGAAATAAACTTATATATATATATAAACTTATATATCTGTATACATATGTATGTGTAGGCAAAAATATACATACGGAATATATATGGCTATAATCTAAATCTAAATCTAAATCGTGGCGTAGTCAGAACGCAGTTCATAGCGATAAATACTTAAAATTACAACAAAATGCAATTAATTATTTAATTTATTGATTGATACTGCGAAAAACGTAAATCAATTTTTGAGCATACACCAATTATTAGTAAAGAAAAACAAAAAATCAAAAAATTCATTGCATATTTGAATAAACTATAAAAATTTAACGAGTGCAGCCTTCGAGATATTTATAAAAATAATAAATTAATAAATAAAAAAAAAAAAACAAAATGATAATTGATACAATTTAAAGGTAAAAGCTAAGCATTGTTGATATACAAAAAGCAAACATAAATATAACTTATATAATTATATGTATATACACATATAACTATATATTCATATATATATATATATATACACCTTGTATGGATTTATGCGGCGACAACAACAACTTCAAGAACTACAACAACAGCAACAATAAACAGCAACTTAATTAATTAATTAAATAACAAAGAGGCATTAATCAATGACAAGTGCAAAAGCCGCGCAAAACTTAACGCAATATTTGCAATTAGGCACACACACACACACACACCCACAGACTTACACAGCCACACGTACACACACACCCACCCACACACACACATATGTACACCCACACAAGTATAAGCGCAGCATTTCACAAAATGCAAGCGCAAAATTCTGATTTATTTTTCATTTTTCAAATTGATTTTCGGTTGCGCAATTATTACCGTTAAGTGGACTACAAATTGACAATAGCCTACATGAAAAAAAACCACAACGATTTTTTTTTTTGGCATAAAACAACGCACTGTAAACGAAAACGAAAACAAAAACAAAACCAAAACAAACATGAAATGTTTAAAGCTCTTGAAAAAACGTTTACCCAAGCTACCAAAGAGAAACAACAACAACAACAACAACAGCCACATTACCAGTTTCAACAACAACTACAACTACAAGTACAACTACAAGTACAACAATAGCCCTGCTCTCTCTCTGTACCTTTTTGTGAGACTTAAAGCCCCGTTACGAGAGCCCAAAACAAATCCATCATACGATTTAATTTCTATTCTATATGCGGTTCAGCTTTATTATTGCATTGATTTACTAACCCAGTTAATAATTTATTACAATCTATCTATATACATATATATATAAAAATATATATCTCTCAATTATATAAACTTTATTATATATTTGCTACTTCTTATGAATATGGCTAATCATGCACTTGGACAGTAATACACATACAGCAACACTACCACATCCCTACCCCCTTAAGTATCTAGATACATTTCCTTTATAAATACCCAAACTGCATCCCAATTTAACACACACACCTCCAGCCCAACACCCACACAGTTTGATTTGTGGATTTTACATTTTCTGTTTGCTACTTTTAACTTATTTAATGCGTGGCCTTAAGTCAATCTGTCCAATCGCATTTTATTATCGGCACCACTTGCATTGAATATCGGCTTAACCTTCATACAGGCACACACACACACGCACACATACATACGTACACCTTTGTACATGTTGCTACTTTCATACATTGCTTAAAAGCTAAATTTTAAAATTATTGCCTTTCGAGCTACAATTTTGCCTCAAATTTGCTACAAAGTGTTAATTTTTGGAAAAAAGTAGCGAAATTGTAATTTGGAATGCGCCGCATCAAACTCTCTCCTTTGAAATCCTTTTCTTTAACGTTTTATTATTTTATTTTTTAACTTCCTTTTGGACTTACTAAGCGCACGCCAAGCAAAAATATTTCAACCGTAAATAACGATGAAAAACTGTCGCCTAAACCTTAAAAACTTAAAGCTAAAAAATCAAATTTAAAAAAAACAAAAAAAAAAAAAAGAGTTGAAATGAAAACAGCATAGATTTACATATACACATATATATATGCATATAGCTATATACCTATACTAACATACTAAAAATATATATACTTATAGTAAGCACTACAATCTAAAAGTCTAACAACAACTACAACTACCAAGAAAAACAAAAAAAATACTAAATTACAAATATATAAAATAAAAACGCTTCTAAGAACCTCACTGAAATTCTTCGAAAGGCAAGAAAGAAATATATTCTATACTTATAAACTAACATTTAAATAAATACAGTACACACAATACGAACACACGAGTATATTAATTAAACAAACAACAAAAAACAACAAGAACAACAAAAAGAAATGAAAACTTAATCAATAATTAAATAATTCGAAAGTGATATAGCTGACAAAAACAAATGTGTCTGTAGTTTAGTAGCTAAACGTAAATAAAATTAAAAAAAGGACAAAAAAACATAAATACAAAGAAAAACCATTTAATAAAAATATACATACATATATGCGAAAATAGCTAATATTTTCAATTATATTAACTGTATCTTTTTTTTTTTGATGATAACGAAAAACAACACGCATTAAAGTAGAAATTGAAAATGCTGTAAATAACACTTAAGAAAATCACTTACACACACACACACACACACACAATCTCACTAACACATACAGCTAAATGAATACATGATTTAGCTAAGGCTAAGCCAAGGCCACGCCCAGAACTAAAGTATAAGTTTGTTAACACCAAATATGACGGGTCTTAAGTAAACAGTAAGTACATAAGTAAATTGTATTTTTTTTTTTGTGGTGTCTCAGCCATTCCGCTAACCGAATTGGCAACAAGGCATTAATAAAGTCAATTGTAATACGAGGATATGAGAAAATATATAGTTACCATAATAATGTAAACAATAAATACAAAATGCAGAAAAATACCAAAAAAAAAACCAAAAAAATTAAGAAAGAAAATAAAATAAATACTTAATATGATCTAATTTGCAATGAATGGCCTAAAGGTACAGCAACACGAATGTCAAGTTAAACGTTTCACAAGCAATATTTTACATAAATTATACAAGTATATATGTAACTACATATATATATATAATATAACTTCTTGACAAATTGGTACAACAAATCGAATATTGTAATAATTATTTTTTGTGTGCAATGTCTGAGCAAACGCAACATTTACATTCATCAATAATTATATATGTATATATAATATATACTATATATATTTAATGAAAATCAATATAATACACATTTTTAGTGATACTCTTTAGCAAAACTCGAATCTGATTTTCTTTGCTAAGATGAAGTAGGAAAAGAGGAAGAAAGAAAACGAAACGAAAACTAGAAACTTAATTCTAAATCGAAACATTAATAAAAAAACAATTTCCCTTTTGTTCTTGATTTGATTTTTTTATAAAACTATTTACTGTTATTTATTATTATTATATTAATTATTATTATGAAGATGATTACTATGTATACACAATACTTATACTTAATTATAAACCAAACACAACAAATGATACAAAAAAAAAAAAACAAATGCAAAAATTCTTTTACCATTTTTTTTAAGTAATAAAAACAAAAGTCGAACAAAAACAAAAAAAAAACAATGCAAAGAACATGAACGAACGAATGGTAAAAGGGAAATTTATCTTGTTACTGTCAGAAATATTACTTACTTCAAATAAAAATTTTAAAACGATTTGGTCAACTTGCTGTGTACTGTTCACTCAATAAAACTAATCCCTCGTCACAACAGGTAAGTAAGTAAGTTGTTCCCCCATCCCCACTACCACACCCACTACCACTCCACCCACTTAATGGCATTTAATTCATGTACAATGAACAAGTGCCACAACGCAACTATGTGAACTAAACAGCTGTTTTGGGCCCACTTTACTTGGCCTTGTTGTTAGTGGCTTAGTGTATTTAGGTAATTATGAGAACCTGACATACACTCCCATTCCCAAGTGCAGTCAAACTCAAACTCAAAGCAAAGTAAAGTCCCTCTATTTGTCTGTCTCGCAGTGCGTCTTTCAGTCCGTCTGTATGTCTGTCCTTGTAGCCCAGCGTTTTGTTTAACGACCATTACGTGTAATAAAATACAAACGTTCACATTGCGTATGAGCAATTTTAGTTAATTACAGTTAGAATTGCAAAGATTGCCGATAATAAAAGCAACAACAATATGTGCCTATATAAATAATAGAGCATTACGGGTAAGTGCCTTAAGTACCAGTTGGTAAAGTCTACACTGAATCTAAATGTTATTGATTTGATGATCTAAGTCGAAAGCAGGCAATTAACTCGAATGAATAACACATTTTTATATGATTATGTGCACTGACGTCCTCAGTTGCTGTCTACACAAAATAGTACTTGTCTACCAATTTTCAAGCATAAATATTAAGGTATTGGTAAAGAATTATTCTCTGTGCATATATTTTTTTCGGTCCCAATTTACTAACTGTTCATTGTGTAATACAAAAGCTAGATGCATTGCATTTGAACGTGCTTTGAACTAATTTTCATATTACCTAAAGCTTTCTAAAAATAAATCAATTTTTATTAAAAATTGTTTGATGATTTTTTTTTAAGGTAAACAGTATTATATTTTTTTGTAATGTTTTAAATTATAATATTTACATAATTTTAAATTTTATCCAAAAATGATTTTTAAAAAAAATTCCTAATATTATTTTAAGTGAAAATTTAATTATTTTAAAACTTAGTAATTATTTTATCTTACAGTTGCTCAACGTTACCATATATCTTATATTTTCTTTAAATTAAATAAAGGTAAATACACTGACACTATCTTATTTATTTAATCATCTGTTCTATTCCTTCATTTTAAAGCTTTTTTTTTAAAAGGGGATTTTTATAAATATTATTTACTTTACAGCTGTTAATAAATGGTAATAAATTTGTGACCACGTTAAAATAATCCTAAGCTCACAACAGTCCCCTGTGTATTTTGTATCTAGGCAACTGTGACTGACTGACTGACTGTGTGACTGTGTTCTTGAATGCCAATTAAGCTCAGACTTTACTGTCGCCAAATGCTTTTATCGGATTACTTTTGTGCTGATTAATTTATTAAGTCACTCGTAATACTAAACTTACATTTATTTTACAGTCAATATAGTCTTTAACCATATTTGCAAGTCATAAATTAAGGTAGAGAAACTGCGGCATCGTCTTAAACCCAAGGCTATTGCCATAAAATTCAATATGCTCATTAATTTCAGACATTTTGTGGTGCTCTTGTGCCAGTAAAAGGGAAATTAAAGGACAGCCACACAATGGACAAAATGTCATTTTGTGGTCGGTGTCCAGGCAAACTACTTGTATTCATTGTAGTTGGGCTCTATTCAAACTTTGCTTCAGTTAAGTTCAGTTGAGTTCAGTTCAGTTCATTTTTGGTTTTCTAGTTGATTTCATTATGTTTTCGAATATTCTCTTTTAAGGCCCTGTACATGAGAAAGTAAGTTGAGTGTTTTAGGCACAATGTAGCATATATTGCTCTTGTGTACCGCGTGCATATCAAGATCAAAGTTAAAGTCTATTTTATAGTTAATATTTCTACAGAGTCTTTTAAAGTCTGTTAGATTTTCTAGGCTGTTTATGCAAGTGTACAAGCACAGAGTCTTTGCGGGACTGAATTCACCTCTATTAGAAACATTTTTGTCGTCTCTACTTTAGTAGATATTTTGTGGTTGGTGTGCAGACTAACACACCCACACAGCGAACTTGAGCTCTGTTTGCCAGTGTAGGTGTGTACACGATTTGCCTAACTGTTGACATTTTGCTGTGGTCGAGTTGACAGTGGTGCGAGTGTTTAATTACCTTTTGTTATTGTGGTTTTTGTATTTTAGGCTGCCCAAATTGAACATGAAATAATAATGGAATCGAAAGGAGGAAGATAGAGGGAAGGGAGGAGGAGTGTACTGAATGGTTCTATTTTGCATGCACCACTGTGGCCAACACCACGTGCATAATTAACTAATGTGGCGTAGAGCGCAACAAAAGTATCTGTTGGATTCCTGCTAAGTATCTGCGAGTGAGTGTGAATTTCTGCGGGTAGCAGCGGCAATAGCAGCAGCGGCAGCAGCGGCGTCTGTTTATCTAGGCAGCCCAACTATTTATAATGAAAAGGCTGCCAAATGAAAACGAAAATAGCTTTTGTATCTTTTGTTGTATTTGCATCTATAAAATTGGCTCTGCCCGCAGCGGCAGAGCGAATAAGCAAACAACTAAACGAACTGAACGGTACTGATAAATGTTGCTCTACACAATGCACAACAATGCTGCCTACATGATTTCTATCTGTCTCTTTCGCTCCTGTACTCCCTGTCTCCCTCTATCTCTCACTAATTTGGTTGAATTTCCCGCATTGCCTGCAAAGCACCTAATTCCAGTCAAAAGCTGTTACCCCCTACTCTCGGTAGCACCCCCTTCTTCCTACCTTCTATTCATCTTCTTCTTCTTCTTCTTCTCCACCTCCCCTTCTCCAGCCCCTTCCAGTCCAACGATCAGTTCAACTAAAACAAATAAACAATTATTGGCCGCGTTCAATTCCTCAACATTTCGTTTATGCGTTTCGTTTATTGCCGCCGTCGCGACGCGTTGACTCTGCCGCTGCCAACGTCTGCCTCTGCGTCTGCGTCTGCTGCTGCGTCGACGTCAATGACGCTCTCGCCCAAGGCATCCGCGTTCACGTCCACGTCCGTTTAGGTGCGTCGATTACTTTAGCTGCCCATTAAATGCGCCTCTTTCGTTCGCAATTCCAAAATTATTCTCGCCGCGTTCAAATTTTGAAGGCGCTACGAATGTGTCGAATGGCGCGGCGTTTAACGTTTGGTAGTAACTGTGATTTACTGAGTCAAATAAAAATTGTTATGCGCTTCATCTGTAGCTGTATTATTACATTTCTTATATATTTAATAAATTTTAAAATAATTAAACATTAGAATAAGTAACAAACGATATTTACTAATATGCTTACTGCTTTTTAAAAATTTTTAATAATTTTTTTTTTTTAGATTTTTTTTTCGAATTCAGTTGTTAGTTTTGTGATAAAATTTTTAAACTCTCAGTTTTTTTCAGTAATATTTTTTATATATTTATGAAAGATTTTTAAAAATATTCAGATAATTTAAATTGAAGTTAAGATATAATATTTAAATATTTAAAGACAATATATTATAAAACATTGTATTAAAATACCCATTAACTGAAATTATATTTCCTTGAAAAATAAAACAACTATTTAATATATTAATTGGCATTTAATGTGCATTGAATTAGCAATTAATTGCACTTGAGGTAAATACCATTAAAAAATGCTTGAGCTGAAGAGTGGTTTTAAATAACTTTTTAACACTTTTATTTTACAAACTATATGTAAAATTGTAGTTTCAAGCATTGTCAGTTAAGTAAGTGCTCGAAATTGATTTGGGTGCATCAATTATAAATTTGTATTTATTATTAAGTAAATGACCGTTGGAGATAAATGAATATTTAAAAAATAACTTAAAGAAAATAAATAGAAATTTTTAAAACCAATTAAATACAATTATTTTATAATTAAATATATTTTTTGTTTGACAGCGCCATCTTGTGTTTGATAGTAGCGCATTCGTATGTCGTTGTTGTTGAGCGCATTGGTTGCCAACAAGATGGTAGAATGTATGTAGGCTGACGGCAAGGGGCGGACAATGGTGGGGCGGGGAGGATTATGGCAAACAAATTTGCGCTTTATTTGCGCTTTGCCGTATCTGTTGCGCTTTATCGTTTATTTCGTGCTGCTATTTTGTGTGCCTTTTGTGCTTCTTGTTTGCTTCGTACTGCTTTTAATTATTTACTATATTTAGGCAGCGAGCCTCGCCCCAATTGAAACTAACGATGCTGCGCTACAAGTACAAGCTGTTGCCGTTGGATTATCACAATTAGTCATAGCAACAATTGAAGCAACAGCAGCGGCAACGACAACAGCAGCAGCAACTTCTGTCGGCACCTGCATAAAAATGCAAAAAGTAAATACTTTTACCCGTTTGGCAATTCCCCAGCTCCCTCAAGTCCCCTCAAGTTTCCCGCGTTTCCCTTTCCCCCCTTACCCCTTCGGCTTTTTCCACTGATATTCCCAATACTCAATCTACAATTTCTTATTGTAGTTCCGCCTGCGTTGACGTCGCAGTCTTTCCGCTGCTGCTGTTACTGTTGTTGCTGTTGCTGTTGGTTGTTGCTGCTGCTGCTGCTGCTGTTGGGGCGGACTTGGCGTATTGTTGGCCACTCGGTTGCCGTTTGCCATTCGCACAAGTTGCAAGTTGGTCTCGTCTCTAGTTTGCCATTCGTTCCGTTCCGTATTGTTTTTCTTTTTTTTTGTATTTTCCGCTTTTCTTAATTCTCCTCACATTGTTATTTTATTTTCGGCTCGCGTGCGTTGTGCATATTTTAAAGTACACATTTTTTCGCTTTTCATTTTCCCTCTTTTATCGTTACTTTTCGCCGTACGCAGCAAGTGTGTTTAACTTTTTTGTTATTTTTATTTTAATTTTTTTATTATTATTTTTATTTTTTTTATGGTGCCGTGCAAATTCGTGTTAGTTTGTTTAGTTACTTCTCGTGGCTTCTATCTAATTAAATGTGCGCGCTAATGCGTTAAATGGTCCATGTCAGCCAGTTTTGGTCTAAGCCACGTTTTGTGATATCGTGTTAACTGAATTCAAAACTCAGCGTGTGACCTCTAATTATAATAACCCAACTTTAATCAGTTATTATTGTTTCATATTTAACTGTTCAGCTGCAAGCCACAAGCAATTACAGCAACAACTAAGGCAAACAACGAGTTGACTGTAGTTGACCATTTGAATTAGGTTAACATACACGCACACACACACACGCACCCCACCACAAACACAAACACAAACAGAAACACAGCTGTGGGCCTGACCACAAGTGCATACAGGTATGTTAATGCGCCATATTATTAGGCATATATAACCAAATATATCCACTGGATATGTAAATATATATATATACCCGTATACATACTGTGTACGTGTTCAAAACTAATGTTCTCTAGCTTCTCATATATCGATTTTCAAATAATTTAATTGCAAATGCAACTGAAATTAGAAACGTAGACAAAACCTTGCAATATTAATCAATCAATTAACTTCAAACATGAAACTGCCATTTGAACCGAAAACTCAGCCGCTAAAATGGCTGAATTGAGTTTTCAAAAGATTAGCTAATTGACTGATGGAATTTCCAAAAATCAACAGCATAATTTAAAAAACACAATCACATTTTCAACGTAATTTAAACTCTAAAAATCAACAGTAGTTTTTATGTTATTTTTCTTATCCACACGCCTGTCAAATCTTAAGTTTTTATAACGAGCATTTAGTTAATTTGTACTTAAATTCCTACTGTAGAAACGACTATTAATTGCTAGAATACTTACGCAATAAAATAAAATCGTTTGTTTACAATGTTTACAGCCCTCAAAGCAAATTGTTCTTAATTTTCAGCGGATATATTAAAAATGTTCTGGCATTGCGAAAGAAATTACACAGAATTCTACAATTTGTTTGTGTAACGGAAACAACAATAGAATCAAAAGGAAAATAAACAAAAGAATTTATAGAAAATTATTAAAATATATTGTATTTATTTGTAGAACTGCTTATAAATTGTGAATTTGCATTTAGTTGAGTTTATTCTTAAAATCCGCGTATTATATATGAATATGTCTTCAGTTCTTAGCTAAATAAACCAATATATATATATATGTGTGATCTGTGATAGAAATTTAGAATTATTGAAAAATATAACTTGTTTTGTATTGAAAATAAATACCATTTGTTAAGCCAAATTTATGGTTCCAAGCTAGTTAAGGTTCCAAAGTAAAACGAAATGAAAATTCAGCTGATTTAACGTATTGCATTGTATAAGGTCAAGTAACTGGGCCAGTGAAGTCAATTGGTTAAGAGGTAAAGTCAGTGATAAATTCTTCCAAGTTTAAGTCTAACAATGAGACTGATTACTAGATTTGGAACGCTTTTGAGATCGCGACTGATGTCGTTTACGGCGGTGTCGTGGCACGTTCGGTAGCTGGCCCAGCACCAGAAAGTCAATGGCTTGACGCCACTTGGGAGCTGTATAAGGAGTGGATTAGAATGGATATTAGGGTCTACACTGATAAAAGAAATGGTAAATGGAAACTTAGTGAATTATAAATATATTGAGTAAAGACACTTTTTAAGAACTTAATAAAAATATTTAATGTTTGCCCAAAAAGTTTCCATAACTTATGTTTGGCCATATTTAAACTATTCTCGTACCAATATATAGATTTTAGAGCATCTTTTTTTATCAGTGTATTTGAGAAACTTACCTGACATTTCGATGGCTAGCAGGAACCATATAAATGAGGATATAAAGCGTACGAAGTAAAAAGCATCGTTAATGAGCCAAGTTGAGATACTGGGAAAATAATGGAATAGAATTTTTGCCCAAGTCCATTTGGAATGTCCAAGTGTGTACAAAACTTGATCGACAATAGTAAGTAATGGCTGCCACATTAAGAGCAGTATAAAATCGACCAGAAAGAGCACATAGAATATTTCCACCCATAGAAACATTGTACGATAATATGGTATACATTTCTTTATCCACTCTGGACGGTACTGTATAAGGGTTAAGAGCAGTCCGCTGGTAAAGAATAATGAAGACCAGTTAGCTGGTTGTGGTTCGAAGACTCCTTCGGGCAGTTTTTTGATATTGAGCATGCTCATCACATGCCATTGATTCCATTGCAGCATCACGCCCAGTGTCAGCATCAGCATTGATTCATAAAACTCACGAACTAGTTCTTCGGCGAGCATCAGTTTTCTGCGCAAGCGTGTTTGACCCATGGCTTATAAATGATCTCGTTTGTGTAATTGTTGTGTTTCAAGAATTTTGAATGGAATTGGAATGCGATCTGTTAATATCTCGGAAATGTCGAAAATTCTGAATGATTATTAAATTTTTGGTTTTCTCTAATAATCTATCTACTCTTATGTGTGTTGTCTGTAAATGTACGAGTGAGAACTGAAAATTTACAGTATATACATTCTGACAACGCTTTTGTAGCCTCCTTTGATGGAGGTTTTCTTTTCGTTTGTTTAGAATTTAATATTGGAATTCAAATTTGTTGAACTGGTATTTGAAATAATGAGGAAATGCTGTCAATTTTAAACTATCAACTTTTGATGACTTTTTGTAGTAATATATATATTATTCTATTGCTCAAAGTCAAACAATTCTCTTTTCAATAAATAATATTTTAATAAAATTACATCGTTCAATAGTAGCTTCGACTTTAAAGATTTTTTATCAATAAATAACCTATAAAACTATATAAATTTATTAAATATTAAATTGATATTAAAAAAAAAAATATTTATTTATTTTTTTGTGACTTGAAAAGTGTCCAAAGCTCAAAAAGAGAAGCATAAAATGTATGCCGTCGATAATCGAAATTTATGGAGCACATATTTTGTGTAGTCACAGGGCATCATAAATATTCCTTCGCCTTTAAGTTTATAAAGTTTTCAGCTGGTCACTTTGGTCGTTAAGTGGTAGCCAAAAAAAAACGAACAAAATAGAAAAACTGAAAGCCATTTGAAATATTACATATGAATTTAGCTCGCACGTGCTACGAAACGGCCAAAACTAGCTATGAAATCAATTTCTCAGCAATATCAGCAGACAGTTAAAATTGTGCGACCCAATTTGGAAGCTTCAACTTCTTCACAATGTGCCAGGCAATGCTGTCATTACACATGCTCATTGCTCCCTGGATGAACGGGGGAAGACAAAGGATATTCAGAGGGGGAGGGAATGTCCTAATGCCCATCTCTTAGAGGGAAAAACTACTCGTATATTTTGTGACTTGCCTTTCGGCTTTTTGGCAGTTTCTTCTTGTAAAAGTGGTAGTCGTTGTTATTATTGTTTTTTTCTCTCTGCCTCTGCCATTGTTCACTTTGTTGTTGTTGTTGTTGCTCATTTTATGCCTCATATAAACGGTAGACCTAAAAGTCACCGGCGTCAAGTAAACAATGCTGCCACCAACAACAAAAAGATTGTTTTTTTGGCGACTGCTGCTACAGCTACTAAAATTAATAGTGCACCACACAAAAGTTCAAGTAACGATTGTAATATGAAAAATTATTCATCAAACTTTGTTAATCTCTTATTGAGAGAGAAAAATTCATAAATTTTGAATTGATTTTATCTGAATGAATTACTTACAAGCTGAACAAAAAGCATTCAATTAACTCTTAAAAAATTAATAAATAATAAGTAAATCTTGCTTTATGAATTTTAAGGAATATATTTTGGGTGGTATATGGGTATTTAAATGAATTCATATACTAAAACTGATCTAAAAAATTTTAATATATTTTTCTCTGTTTAACAGTTGTGCATTTTACTTGATTTACGCTTAACCTTTGATTGAAATTGACGTGCTTGTCGCCTGACAACTATTAGTGTATATGTAAGTGTTTTGTGGTCGCCTTTGGACCATCGGCATTGGCTATGCCTTGAGGTTTGGTTCAGGTCTGGCTTTGGTTTTGGTACTGGATCTGGTCCTGTTTCTGCTCCTGATTCTGGTCTTGGGTTTGCTTGTGATTCTGATTTGGGTTGGGGGCTGTGTTACTGGCCCTGGTCTTGGTCTTGATTCTGGTCGTCGTCATATTGTGTTTGGCAAATCGTTTGCGATAAAGCCAACTACATAATGTCTCTGTAGGCGAACCGAGGACGGGGTGTATCAATGGTTGGGGCACATAAAAATGCTAAACCAGCGCTATGTTGGCGTCGCAACGACGCAAACACCCAGCTCATATGTGCGAGTGTGTGTGTGTGTGTGAGTAGGGGAGGTGGGAAGCTGGATAATGCGAGTTATCCTTGATTGCCTGCTTCGATAGGGAGAATATGAGGCGGCTGCAAACAAGCCGCTCTGAATTCCTTCCCTTCGATTTTCTTTTCTTTTCATTATTTCTTTTCCTTTCTCTTCGTTTTTTTTCTCCCTTTTTTCTTTCGGGTGAGACTGTCGTGATTTTGCTCAATTTTTTGCCTTTGGTTTTTGTTCATTTTATTTGGCCTTTGGCCTGGCTGCTTTTGTGCACTGCGCCGAGCTCATCATCATTTGCCAAAAGGGCAAGCGTAGAGGAACTCATTGGGATTTCATGGCTATAATACACGGGCTTACAAGTTTTTCGATGCTCGATGTTGTTGCCCTTATTGCCAGGGCTAATTGATTTCCAACTGTAAACTGTCAATGATGTTGGCAAAGAGGCAACTTGTGGACATGCCAACTTAACTAAACAACAATTTTTAATTGTGCCCCAACTAAGGGGCAACAACAACATGTAGAACAACAACAACATGAAGAACAACAACTACAGCATACTTGCCTTGCCTTCATCATTTGCTGAGGCCAAAGGCAAATGAGCGAGCGCCCCGAGAAATATGAACGAGGTCAATGATTGTTTACACTACACTCGAATGCTGTTTACTTGGAGCTATCCAGCCCAGGGAGAGCGGAGAAGTGGCGACTGGAGCAGGTAGCAGGGAGAAGGCAAATGTAGGGACTGGAATAGACGGCTAGACGGCAAAAGGGCATAAGGGCAAAAGGGCAAAAGGGCGACACGGCGACTGGGTCTGTCGCGTAGTGGAAGGGTACACTGTGGAAAATACCCGTACATTTTTTACAGCTCTTCTCAGTACATGGCTTGAATATCAAAGGTTTTCCATTTGTAATTTCTATAAATAAATGAAATATAAAACTTTTCATTGTCCGTAAATAAAAATATATACAACTCAACATTTTCAATAAACAGATATTTGTTTAAAGGTAGTAACTTAACAATAATGGTTTAAGATAACTACCAAAATTGTTTCTTAAAATAATTGGACCTGACTGTAGCTTTTTAACACTTGTTTCTTAAAAATAAACATACATAAATATATAAATTATTTAAAATAAAAATACATTTTATTTAAAAAATATAACTTGTTAAGTGTAGAAATATCAATGTATTAAAATGTAAAAATTAATAAAAATCTTGAATTAATTTAACGATGTTTATTTAAATATTAACTAACCTGAAATAGTTTTACTGTCAAAGAATTGTTCGTTTTGTTCCACTGTGCGGCCGAGGACTGTATGCTGTCAGCAGACACCTTCCAGAGCTGCCTCAGATGCGGCCTATGCGCCTCCAACCCTTCTCCCTCCACGCCACGTTCTGCTTAGGCCACTTGGCTCACAGCCTGTTAACTGACTCTCGCTGACGGCACATTATGCCCAAGCAGCATGTGTACACTGTACACTTACACGCACACTCGCACACATGTGTGTGTGTGTGTGTATAAGAAAAAACACATGCATATATTTACAAATATGTACTTGTATAGATTTTGTTGTTGCATCATTTACGCGCCACGACGCACGGGTTTAAATAAGTAGCCTGATTACTTCCCCAATTGACTGGGTCAGGTGGATCAAGTGGATCAGGTGCGTCAGGTGTGTCAGATGGGGCATGTGGTCATTTAAAGGCCACAAAACGCATGCAAAATTCACAATGTTATGTCTTTGATACATGTGCACTGTTTAAAGTACAAGGATACTAAGTGGCAGTTATCAAGTAAATAATTTATTTGTTATGGCCCTACTTAGGGGACAATAATATTGAGTACGTTTATTAAGATTGAGCTATCGATATATTAGATAGAAGTAGGCAGTGAACAAGTTAAAAAAGAAAATTTTTTAAAGTGAATTAAATGTTTGTATATGGAAAATGTAAAGTTTTGTGTGTGTAAAATTAACGATTATGTTTCAAGGACTGCACTGCAATTAAATTGAAGAAAATTCATAAATAAATTGCAAATATTCGATCGAATACACTGTTCCGTCATTAAAACGATGAACCAAATATTACATCAGTCTTAAGGGAATATAAAAGGGAGTTTTCACGTTGAGCTGCTGTTGGAAGAGTGACAATTGAATGTATTTGACCGTAAGAAAAGATTGGACTGGTGAATGGCGGTATCGGATTGTTCCCGTATATTACGCATACGCCATGCTTAATGCTTTGAGTCTCCGCCATTAAAGTGCTCCTCGATGTGCTGGCGCCGACGAATGCCAAGTGTCTGTCTGAGCTTTTGCCCTCGGGACAGTTGAGTTGAGTTGAGTCAAGCACGCGTTCGTCGTCCACTTAAACTGCCTTTCACCCCCGCTCCTTTATTCCTTTCTCCCCCGCTTCCCCTTCATCACTTTTAGCCCCAAGAATCACTTCAGTTGTCAGTTTCTGAATCGGACACAATCCGAACACAACTCACATGGACCATTTGATGTCAGATTGTGTGTGTGCCTTTGTATGAGTGTGTGTGTGTGTATGTTATCTACACTGCTACAAAATGACTGCTTCTTAAAAGTAGAACATATATTATGAAACATATTTAATTGAGACTCTTAACTGGTTTTAAAGAGCTGCATGTTTAAAGGCTTAAACAAAACTGATTTTCTTACCCAGCTTTTTGACTTTCCATTTGATTTTGCACATTTTATTATAAAATTAAATGAAATAATTGTTTTCAGTGCACGCCATCAACTCCTTTGTCTACTGGGCAAACATTAATTTTCATTTCCAGAGCATAGCTCTCAATAATTATGTTTGTGAGCCTCTTAAGATTGCCTTTTGCCAAGTATAATTTCCCATTCCACATGCAACCAATTAAATAATTATGCGCTTAATTATTTTGTGCGCGTAATTTTTAACGTGCAGTTAATTTAGCCAGAAATTGTTTGGGTTTTGTCTGCTTGAAAATCTTTAATTGTTTTTTAATTTGAATTTCCGGATATTCAAAATGTCAGATAAAAACAGACACACAGCTGGCCAGGCATTAAATGCTCTGCCGGATTAATTGCCAGCAATTGTAAAGCTTCAAGAGCGAGATAGAGAAAGACAAAGATAGAGAATGAAGAGATAGAGTAAGTGAGACAGAGAAATATTTACTTTTGGGTAGCATAAAAGCAAGTCGTATAAATCCATTTAAGCCTCTTGTGGCCAAATTGATATCTATGCTAAAAATTTTGAATGCTCAAACAGAAAATGAGCATACTGATGACCTACAAACTCACACACACACTCACACCCACTTGTAACCATACACAAGTGTTGTAATGCAGACTAGAAATTATTTTCTTACATTTTTGCCACAACTCGTTCTTATATTTGCACTTCGTTTTGGCCATATTGTGGCTTTGGACACCATTCAGTTATAAAATTTTTTATATTTAAAATTAAATTGAAAATTTTTGGAATTTTTAGTAGCCCAAGACAAGAAGTGAGTTGACTGAACGCATGTTGTAAATTGAAATGGTACAGTAAAACCCATAACGCTGTATATTTGCTTACATTTGTAGCACATTCACAGCAGTCAAAAGAATATATTAAAATGTGCAACCTAAAAGTATGCAACACATTTTTACGAAATATAAAATTGATTTTTATTTGAGGCTTGAGCTTATTTGCACATATGGACAATTGTGGAACGAGTTAAAATATTTGTTTATACCACTTAAAATTCCAACATTTAATATCGTTAATTACACAAATCCCATACAAGTATTGCGAAGAATTTTACAGGATTTCATGAGTTTCAGCAATCGATTCGGGTGGATTTATTTCAAAATTAAATATTTAACATAATGGATTTCACAGCTACCACAATAAATCAATTCAATTAAATTGTAATCTGTGACTTTTAGCCTTGTAATAAAAACGAAATTAATTCATTGAATTTGACGAGCATTTAAGTTTGAGTTTAAAACTCTGCAGCTAATTTGAATGTAGGCATGTAGAGCCACAGTTCAGTGGGACAACTTTAATAAACGGTATTTTTTATAGTAAATTATTATCGAATTTTCTGTACTTCAAAAATGTTAACAGGAATCTTTAATAGTATTTGAAAAGCTTTGTTCCTTCTCCATTTCCACAAATTTAAAGAAAGGTTAATCCAATCGAAAAACTGCCAAGTGTATGAACTGAAGTGTATGTTGATCCTACAGGTGAACAGACAATTGAGGTTGAAGAACCTTTAGGTTTAACTGACCACACTCGAGTGTCAGTGGAATGCTCGTATGCGTCCATCAAGGGATTATTACATTAGGTAACTTTGGCGTATGGATGACTGCGCTGTTACCTTCCACTCGAATGTACTGGGTTTGGCCAATTTAATTAGGCACGCCCACGTGCATGTTGACACCGAACCCAATGCAATACGCCCACAATCCCATTAGCGCCTCTCGATGCTCACACAACTTGCAGTTTGAAGTGCTTTAACTACCAGCATGGTCGTATTACTTATGTTGGCACTTCAGCTTTGTTACCCTCCTTACATCTGTTCGTCAATCCCTTTATTCATCTTTTCAACCATTCCTCCCAGAGCTGATCCCTTCTCAGCTTGCTGTTGTTGCTCTGTCTCTGCTCATTAGACCATTTAGTGTCCCTACTTCTAAGTGTGTGTGTGTGTGGTGTATTCGGACTGCGTCTTCTGCACATTGGACGACATTCCCTTACACATTAGCCAAACCAAAATTGCATTGCCTTAGTCTAAGCTGCTCGTCTGCGCTTAATGCAAAACTTATTATGCGAATTTGCTGGCTTACGAGCTGAGCCCAGGACCATTACCACCACTAATACCACTAACATCAGCAACACCATTCGCCATCCTCCTTACCGTTACCCCGCCCCTGTCTCCATTTTTCCATTGTGCAGTTCCATCGCCGTCGTCATCGCCGACAGCGTTCACCATAAACTCAACGGATATTTTGCGGGATTGCTGGGCACTTGATGGGGAGAGATGAGGACGTGCACTGTGACAAAAATGTTCAAAATGTTTGTCAAAAAAACGGCCAAAAAACAGTAGAGAAAGTATTAATTAAACTGAAAAAATTTATGAAAAAACAGTTTGATTTTCAAATGTTTAAGGTTATTGGCCATAAAAAGGCTGCATATGCTAATGAACTTTCTTGCTACGTCTAGTTGTGATTGCCTAGAGCACATTGAGTAGTAAATAAAACATCTGATGGCATTGCTCTTTTCGGCAATAAGTTTATTTATGGTCACAGACAACAGGGGGCATTGACTTCTTTTATTTCAGTACAAAAAACAAAAAACAAATAAATTATGTCCTGAGCCAGAAATATGAACCGTTAATTTTTTTTAATTTATCAGACACATTTTTAATTAACAAATAAAAAATAAGACTTTTCTCAGTAAAATTACTTTCTGGGCTAATTATTTATTTATGAAAAGCGTTTCAGTTCTTGAGCTTTGATGATCCCAGACTAACTCTTAAAAATATTTAACATTTTAAGGGAACAGGTTTCGAAAGTGGAAAACATTTTCCAATTTGTGACGAATCTCAGATTAGTAGATAGAAAACATACGTGTTTCTGTAATTATTTATTATTTTGATAAATTTATTTATTTAGATTTATCAAGACAAATTTGTAGACACTTGTGCTGATTTATTTTTGACCAGTGTGAGTGAGAGTGTAGAAAAGGGACGTTGCTGTGCCTGGTTGTGGGCCATGTGGAAAGTGCAGTGTGCGATGTGCGCACTAATTACGGCAAGGTCGGTGCACTAATTAACAATGGCTTTGAGGCAGCTAAACGATATGGCGCCCCAGCGACCAGGCAGACCCGCCTCCTCGAGTACACGCAGAGCACACAGAGCCAAGTGTAGAGTGCAGGGCACAGAGTGCATATTGCACGCAAATATGCCCAGAACCCAAAAACCCAAAATTCCATAGACCTGAGACCATAGTCATTGCACTAGAGACGGTAGACTATGGACCATGGACCGTAGAGCGTAGACTGGAGTCCAATAAAAAGCCACCACCTGCGCATACTCTGAATGTCATTGCACCTGCAAACTGCAACTCTTCTGCTATCAGAAATGTTTTTGGTGGGCTTGTGCAGTTGTTTGTTTGTGTGTGTGTGTGCGTTGCCGTCGGTGCTTGTTATAAAGTTTTTTTTAAACCGATTTGGACACAGATTGTTAGCAAACACAAACCGCTTCATCAAAAGTGTCTGAACCAATTTAAACTCAGTTTAAAATGCTTTCATTTTTAAATTATTCAACAGGTTCTAATCATTTATATAAAAGTTCACTAACAGAGCTGTGACCCAGTTAAACAAACAATTTAATTAAGCTAAACCAAAGACAAAAAAAAAAGAGTCCATTAAAATAAAATTATGATTTATGCGGTATTGTTAAAGTGGGCAGATTTTGGGATTTAATGATAACAATAAAGTAATAATAAAATTCTTTTTTTCTCTCTCTCTCTTTCTGTTTCACTTCTTTAACAAAGAAATTAATTAAAATTTAAAATAAATGGCTAAAAAAAAGTTTATTCTTATTTTGAAATATTTTCCCTTCAAGACTTACAATCTTAATGTACAATTACACTGTCATGGGACAGCTACAAACATTAAATTGTTTTAAAAATTCCTATTAAATAACTGTTATTTGTCTATGTGTGTATATAAATTACATATATAAATTAGCTGTAGGTATGCTTGAAGCATATTGAAATATTAATTAATTTACGTGTCGAACTATATTATTAAATGACTTGATGATTAATGTGCTTTTCTCGTACCTATCTTTATTTATTTATTATATAATTGATATAACTGTAATTGGTTTATAAATAGTATAAATGGGAAGCCCCTAAATGATTCGAGGCCTTCAAGGCCTTCAGCAACAAACTAATGCCGGCTTTTGACCCATTTGTCCTTCAACCTTTGGCCAACAAACTAGACTATTATGCATAGAATTTTTGAAATTACAATAATAACATAAACACTAACTATACCGTCTCTAGTAATAAATAAACTTTCGTATTTTGATACAGAGCAAAGTAAATGCAAATTAATTCGATAGTCTCTTTTGAAATTCGATAAACTGTCCACGGTGCGTATGATAAATATTTCGTTAGCTGCCTCAACTAAATGTTGTTATTGCCTGTAGTTATTGTTGTTGTCGGTGTTATTTCTGCCTGGTTAAGAATAACAACCATGGAACGTCAGAATCAAGTTTTAGGTCCACGAAATGGGGAAGAGTGTTGCTCATTTGACGCGATTAGATTAGATGAGATTTGTATGTGTTTTTAGCTGCGGGCAGGCGCCAAAACTGTCGCTTGCGGACAAGAGCTTAAAGCTCTTGCCAATCAACAAAAGCTTGTGGTGAGTACCATTCACAAGAGAGTAGGAGATTGAGAAAGAGCGCAATTTAGAGAGCGTGAAAGCTGTGAGTCTAGAGAGAGCGGGATGAGTTTGGATGCTCGCGTGGGAGTTTAACGCTCGTAATGTCAATTGCTTGTGTTCTAAGACTGTGTGCAATATTTTTAAGCCTGTGCCTTTTCTTAGCGTTCGAATTTCAGACAAAAGGACACACACACACACTTACACAGTCACAAGCACACACACGTTGTGCCCGTGCACATATTAATGTGATAATATTACGCATACGCAGCACGGACTGTTGCCTCAAATTTTTATTCATTTATATTTTGTCATTTTTTAAGGTCAGGTAAAAAAGTTAAATTAATAAAAATGATAAATGAAAATAACAAATTACATAACTTAATTAAAAGTATAAAAAAGAGAATAACTTTAGCATTGTTCTGGGGGATTCGTTTGGATGGCTGTAATTTCATTTAACTCTTAATTAAATGCAATGAAACGAATGAGTGGCTACCGCATAAAATCGCTATGGGGTGACAACAGCTGTGCAGAGTGTGTGTGGCTTTTATTTTTTTTTTATGAAATGCAAACGAGAAGCTGCTGCCCGCAAATATCCAAAGAGCAGACAAATTTAATTTACATTTTTTACATTTTCATATGCAACTATTTGCGGTCACTACTCACTACACCAAAGAAAAATACAGTATGGATCAGAGATTTCCAATTCTAAGTGCAGCCCCACAGACCGGAAATATTACTGACCAAGTATGGTCGCAATTTGGCTGCACTTACCGCTTGATGAGCCCCGAATGCTCTTATGAAACTAACTTTAATTTATTTAAATACATTTTCCCCAAGGTTATCTCATTTGCTTACAGCCTTGCGCGCATCAAATTATCAAACCCTGACCTAAGTTTAACACTTAAGCATTACTATAGACGTCTTAATGGTGCCTAAGTAGGAACTGCTTCTGTAACTTGTCTCATGAGGTTTTGTCTGCTCATCATATTCATACTATGCTTTTAAGTTTAATGAAGACTAGTCAAACTAATAGATTTAAAGTTTCATTTCATATTGTCTGCAGAAATTAAATATTTAACAACTAAACTAACTTCTATCATTAAAATCATACAATTTTACTAATGTCAATAAAAGCGGTTAGTTTTCGAAGACCAGTATAAAATTATTGATTTGAGTAAGCTGCATTTAATTTCTACAATGTACATAACTCTAAAGTAAGCTCTCTAAAAAGGATAATTAATAAGTTAGCAGTATATTTTCCCTATTTTGCATGTTATAATTAAACCCACAAACATTGTGCTCTTCTATTTTAAGTTAAACTATTAATTTTTGCTTCTGCTAGTAAATATTATTTGATTTTAGCAATTTAAATAAAGTGTAAGGAATCAAATTCCACAATTACTGTACAAAAACTGCTTCAAAATCAGTGAATAAACTGAAAAAAAAAAACTCAGTTTTACTTTTTTACTGTGAGCTGCAGCGTGCTGTCTGTGTGTGTGTGGTGGTGTTATGCAGAGTTTTTAGTTGAACATACGACCGTGCATGGCAATTGCGATGGATCCCACAAATTGAGCTCAAATTTGCATAGCATACTCTTGGGCTGGCCCTAAAAATAACATGTGCATTTATTTATTTATTTATTTAAACTATTCCGCCGGTATCAGTATTGGTTTGGCTAACACCTTTACAGCAGCGGTAACGGTGATGGGGACGGTGACGGCGACGTTGACGTTGACTGCGACGTCGTCGTCGACTGCAACTGCGACGGCGGCTGCTGTGCCCCGAGCCTGGTTAGACAGGCATTTCGGCAAAATGGTTTAAAAGCTCGCTCCAGGAACATGTTCGACTCGACTCAATTCGACTCGACTCGACTCGTCTCGTCTCGCGTCGTCGCTACAACTTCACTGTGTGAGCCTGTGTGTGGGTGTGTGAGTGTTGAGCTTCCTCGTTGGTGGTATCAACAAGGACATTCGACCTACTGTTGATTGCGCACCGAAGCTTTTCAGTTGATTTTCAGACCGTGCCACGTACGGAACACGAAGTGCTGCCGTGAAGATAGCCGGAGTCAAGAGCCAGAGCCTTTTCAAAAGCATGCAGCGTGTTTCTTAAGTCCAAAAACAATCTACAGCATACCATATACATTTATTATTATTATTATCAACTGCAATTTGTGTGTGTTTTGTTGTTTGTGGCGCGTCGTTCAGCTCAAATCCTTGCAACAAATAAGGTACGAGTAAATTTAGTTTGAAACGTTTGTTATTGTTGTTATTTATTTGTTAGACTCTGTAGCCGTTGTTGTTGTTGTTGTTGCTGTTGCTGTTCTTTTTATCGCCTTGTTATGCCACACAATACGTTCGTTGTTTTCCATCAACTTTTTGTTGTTTTTTATTAATTTTTTTTGTTGTGCTGGTGACATGTGCAAAAGTTTGGTCAGTGAAAGTTAAGTCAAGTGTGTGAGCAAAAAAAGAATAAAAATAAAAGGGAGAAAATGAGAAAAGGAAAAGAAATCCAGACGTCAGGCGATGTCAGTCAAAGAACGCGGCTGCTTTATTGATAAAGCCACACAGAGCCACACAAACACTCAGATAAATTCACAAAAATATTCACAAGCACACACACTAAGACACAGAGACACACACATACACACACATACGTGGACTGACAAATGTTGGAAGACCGCACTGAAAAACGAGTCTGACAACTTAACGACTTACTTAGTCAAATAGAGAGGTACGACGACACAAAATAACATTGCCCAAAAATATAACCAGTGGGTGACACGCCAAGAGCTAGAGAGAGAGAGAGCGGGACAAAGCGAGTAGGGAAAGAGTGGGGGGAGTGTGAGAGAATGAGATGATGGGCAAAAGAGTTGCCGTGTTTGTGAATGAGACAGCAATAGCTTGGGCTTATGCTGGATAAGTTGAGTAAAAAGACAGCCTAATAGACTGTTCGACCAGGCCACAAAAGGGTAAGTTTGTTTGTGTGTGTGTTTGAGTGTGTGTGTGTGTGTGCGTATGTTAATATATTCCAGTTATCTTTCTTTTTTGGCTTGTTTTTCATATAGAAAAGGTGTCCGAAAAATGCTAAACTAGAAGCTGCTTTGGGACCTTTTACTCTTTGCTTTCGCTTCTGTTGCGCTTCGTCGCCATCACCTTTGCCCTGCGGCGTTTGTTGTCGTCGTTCTACACTGCAGTCAAGATTTTCTACAAATAAATAGGATTATTAGTTTTAGAAAAGAGGCGAAAACACAATATTTTCAATATCGTTAAAAAGCAGCTAAAATTGAAGCTTGTTATTACTGTAAAATGAAAACAATATTATTGTGGAAATATAATAAAAGTGCATGTTTTTACTAAAAGACCCATAGTATTTTTAAGATCAAATTTCTAAAAATAAAATAAGATATGGTATGATTTTTAAATGCCGATCGATTAAGGATAGACACAGATATAATTGGAAAATTTCAGAAAGCCTCAAAAAACATTAAAATGAAATTTGTTCGAAATACTAAATATTTTTTAACAAAATTCTGAAAAATAATAATTTTGGGCTCAACCTCTTTGCTTGTAATGCCACAAAATTTCATCTAAGCTTTACTATATATTTAATTATCACTAACACAACTTCTAAGATGTAATTTTTGGTCTCAGATTATAATTTTTTGTAACAGTGTAGTTCCTGCTTTGGCTGTTGTTGCTGCTGCTGTTGCGTAGGTCGCTTAAGTTCGCGTGGCTTACGAAATTGAATGAATATAATCAAATCAGAACGAAAGAGGTTATGTAAATTTTGTTGGCTCACGTGAGTTTTGCGGCAGATCAAACTTTCAACTCTATATGCTGTCTCGCTTTCTCTCTCTCTCTCTTTCCCCCACCTTTTCCCTTCCTCTGACACTTTTCCTTTCCCTATCTGTCTCCATATCTGCTGCTAGTTATCCTTTCACTGGTTTTTGGCCAACAAAGTTACCGTTATAGCGCCAACTTGTATCTAGCCGAAAATTTACCATGCTTTTGTACCAAAGTTGCTGTCGCTGTTGTTGCTTCTCTTGCTGTTGGTATTGTTCTTGGTATTTGCATAATTTACAGCGCAAGTTAATAGCCAAACACATGTGCTGAAACATTTGGAGCTCATGTTTTTTTGGTAGCGTTGGGGAAGGTGGTGGATATGGGAAATGGGTCTTTATGTATTTGTTAAAGGATGTTGATTCTCTCACACTTTTATCTATGGCTTTCTGTGGCCATTTGTTTTGGAATTTCATATAGAATGTCTGAACTCTGGCGGCCAAGCAAACTTTTTGAACAGATCCTTTAAAATACTTACTTTGATGTGAACTTTATTTTCTATGCAGTTCATAACACACACACACACACACACACACGAGCACCAACACACATCCACGTATAATTCTGAAACTTCTTGACTTATTTAGCTGAGTCAGCTGCCATCTGTAGTAGCTGTAAAAGTTGTAGACGTCAAGAATTGCAATTTACGATTCATGCAAATTTTCTAAACGTCAAAATCTGAAAAATACAAAATTTAATAAAAAAAAATAATAGAAATATAAAATGCAATCACAGCAACATAAAAAATATAAATAAAATTGCATAAAGGCAACGCAATCAAAGTTACGGCAGGACAGGAAGACAGAGTACAGGAACTTAGCTTAAAACTATGGAAAAGTACGGAAAATGCTTAAGAAAATATAGAAAAATGCAGTAACAGAAGCTGCAATAGAAAGTAATACCGAAACAGAGGCAGACACAGTAACGAATACGGAAACGGCAATAAGTTCCCTTCTCTGTTTTATTTTATTTTTATTTTTTGCATAGAGCCAAACCCCTTGGCCATGGCCGTGTGTTATAAACCTTTCAACCGAGACCTTCAAACCGGGCACTTGACTGTGGAGAGTGGAAAGCGGGCTTGTTGTTAGTGGAAAATTAGGAGTGGGGCACATTACTGGCCAAGAACTTGGTACACCTAATACTAGACTGGCTAAAAATTGCAACAGAGTCGATTAAAAATGCTCAGCATTTGCAGTTATACGCTCTCTGTTAATCAATCAATTCTATAAACTTTTTACCTGATACCTTAGAAATAAACAACAATTTCGAAACCGTAGCAGTTTTAATTTTGTATCTGCATAACTTTGAGTTTTGGGCACTTCGACTCTGCCACATTTACTGGCTTCACTTTCATATCCAATCCAACGCCTAATTAAAAGTTTAACTCAAATAAATTGCTACATGTTACGTTCCAGGAGCAATGTGTAGATAAATAACTATGGGAACAGCATGGTGTTTTGTTTTTGTAAAGTTGAACAGTACGTTTCAAACTAAATGTTAATTATATTTTAAGATATATGATTTCGGTACTAATAAGTTACTCTGCAGAAGTTCAGGACTAATTAAAATAAATTTTGAGCCAAGCATTACAAAAGCTTCACTCAAAACTCCTGCCAAACTGTTGACTTGTTTCTACGGTTCAGTTTGTTTTTTAACAAAACTCTGCTAAACAAAAATGGGTGTGTACCTTGGGTTAAATACTCGACTAAGTGCTAACTGTAGTTATGCATTTTTTGTTTACATTTTTTCTCTAGCTAAATCGTTGCTAATTGCCACATAGACAGTTTTAATTGGCAATTCACTTTTTTGACTGCCAATCTGCCAATTTTAATTAAACAATTATTCAATTGCATTGAATTTGTCATTTATGCGGAAACAGAAAAAAAGGATTTTAATTTTAGCCATTAGTGTATTAAAGAGGGCATATTGTTATGTCAGTCAAACCTAAATATTTCTCAAATAAATATTTATTTAATACAATTATAAACTTGCTGTACTTTGCCCAGTTCTATGCCTAGTGTTCCAGGACAGTACAACCAAAATATAGGAGTAAGAGAGTAAACGAAGAAGTGCATTTTGTGGACCATATTATGTGTGTAACAGTTGTCCCATTTACTTATTTTGCACACCTTACTTTTCAAACTGTACACGCCTAAGACGGGCACCTAAAAGTAGGCAATATATTTTCTTCACGTAACGTAGGATATTGTTTAGTCGAGAATTTACTTTATGTATTTAATTGTTTATACTGAATAATTAGTTTGTTTGACTTTTTATGTAATGAACTGTGACATTTTCTGCACTTTTAGCTGACAAATTTTTTATGCTCTGGTTTTGTTTTGATTTTAGTTATTTATTGCTTTCCAATCGGTTTGTTCATTAGTAGGAACCCTAAATGATTTTTATTTGTAGTGTTCTTTCAACTGATGCCTTAGTTCCCTTTCAATTGAGCTGTGAATCGCATACATTCCAAGCAGTTGAAGAAGTTGAATGGTTTTGGCCATGTTGTGTTGGCATTTAAGTTATTGGATCAATTTGTACCACAGCAGCGATTGCCAGTCATAAGACAGGTGGTGAGCACGTGTATGTGTGTGTGAATGTGTGTTTGCGTGTGTTTGCGTGTGTGCCTGTGTGTGTATGTGTGTGTGCTTGCGTGTGTATCGTAAGGCAATTAGTTGAGCAACCACGTCTCACTTTCTCTCACTCTAACAATCTTCTGGCCAAAACAAATTGGCATTAGCACTCGCTGGGCAAAGTTCCATTCGGCCTGCTGCTTCCTGTCTTCTTGTACAACTTGTTTACAAGTCGTTTGGCAATTATTCAATTAAATGCCGACGCCAACAGCCATTTTATATAATTTTGACGCACGTAACAGCAAAAGTTGAAATGCATTTAGAGTTAGCCGGAAATCGCGTAATGTCTGCCATGAGTAAAAGCTCTGGCTGTCAAAAAAAAAAAATAAAATACTTGCCCTATGGGGGGGGGGGTGCGGGTGGTTGAAGGGCATAGACTTTTGGTATTTGGTCGACTTTCCGGTCTATGGAGTCCACCTGCAATTTGCAATTGCTCTGACGTCGTCCTTAAAGTATGTTCAATTTTCTTTCCTTTCAATTTCCCAGACTGACACTCACAGAAGTTCCGTCAGTGCCTTTGGCACAAACAACTTCCGTCGGCAATTTCAACGAGATGAGAACGATGAGATGCTTCGCCAGCTCGTTAGCAGTTGCATCACAGTTGCTGCTTCCCTTCCCATCCGTACCCCTCACCCTTCCATTTTTCTATATTCCTTCCACCCCACCACATTCCATCCATAGATGTAGTACCATTTCGCTGAACCTCTATACAGATATGTCCTTATTTGTATGTGTCGGTCAGAACCGTCGTCTCTCAGTTCCGCATCATTTGTCCTTTTTGTTTACCCACCTACAGCGAGCGGCTCTTTCTCTGTGTGACTGCTGATAAATACATAATTCACACACACACACATACACACATATGTTTACATGAGCACATGTGTGTGTATATATGCACTATTAAAGCTGAAAGACCATTAGGCTTGCATATCTAATGATCCTTGAAAGGAACTATTATGAAATGCGCTTTTACTTCGATTTATGGCATTTGATTATATGATTATGATTAAGATTTTAATGTGCGCTAAAGTGTCGCACACATATTTAACAATTTACAGACATTTACTCTGATTAATGACAATTAATTAACGAGAGTGACTTAAGTAGCATTTTGAAAGTCTTCAGTAGATTTCAAAATAAATATTATATACATATCTGAATACAAGAAATGTCTTAAATAATTACAAATTATCGATATTCTTATAACCAAAAAACTTGTAAAGCTCCAAAGTATTAATTATGCAAATCAACAAATCAAAAAATAATCTTAAACTTCTGGTAATTTTAAAAAGTTTGCGCAAAAGAAACAAATTTATTTCCCATTAAAATGCAAGATTTTTGTTGTGTTTAACTTAAAACTTTTTTTTTTTTTGGTAAAGAAAAGACATTTTGGGTAGTAAAAAATTCAAATGAGTTTTATAAAAGAAAGCGAAAACTTTCAAAATTTAAGGTTTCTGATTTTCGTTTTAAAATATTAAAATTATATATTTTTAACTTTAAAATTAGAGAGAAAAAAAATACTGTTTCCATGAGTAAATTTAAATCGCTGTCGCCGTGACCACTTAACTGGCAAAAGATTGACTGATTTCGAATTGGATTATATTAATTTTATTGCTTTTCAATATACATAATTTAGTAAATATATTTTGCGTTTGTTTTCCGTTTTGTATTTTTTTTTTTTGTCAGTAAACTTATTTTACGACTATTTTAGTTTAGAGGCAGGCAACGCCCTTGGGCGGCAGTTAACTTTGGGCCACATCCGTGGAGAATTGCTGTCATCCTTTTGACTGTTTTCACATTGGTGTTGCTGCTGTTGCTGTTGATGTTCGTGTTATGTCCACACGTTGACAGTCAGCTCCTGGAAATTTCATCAAAAGTTGCCGTTGCCGTTGCCGTTGCCGCCTGCGCCATTTTCTTGCCCTTGTTCGGACTTATTCCGCCGACATCCGGCATCCGACATCCGACATGGCCATCAAATTTGTCCGCAACTCGTAAAATGGACAGTGAGAGAAACCATTGCGAATTGGAATGTGAATGTGGCAGACGGCAAAACAGAGAAGCAGAAATACGCAAATTGTTAGATAGAGACCTCGACACTGTACACCCTATGTGGGTGTGGGTGTGTGCGAGTGCGAGTGAGAGGAAATCGTTAATGAGACGAACAGAAATAAGAGAAGTTAATTTTATGATTGCGTTATGCAAGTTTTGACCAATTTGCCCCGTGCTTAAATGTTGTTGTTGATTTCAGCTGCAGTTTCTAATTATGTCTGACTTTGACTCTTACTGTTAATTAGTCTTAACTCAAAGATTGCTATAACTGCAGTGCAGCAATCGATAATGAGGGAGTCAAAGAATGGGAAAGGTATTGAGGTAGATTCGCTGAATTTTAATTAATAGATGTTTATTTATTTGTTGCTTACCCGAAATCCCATTAAGTTTCAACTGCCAATTGAGAGTCAATTAAATACTAATGATTTTTCGTCGAGCGAGTACACAAAAAACCTTTAAGCGGGTGAACGCGACTATCAAAATTCCTAATTTAATCAAACAAAAATAGAATTATAAAGTTTTTAATACATTTTTAAAACTAAACAGCTGACAACAGTTTCTTAGATACAGTTTTGAGTTCTATTAAAATGATTGACATTTGTTTATAAAGAATTTATTATTATATATGCTTTAGGGAATCAAATCTGCCTGCTCAATGTACCCGCTGTGTCGATTTTCCTGCCGGGTTGAAAAAGTTTGCGCACGGTGAAAGTTGCTTGAGAAATTATTAAAATTTTAATTACGCAACTCTATGGAAAAACTTGTCGACATTTCCACAACCCTAACTTTAGTCCCAGTCTCAGTCCCTGTACCAGTCAAAGTCTCAGTCCCTTAGCATTCGCCGCAGCGTCATCAACAGCCTCAAACCCTTTCGTTGTTATAGAAACCGCGAAGGTAAAGACTGTAACCAAAAGTAGTGAAAATTTGTCTTCAGTTAAGCCTTTAGACTGATGCTCTGCTCTGTAACTGAAACTTAAATACCCAAGATTAAAATTAAAATCAAAATTTATTAATTCCTTGATTTAACAAACCATTTTAAAATAGTTTAGTCACATAGAAGTCAAAGCAAACTTATGTCAAAGTTTAAAGTTGAATCAAATTTTAGAGTGTAAAATATTATTTTAATTAAATAAGTATTCAAATTACAGTGGATTTTTGCCTTAGATAAAAGTTAAAAAAATTCTAAAATTAAACTGGTAAAAGCAATCATGTTTTGTGCAGTTTACTTCCACTTTCATCTGTAATTTGATTAAGGAAACTCATTGTGCTGCATGTAAAAACACAGTGGCTGAGATAAGTTATCTGCCAAGGTCTCTGCCTGTCAAAATAGTAAATCTTAACTTTACAAATATACAAAACGAAATTAGATATAAAAGTGAATTGCAGTTTTTCAACTTGACTTGAGATTTTGACGGTTTGTCGGTTTGTCGTTTTTTTTTCACTTTTCACTTTTCTCTTTAAGCAAATTTATTTTTATTTCTTAGCTGCTTCGTTGCAATTTAGAAGAGAATATCATAGTAGACCAGCCAAGTTTTGTGAAAACACAAAAGCTGACTGACGGCAGGACTGACTGACGGACTGTGACAATGACTAACTGACTGACTGAGTAAAAGAATGAGAGAGTGACTGACTGACTGACGGCAGCTCCTTTTGGTAACGTCTCGGCATTGTGCGGCATGTCCCTGGCTGTTGTCGCCATCGTCGTCCACATCGCTGTTTAGTTCTGTGTGTATGTGTGTGTGTGTGTGAGTGTGTGTGTTTTTCGTTGGGGACAAACACACAAAAACCATCGCTGACATGCTTAAATATCAAAGTACCTTTTGCTATTCATCAGCGGGTCTGTTGCCCGCAGCAGAGCACCGTGAACAGCAGCTGCTGGGAGATGGCAAATGGGCAGTGGGCGGTGCACCGTTGGCAGTGGGCGGGGCGTTTTTTATGGCGAACATTGGGCGCTGAATGAAGAACTACTGTATTCTGACCATGGCAGGTGTAAGGGCTGTAGTAGTGCACTAAAAAAAATGTATAACATGTTTTTATTTTTTATATCACTAGCCAACAAAAATAAAACAGCTTTAATTTGCTTTACAGATTGTTTTAGTCACAAAATAATAGTTCGATATCTTAATTCAAGTCAAACATATAAATTAATCTATAAATTTAAGTTAGAAATCTTTGTTCTTTATTTATTTTAGTTTGGTCAATATATTTTATGAATATTCGTTAAGTCACTTAGACTCCTATGTTTTTTTTTATTGAATACATATCTTTTTTATGCATAATTTTTTTTGTAGTGTAGTTGTAGTTGTGGACAGTGCATGATGGATGACGTTGCGCCTTGACAATGTGCCTGACTCGTTGCTGATATGAACATATCTTTAATCTCTTGTTGCTTGCTACTTTCAGATCGAACCGCAGGCAAATCGGGATAAGACACGCGCCTTCAATTACCTGGTAACGTTGCTGACCCCGGGTACTTGAACACACACACAACAGCTCAGTCACACACACACATACACACACAACAGTACATACATACAAATAGCTTCTCGGCAATACAATGGGCAAGAAGAACTCCAAATTGAAGCAGGACACCATTGATCGTCTGACAACAGATACATACTGTGAGTATATAAGCAACAATTGCAATGCCCCTCTCCCTTTCTCTTCTTTCCTCTCTCTCTCTCTGTTTCTTTCTCTTGTCGCCATGTTGGGTGCTTTCTAGCCTTGAACTCCATATGAATTATTGTGTCGAGCATTAAAATCCACTTGAAAGCTATTTTGGCAGACCAAACGTGCGCAAGTTTCCGCAGATAAATACAAGAATAAACGACTATATATCTACCATGTGTCCTAAGTGCTCTTCCCATTTCAACTTCCATCTTTTCTCTCTCCCACTTGACCACTCAAAGGGCAACTGGACAAAAGGCAGTTCATCAAATAGCAAACATATTTTTATATTAAGTTTGGCTTAAATCAGTTTCGTTCGCTTTTTAACCAACGTTTGTAACTGTCACATAGCATAACTCTTAAATACGTCCCGAAACTATTTCGTTTGAGAGAGTAAAATGAATGGAAACTGTCTGTTTTGTGTCTGTCATTTTGTGCTTTTAAGACCCTGTAGTTGAATAATGAGTTGCTCTTCTTGTTGAGTCAGCAAACTGAGTGCATAACAGGATGCATACTGTGTTGCAGACCTCAAGAAATATAAATTCCTGATCAGCATTAAAAATCGGGCAGTTGTAGCTATTTTGTGTAAGAATACTTGAAACTTTGCGGCCAAAAAAAAATAAAGCTACAAATGTTTAAGCCAACTTTGAATATACTTGATCTATCTCAACAAAATTATCCCTGTACATATATAGTACTATTTTTTATATCCTAACTTAAACTACATCATTCAGCTCAAAGATAGCCCTTGGTTAAAGTCTGATACACACTTTATATAGCTAACATGAGAATTGACTGTCTATACTCAAAAAAAGAGTCTGGAATATGGTCTTCCATATTAATCAGTTAACATTAGTAGAAAATATAGCTTTAATATACACAATACGTAGTCTTTTCTAGTCGCCACGACTCCAGTGTCCCCTACAATTTTTTGCTGTGTCCGCAACCACATGCCGGCATTAAGGTCATATTTTATTTTTTTGTATTTCTTTTTTTTTCTATTTGTTGTACTTAGTTTTACTCTTATTTTTTACTTGCTGGCAGCTTTGGGGCATTTTGCTTTGTAGCACAAATAAGTTTATACGATTGAATGCATAGTTTGTGCAATTTTTGCTATTTGCTTTGAAGGTTTTTTTTTGTGATACACTTACACTTAGCAACAAAAGTTTGTAGCTGCATTTACCAGCAGCCTCCCTGTCTTCCTACCACCCTTCCATTCTCCTTGTCCCCTCCAGCTCGCCATGGCTTCTCTATTTCCATTTCCATTCCATTTGATTGCAGCCTAAGACCCGCAATTCACTCCATGTGCTTTAAGGGCTTTACAAGTATTCTTTATTGCTCATGGCCCGAAGTGGTCACGTTATTGGCAATACTCATTGGCCCAATCGTTGGCTTGCCCCTTAAACTGGTCAAATATCAAATAAAACTCCTTGAATTCGAGTTTCAGCTTCAATTATTTCATTTTAATGGCTTTTGTGTAAATTTATCTGCAATAAACTATTGTTCTAACTGTTTTGTGAACAAAACTCTGTAATTTATATGTTTATTTATTTATTCACATTCATTTATTATTTGTATCAATAGATTTAAAAGCGGATTAAACTTCAATTCAAATGGCAATCGAAGTGCATAATATTTTAAATTGAATCAATTAAAAATGCTTTTATTTGTTGTCCTTGTTTTGCATACAAAAACGAATAAACAGTTCTTTAAACTTGATGCTTACAAAAATAATCCAATAAAGCGTTTTTAATGCTCTTAGTAAATCGGAATATACTAATAAGCATTATGAGTGTAGGAATTTGTTAAGAAAAATTTTAAAAAAATAATAAAATATTTGTTTATTTTTTTAAATGAAATTTTATGATGGAAGAAGCATCAAATAAAATCATTTCGAATTTTGTAATGAATTTTTAATGGTGAAAATTCGTAATCTTTATTATGGTCTTTATTACTAAGTTCAAATTCTTGCTGCTTTGTTTGTTATTGCAAATTAAAGTAAGGAAATTCATTTTATTATTTTATGGAGTTCTGTCTTGCCCTTTTCCTCACTCTGTCTTAGCTGTAGCCAAAAGCTTTTGATAAACACTAATTCTACCGAAGGCATGTGTCTTACTTTAAAAGCCATGATTTGTTAGACAGTAGTTGTTTAGGAATTCAATACAATTTTAAGTTCCTTCTCCTCTGTTCTATTTTAAAATCACCTTTATTCTTGGCAGAAGTTAAAGTTTTTAATTTCAAAAGTCGGTTTGCAATTAATACTTTTGTTTAACTTAATTCGATTTCTTTTTACTTTCAATTTGTTCAGTTCTGTTTTGCTTGCAGTAAGCAAAGCTGTGAGTAAGTAAGTGTATAACTGAAACGCATACGACAAGTCAATTGATTTAGCTAGTTATTTCCTTAGTCAATAAGGACGCATTAGAGTGCACCACAGGATAAACACTCTGAAATGTGCCCAACATTTGATTACTTTAGCCGCTGTTGCTCCCATTGGTGTAAAGTACTCCCAGAGCTACTTACATATCTATCTCCCTCTCTCCCTCTGTCCCTTTTCGTCTCTTTCTTACAATTTCTGGTGGTATCTTTGCTGCGTAGCTTTCATGTCAATTTCTGTTTATGTTACGCTTCGACAAACAGTCGAAGCAAATCGCTTATAAAACTAAAATGCAGACTGCTTCTTCGTCCTGTAGCCCGGACAAGCAACTAGACACATATGTGAACTCAAACTCAGATTCTGACTGAACAGCAGAGACAAAGTTGGAACCAGAAATCGAAACTAAGGCCAAGACCGAGATACCGATAGATGTAGAGACTGAGTCTGTGGTAAGAGCAGCTGTCCGGATATCGCAATGTCATATTGCAATGCCATTTGAACTGCATTCATTTGGCACATGCTCTTTGCTCTGCAAATACCCACATAGACATACACACACATGTAGAGTTACACTCTTGAGCATATGGAAAACATTCCTGGTTCTACTGGGTCTCCTGTGTCCTGCGCCTGCTGTGCATCGTCTGCCAGTTCATTTTGCACGCATTGGCATCCACTCGATTCTGACACTCAAAATTCAATTCAATGTAGAAATTATTATTGCACTTGTTGTGTTTTGCGTTGAGGGTTGCCTCATTGTCACGTTGTGTTTCTCTCCCACTCTATTTTTTGTCCCACTCTCTCTCTCTCTCTCTATCTCTCTCAAATATATTTCTCTATCTATAGCTGTGTGGTAGTCTGCATGTGAGTGGGCACTCAGCTTGTCTACTCGTGACATTTTGTTTGGCATTTAACAGTGGAAATCAAACGTGTAAAAGCAACAAGCAACCAAAGCAGTAAAATCACACTCATACAATCATACACACCCAAACACATACACACACACCCACTCTCTCCCGCCATTTCAACCCCTTTACCACCCTGCATTGCACATCTGCTGCCAGTGCTTTTCCCAGTATTATTGACAGCGCCAAACGCACAGTGGTTTAAATGTAACTAAATTTAGCAACAAATGTTGCCAAAAATGTGAAGTGATTGAAAGAGTGTTTGCTTAGATATAAAAAGTATTGTATTTAAGAGCTGGAAACTGTCGCTGTTGCAACTATTCGATATATGTACGAGAGAAAAGTCGATTATTTTTTATAGATATTTGGAATTGTTGAGTATTTAAAGCCCGTCTAGAAGTTTTACTGCAAACTCTAGCTCTTCTTGGAGTCTGGGAAAGTAGTCAATTAAAATAGGGCACAGCAGCTTTAAAGAAAATAAATAATGGTTTTTAAGTCTGCTCTAAACATGTGTATAGTAATACTTGTGGACCAAAAGAATTGTATTTGCTTTTGCAGTTTACTTGTTCCACTGTGCTGTGCTGTCATTGTCCTTGTCCTTGTCTCAGTCCCAATCCCCACCCCAATACCAGTTTCAAACCCAATCCCAGTCCAAAAACATGTAGCACATGTTGTAAATAATTTGCTAATGGCGCCATTGGAGCAACTGCTGGGCACACTCTCAAGTTCTGCAGTTCTTCAGTTCTCCGGCTCTCAAACTGTCCAGTTAGTCAGTTTAACAATTTTTGAGAGCAGCAGTACATTAGTCAGTCAATCAGTCAATCAGTCAGTCATTCAGTCAATCAGTAGTTGCAGAGCAGCTTCGTTTGCTGCTCTGGGCTGAATGCATTGGTTTAACTGTCTGTCTGTCTTTGTGTTTGTTCCGTTTTTGTGTCTGTCGATATTCGACTCGTGTAGGGACAAATTGATAAACCAAAGAGCAGACACAGGCATTGGGAATGAGAGGTAAAGAAATTGTCATGCAGATTGGAGACAGTTGAAATTGACTAGCTAAAAGGGAACAACAAAATTAGAAAATTGCCAATTGACGTTAAATTATGATGTGCTTTGAGTCAACTTTAACTGCCAGCGATATTTTAGCATAATGGCAAACTCCTGAACAACAACAGCAACAACAACAATCAACAATAACAAACAACAATAAACAAGAATAACAACAATGAGAACGGAAACAACAAAAGCACTCGTTGTTCCTGAAAATAGCAAGTTGACAAACATTGACGACAATATAACGACCTGCTGTGTTTACTCTACGCTCCATACCAACCACACCACACACCGCACCCCTCCGCCTCCGCCATGCTCCTCACTCTACCCCTCCAAACTAATTTCAGATATGATCAGTGTCTATAAAAGGCATAAAATACTCTCTCTAATTGCCTCATCTCCCACTCTTTTTGTCCACATTTCTTGCTTTATTCTTAGTTTTCCATACGCGTTTTCATGTTTCCCAATCGTGACATTTGCTACCCGCATACTGGCAAAACTTTCAATTGGAAATTCAATGCAATATGCCAAGGCAATTCGTGTATTTTGATACGTTGTCTCAAGGGTTTGTTAATTGTTGCATTCACTGTGCTCAATGTTGACAAGGTAAACACGCAACTTACGACTAGACTCGATTCCCCGTAGACTTTGCATTGTTAATTTCATTTTTAAATTATTCGCTAAGGTATAAACAACGCTGTGGGTATAAGAGACTAACTGAATACTCTACAATTTATTCATTTTATTTTTGGCGAATACTAAAAAACAAATAGTTGATTAAAGTATTACTTATATTACTAAGTTAAAACCTTGTTGTAAATCTTACTATCTACTTTATTCCAATAACCAAATTATTAAAAGAAGAGTAAGCTCAAAATATTATTTATTTAATCCAAAACCAAATTCAGCTTGCGTTCAATAAATTAAAAGTTTGACTGCAACACATAATTCTATTAGAACCACGAAGCTATACATTTAAAGCTAATAAAACCAGAGCAGTCATAATTTATAACCGTCTGATGGCTATTTACCTAGTCTCTTCTATGCTTTCGATCTAAATATCAATAGCTCTGTTTGTCAGTTTCACCAAGTCTATCGATAGATATTCTTCCACTTCACCTGCTTAGTGGCAATTAAGTGCTGATAAATGGCGAATTCGTTACGCTGGAGGACTGGCGTGTTTGCTACATATTTAATCCCAACATGCTTACAGGGTATTCTTAATGAGCTTTAAAGCGCACACACGCTTGCACACACACACACTCATGCACTCCGTAAGGACACACATTGCAAACAGCTACAAAAAGTTTTGCCAGCTAACACACACACACACACATATGTGCCCGCATGCACGTCGCAGCTGTGTGTATGTGCGTGTGTGTGTGTTTTTTATATTTGTATTTTGTACATGTATTTTTTTGGTTTTGTTTTTCGTTTGTCGTTTTTGAATATGTGGCTGATGGCAAGGCCTTTGGCAGCCATTCATTAATTAGCATGTGGCCACTCCCAGGCGGTGAGTCCTCGTTACTTGCGAGGTGTGTGCGTTGATGTGTGTGTCTGGGCGTGCGTCTGTGTGTGCGTCTGTGTGTGTTTACAGAAAAGTTAAATTAAATCAGTTTAAAATTAAATTAAATAAAGAAAAGTCAAAATGACGCGAACCGTTGCCCTTTTTAAGCTCGCGCCTAAAAGCGGGCAATGAAAAAAGCAAAGAGAAAAATCCCCAAAAAATGATTAAATAAACACTGCGGGCCACAAATAACTTTTGCAGTATGAAAAAAATATGAGGAAAAGAGACACACACACACACACACAGAGAGCAAAAAGCACAAGCAGGGAAGCATTAATGGAGAGTATCCGACTAGGAGTTACCTCTTTAAAAAGTCGCATTTTGACATTAGACATATGTCCCTAATCTGTTAATTATCTCGGCTCAGTCTGGGATTATTTTTTTAATTAAAGACATAGTTTTATTATTGTAGTTTCACAAAAACTTAAAATAACATTTAAGAGTAAAACGGAAGAAAGAAAATTTTATTTAAGCTTGTGTACTGTAAGACTTGATTATTTAATTTAATTTAAAGTACTCTCCCCTCTCACTTTTCACTATCTCCCTCTAAAATGCCTTCTTATTTAATATTCATTGATTTTAAAACTCTCTTAAAGTTGATTAAAAATATATAATGCTAATGCCACGCCTCCAAACCCATCACACACACTGCACAAACTCAATATACCCTTGTCTTGGGTATAATAACCAAAAAGATGAGAAAACATGCTGCCTTGTGCAAATAAACATTTAAATCGAAATAATTTTTTTCGCTTTTTTCCTCAGTTATTTTGCGTGGCGGTCTTAAGGACTCGCATGGACGAAGGAAAGGGGGATAGGGGCGCAATACCGCAGGTAGAGCTGGGCGGGAGGTCGGTGCTGGGACTGAGAACGGTAGGATCTTTGAGTAGCGCACTCAATGCGCCTGGCTATGAACTAATTTGCTTTACAGCTAGCGGCGTTGAGCCAACACACACACACACACACACCTATAGAGAGAGAGGACACTCACACTATGAAAGATACCCATACACATGTATTATTCATGCAGACGCAGTAAAAGTCCTCCTCTGACGACGTCGACATCAAAATGCCCCAAAGCTAACTTACTCAACGCGTTGGCGTGCGTAGACTTTTAAAAGGGCGCCATTGGCTCACTCTGGGTGTGAGTTTAAAGGTAGACAGGTGGAGGGAACAGGGGAAGGTTCAAAGTAAGGGGTCAGAGGTTTTGCCCGATTGTGCTTGTGTGGCTTATAATGAGTTATATTTTGATGCCAGGCAACTGGGGAGCTTTTCAATTTGAGCTCAATGACTGCGGCTGACTTGCATTGCGTGCGAGAACCCAAGTATCAACTTGTGAGTTCTAAGTTGTAAGTTCTTGTTCCAACTTCCAAGATCCGAGTTCCGAGCACGCAATAAATGAAACCACCACTCGCGCTGTTCAATGCCACAACATTCGAGCAGTCCATAAGTTTAACTAACAAATTCATAGAAAACTTTACTACTGTTCATATAGTTAGCTTACTTAACACCCATCTCAGAGCAGTCAACAAAAGTGATTAGAATGTGAGCAGACATTCTCGTATCTCCATTATAGTGAAGGGTACTGTAGGCTGAAAAATTACTATAGGGGTATACATATTTAAATTGTTAGTAGAAATTGTATAGTATGCTATGTAATTTATTTTTCTATGTAAGCTTGTGGTTATTTAATTTCATTTAGAACAGTTATTCAGCAGAACAGTTGTTCAGTACTTAGTAAAATAATAACTTGAATGTATACATATTTAAAGACTTTCTGAAGTTTCGCGTGTACTCTGTATTAAGTTAAACAATTGAATAGTTTAAAATTGTCGGAGCTTTAGATACATTATTTGTATTGTTGCACTTTAATGCGCTTAAAAAGTCACCAGCTGACATTTTGAACTGAGTCACAATAAAAATAAGCAGCAGTGAACATAAAATATGAGAAGCTCAAGTTGAAACAGCTTTGTGAAATTCCATTCAACTATTTCCAAATACACTTTCAAGTCGTTTGTTCTATAGGTTTCCTTGAGTTTTATATTAAGCCCGTTTAATAAATAAATAATTTATGATTAAACATCACTGCGTTTAAATAATGAAAGTAATAATGATTTAAATTAAGTTATTAAATAGATGTATAAATAAATTATATTGTACTACACTTATATCTTAAAAATACGAAGGAATTGACTTTGAGAAATGCTAGCCAAGTTAGTAATACAAGCTCAAAGAAAACTCTATTACCAAATGTATTTTTAAATGTAGTATCAGTGACTGTAGTTTAAATTGTGCCTGTAAGTATAAGTTTTACACTGCTTGACTCACTATTAATAAGTCTTAAATTATTATTAGTCTCGTGGGTCTTTTAGAGTATTTTACTTGGTGTGCGCTGCGTGTGACGCGTTCTTTACTTCATCCTGTTTTCTAACGTTTTTTCATTTGTAAAGTGGCACACAGTGAAACGCGTTGGGTTCGCCCTCTAAGTGCAGACGTGCATGCACTACACGCGCCTTAAAGTATACTATACTTATGTCGGGCACTTGTGTGTAAAGCATGTTTAGTTTTGTTCGAGTGTGTGGGTTTGTATGATGGCCATTGACTGCCTTCTTCTACTATTAGCTACCTGGTAATAAATTAAATGATTTATTAAATGATGTGCACTTTATGCAGTTCCACACACACACACACACACAGACACACGCATAAACAGAGACAAAGACTTGAACAATTGCCGTTAGGTATACGCAGTGCTTGTGTCCTTTTTGCTAGCGGAATTGGATACTTAAGCCTGTCAATGGCACGTCATCAATTTTTGCAGCAAGTTGAAAGCCTAAAGCAGCCCACAGTCAACTCAAGATAAGCCGCCATAACTCAGCGGCTGAGCTAAATTACTTCGAGTTGCCAGTTGTTTTGGACTGTGGCCTGAAGCCAGAGGTAGTAGAGCTTTGAAATGGGAGAGTAATGAATTATTATCTATATTAATTTGATTGTGCTTAGCATTGTGGTTTCTTCTTCTCTTTCCCTAAGCCGGCTTTATTCTTGTTTATACTTCGATTACAAGCATAAATTTTCATAAAATTTCTTTTACTTCTCTTATCGTTTCAGTCACCGAGAAGGAAATACGGCAATGGTAAGAACTCCAATTGTTAAGAGAAATAAAATCTCATTATTTTTTTTGTTTCCTCAAATCGTTGTTGAACTTTTTGTGAATATTTTCTGAGCATACCCGATTGTTGTATAATACACACGACTCGATATTAAATTCAACTTCATTTAACTTGTGACGATTACATTGCTGTCATTTTGGGCTGCGATGTGAGTTCGTTTCTTTTTTAAATTACACTCGACTCAGTGTGCTGTCAAATTGAATAATTATGAATAATGAATGCATTAAATGAGATTCGATACGCCGCCACAACATGTAAATAAGTTTAAAAATGTTTTGCATACTTTTTGGCGTGAAGCTGCACAATTCAATTAGCATTAAATAATGCACAAAATCGTTGATTCACAATTATAAATATATTCATAACTCTTAATATGATTATATATAATTATAATTCAAATAAATTAACTAATACTCCCTTGTGTACGTTTTTCTTATTCATATGCAGCTGTTTTGCTTTATGATAATTCAATTTACAATTATCTCCAATTGTGTACATTTATGTATATATGTCAAAATAATTTACATAAATTATATAATCTACCTTTCATGTATATTTAAGTGTACTTAAGTATACCCTTATGTGAGATAAACACAATATTAATTTAAAATTTATGAATATACTTGTATATCGTTTGTGCTTTTATCAACCAGTTTTGAACATTAGTATTTGTATCTCCGTTAATCTGAATTCAAACTTCTCTCTCACTTGTTTACTCTCCCTCTCTCTCTCTCTCTGTCTCTTTCTGTCTGCCTTTCTGTCACTGTGTTTCTGTCTTTCTCGCTCTGGTTTGGTTTGACTCGTTCTGTTTACCTCACTCAACTGTCAAAAAATCTATGACAACTGAATGACTACTGACACTCCACGATACAAAAGGCACAAAGGTTTTCTCAAAGATTGCCCGAATGGTTTGCTGACCGAACAAGTAAGTACCAGTCGAGCAACCCTCGCTTAAACTAAACCTTTAAAAATTTAATTTTATATATGCATGTGTTTATTTCAATTTTATTCCTGTTAAGCAACTTGCATTCACCACATTCACAACTAACCGCAAGTGAATCCTATTAGCCAAAGCCATAAAGCCATAGCAAAAATCATTTTGGACGTCTGTCTGTTCTTTGGCATTTTCCACTTTTCCATTTCCACTTCCCACTTAGTCATTTTGCACAAACCTCAGAGAAGCACAAAGTGCACAACAGCAAAATACGAAATATTCTCTAACCAATTTAAAGTATTTAAAACGAAATATCAAAACTATTTAGCAATCTTTTATTTACATATTTGGCTTTTATGGCTTGCACTTGTAATTTTATGTTTCAGCTTTTCAGTTTTCCTGTATTCCTGTTTAATGTTTTTGTTTCTGTTTTTGCTTTGGCCTCCCACACTCTCTTAGCTCTTAGCTCATCGCATTGCCTTCTTGGCCATCATCAATTTTGTTGCTTTGGTTTTGTGGCTTTGTTTTTTTGGTCCTGTCTGGTATTGCTTAAAATGGATTTTTTCACTTCTTTTTTTACTGACATGCCAAATGTGGTTAAATCTTTTTTGCGCTTATACTTAGTTCTCGCTACATTTTTAATTTAATTTGTATTAATTTCCAGGGCAATAAAATTAATTTAAACACAATTAATTTTTAGTTCATTATTTGTTTACTTATTTGCCAACTAATTTAATAAAATATATCGCTGTATGAAGCATTATTTGCGCTGTTCATTAGCAAACTAACAAACACAAATATTTAAATTCTTTTGACATTTTTTGTAGGTCCTTTAATAATTTTTAACTGATGCAGTTATTAAATAATTTTTTTAAAACAATTCTACTGTTTAAAGAAATTTTATTGAGCTTTTCCTGCTCTGTTTTTCTTTTATATTCTCAAACAATTTTCAATCGATTGTAATTGCACACACTTACACAGGGATTCATCAAAATTTACAAACAATTTTTTCCGGACGGAGATCCCAGCAAATTTGCCTCCTTGGTATTTCGGGTATTCGATGAGAATAATGTAAGTATTGTATATCAATAAATTATGCTTCACACTCTCATATATCATTTGTTTTGTCAGGATGGAGCCATTGAATTTGAAGAATTCATTCGGGCACTTTCCATAACATCACGTGGCAATCTGGATGAGAAATTACATTGTAAGTTCAAGTTACATGACAATACCGAATAAATTCATATACTATAATGTGCATTTTGGGTTTTTATCCCCCTAATAGGGGCCTTCCGTCTGTACGATGTGGACAATGATGGTTACATTACGCGAGAGGAAATGTACAACATTGTGGATGCCATTTATCAGATGGTGGTATGTACGCTGAACACACACATATGCGACTTTGAGAGCAACTTAAGCTCAAGTGTCTACTGTAATTTCATCGTCATTGCGAAGTACAATATTTAAGTTGCTTTCTTTTGTTTGAAATACTTGGCTTTATTTAGTAAAGAATAAAGCAAAAATGTTTGTTTTTAATAAGCTATTTTTCACTTACTAAATTCAAAATTAGAACTGTGAAACAGTCGACACACTGCTTAAATTCGCATAGATTTATGCAAATAATTCAGTTTATTTTATGTAAGATATCACCTATCTCTTTATAATCATACAAACACTACGAACACCTATTATGTCAATATTTAAATGTGTTTGTTGCTTTTTGTTTTCACGAGCAGGGCCAACAACCGCAAACGGAGGATGAGAACACACCGCAGAAGCGAGTGGACAAGATCTTTGATCAAATGGACAAGAATCATGACGATCGTCTGACCTTAGAAGAGTTTCGTGAGGGTAGTAAAGCTGATCCACGTATAGTTCAGGCGTTAAGTTTAGGTGGTGATTAACCGCAAGAGTAAAAATTGCGCTCAAATTCGAGATTGTCAAAGAGATGGAATCTTTTCGAGAAGCAGAGTCAACGAATTCGTGCACAATAAATACAAAATAAAATAAAATATGGTTTGATAATATACATTATAATGTTTAAGAAGAACAAATAAAATTTAAAAGAAATTTATACCCTGACACTCACACACCAACAACTACACCAACAAAAACACAGCAAACACACACCACACACACACACACCCACACATATGTAATATATGCCATTTGCCTGGTGGCAGCTTGTTAGCCCCAAAGCCGCGGCCAAAATAAAAATTAATAATAAATAAATATAAATTGAAAATCCAATTGAAATGCGAAACTCGACGTTTTGAGTAAAATTCCAACTAATTGCATATTAAAAAAAAAACAACAGAAAAAAATTAAAAACATAAACACAATTACCCTATACTATTACGATAAAAAAGAACTTATAATTACATTGTATTTAATATTGCAACCCGCTTAGGAATGTTATGCAGAATTCGTAATCGTGAAACACCAATTTAAATAATTGAAGCGCTTTTTTAAAACTACTTACATGTGTGTATATATCTATATATGCATATAAAATGTTTAATAGCAGAGCATATTTAGGTATACACCATATACATGGATAAATGTGTATATGTGTATACAGAAAATATATACATATATATATACAACATACATATACATACATTAGGCATTTGTTCTACTGTGAAGGCATTTTTATTGAAATGCTTGCAAAAGAAAACAAAAGAAAACTTAACTAAAACAAGCAAAAAAAATTTAAATGAAATTGATAGTTGGGAGTACTTTTTTTTTGAATAAATTACTTATATAAATGAAAAAAATATTGAAGGCAATTTGCGCCAAGGGCAAAATAAAAGCATTAAATTATACAAAAAGGAAAAATAAAAAATTAGTAATGCTTAAGCTTTTAAAAGAAAGAAAACAAAAACCAAAATTAAAAAATTAAAAAACATATTTATATATACTTGTATGCTACATACATAATCTACAAAAAAATATAAAGCCGAAACCTAAGAATGGCCTCGATTGACGTTTATCGATTGTCGATTATCGATTACACTTTGCTAAATGTAGATGCTTTCTCATCTCGATTGTTTTGCCTTTTCGCTGAGCCAGCAGCAAACAACTGTTGATAATCGAATTCAATGAAATTATTTAAATGCAATTTGCTTATTAAACTAAATATACAAAGTAAAATGAAAACATATATAGTATATACATATGTCTTTTATCCAATTAAATAATTATTTAAGAACGAAATCAGGCATTGTTTTTTAGGTGTTTTGAAATCACACAACTTCCAACACGTGGAATGTTCGGAACACACTAAACGCTATTTGCTTTTTGCATGGAGCATGAGATCTGAGATCGCACGGAGACAATGATATAAAATCCTATAATTAAGTTCATGACGGTCTGCGAGTGTGTGTGTATGTGTGTGTGTATAAATTTATATTTATTTATTTAGACGTACAGTAGCCTAGCTATACTTCCATGGAACTGCAGTTACCTACTGCGCAGACAATCAATTTGGTTCTGAACTATAAATTTTGCTCTGAAACTTTGCTCCGATTTACATAACCTTTTGAGAATGAGATGAATGTGAAATTAGTTAAATTATTAAATTATTGTTATATTATTAAACCTTAGGTTGTTTTGCACGTACCTATACTGAATATTTTAGACACATGCACACACAGTCGACCCATGAACGGCATGAAATGTTCTAAATATTCGCTAATGAAATTGTTTGAAATGTTTTTTAGTTTCTTTTTTATATAAATATATATATATTAATATATGTATGGTATACTCTATCCAGTTAACTATAAAATATTTCTGCATGCCTTACTAAACGATATCATATTTTGCTAATCAATTTATTTTTAGCATTCTTTACTATTCGTACTATTACAACTTGAGCTTGCGAACTTTCTAAAACATATTCAATGAAACTTAAACTGAAACCGAAACTGACGCTGACAGTTTATGATATACTAAAATATAATTTTATAAATATCTATATAAATATATATATATATTTGAGTATATATTGAATGCCTTAAGAACTATCGCATTTTACAATCATCGTCGCGCAATACTCTGTCTATATCTCTCTCTCACCCTCTATCTATATTTCTATCTGGAAACTATCTGGTAAACACTATACACTCTCTACACTCTATAGACATTCTTTTTACTCTACATAACAATTTACACTCATTAACATTCTGCTTTCGTATATTTTCCTCTCTACTACAATCTATCAATCACCATATTAAAATAATTTCTATTTTATATGTGGTTCAGCTTTATTAAAGCAATTTTTAAATAAAAAATAAATAAAAAACAAACATAAAAAATCTTACAAAACTCTACTTACATATGTGTAAACATATAATAAAAAAATATCAATAAAACTTAAGTTTATAATCACAAATACTCATAAAAATAAATGTTATAACCAAACACCAATTAAAAAATATTAAAAAAAAAATAAGGAAAATAATTGTACAATGTTAAATTGCAATGTGCTTTCTCTATTCTTAATCCTTTTTTTCTACTTTATGTTCAACTTTATTCATCAAATTCTGCCTTTTGTTACGAATTCTAAAAGGAATTTTTTTTGGCACCCACTGTAAATTTCTATTTGTATATTTACAATTCAATGAAAGCGCTTTAAATTTATATTTAGCTTGCACCGAATTTAGTAGTTCTTATTTCAATTAGTTTGGGGTACAGTGAGCCTTCAGTAATGCAGATTGAAGTTAAATTAATTAAGGATCATTTGCTGAATACTCATGGTACTCAAGTATAAAGAATTTTTATATTTTAAATGTTTTTCTTTGCGCTCAACAGTTACAAACACATTACAGTAAAGCTACAGTTAAATAATATTTTAAGTAACTGCCAAAGAACCTTTTTTTAAGTTGGATTGTCAACTGAATACTTTGTGCTATTGGTTAATGCCTTACTCTGAAAACAATGAAAATTAAATGTATTACAAATTTGTGTTATTCCAAATGTGGCAAAAAATTAAATTCTGAAGAAAATTCATTATTTGGTAATAAGAAAATTCCTAAAAAATTGCTGCAAAATTTAGCTGCTGATTTAGCAAATGAATTGACGATGAGGTTTCCGATATTTAAAAAATCGTACTCGTACTACAAATTATTATTATTACCCCTAAACTAACTTAAAATTTACCACTTTATAGATTGTCCGGCACCGTTAATTAATAAACTTTATTATAAATATTGTAAAGGCCAAAAATTGTTACACAAACTATAAACATATTTATAAATTTAAAGGATATGTAATATTTGACCCTCAATTGAATTGTGTATGAAATTAGCAATTGTTTTTCATTTCCATCTTTTATCTGTATCAATTCAAACAATGCGCAGCTTAAAAAAATCCAGAAAAAACATAAATAAATAATATATACAGTTACTACAAAATGTATATGCACTCTGATGCATAATGCACAAAATGTTTGCATGGTTTTTATCCTCACCGAAATTCTTCAGCAAACGCTTAATGCGAATATTCAAATACTATATTACTATAATAAATATACATAAATAATTATACATTATATTAATAGCTAGCAATTAAGCTGCTTACACGAGTGACAAACACAAGAAAAAACACACATAAGTATATATTCAAGTTTATATATATTTAAAACTTTACACCTACACACAATCATGTGCAATTTAAGAATCTGAAAGAACAAACAAACAATGGAAATAAAATGCAAACAACAATCAATTTTTCGCGCTTCGTACACTCGCCAACAAATGTTTAAACAATTGTACATAGCATGAATTTAGCGGCTAAGTTCAAAGATTGTAGCAAACAAAAGATACACTCACATACTGTATACATTAATAAACAGATGATACAAATTTTAACAAATTTATTATTATAATACTCATACATATAATAATTTTAAAATATTAATTTAATTAATTTATTTTTTTTGTAATTCGATATGTAAGCGAAGTTTTTGTGCAATAATTTCAACTGTAAGCAATATTTTTTTTTAGCATTATAAACAAGTTAGGAAAATGTTTTTTAATAATCGAGTTGAAGCCAAATTGTTTATCATTAACAAAGCATAATATGATTTAATTCATAATTGGCTTAAAATTATACAAAACACTGCACACAAAACTCCAAACACAAATTACAAAACACGCAAATGAACAGAATGAAAATAAAAAGTTTTTTGAATTATTATAATGAAAAAATGCAACTGTGTTGTTTTTATTTATGTGAATATAGGAATATGGAATGCCCAGGTGTTGTAATTATTGACTAATCTTAGATTTATAAACAGATTTTGTCAAATTAATCAAATGTTAGTGGAAAATTTAGTAGCAACGAATAATAATGAGACATGAAGTTCCTGTAACAGATAATTCAAAAAAGTATGAATAGTAAGTGGATATCAAATAACTTTTTAAAAGTAACATCTTAGAGCTAAGTATATCTTAAAGTTAAATAGTATATATCAGGTCGTAAGGAAAATTCCAAAAACAATCTTTGCTCTGAAAATATTCGAAGTACTTTTTGAACTTGATAGACACATGCTTTTAAATCTTATTTTATTTTTAAACTAAATTAACAGTATCTTTAATGTTATTAAAGTCATGCACAATACTTAAATTATTTAACTAACTTTTTAATCGATCTTAATCTGATTTTCAACAACAAAAGCTACCGGACATGACTGCAAATCAATGCGAAGTTATTGTAAACTTATGAGCCGAGCACAACCGCCGCAATGAGTAGTAAGTACATATGCAAAATATACTTGCTATAGTTTAAGTAAAAAACTTAATTCTTTGTAGATTCCAAGCAGCTTAGATCAAGGCACGCTGGCCTACTGGCGAATAAGACTACCAGGGCCGCCAGTAACTGGCTGGTTTGGGCGACAGTAGTTGGTGCATGGCATACAGAAACTTATCATTGAGCTGAGAATCATGGCGCTGAAGGAAGCGGGAGACCTCAAAAATGCACTGTCGAAATCCGCACCAGAACTGATCAAAGTCGCTATGCTGCTGTGGCTTTTTTACAACATTTATCGACTGTTGTCGCTTTCTATGCAGATGATGCACTGTGAGCTCCAGAATATCAGCCTTTTCCAGCTTGGAAAGCGTCTCCTCATCCTTCAAATGATTGGGTTTTAAAACTACTTGACGGAGGAGCAAATTACGCTTACCAAATGAACTGTTTCCATGATGAGCTGCTTTAGGTCATCCAGACATTTGTTGATGCGAGCTCTTCTCTTGCGTTCTAGTAGCGGTTTCATCACCTTTCGATACTGATACGATCGAGAGACAGAGGACATCTTAAGATGGTTTATTTAGTGCTTGACACGTTGGGAATGAACTTGACACAGTTTGCGGGCAATCGGTTTGCTTGGCTTCGACTGAATGCCGGCTAGCGACAAAAGCCGCAGATTCAGAAGCAGCAAAAACACCAACTGTACCAACAACAACAACAAGCAGATTAAGAAGAAGAAGAACAACAACAGGAACAACAGCAACAGCAAAAACATTGACTGTGCTGCTATCATTAGCGTTGGCTGCTACTCGTCGCAAAAACTTTTCACACAACGCATCGGATTTTCAGCTAGGCTGCGGCAGCATCATCAGTAGTCGTGATGCTTTAGCTGGAAAAAAGCTAAATTATACAAGGGTTATAACAAATTTATACAAACACATATCTCTTAAAAAAAAAAAAAAAAAAAACAATGGGAAGTTCTGAAAGGATCTGTATAAGATTTTAATACGATTTCTAATAACTATACAAAATAGTTTGTAAGCTTTTTCAGATAATGATAATCATTTTAAAAATATTAAGCCAATGAGAATTTATTCCAGATCTTGCTCAATATTCCGACAACACTGATCAGCAGCGGCGTTAATGTTGGCTGATCTCTGCCAAGAAACTGCGTCGCGTCGCTGCGTGTCGGTAGCAGCAGAGACAGCGTTGCTTGCGTGTTCCGTTAAGGAACTTGCCGATGGTTGTCGAAGCTTGCAAAGCTTCCCAAGCTTTTGTTTACTTCCCGCAACACTTTGGGTGGTCCACGAACATTGACCAGCGACCAGTAGCCAGCAGCGTTGCTTTTGTTGACGTCGCAGCGTCTTGGAAGTGGATTAAAGCTTATAATTGAAAGCTGGAAACTGGTTGGAAGCTTATTCTTATAATGGGACTGAGGGCGTCTTGAAATATGATTATGATTATGATGTGATTGTTATTTAACTGCGTTTCAAATGTTAATCTAATATTCAGTTAAAGAACGTCTTAAATTTAGAATAATATATTTAATTCGATCGATTAGATATACATAAATCTTATATTTAATTTCAAAGCTAAATAAACAATCATAATACTCCTGCCCTTTAATGTTTTGTGTATTTATAATTTTATTTAATATTTATTTATTAACATTGATTAGCATCATCTTTTCGGTTGTTTTTTGCCCTTTTTACAAACATTTCCAAAAGTTTTTGACTTAACTAATAACTTACAGCGTTGTCTAGCACTTCGCGTGTGCTGTTGTTACTCTTTATGCCACTGCTAGTTTTTGATTCTCCTGCTCATTGACAGTTTTCAGTTCCCAATCGTCAGTCTTCAGACTATATACTCCAGTCTTCAGTCTTTAGCCTTCTGTGTTATGTGGGAAATCAAGCGTAGCGTCACAGTTGCTGTCGCTGTCGTTGTCGTTGTCGTTGTCTCTGTCGTTGTCTCTGTCGTTGTCTCTGTCGCAGTCGTGGCTGGCGTTTTTATTATTGTTGTGATTGTTGTTGTTTTTTGTTTATTGTTCTACTACTGTTTGTTGTTGTTGATCTTTCATCGCTCGCTCTTGCAAATATATTTTGAGATTGCGGCAAGTCGAAGTTTCCCACGCTCGCCAATGTTGCACGCGACAGCGGCTTCTGCGGCACAAAATCTTGGGGCATCCACTTGTCACTTGGAGCTCGGATTTGTTCGCTGGGGCAACACATGACAGTGTTTAGCCCTTTTTTTCTTAGCTCTTTTCTTTCACCATACCATGGCTAGTGGGTGGGCCAAGAGGCAAAGAGGAAAGAGTCGTTGTTAACATGTGTTTTATTTACAGACTAATCTCTATGTTTTGGACCTTTCTTGTTTTATCTTCGTCTTGCCACTTGCTCGTGCGCAAATTATTATGTTTTTAGCAAGCCATAAAGTTTGAAGAGTGGCCTATGATGAATATGACAAGTCAACCAAGATCGGGGATCTTAATGGGTGTATTTAGCTTGAGTGCTGTTGCTTGAAGTTCTGCTTATTCGCAGACTATACCCATTTAATATTAGCTAAGAATTCTATAAATTTAACAAATTGTATAAGTTTATATGGGCTACATTTTGTTTGTGGAAATCTAAAGTTTTTGCTTAAGCTGTTAATCCACTTTGAACCCAATGCACATTATATGGGCACATATATTACAATATGTTAAATCGGTGCCCCAAGTCGCACTGCACACAGTTCAGTGTGCACCCTACGAGCGGCTCATTAACACCGCTGCTGACAAGTTGTCAGTCGTTTGGTAGATCCCCAGATCACCAGATCCCCAGATACCATGATCTCGGGTTCTTGAGATTCCCGCGCGAACTTTGGCAAAACTACAGCGAGAGCGTGAGAAATTGTGCTTTGTAGAGTTGATGTAAATATGGTTGAGTGCAGCCGGTGTTCGTGGGCCCCACCGAGTGACATCTTCTTTGTGCAACCCCTGATTAATATGGGCCACCGCGTTGGGCGTCACGAAGTCGCTTTAATGTCTAGTTAAAGTAATTACTTGGTCAATTTAAACAGAGCTTTTAAGCACCCAGTAACCAATCATATTGATTCATAACATATGATTTCAACTCGTTTGTTTACCATTTAAAACAATGATGCCAAAAATAAATATGAACCGATCGTTTAAAGCGGAAATACGGAAATAGAACCAAAGTAATACACAAATTATGGAAAAAAAATCATAAAAACTCAATGAGCGGCAGCAAGCATTTATTTTCAATGCGTATCGATTAGCCTGAGAGTACCATATCGAAAGACATACCATGCCAGACAGTGTATATTTTTATTACCCACTCAACGAGACGTTTTCGAACTGCACTTGTTTGGTTTTCCAAGGAAAAGGAAAGAAAAACACATCCCAATTGTGGGAAATGTTTGCTCGAACACACAGCTAATTGTCACTTAGGGTTGTCCCTACACCACCACCAATACCAACACCACCCCCACCTCCAGGCAGCATCACCACGAAACCACCGACAGGGGCTTCAATTTTCAAGGGGTCCCCAATTGAAAATGCGTCGCATGAAATGCAACAGTGAAATATTTAAATTACATTTGTAACAGACATTTTAAAGTCGAACTGTAGACACATTTACAAACACACACACGTTTATATATTTTCAAAAATATGTTCAAAAATCTAGATACTCGTCCATATAGAGAGACGTTCGCACACGCGCTCTGTAAAACGATCTCTTTGATGGCCGTCGTTAGTTCCAAACACAGTGATTCCAAATACGGCCAAAATTCAAAGAAACTCATTTCGAATATTTGAAATTGTTTTCGCGAATTGCAGTCAAAAAACATAAAAATATTCTCGTAAAAATTGTATTTTATTTTAAAATTTGCAACTAAATATCACTCAAAGTAATTATGCTGTTTTACAGTCGGACGTAACCGAAAATAAAAATGATATATGTGAATACATATATCATTTGTGATTTTTAATTCTTCTTTTTTATAGAACAATATTTTTGGATCTTAAGTTATAAGTCGGTTTTAATGGTTAATACAAAAGTTTTACATAAATTTCGTCGCTTGCTTTAAAGCCAATGACATTTTAAAGCATAGAAGACTATTTGTTAGTTCCATTTATTAATTATCATAAGTATAAATAATATATATAAATAATAAAATGTTTGTTTAATTTTCATTTAATTTTATTCTGTTAATTTATTATATTTTAAAAACCTTTCTCTATAAAACTAAGTTAAACTCCACTGCAATTTATTGTATCGGTTCCACTGTGCATGGCACTGTGTCCCACTGTGCACCCAAGTGAATTGCGACTGCGCAGTTCTTTGATTACAAGTTCAAACCATTTGTGATTGAGGCTGGTGCCAAGTTGCTATGCCTAGTCTAGTCTAAGCATATTGCTCAATAGAGCGAACATATCTCTAGTTGCTCATTAAGCATTATTTAATTTGCCTTTTCAAGGGGATCTACTTTATGATTTACATGACAACAAAAAAGGGGGAGAAAAAGGAGAGAGAGAGAGGAGATGAGATTGAAAAAAAGACTTTCAGCCTTCACAGTGCAGTGTTCAGCCTTTTACTGTCTGGCCTTCTTATCTGTCGTATTCCCAAGCAGCTAAAAATAGACACAAATTGTAACGCACTTGAAGTGCACTTTGAAACATCTTGACGCTCAAATAAAATAACAACAATAACGACATACGACAACAACAACACGAACAATAACAAAAGCGAAAGAGAATGACATGCAGCAAGGCACGAACTGGCAAAAGAAAAGTGCAGAGGAACAAGGCAAGAGCGGGTGGAAGGGAGACAGAGCGCGAAAGGATGAGGGAGAGCGCATGGGATAGAGGTAGGCACACATCCTCGAGCAACATGTGAATGCGGAGTTCAAGTGCATAGCGTGACACAGACACACACAGTCCACGAGAGCAGGAGAGTCACAGAGAGTATCGGATGGTGGCAAAGAGAAATGCCTTTGCCTATTTCACTGTCTCTGTGTGTGCTTGTGCGTGTGAGTGTGTGAGTGTGCGCCTGCCGCAAAGTGTTTTTTCCCAGGCGCTATTTATAACGAGCCAACCATGCATTAAGATTATGCCTCTGGTTATGCCAAACTGAATGCTGTAATACTGAAGAATAAATGCAATAAATTCACAATGAAATGTGAAGAGTATTTAAGTTAATCAAGTTAAATAAAATTTAATGTAAAAACAGAAATAAGCTAGACTTTAATGTGAAAAATAGCGCCATGCAGCATAGTACGCAAGTGACAAAAGCAGTTAAAAAACACTGATATGTTTAGTGCCATCTGCTTGTATTTAATTCTGGCATTTCAATAAGTGAAAACCAAATTTTTTGTTAAATGTTGATATTTTAGAACATAGAGGCCTATAATTCAGTGCATTTTTTTTAGTTTCTTCGTTAAGTCCGAAAGTATTATATATTAATTAGTTGTGGTAATGTATTTCATATTTGGTAAAAGTATTTATAAATTTGTTTTTTGTCTAAAAGCTTTGCACAACTATTCAGTCATAAGTTTTGCTTACATGTATTAAAGCGAGACAGCCTGAGAGTGAATCAATTAGTTCGTGTGGCGGCTATAAGTGTAGTCAATCAAGCTAGTTTGTAGCTTGTAGTCTTACATTAAGTTGTCTAGCTATAGATAAATACTAAAAAACTATGGACAGGAAATTCCTTGCTTTTCAACTGTTTAAATATGACCTTAACTGTAATTAAATAAACACCTTTTATTATATATTGCCACATAAATATTTAAACATTATTTAAAGGCTCAAAAGAAACACAATACAAGTCTCAATCATAAAAAAAACACATTACTAATTGGGTATCGAAAAACATCCATATGCATTTTTTATTCAAGTTATCAATATGTGTTTTGCAGCGTAGCAATTAATTGGATTTCACTTAAATTTCCAGCAGCAACATCTATGCAGGTGTACACTGTACACAAATGGAAACTATTATGTTTATCCATTTATTGTTACGGTATCATCCATTTTTTTTGTTAATTAAGATAGAATTAATGCATGAATAATTTCGTCTACACAATTCTCTTTAAAAGTATTATTCATTTTTACAGACAAGTGCACAATGAAATTATCAATTATAACATTATTTTGTAATCAATCTTTTTTTTTTTTGGAAAAATCACAATTAGTAATGTCGCACAAAACAACAATCAAATGGCATTTATTCGAGCGAGACAAAGAGATTCAAACATAATTAACGTGCTGTGGCTGCTAAAACTGAAACTGTTGTAGTCTAAAGTAAATTGTATTTTGCAAAAAAATAGTTGTAAAATCATTCAATAAGAAAAATATGAATAGCCAATAACATACATTGTTTTAAGTAATATATTATAAAAAAATATTAAAAAATTGACTAATTAAAAATGGTATTTTAATAAAATCTTTATTATAAAATTATTATTGTTAAATAATTTTCTACTCTATTGAATTGCATTTTTTGGATAGTAAAATCAGTGCTTAAATAAAGAAGAAAAGAAGTATTTACTTTGCAATGCAGTTATTAATCAATGTGTTGAGCATTTTGCAGACCCAATGTCATGTCATGTGAGCAAATCTTTGTTCTTTTTGTGGGTGAGAGTATACCAGAAAAGGCGGGCTCAGCAGTTGGAGCCGATACTTGAATTGGGCGCCAAAGCTGCGGACATGATGCCTGGGATGAGGCCTCATGCGCTGTTTATTGCTGCAGCGAAAGTGTTGCAGCTACACACAAACACAATCTCACACATGGACAGACAGATGTGCGTGTGTGTGCTATTATTAGCTGCATTGGAAGTGCCACATGTGTTGTTGCTAAAGGCATTGTAATGAGCAGCGTCAGCGAAGAGGAAAATAGTACTCCACATGAGGAATGGCTCATATATAGTACTACAAGCATATCGAAGTTGAAGTTTGGCGCACACACACTGCTACACACATACACATGTGCAGTGAGGGACTGAGTTATGTTTTATTTTTATACTCATTTTCATTCTTTTTTTGGTATGCATTTTCCAAAAATGCAACAAACTGACGCTGCTGCTGCCATTCTCACGCACCCGCTCTCACATCGCGCTCTCACTCCCTCTCCCTGCCTCTCTCTCTCTCTCTGATCATCGCTGGGAGCAGGAAGGCAGACAGAACTCATATAAGACGCAGAATATGCCAACAATTTTGGACAGTCATTGCCAACAGCTCGACGCGAGTACAATAAACGGAAAACAAAAAAATCAAACCGAAATACAATGGGTGTCATATACAAAATACTAAAACAACAGCGGCAGCAACAGTGCATCAACATGGACTTGAGTACGACGACAAAGTGCAAGGTGCAGGCAGCAATAAAACAGCGTCAACTGCAGCGACATCAACAGCAGGAGCAACTGCTGCAACAGGAGCAACAGGAACAAATGGAACAACTGGACTCCAATGAGGACACCTTAGCGGAGCAGCAACTGCAGCAACTATGCCGCTTTCTGGCCGAGAATGCGGCACGCAAAAAGGTGCAACTGGAATTAAATTAACGCATTTTGTAAAGTCAATTAGTTAATCGAAATTTTCTATCCTTACTTACAAAACCTGCAGCGTCAGCGCTTGAGGCTTCAGCAACAGCAATACAGTCTCAGAATTGCCGATACTGCAGAGCAGCCACTTTGTGAATTACAGTCACCGCCAGCAGCAACCACCCACGACATGGACCTTCTCATGGAGCACCTGAGCACATGTAACAGTAACACAAGCAGCAACAGCAGCAGTGACGTCACTGTCCCTTCAACGGCAACCATCGTATCTGGTGCCCCACGGGACAGCATTCTCCTTAAAATTCGCCATCAGATCTTTGAGCGCAAACGGCAGAGGCAACGCCAATTGGCCGAATTGGTGAAACAACGTTTAGTCGTCTGGCGACCGTGGTGATTTGTGTGGTTCGTTTTAAGCAATGCTCACTGTATATTCCTTTGCCGTGTGATTACCGCGCAGCTCTTCCATTTTCCTATGCTCATAATATTTTTTAAATATTTTTTTTTTTCAATACTTTTTTTTAATGTTTTTAAATTAGTTGTAAATAAAGACTTTTTTACTGAAAAAATAAAAAAGGCTTTTACTATTGGCAACTTCTGAATTATTTTTACAGACTTTATAAATTAATACTTACAATTCGGGCTCTATTTATCGAAGCTATAAATAATACTCTATGTTGACTAAATTTGGTTAGGGAGCTAGCTTGAGACGACTTAAAAAAAATTGTTTTTGATAGTTTCGATATAGATATTCGATCTAGCAGATTTTAAGAAAAGAACTGCGTGTAGAGAGATATCATTAAGATAGCATTAAAACTGAGGGACCAATTCGCATAGAAACAGACGTTCAGGGCTATATCGACTCGGCTGTTGACGCTGCTCAAGAATATATATACTTTATAGGGTCGGAATAAAAATGTTACCTTCAGATTTCCCGGAAATTTAAAACTTTAATTGTTATACTTTATGTACTTTAAATTAATATATAATCAAGGAGCATCACGTCGTAATGGAGACTTATAAAACAATAAATACGTGAAAACTTCCCAAGCAGAGATTAAATACAACTGTAAGCTTAAGTTGAGATACAATTAAAATAATTTATTCATCATATCGGATACTAAGTATTTATTTGACATTTATATGGAATGGAATTGAATCATATGTATTTAATATTGAATATTGACACCAATTTTAAACATTTTATTTATTTTGAATGTGGCTCTATGCCAGTTAGTTATTTGGATTGTGTTTTTTTTTCTTGACGATTGCTCCATTTTACAGGATTTTTATTGGTTTGAATAGGAGTTTCATTTTATTTGCATATTTTTTTGTTGGTATTTGATGGCTTTTTGGAGTATTTCAGCTATTCGCATTTGCGATCGTCTAACATGTATTTTTGATTTCATAAATTCATATATATCATTGAACAATAGTTTTTGTATTTTTCATTCGGCTTTTTGCATTTTGCATTTTGGAAATCGGAATTTGAATTTGAGCTGTGCTCACTCACGAATAATTCTTTGTATTTGATAGTTTGTTTTTCAGTGTTTTGATCAGCATGTTTTGTATCAATTGTTTTCTTTGTGAGTTGGTGACCTTTTGGTCTGCAAATACTGTTTAGTAGGTTGTACATAGCTTTTGCTAGTATCTCATCAAGTTACTAAAGTGCCAAGAAATATGATAACACATTAAACGACACAGTTAGATTTAAGATACATTCATATTTGAGTTATTTAGGTGTGGCGCAAGTTTTGTTTCTGGTTATAGTTTAGTCTTTTGTAACTTACTTTAAACTTGACTAACTAATTAAAGTTATAGATTAACTTATAATTAAACTAGACATGGTCTAGGTGCTTGGGGCAGTATATTTCATATTTCGATTCTCAATTGAATTTGAATCGTTCTTAACATTATATGCCCATTTTGTGTGTGTTTTTATTGCCCCTATATTACATAAATGCACTCAATCTTAACTTAAAGTTGTACAACAAACTTATTATAATTAATTTAACAATTATATAATATTAATGCAACAAATTCGTTTTACGAAAATTTGCAAACGTGCTAAAAAAATTCAATTCAATTTAAAATTCAAAATTCATAATTTAGAATTTAGAATCAGAATCAGAAATTTCCTTGCACGCACTTTAGTTCTACAATAAATAGATAAGTATACGTATATATAAATATATTTATTTTGTGTACATTAATACATAAATATTCATTATTTATTTTCATTTTTTTGTATTTTTTTTAGTTTCATTTTTTCATTTTTTTTTTTAATTTTTTTTATATTTTTTTCTTGTTTTTTAAAATATCAATTTTAGTCCGTGTCGCATTTGTCGTCACTAAAATCATGTCCGTTGGCTGTTTTCTGTTAGCTGTCAGTCAATAAAAGTTGATATAAAATAATAATATAGTTTGTTTTGTTTTGCCAAAAGTGATCATGATTCGAAATGAAATGTCTGTTGAATTTCCTATAATTTTGTATATTGAAGTTTGAAGTTGCTTCTGTTTAATGAGCATTTGCTCTATTTATAGTATATATGGGTGGTTATTAAATGCTTTCACATATATCTAAATGCATATTGATAATTTATCATGATTAGCTTCATCAATATTTCGCTAAGCTAAGCTCTTATACCGGATTCCTTTCCTATCGATCAATCGATTGCTCAATCGACTATTTCCCGAAAACTTTCTGCTGACTGCTCTATCCCATTCTTGCTCACTCTATCTGACCCTATTCTGCTGTTAGCCTTCTTCAGTGCAGAGTTCTCTCCTGATACATTTCTCGCTCGCTCGCTCGCATCTAATCTGAATGTTATTTTGGTTTATTTTATTTATTTTTTTTGGATTTTTTTACTTGTATCTTCTATGATGAACAATTGAACAACATCAATATCCATTTATATAGTTATGTAATTGTATGCTTTTCAATTTTTCAAGAGTATCTTTTCACGTTCTTTCTATCTCTATCCTTTTTTAATCATTTTTACTCATTTACGACTTTCTCTCTATCTTCATTTTCTTTTCTTTCTTTTTTTTCTTTTTATCTTTTATTTTCTTTTTATCTTTTTTTTATTTTTCCTTATTTTTGTTCTCTTTTTTCTATTTCTTATCTTTCTTCTTTTTCTTCTATTTCTTCCTTTTTTTCTCTTTCTTATCTTGCTTCTGTTTCTTCTTTTCTTTCTTCTCTTTATTTTAATTTTTTTCTTCTCTTTCTTCTGTTTCTTCTATTTCTTCTATTACTTCTTTTTCTTCTTTTTCTTTCTCTCATTTTTCTTCTCTTTCTTCTCTGTCTTCTCTTTCTTCTCTTTTTGCTCTCTTTCTTCTTTTTCTTCTGTTTCTTCACTTTATTCTCTTTCTTCTGTTTCATCACTTTTTTCTCTTTCTTCTGTTTCTTCTTTTTTTTCTCCTTCTTTTCTTTCTTCTCTTTATTTTTTTTTTTCGTTCCGTCTTCTGTTTCTTCTCTTTCTGCTCATTATTCTTATTCTTCATTTTTATTTTTTCTTATTTATGTTCATTGTCTTCTCTTTCGTCTATCTCTTCTCTTTCTTTTCTTTCTTCTCTTGCTTCTCTTTCTTCTCTGTCTTCTCTATCTTCTCTTTTTTCTCTCTTTCTTCTTTTTCTTCTGTTTCTTCACTTTATTCTCTTTCTTCTGTTTCATCACTTTTTTCTCTTTCTTCTGTTTCTTCTTTTTTTCTCCTTCTTTTCTTTCTTCTCTTTATTTTTTTTTTCTTTCCGTCTTCTGTTTCTTCTCTTTCTGCTCATTCTTCTTATTCTTCATTTTTATTGTTTCTTATTTATGTTCATTGTCTTCTCTTTCGTCTATCTCTTCTCGTTCTTTTCTTTCTTCTCTTTCTTATTTTTCTTCTGTTTATTCTCTTTATTTTATTTTTTTCTCCTCTTACTTCTGTTTCTTCTCTTACTTCTGTTTCTTCTCTCTACTCTCTTTTCTTTCTATCCACTCTCTTCTCGCTCTCTTCTTTCTTTTCTCTCTCATAACTCTCGTGTCTCTCCTATCTCTCCAAATCTCACCTTTCTCTCCTCACTCGCCTCTCTCTCCTCTCATCAAAATAAATGAACTAAAGTAAATTATCATTGACTAGTTAGATAGTAACTAGCATATAACGAGAGAGTGAAATTAAAATTGAATCGTATAGAGCAAGTAATTGGTTGATTAAATCAACATATATATATATAAGAAATGAATGAAGTTTGAGTTTGTGAAAATATGTTTGTGATGTCGTGTTGTTTTTGATTTAGTTAATTAACTTAAATATAATTATTTTATAATTAGAAGCACCGTAATTAATATTAGAAGACAAATTAATTGGGGGACAAACACGACACATAGAAGATAAATTTAAACGATTAAAAAAAAATTAACGTAAATTTTTACAGAAGCGTCCACAGGTGGGAACGGTATGGATACGGGTATGGGCATGGGAGTGGGAAGAATATTGGCACTATAAGCTGCTGGACCGTCCAATGCCAGATGTGGTAGTGATGTGATGGCTACGTATAATCACCTTATCGAATCGCACCATTGGCAGCCCCATTGCAGTAGGTGTGGTCTGTGTGGATGGGCGGGCAAAGTGGATTACAAACAGCTGCCTCGGCGGTTGCTGGAGGACTAGCACTCACCTCATCCACCTGATGGCATAGCTTTGATTTGAACCAGGGCCATTTGATAGTGCGCATCAAGGTTTTGCGAAAGTCCTGGCTAAACAGACAGTAAATATAGAATGTAATCGAATAGTTGATCAACTCCAGCAGATTGGCAAGGGCACGAAACACCTGAAACGGAAAACTTGGCAGCACCTCCGAGGCAATCGTCATATGTAATATTGCCATTGGTGAAACACATAGCAAGAAAAGTACCGAAGTACTACCGAGTAGGAAAAACAATCGACGCTCTTCGGCAAATTTACGGGGATCCTCATCCTTCAGATGGATTGCACGGGTCAAAACCATTTGACGACGACGTCTACAGCTTCGACGATAGACGATGATAATCCGCACATTGAGAGCCGCTATTATAAGCGTCGGAATTAGTTTAAATATTACCTCCAACATGATCTTATACACCGAATAAAACAAAGTGCTCTGGTAAACTACATTATCCCGTCGTAGATATACAAGCTCATTGGTCGGGCCCGTAATACACTTGATTAGTTCCCCTCGAAAGATGCTCGGAAAATAGATGATAATGGTGCACAGACAAGCGAGGAATATAATCAAGCTGCGTGTTTAAACAAGTCATACGACAATAAATAAAACGTATGAATACTTCTGGGTCATGAGTCATAAAAGTTATGCGCACTTACGTTGGAGGCCCCATGGCAGGTCGAGTGCATCCCGGACGGCAAACGGACACGTAACGCTCGATAGTCAACGCCAATAACATCATTACACCTACGCCTAGAACGGTGAAAGGATTGAAAAAGGGTTAATTGGGTTAAAAGTGTTAATCTTATGGTAAATGCTCGAATACAACATGAAATTTGTTGCGACCCTACGATTAGTATTATTTATTTTTTTTCCATCATGGCATTAAGGCGTTTAAATAATTTTCAATTGCTTAACGTCAAAAGTTTGGAAATGTTTTTTTGCAAGCTTTTTGGTTAGGCAAAATGATTTAGCTTACCCAAACACCCGTTTCCGAGGAAAAGCTCCAAGTGGGCCGTATAGAAAGCGGGCGCAAAATTTTCCCACTGCCCACGATCCTTGTGGACGAGCATGCGTATGCCGAAAGGAATAGCAAAGATAATAGCAAGCAGTGCGGCGGTGGAATAGGCTGCAAATACAACGGGAAATGTGTAAAGTTGGCATTAAAGCAGTTTTATGGCTGCCTTTATGGCATAATTATGGCGTCGCTTCCGGCTACCCGCGACAGGAAGCAGCTGAAAATGTATAGGAGCTGAAAGTGAAACCGAAAGCGAAACTGAAAGCGAAACCAAAAGCGCAAGCAAAACTGAAAGTGAAACTGAAAATGAAAATGAAAATAAAACCGAGGACTTGCGACTGTCGCACGAGAAATGAATGTCTCTCGGTTCCTGTTCGACCTTAGTCTCTCTCTCTCTCTCTCTGACCATCTCTTTCTCTGTCTCTTTAGTTCACCCGTTTCGTTTGTCGCTTATTTTGCGGCACTTGGTTTCGGCATACGATATTTTTATTATATTTGTTGCTGTTGCTTTTGTTGTTGTTATTGCTGTGATATATAATTTCTACTTATTGCCAAATGCGAATGTGTGTGTGTGTGTGTGTGTGTAGCTTGTTTATTGATTTATGACTTGTTTATAGCTCTATAATTACATTATTACTTACGAGTGTATATGCCTGCCTCGTGTGCGATCCATTTACCACGCCCCCCTGCCCTTTGGCTATCCGCTTCCCTTACTCTTCCCCTGTGATTTGTGTGAGCCTCTCTCTGCCCCCCCTTCATATAATGTCGCAAATTGTCGTGCACACAAAACTTAATGCTCGATATATGACTTCCTGTGTGTCACACACACGCTCACACATACACACTACCACACACACGCATATTAGTGCATGCTATTCTTAAGTATAATGTTGTTCATTTAATTGGGTACACGACACATCAATATAAATGTCAGTTTTGTTTGCGCCAAGCTTGACAAGTGTCCATCACTTGATTCGGTCATCAGTTTTACCGATTTACTATTTTGCCAGCTACTGAATTATATAAATCTTTCTGCTTTACTGCCAACACTGTGAGTTTTCTGTGACATTTTCTGTTGTGTGTGGCCCACAGAAGCCAACTAAATAGGCGTCTAAAGCATTGAACCCACAGGTCAACTGATTGAGGGCTCTCTTGATGCTTAAAATGATTTCCTTCTTACGACTATAAAATGGAACATATAAAGCAGAAGAAAAAGCAGAAAAGAGCTAGTTTGCATAGGACAGAATTGCCATAGTGTATCACTTCAATTTATATCCCTAATGTGAACATTTACTCTACACTTTTAAATATTGTCATTCAAGTGTTTGACAGAAAGTAAAAATACATTTCAATTAGGAAAACCCAAGAATTAATATATAAATATATTAGAATTTAAAAATTTTTGTCATTAAAGAGTTAAGTTATTTAATTTAATTTAATTAATTACATCAAAAAAGTATTTAAAAAATCATAAATATACTTTTTGATCACCTGCACTTATATTTCTTTCACACCAAATGGTAACAATCTTTTATTCCAGAAGATTTCAAAAGTTCAGTTAACCCATATTCAGATTTGAGTTACCAACGTTTGGATAAAAGTAAAAGTTTTCGTTGAGCTCTGTCAAACAATTGCGATTGAACTTAGTAAGCTTTATTTTAGTGCTGGAAGTTGGACATTTGTTTCAGCATTTGAAAGTTGTTGGACTCTAGTTAAATATGCAGTCGATAAGTTGGGGCAGCTATTCCCTAGTTGGCCATAAAGCAAGCCAGCCCCTTGGAAGGCTCTCAAGGCCCAAATGCATAACTTTTGCTTAACAAACTGGCACCAAATATTAGCAGCGTGTTGAGGAGATTTCTCTTCCTTCTCACTTTCTTTCTCACTCCCTCTCCTTCACTCCACACACTCACTCTCTCGTTCTTGCAGTGTTTTCCTGTTACTGAACCTTCAATACACATTCAAACACACAAAAATTCTTGAAAAGAATCAGAGGCAATGACCGCCAAATGGCAACAGACCGCGTCGTAAAAAGGCTGCTGGCAGCAAAATATTTTTGTTATTTTAATAAAATGAATGCCCTGATTTCGGTCATTATTACTGAAGCCTCCCCCCAAAAAGTGGTAAGGAGAAGAGTGGGTGAGAATGTGAGAGTAGGAAGATAGGAAATAGAGTCCAGTACTTCTAGTAACAAGAACAGTTTCAGTTTTTTTCTTGGGCGCTTTCTTTTCTCTTTTCACGGCTCTTCAATTTTTTTATTTACTGTCAGGCCACTCGAATTGCTGTGCTGCCATGAGACTGGTGATATTTCAAGTCTCAGCAAAAGGAGATTTTATTTTGCATTGGCTCAAAGAGCAAGAAGGAAGAAAAAAAAGCAAACTAAACAAGCAGCAAACAAGCAAGAGCCCGTTACCAGTTAGCAGTAACTAGCTAGCATTTTCCAGTTACCAGTTACCAGCTATCACTTATCAGCAAGCAGCTAGCATTACCCAGCTGCCATTGGGCCAACTGGCAACTGGCAAACAGGCAAACTGGCAAAAGGCAATCAATTATGCTGCCATAGCATGCGTAATACATTTCAAGCATTTTACATTTTATACTCGTTCTCGTATTTGCCGTGCTGCGTTGGCTCCATCTTCAAGATGGCAAATAAAGTGGCTACACAGAAAAAAATGGTACTTCAGAATGCAATCTAGATTAATACGTTAGAAGTGGGAATATTTGCGATTTCTTAAGCCAATTATAGAATCCTTGAATTTAAGTGTGCACTATTTTTTTTAAAGAACATTTGCAATTTTAATGAGATTATTAAAAAAATATATTATTTTCTTAAGTTGCAAGAATTCTTCTTAAACAGTGTAGTAGTTAGTTGATTGGGAATAATTTATATATCTTATTTTATATTATTTTTTTTTTTTTGTGTAGCTTCTCATCTACAGTCTTGTAACCACATGACTGATTGTGAGCAGCAAACGCAACAAAAAGAGGAAAATGCTAAAAAGAGAAAAATAAAATCGGCAACACGCAACGCTGCGCCGTTGACAAGTTTCATTTTTTGGGTCGTCTCATTAATCAATTAAGAGGCCATAAAGCAAACGAGTGCCTAATATGTTTAGTTAGTTACTTGCTCTTACTTAACAGTCTGTCTAATACATTTCACCATTTTTCTTCGCTCTCACATGCCCTCTTCCTTACGACTTTTGGGCCCTTTGCTGTTGGCTCTTCCGCTTCTAACCTTGGCCCGAACAGCTTAGCGGCTTTACATAAATTTGCAAGGACCTCCTAATCAAATACCATTCCCTTAGGCGATTTTCTCATAAGCTATTGTTGCTCTACTTGGCCAGAATACAATTAGGAAACGGACAATGGTTTTTTCCTCACCCAACCATTGACAACCTTTTTTATGCCACAAAGTGTGAAGTTATTTATATGCAATGTCACAAAAAATGTATTAAAATATATATTTGATTTTATTGCTAAATAAACCAGAAGATTTATTTCTGATACTTGAGCACGATGTGGTAAATAATTTGGACCATGAATTCTGACAACTGCTAGAAACTTTTAGGAAATGGAAATCAATTGTTAATTTCAATTTGATTTATGCTGCAAAGAGTCTACATAGGTACACTGATAGAAAAAATATAATAACTAAAGATTTTTATCTTAAAACTCAACAAAAAATTAATCATTTTAATCAAAAGAACAAAAAACAATACAAAAATCATCTTTTTAAATAAAATAAGAAAAAGATTTTAAAAATCGGTTTAATTTTAAAAGTGAACTTTATCAGATGAACTTATAAAAAGAAAGGAAAATTTAATAAAATGATGTTAATATAGATTTTAGTCAACACAAGTGTGAAAAAAAAATGTTTTTCCTAGATTTGAAAATAATTTCCATAAAAAGCAATAAAATCTACAAAAAGAGCAATAAATCCATCAAGACATGACAGTCTGCTGTACCTTATTATTTGCTGATTTTTATCTTTTATATAGCTAAAGGGTTGTTAAAAATATGATATACAAGCTAGTTAAAATTGTGTGTTATAAAGTGCCTAAACAGTTGCATAGCATAAAGGTCCGTGTTCCGTTTAAGTTAACGTAAGCTTCTTAATTAAATCTTTTATGACACCCAACAGCAGATCAAGCAAGAAAATCAATTCAAATAGCACTAAATTTGGGTGTCTGGCATTTTCGAGGGCTTTTAAGTGAATGAAATACTATTTACACACAAAATTTGGCAATTATTCAGTGAAATGACCATTTGTATACAGTCAATGAAATTGGAATTGGATTTCAATAGAATGAAGCCAGCAGGAAAAAAGGTTTTGGGTGTGCACAAGTGCCTGAAGAGGGGGTAACAGGGGTCAGCAGGGGCTTTAAAGGAATGTGGATGTAGATTTAGAGCTACTTACCTCGCATGTAGATGTAGGCAGTGCCTCGCATATTGCGACGGGTGAGGACAATTAGATTGAGCACGTTGCCCGTGATGCCAAGGGCGCAGATGATGGGGAGCATGATACCATAGCTGAATTCGCGTAGGGCTTCGGTTCGTGGATCCTCCACATCCTTCTGGAAAATGGTGAAAAGTGGAGCACGTAAGAAAGGATGGTAAAGATGTAGTCGAAAGCGAAACCAATAAAAAGTAATAATAATAGTAAACAAAAAATGGCACAGCTCATAAATCATACAGCGCTTACACGCTGTCTCTCTTTCTCTCTGTCTATCCCTTTCACTTTCTGCATCTCTATCTCTCTCTCTTTTTCTCCATCTATGTCATTGGTTTGAGCTATCTCTCTTGCACTTCTACCGCTGCAGGCTCCATTGTTCGCTGCTGTTGTTGTTCTTGCTCAGTCGGATGGGCTGCTACAGATAAAAATTCAATAGTCAACTTGACACTTTTATTTGTGACTTGTTATGCTCACACACACACTCCCCCACACACAGTCAGTCAGTGCCAATACATTCACACCTACACCTACATTATGACATTCGTTTTCTCTCTCTCTCTCTTTCTCTCTCTGTCTGTCTATCGGTTTTGCCTATCTAAATAGCCATCTCGCTTGCACATTCCCAACGTGCCTGAGTGGGTTGACGTTGTTCCATTGTAAATATAATATGTTTTGCATGCTTTTTAGCATGTTTGCTTTTGTTGTTCCTCTTGTTGTTGTAGTTTTTCATGGTTTTTTTCTCGTTTTCCCTTTTTGGTTTTACGCTCTCATACTGAGAGATAGACAGCCAGCTTCAGTTTGCCTGAGTTCGCCTTTTTCATGCAGCCTTGAGCAAAAGTTGCCCACAAAGCAGCTTTTGCACGACAACAGCAAATAGCAGCGGAAAGGCGACTGTGACGGCGACAGCGACAGCAACTGCGACAGTGGCGTCGTGTGTGTAAACTTTTTGCACGTGCTGTGCTACGAAATGAGTTATTTCAGCTTTGCCTTGAAAGAGACTTTGGTCCTCTGCACGTTCTTTCTATCACTTCTGCTACTACCACTTCGTCTCAGCCTACTTTTTCCTGTCCCTCACCTTTTCCTCTTTCCCTTTCTTTTCTTTCACCCATTTGATAAGCTGCCTGAACAAAAACACATTATAAGCACGCCGCTGAAAAGTAGGCAACAGTTTTGGGTGTTTCACAGCAGGTAGCTTTTTGTGTCGTAACTGAATGTTGTCTTAGCAAGTAAAGATCAGTGTTGGCAAGTCAGCCTTTTTCCACTAGTTGTAAAGCTTGTAGGTAAAAAAGTGTTACCTATCATAACTTTAACCAGCATAAACATAAAATATTCTAGCTGTCAAAATTAAATGTTTCATAACGTAAAAATGAATTGAAATAACATCAAAAAAAAATTGTTTTATTTTTAATGCTTCCAAAAATGTTAAACTATTTAAGCCATGCGGTCCCAAATAGTTTGAAAGTTAAGAAGTTTACCACAAAAGCAGTCATCCCTACAAACTAGTCACACACACTTGATTGCATAAAAAAAGTGTGTAAATATTATTCGACAGTGTCTAACAAAACTTTGTTTTCTTTTCCCAGCAGGCGTGGAAAATATTCTTAAGAAATTTACGACATGATTGACTCATGTTTTGTGTAAATAAATTTGCTGAAAACGTTTGACATTTGCTTGAAGATATTTGGGATGCCTACGTGATAAATTAAATTTTAAATTCCCTTTCAGATGGATGGAAAATCTGCTTGCACAATAAAAATAATTTGCCTAAACGTTGGCAATAATATTTTACAGGTCATGAGCTTGATTTCGACCTAGTTGACTTAATCTATGAGTTTGGGGTAGAGGACTTACCGCGTAAATATCACCCCTTAAGTCGTTGTTGAAGATTTGGGTGATATTGGCAGTGATGCCGACTACAAGGTTGCTACTGGTAAGATTCGGTCCCCAGATGAGTGAGCAGTAGACGGGATCTTCCTCGGTGTTATAGAGTCTTGTTATCATAGCTTGCGCAGTAGTGGTTTCTCGTCTCCTTGATGCAAATGCCGTGCTGGTAGATTTCTTTTAAACTTTTCCTTCAAGGTTCCATGTTCAGGATTCAGAAGTTTAATTTAGGTAAGTAGAGTAAACCAGTAGACACAAAAAGGCAGCAAAGTCAAAGAAATTGCGTGTAAAAATAGCTGGTGGGACAAGCTGAATGAATGAATGCGGGCGCTCTGTCTCTATCTCTTCCTCTATCTTTCTCTCAGTCTCTCTTGCCAAAGTCATGCGATTTAAATAGCGAAACGATAGCGGCGACTACGAAACAGAGCTTTAAACCCGGAATGAAAATGAAAATGAGAAAGGGAATGACGGAACAACGAAGACAACGGCAGAATGGGTCAACGGCAGTGGCGTAACGATGGTAGGGGCAATGGTAGCAATGCCAGCAACGAGAACAGTAACAGGAACGGAAACGGGAATGAGATAGTCGTCGCGCCAAGCGGAAACGGAAGTGTTCACTTGTGTACTTTTCAATAAAAACAAAGCGTAATGTAAAATGCAAAAGAGTCAAAAAATTCGTTAGTAAAATGCCAAGGAGTCTGTGTAACGACAACGGTGACGATACCGTCCGATGCTCCTGGCCTCCAAGGCGTAACAATTGAGGCTTTGATTGCCGACGCGGCTGAGGCAAACAAATCAACCAGAGATTGAAAAGCAACTGGCTGGCCAAAGTTATAAAAATAAAACACTGGAAATAATTGCGGGCTGTAAATATGTTGGAGACAAACGAAATGCGTCTAAAAGACAAGTACGCTCGTAAAGAATGCCAAAAGCCCAAAGATTCGACGAACCACGATGTGGGGAGAGTTAAGAAAACTTTTTGCGCTATAGACCGCTTATAGACCCAACGTTTCCTTCTCTTAACATGGGGCATAACTTTTTATGTTAACTACATTGCTCAGATTTTTCATATTTCGGCCAATTGGTCTGGCTTAAACGAACAGTAATTGGGGCTCTGAAGTCATAGGGCTTTGGCTTAATCGGCTTTTAGTTTATTTTATTGTTTCAGGCTATTTTTGAGACTAGAAATCGTTTTGGCTTATAGACAGGTCTGGTTATTAATCGGAATAATAAAAAAAATTATGTTTATATGTTAAAAGTCTTCTTAACTATAGGATACCATTTTAAGGTTCTTTCAGTTTTAAAACAACACATAGCAGGGACTTTGTGGACTCAGTTCTTAGTAGAAGCAAATTGATTGATGGTGCTGACATCAATTGTTTTGAGACTTCGCCAAATCGATTACTCACTATGTAAATGCGTTTTGATGATTTTACCTAAATGATACCAGATAATGATTACGCAATTTAATTAAAATATATACATATTAGGAATTAAATGATTTGCATTAATTTAAACTAGTTTTCAACTATAAAAACTCACTTTAATGTGCGGCCTCCAATTGGCTGCACGCAAAACTGTTTTGTTAAAGATTTAATGCCTCAGCGAGGGTTGTTTGACTGGTTTTAAACGGCTGCTGCTTAGTAAATCCAACGGACTTCAGTATTTGGCTGAAAATTGGCTGAATGGACTTGTCGTATTGATGAGAATTCAACTTGTTGCATGTTCATTTTCCAAAGATGCGATGCTGCAAAGAAAACAAATGAAATAAAATAAATTTTATACGTTTGGCAAAAAGAACGAAACAATTTGATTTCATTTCATTATGTTTCTTTTTGTTTTGACATATATTTGTTATATATTTTATGATGTGACAGGACGTCTCAGAGTAGTAACTGTGAAAACTGGAGGTTAAGGACCCGACTCATGTGTCATATAATTGATGCCGCTGTCTGTTTCGTTTTTGTTGTCGTTGTCGTTGTCTATGCTGCTTCTGTTTGTGGCACGTAGCACGTCGCTTTGTCGAGGCCCTGGCAACAGGTGTGTTTTATTTCCTCGCGTCACGGACAGTCAGCACACGCTTGCCACACCCAACGAGCACCGCCCACCAAGCACCAACCATCGACGGCAAGTAGAGTGCGCCCCCAGGCCGAACGCTAAGCCAAGCGCTAAAATCAACGTTGACAGGCGACAGAATTTCGTATAAAATCTTTGATAAATTGCCCAACCAGGAGGTACTAAGCTCCTGTGAGGCAATAAGTGCGAACGCCTTTAAAAATGTACACTGAGTACCTAGCACATGAGGCGGGGATGGAGACGGAGATGGAGACAGAGACGGACAAGGACAATATGAAATATGCGCGAGTTCGCAGTAGATCAAGTTTAATATTGATGGCTAACAGATGATTCCTACAGCAACATTTTCAAGCAAGCGCAAGTCATGGCCTTTAAGAGCAAACAAACCGACTATTAAATGCCCTTCATGATATCTAACTGTTTATAAAAAATTTTAATTTTTAGGAAAAACAAAACTTAATTAAATTTTTAGTTTACGAGTATGCAAATCTACAATTATTACCAATAATTTTAACGATTAAAAATTAAAACTGTTTTTTAGCTCAAAACAATAGAGTATTTTGTCAGTGTTCTTTTTCCCATTTAGAGCCAATATTATATTTTCCCATGTCACTTTTTTCTCTTCCCTTTGACGTTCTCTGTCTCTGTCACTGTCACTCTTTACCTATCTGTATTGCTGTCTTAATCTAGCGGAAAGTCTTAAAAGTGGACAACACTTTTTCACAGCAATTAAGTCTGTCAGCTTAGCGTAATTTCTGAAAATATCCCCTTTCAGCGATTTGGTGGTAAGTCGAAGAGTGAATATATGTGTGTGCCTGTGTGTATGTGTGTGTGTTTGCTTGTTTGTAACCCTTCGGAGACATGCTCGTGTTACATTTGCACTTGTGAACTGTGCGCGCGCGAATAAGTATGCAACACTTTATGCAATTTGCATCAAGTGCACCACAACACGCATACGCAGCGTGGCCAGGCAGGCAGCCAAAGAGCTGAAGAACCAACGTGGCAAGCTCAAGTGCAAATCTCCCACTGTCGTTCAGGGAGATTGAATGACACAAAACATGACACAAACTTAATTTCCCCAAGGCAAACATAAAAGCCGTTCCCTAACCCACTACACACTTGCTGAGTGAAAGACTGAATGAATCGCGTCTAAGCAACTGCCTGATACTCCTAAGACTGACTACCTGACTAACTGACTAGCTGACTGGCTGACTAACTAACTGACTGAAGTGTATGTGTCTCTGTCTCTATCACTATCTCTATTTCTGTCTCTCTTCGCTAGAATATTGCGAGTAAACTGTCATATTGCATTGCCAAGTGAGAAGAATATCGCATAATTTATGCCTGCGATTATCATAATAATTCGCCAGCCACAACACTCGACACACACGAATGATTTGCGCCAGGCAGCAGAGCTGGCAACAGAAAGAGAGCGAGAGAGAAAGCGACCAAGTAAACACCCATAGAGAGAAAGAAAATAATGAAAGAGAAAGTGGGAAAGTGGAAACGAGAAAAAGCTGTTGCTATTTCTGTGACCAGGTGTCGTGGGTGCTTCAGTGGCTTTTCACTTGTCGCTTGTTAGTTTTGGTTTTTGCGGCTCTGTTTGCTGAGCACTTACAGTTATTGCGGTTTAGTTTCGTGACAAAAGTTTTCATTTGTTGTATCAATAAAGTTTCCTAAGAAGCCTAAAAAAATATGTTCTTTCGAACTACGCACAAAATATTTTTCTCTCGCTTTGTCACGGCCATTTTGTCCGTCAGAAACGAATGATGAGTAGACAGGGTACATGTCAGTCGATCACACTCTATGTGAGCATTTTTAGTCGTCCGTCGGCTTGCAAATTGTTTAACTGTCGTTTTTTAGCCATTTTTTTCGGGGTAGTTTCAATTTAGGGTCTCTGTTTAACCAACAGCATTACCCACACACACACACACACATGCATGCGTGCCAATGACTTTGCTGTTAATCTGAAGCATATGATACAGACTCAGCAAAGGCAATACAATGCGTGTAGAGTAAATCTAAACAAACGATTTAATGGATCCTCAACAGCCTCAGTTTGGCTTAATTTTCCCCTGTTTCCTGCTCTTTTTTTCCCCCTCTATTGCTAAGACTCTTTTGCTCTCTTTCTGCCTTTGGCATACATACATATATAGATATATATTTGACTGTGTGTTGGCATGATTAATGCCTTTGTTTATATTTCCCGTTTCGGTTTTGGCTTCTTTTTTGCTTCCTGTTTGTTGGGCTTTCGGGACTTGCCTTTCTGCCAGCCGAGTGATATGTTTAACAAAAAAGTTTAACGCAAATTAAGTCAAACTGGCAGCGCTTAACGATGTGCGACATAGATGAATATCTGTGTGGGTGTGGACAACACACCACACGTTTTACTATGCGTGTTTACCCTCGTGTGTGTGTGTGTGTGTGTGTGTGGGAGTGTTGGTCTAGACAACCCACAGTGCGTGCAGTTTTTACTGACAGCGGGTAGCTGCCCAATGTCCCCGAAAAAAAGTTGCGGCATCGCCTTTAATTTACACACAAAATGAGCTCGGCCAAGCGGACAGGACACAGGACACAGGACACGAAACAGCGGACAAAAGGACATGGCAGAGCAAAAGCTGCCAGAGCACAAATTAAGTTTGTAAGAAATCCAGATATCTAAAAGGAAATCAACTCAAGTCATCAGCAAATGAAATAAAAAAGAAAATAACACACTTTGACTTGAAGCTGAACTAAAACTGATTTTGTATAATCTAAATTCTCAAAACAACAACAATACCCTGTAAAATGTCATTAAAATGTATGCCCCACTTGATTGACAAAACATTTTGTTTGACACAGTCATTAATTTTAATTCAGAGCAGTTTCTATGCTTTAAGTCTACGAGTCTATTTTAATTTTTAGATAAGAAAGTCAAAGAAATAAACAAAGACCTCTTCTGCTAAACTGAAAGAACTTTCTTTAAGTTTATTTATTAAGGAATTGTAGAGTGAACGTTAGGAACCAAATACATTTGCTGACACATATTAAACGATATTTGAAATTGTACTTTAAAGTAGAAATTGAAGTTACATGAAAGATGTCAGCAATGTTTCTCAATTTCTTTTGAAAATAAACCTGAGATGCACAAAATCATTTTACTATCAAGTTTATTTTCAAATTTTAGTCTTCTCTTTACGTAGTAAGCAAAATATTATTTGTATGCTGCTTTGCAGCAAATGTCTCTTACATTGAAATACGAAAAATTTAGCAAATAGTTCTTTTGTAGCAAATTGTGGTTTGCTTTGATAGAGGCAGGAAAATATGTCATTAAAATGCATATTAAAAAGAGTACGAGTACTAAATTTGATATTTTGCTTTGTCAAAGGATTCCTGCCAATGATTGGCAAGCCTGATGAAGCCTGCTGAAGAGTCGAAAGCCTCAATAAAACTGGTTTGGTTTCTGTAAACGTCAAATGTCCTTCGTTTTAAATTGGTTTCAAAATTCAGAGACAGAAATCAAGCTATTGAATTTTAGTATTTTGTCAGCCCTTCAATTGTTTGATATTAATTAGAACTTGGCAACATTTTTGGGATTTAGCAGCGATGTCAACACTCAGTTGTACTAAACACACACATGTGTGGGCAAGTGTTTGTTTGACCATTATGTTTTTAATTTCTGTACTCTGTTTACGAGGCATCGAAGGGTCGAGGCGCCACAGATTGTTGTTAATGGCTGTTTCCAACATTTTTGGCAACAAAATAAGAATACCAACAACAACAGAAGAGCACCCACAACGTTGTGGTATAAACAAAATATTTTTTGCTGTTCGTTGTTCGCTGTTTGCTTTTAATTACGCAATCGTTTTATTTAATTTTGTAAGGCGTGGTAACCAATTAAGCTTTTAATTAAAAAAATGAGACGAAAGACGAAAAACTCCTCACCCAAAAGTCAAAGCAGCAAATGCGAATATGTGTGGCTAAAGAAAGCGTTGCATACTTTTAAGCGCGTACCAATTCGCCAAAACTTTTAGCCGAAAACAACAAAAAAAAAAGAAAGTTGGGAAAAGAAGCACAGAATTACAAGTCTATGCTGAAAAAACTTGCCGCAAAACTTTGCTGGCAAGGACGTGAAAAACTGCTGAGCTGCTGTTTTCTGATAATCGGTGAGTTTTTAATCGAAGGCTTATCGCAAAAATCATCACAAAAGTCGTTCAGGGTCACCGTGACCGTGTTTTGTGTTCATTCTAGTGCTGTGTGCTACTGACACGCGTGCCACGCTGGACCACACAGGACAAGCGTTCGCTGCCCGATTAATTTTCAATTTAAATTTACATTTGTATGCACAACAGCAGCAACAACAACAGCTACAACAACAACATTGACATCCATAAATTGGGCTGACCCGTTGAAGGTGCCGTTGTCGATGTCGTTTTCGTTGTCGTTGCGCAGTTATCAAAATTGCTTAATGTCACCTCGTTCGTTGCGTGCCCCCAAGATAAGCATTCAAAGTGTCCTTAGTGTCCTTTGTTTTGTGTCAGTCTTTTTTCGTGTTTCTGTGTTTTCTTTTTTTGTTTTGTTTTTATGCCAGACACGAAGTGTTCTACAGTAGTTACAATTTGGACAGGTCAATAAAATGCAATGACCATTAAGCCAGACAGTCAGCTACGACTACCAACCATGTCCTTGTATGTACATGTGTGTGTGTGTAGCTGCATGCACTAAGCCCTTGTCAATTTTGACCCTAATAAGCTTACGCAAATTAGCAACTGCTTTGTGTTGTAAAATTACAACTTTGAATAGGTTGTCGTAGCACTTCATAAGTGATTGACTTGGTCATATTAATTGAACTCAAGGACACTTCAATTTGCTTGGCCTGTTTTAAGTTGAGGTGGCTTTTGCATAAGTCGAAGTAAATTCATGTCAAATCTACTCATTTCTTAAGTAAAATGATAATAATTCAAACTAACGACATATATATATTATTTATTTTTTGGAAATGCATATTTTACTAGAATTTAATAACCTTAACAGCACAACACTAAACAAATAACTTGTTCAAATTACTTTTTATTGTTTGAAATGCCAATTAAAAAGGAAATTAAGTTAAATTTGCATTTGACTTAATCAAGTAACAAGGTTGTGACAGTTATGGCATTACAAGGAAATACCCAATTAATTATTAAATTTGTGTTGAATGAATTCTAAAATCAACAATTTACACAAAATGTTATTGCAACCACCAATGTTTCAATAATGGATGCTTATAACATTGTTCTCTAATTAGTTGTATCGACTTGCGGTAAGACTGACATTTTGTGTTTGTGGTTTAATTTCAAGTGTCCAATTACACTGTACTTCACTAAACACATATTTGGTGACGAATGTAGTCAATTGAATGCCAATTAATTTATGCTTCACTTGTAAAATTGTATAATTAAGATAGGAAAATGCTGTATTGTTTTACAACACACACAAAAGTCATGGCAATGGCTTTGTAAACATATTTGATGTGGCAAAGTCGTTTAAGAGTTCAGTGATTTTCGATGTTAATTAAATGGAGTGGAGTGTGGGGACTTTTAAAGTGCAGTAACTTGTTGTATCAGAGTTCAATTAAAGCTGCTTGAATGACAATTATTGGCTATGACCTTGGCTTCTTCAAAGTTGCCGTTTTCGCAAAATACGCAATATGAAAACTTTACCCACTGCCATCAGTATTAGATGGTCTAAAGTTGTGCAAGTTAGCAAAAAGGGATAGTGGGGAAGGCGCGAGAGAACGAGGGAGTCTCACATAGTTAGTTAGTTGGTTATTTGGGGTCGCATTCGTACTATTTGCCATTGCCATTCACAACGTGACTTTACTTTGGCTAGAAGCTGCAACACAGCAGCAAAAGCAACAACAACTACAATGATAACAACAACAGAAGTTGTGTGGTGTTGTTAGGTTGTAGGATTACAGAATTGCTGGATTGTGGAATTGTTGGTAGCAAAGCACACACAATGCATAACTTGTAATAACCCGCTGACCCCGACACTTTCACACACAAACACACATGCAACCTTTTTTTCTTTCACACACAGACACACGCACACTTGTTAACACATAATATACTACATGCAGATGCACTTAGGAGTCAAGCGGCGCTCGGAACTTGTTGGGAGCAAAAGCAAAATGTGGCTGCAAAATGCACTCGAAATGAAAATGAAAATGAAATGTCAACTTACCACACGGCGTGTTGCAAAGTGGGGCCAGCGACTTTCACTGAATTTGGCGCTCGCAGCAGCGTTTTCTTGTCTCCAGTCTCCGCTGTGGCGATTTCTAAAAAATAAGTAAACGACGCAGAACAAATTTTCTCCTCTTCTGCTGATGTCCTCTGGAACCAAGTAAGTTTTTGTTCTTTTTACTTGATTACAATTTTAATATTTTTTTTTATTTTTTTTTTTTTTGTTTTCTTCTATTTATTTAAAATTTCTGTTGTCATATCTAGCATAAAGATAATTTTTGGCAGTAAAGATTCCCTTTTGGCAGTGAATCGGTGGTTGTTTTCTGTCGTCTCAGTTAACCATTTGATGTTTCAATTTCTCCCCTTCCACTTCTATATAAAAAAAATGGACAAATTAAATTGAATCAAGTAATTAAAAACTTTAGAAAAAATGCGTGCTCATTTTAAAAAGCGTCTGGTATAATTCTGCTGACCAGTTGGGCATAAAATGCAAGCCCACGATCAAGCAGACGCACAGATGAACAACTGTAGCCCAGCACGCACACGCAACCATTTCGCAAAGTGTCTGTCGAATTCAGTTAGTTGTACTTTTTTCGTTGCCTACTTTTAAGCGCGCAAAATAGCACACGCTCTATTCAAATGCACTGCACGTAATTTAATGCACACAAAGACATGCATGTGCACGCACACGCTCAGTATGTTTGCTATTTTGCACTTTAGTAAAAATAATTTGAAAAAAAATGTAAACAATTTTCAAATATGCATTGGCAGCATTCACTTGCACAAGTTTTTTGTATGTTTCTTTTTTTTTTGTTTATCTTTTTACAATCTCACTCAACTGTGGCGCTGCCAATCAAAAGTCATTCACTTTGTAACTGCCTCAACCTTCGGAAAGTTATTTACAACAATCGCTGCAGCTACAAGCTATATAAACACCAACGAAAAAAAATGCACACGCAAAACAACACACAGAGAAAATAAAAAACATTTTGCTTTTTGTTGAATTTCTCCTCGTTGATGCCACAGGCACAGCTGCTTGGGCTCTTGCAGCTGCTGACTGTTGTCCAACGATAATTCAAATCTTTCAATCGGTTGATATTGCTGCTTCTGCTTCTATGGCTGTTCAATTGCTGATGATATTGCTCCTTCTGCTTCTGCTATGCTCAGTCAGATGTTTTCCTTGTGGCTGCTCGCTGGCAACTAACTCGAAGTCTGTTCGACACGCTCTTTTATAGGAAACGGTGGCTAACATGCTGTGCTTTTGCGATTGGGACATTTTGTTGTCCTGTTATTGCAAATTTCCCTTCTGTTAACTGTAACAATACTTGGCTACCTACCAGCTCTACTTATTATTGCCATTTATCCTCATTTTTCACTGCCCTTTAACCAGTCGTAAATTGAGCTTTTTTCAGATTTTCAATATAATAAGCAAGATAGATTTTTATATTAATATTCACTTGTTTTAACAATCTTTCTTGCAGCAACTTGTTGGTTTTAAATAAATTTAAATAGGAACCACTTTAGAACTACATAAAAAAAATACCTACTAAATTATTGTTTAATAAGCTTTAATCAGTGTAATATTTGGGTTTACATTACATATTTGTAAACAGATCACCAAATAATTAATTGATATATATATATATACAATTTAGTTTGGAGGCAAATTGTAGAACTGAACTCTTTTTACTAACTTTACAACATTTTTGTAAGATCCCTTGCAGAGGATATATAGTTTTTGTCACGAAGTTTGTAACGCATTGAAGGAGGCGTTTCCGACCCCATAAAGTATATATATTCTTGATCAGCATCAACAGCCGAGTCGATATGTCCTATGCAAACTAGTCTCTCAGTTTTAAAGCTATCTTAATGAAACTTGGCACAGATGTGTATTCCCTTTGCACGCAGATCATTTGTGAAAATCGGCCAGATCGGATGACTATATCATATACAATATCATAGGAACAATCGGACGGAAAAAAAAATATTTTTTTATCTATGTTAACCAAAATTGTTCCAAATGCATTTGGCATAAAATCCCATGTGCAAACCAAATTTCATCCAGATTGGACCACTATATCACATAGCTGCCAGAGGAACAATCGGTTAAAATGCTTAGTATGAAAATTGTTGATGTCTATTGAGCAATTTCATTCAAATTCACACAATATGCATTTGTTAACATTCCCAATGTGCTGACCAAGTTTCATTTAAATCGGACTACTATATCATACAGCTGCCATAGGAACAATCGGTAATTGAAAACAAATTAACGCAATGTGCATGACTGCAAGGGTATATAATCTTCGGCTAGCCAAAGATAACCTTTTTTTCTTGTTTTCTGGTGAATTTGTAATTGATTTAATGTTAAATTAAAAAAAAAAAAAGTTTAATTCGACTTTTGTTTGTACTTTGCATATTAAATTTCTGTCTGTTTAACGCTTTGACATTTTACGTAATTTAATATTATTTCATTTTGTTTATGATTAACTATTAATGCGTTTGAAAGCAGAGGCATAAGTTGGTTTGTAAATCATTTCATTTATCAAGTTGCATTAAAAATGTTTTTTTAAATTAAATTATTTGTACATGTTGAAAGAGAAAGACTCTTTTAAGTATTAGTTTAATTTGTTTCCAGTTTTATTGAGTGGAAAGTTGTTTCCCTTTTTCTAAACATTAGTTGCTTGTTGTTGAAACTAGCTAGTTACCAACTACTTATTGATGGTTGAAAGTTAATAAGTTTGTTATGAAACGAATTGAAACGCAACAAAACTGGTTTCCTACAGCGCTGCTACAGCTCAAAGGGAGCTGTCATCTTTAGAGTAAAGTCCTGGAAGCAGCTTAGGCATCATTTTGTCAGAAATGCAACCATTTCATGGTGGCCATGAACGGTTCTGGACTGACTTATACCACATTTCTGTGGTCGCCTGCAAGTGACTTGCATTTGTGAGCATTACTGTCTCTGTTTTTGTCTCAGTCGCCGTCGCAGTCCCCATCTCTTTTTTACCCAGTGGCTGTCTGGCTTGCTGGCTTTCTGGCCTTCGGCCGTGGCGAGTGTGCCACGTTATTGTAAGCCAACAACAAGCAAACCAGTTTACAAGCATACAACGCACAAAATCAAAACAAATACCACACGGCAATGACGCTGACGAAGGCGATGGCGATGGCGATGGCGTTGCTGATAGCATATAGCGACAGATGCAGATGCCACTGAAGAGGCTGAACAGAAACGGAAATGAAAATGGATATCTATATGTATATGTATATTTTTATGTATATATAGAACACAGAGAACAACGGTCGCAGGCCTCAAAGATTCTGAATTGTGCGGGCAAAAGCAAGAGTTGGTAAGCTTCTCAGCTTATCTTCTTTGGTTGCGTAATCCCAGCAGAAACATAAACAGCAAATCTTGGGCAGAAGTGAAAACCCAAATGGCTAAAAAAACAACTAATCTTATTCCATACACAGCTTGGATAAAATACCTGCCAAACGAACACTTTTGATGTATTTAAATTCCGATTCAATAGTAAAATAAATCTAATTTGAATGACACATAAGTTCATGCCATTGATTAAAGTATTCCACAATGATTAACTGATTAATGGTGCAATGCAAAACGACAACTGTAATGAAATATACAGTTGCAGGAAAAACCAAATCAAGTGTTTTTATTTAAAATGTGTATTGTTAGGCTTAGTGCAGATTAAAAGCATCTTCAATCCAATTTTGCAGAAAATTTCATGTTGAACCATAACTGAATAGTTAATCGATCAAGGATAAATTCATAGAGAGGTGCCACTTGCGAGCTAATCAATGAAATGTTTGCCGCCTGGCTTAACTTGCCTTTTCTTAACTGCACTTTTCTAATGGCTTTGGCATTAAACGAGCCCTGCAGCAGCTGCCTCTTAGCTCTTTTCTCTTGCCTCTCAACCTTCGTCTCTTGCTTCCTCAAACGTGTCACTGACTACACTGATAAGTATAAAAATCAAATGAATAATAAAATATATTTTATATATTTTTTATTTACCTGAAAATGCATAAATTATGTACTTAATCTAACACATACTTGTTCCCAGTTCATTGAACAAAATTTTAATTTGAAAATACTTTTTATCAGTGTACTGCTTACAGTATTCGTTAGTGGAGATTGTTAGTCGAACAATTGCTGACTACGAATAGCTATGGTTAAGGGGATTCAGAGTCGGTGGGGAAAGAATGTTGGGTAAAGCGTCTTTGGCTCTATCGCTGGTTATGCTGGGTCTAAGGCTCACTTAGACATGTGTAGTCATGACTCATGAGTGGAATGGGATTGCAGTTAATGGAACGACTAAGTCTGTGCCTGAAACCGAGGTTGGGACAGAGACTAAAGCTGAGCCTCAGGCAGAGACTAAGGCTGGCGTCGTCACTTCAGAACTATTTCAATAAACGTTACGTTATGCACGCGCAGATGTCCTTCACCCTGTTTTTCTTCACGTTCGTTCGTTGAGGATGTCATTGCATTTTGCTTTCGTCCTTTCGCTTTTGTCAGCCTCATTCTTGGCCTCATCCACATTCACATCCACATCCATATCCTCGTCCACATCCACATCCACATGCCCATGCACGTTGTCATCGTTGTAGTCTTCGTTGCCTACATGCAATTTACTACGTTTTACATTTCACATTTTACGATTCTCATTTTGATTTTGGTTTTGATTCGCTTACCGCTGCTTCTGGTACTGCGTCTGCTGCCGACGCGACAATTCTGCCATTTCCATTGCAGTTTCTGCTGCTGCTGCTGCTGCTGCAGCTTCCGTTTCCGGTGTGTGCAGTGCGCCGTGTCGCTTTGTTGATTGTCAGCGACCTTTCAGCCTCCTTGCCAGCCATCTTTTAAATGTTCTCACTCACTCCTTATTTTCTTCCACTCTTTCTTTCTCTTTTCTATATATTTCAATAGCTCTGTTTTTTTTCTATTTCTCTGACATGTGTCAAGTGTCGACTACAATTGAAGGCATAGCAAAATTCTTCCTTAAAGCCGACGTCCTTAGTAGCGACACCTTGCACCAATCAACCCATTCTGTCTACTTCTTTTGAGACTTTAATTTTCACTTTTCTGCCACACCCACAAGGGCTTAGTCATACCAACTGTGCCATCGATACGTCCGCACAAATCAAACAAAAACCAAGTGTAGCAAACATTTTTTCGTATCATTCTCTCTTACGTTTAATTCCTTTTCTTTTCCTTATCTTTTTTATTTAACTTAGAGCCTTTTGACCGCGCTAGGCTCAGGCTTTTTCGTTTGTAGATCAGTAGCGTTATTTTTCGAGGCTTGCTCAACAAATTCCGTGTCTTTAAGACTTTCCTTAGTTCTTTAAAATATCAATTGGTTGTATTATGGCAGTGGTATAAAAAAATAAATTTTATATTAATAAATATAAATATATATATTAATAAATTAATCAATAATTAGAAATGCTATCCTCAATGCAAATGCTAATGCTAATGCTAATGCTAATGCTAATGCTAATGCTAATGCTAATGCTAATGCTAATGCTAATGCTAATGCTAATGCTAATGCTAATGCTAATACTAATACTAATGCTAATGCTAATGCTAATGTTAATGCTAATGCTAATGCTAATGTTAATGCTAATGCTAATGCTAATGCTAATACTAATGCTAATGCTAATGCTAATGCTAATGCTTATTCTAATGCTAATGCTAATGCTAATGCTAATACTAATACTAATGCTAATGTTAATGCTAATGCTAATGCTAATGCTAATACTAATGCTAATGCTAATGCTAATGCTAATGCTAATGCTAATGCTAATGCTAATGCTAATGCTAATGCTAATGCTAATGCTTATTCTAATGCTAATGCTAATGCTAATACTAATACTAATGCTAATGCTAATGTTAATGCTAATGCTAATGCTAATGCTAATGCTAATACTAATGCTAATGCTAATGCTAATGCTAATGCTAATGCTAATGCTAATGCTAAGGCTAATGCTAATGCTAAGGCTAAGGCTAAGGCTAAGGCTAAGGCTAATGCTAATGCTAATGCTATTTCTAATTCTAATGCTAATGCTAATGCTAATGCTAATGCTAATGCTAATGCTAATGCTAATACTAATGCTAATGCTAATGCTAATGCTAAGGCTAATGGTAATGCTAATGCTAATGCTAATACTAATGCTAATGCTAATGCTAATGCTAAGGCTAATGGTAATGCTAATGCTATTTTTAATTCTAATGCTAATGCAAATGCAAATGCAAATGCTATTGTTTTTGTTAATATTCTAATAATTTAATCAAAACGTATTATTAAAATATTCAAACATTTGTAGCAAAAGAAGAATTTTTTAAAGGAAACGCTTCAGATTTTGTTTTATATTTGAAAAATTAACCATTAACAGTAAAAGTTAAAATGACAATTTGTTGAGACAATTTGTCGTGTGCTTAAAAATGTCAAAGTTAGTTAAGAAACAAATTGGCCTACTCTCGCTGTAAAATTGTTGACGTTATCGTTGTTGTCTCTTGGCACTTTTCAATCTGCTCAAAGGACCCAAAAGTCATACGCCCCTCGCACTGCCTCTTCCTCGCCAAGCCTTTTTGGCATATTGCCATTCTACGCCTTTACCTTCAATTCATATGCTTCATTGCTTAATGTTCCAGTGGCTTTGCTCTCCGTTCAGTGCACACTTCAGACTTCTAAACCTTAGACGAAAAATGCCTTGACGCAGCATGTTCTACATTTTAAGAGCCGACATAGATTAGCTTCCACAGTCACAGACATGGACTCAGTCATAGCTACAGCCACTGCCACAAAACCACCCAATGACATGTCGTCTGTTTTTTTCTGTGAGGGAAGCATCCACATCAACCCTCTACTATCCCTGCCTCAGTGTTCATACTCAGCTTACATCCTTTTGCAGACTTAAACCGAGAGGGGCAGCTATAAAGACTGTGGCAGATAGAGCGCATCAACATCTGTTGCACACTTGGATGAAACTGTGTTAATTAAAAGACAAGATCAATATGCATAGTAGCAAGAGCATTCCGAGTACCATGTTCAATTGTTATGGTATTACCTTGAATAACCATCTTAAGGATTAAGTTGACACAATGGATTGCATTTCCAACAGGCAGCGACCATAAGCTGATGATCTCCAATTTCAGCTCAAAATTCAATTACGAAATTTAAGCCAAAACTCGAACAAAAGCGAGATTTGAAAATAGCCATACAAGTTATAGCACATTCCCAAAATGGAGATGCAAATGCGCTTAGAATCGAGCAATAATTTGTGCTGCATTTTGCTGGAATGTCAGATACGCAGTAACTGAAATTTTCAGTACTGCATCTAGAATACCTATTAAAAATTATTTAAAATAAATAATGATATTCACAAAGGGTCAAAATTAAATAAAGTATAATCTTTAAAACTAAGTAGACTTAAAATGTATTTATTCTTTGTCAATCAATAATTAAATTCAATTGTTCATGTTGTAGTAAAGATTGCGACCGACATCAAGTATCTGAATCACACGAAATTGCCTTTAAAAAACCAGTTTCAAACGATTAGGAAAATGTTTAATTATTTTAGAAGTAAACACAAACCAAACGAGACCAAAAAGTGCAGAATTACAGAATAGCATCGTGAAATGGAAATGAAATAGTAAACTTGATAAATTGATATGTACTAGAGTCCAAAGCAAACACTGTGTGTATTTCAAAATCGAACAAGAAATGTTTCAATTACTGAACGAAACTGATAAGTTTTGTTAGCACACACACACACGTATTATTGCAGCATAGAAAATAAGAGAACAAAAGACTAAAAATCATAATTTGAAGGTAAATTAATGCCATGACCCACAGAATTTCTTTCTTTTGTTTTTTGCTAAAAATTTGCTTTTGGTTCAAAAATTCTTTCATTGGCTTATATGGCAAAAAATTTCTTTTTTAAAATTTTGTTATGGTAAAATGCAGATAAAAACAGCTAGAAATAGGATTAAAATAGATCAGGTCACATCACATATTTAACAATTTTAGAGAAATAAATTAAACTTATTTTAAAATTGTTTTAACTCAGCAACTAAAAAAATGTTCTAGCATTAAATTAAATATTTTCATGTATTTGTGGCATTCGATGCATCATATTAATTCAGTTAATGAACTAATTATGCAGCTAAAAGGGGTTGTTTGTAAACAAGCTTAGCTTGTTCAGCAATAACACAATAGCTATCAATCAAATAAATATGGAAACCGAATTAAAGCTTTAAAAAAATGCATATAATAGAGAGCTAAAGCGTGTAATGCTGTTAATTTTTAAAATCACGCTTGCCTATGGTAATTATTTACATGTCGAAAATTAATGAGTAGTTTTGTGAAAAAACTTTAATGAAAATGACAATCGGAGCAGTTTAAGTTAAAGAGCTCAGCGCGTATACGCGATATGTCAATGATTACTGCTCTGTTGCATTTCTCTGATTTCTTTAATATTCCTCATCTTCCTTATTAAATTATTATGCCCTTTGGCTATATTAAGGATGGGTATAATGTGTTGTAAACAAACAAATTGTGCTGATTTCCCACATCTCTAATCCGTTTAATTTAATGCCTTTACTTAAACGGAGCAATCGACCTCAAAAAGAACCCACACAGCTTATTGTATTGGACTTAGACTGATTCAGATAAGGGAATTGGATGGACAACATGCAGTAAGTAGGACTAATTGCCAGCTTGCTCTTTGCTGTCGTCAGTTTCTAGCTGTTCCCGCTGACGATTACTTGTTGTTCAATCTGGTTGTTGAATGCTTTAATTACGTTTGTTTTGCCAATTAAAAGCAACGTGTAGCACCGAACGGAAGGTGAAACAGAAGTCAAAAGTGGACTGAATAACGGTCATGGCCATTAACAATTGGCCGTGCATTGACCTCGACACTCAGTTCCTTTGACGAAAGTGCCCCCAAAAAAGAAAAACAAAGCAACCAAAAAATGCTTATTGAGAGCAGCCTGAACACTCAAGACGTACGCTCTCTTGGCACGCAGGTGCCTGAACCAGAATCAGAGCTAGAAGCAGAACCAGGACATGCTAATCCCTGCCAGTTCTTTCTCCTCCATCCACACCACTTTCAGACCCACGTGTGTGTGTGTGTGTGTTGACGTACTTCCACCTCTGACACCTCTACCCGCTTATAATTTACACTATGCAGCTGGTTCGCAGCCTTTGAGAAATTAATTCGTCTATTGTTTGCGCCATTGCCGCGTAGTAAAGCCGCACCGTGGGTCAAATATTCACTCAAATCGAAAAAGTTCTTACTTTTATTTTATAATAGACATTTACACTATTTAATTGAGAGTCTTTCCTTTAAAAAAATCATAGTTTAAGTACTTTGTGTTCAAAATAAGTATATAACTTTTATCACGTCTTTTAAATTAACTTTTTGGTTTTAGTAAGCGTACTTACTATACTATGTATATACTATAACTAACTTTAGTATATAACCTTAAGTCGGTGTTTGGAAATTCAACGATTAAAATTGAATATCTATTTAATTTTTGCATGGATTTTAAACAATGTTGCAACATTAATAGCGACATACGCACATTTGAAATCGCACTCGACCTTAATGAATTCTACTCAAAGTTGTTTTTTAACTGGCTTTAAAACACTTAATTACAATTAACAAAATTGCAACACCTCTTATCGAAACTGATTGTGACTGAAATGAAAAAACTTGTTGCATTTAATACAATTACAACCTTTTCAAATTAAAATTCTAATTCATGTCCGTTTTGCTGTTTTGTTGTTTGTTTTGGCGTTTTGTCAAAGCCATTTGCTTAATTAAAACACGAATTCAAGAAATCCAATAAGTAAATGAAATCCAAATGCATTCAAAACAAATTCTATATCCCGTGGGCTATTGTAAAACACGTTGTTTTGTCCGCCGATGCAAAAGGGAATGCGAATACAAGGAAAATAAAACTGACATTCTTTCGTTATATCCTGCTGAGCTTTAGTTTCATTCAGACTTTAGTCTTGTCATTCTGAAGTACGAATAGTAAACTGGAATTTTCTTTGCAATGGAATTGTTTTTCGCCCATTGTGACAACGTTTGGCAGAGTCTCATTATCAAGCTGGTGCGCTCACTGTACGTAGGCTGAGATTTATTCAATTTAATTTCAAATTGGCGTCAATGTTGATAGCAATGTGCGAATTGAAATGCCTTACGCTTTTTCTGTATAGTATGTGTGTTGAAGTCGTGGGCGTGGCCAGGAGCCAGCGTGGCAGGGTAGCGGTGGCAAGGGGTACAGCAAAATAGAGTTTAGTCCTCAAACCTATGTGATTAAAAATTGTTTTCAAAGTTCGTTGACACGCACACTCGACGCCATGTCGCTGTAGGAAGCCATTTCTAAGCGAACAGCAATCAAACTCTGCCTAGCAATCTGCTGCCTTTTTATTTTCACTTTTAGTTCTACTTTTTACACTCTCAGCAAGGGTATATTGGGTTTGTGTAAAGGAGGCATGGCAAACCCCGTATACTATACATATTTTTGATCAGCAGCACAATTCGAATCGATGTAGCCGTGTCTGTCTGACTGTATAAACAAACAGATCTCAGAGATGGCAAGAGCTACAAGTGCGAACTTAGTCTCAATCGACTCCATATTTAGTCAGTCAATACAAGAATCCTTTTATACCCTGTGAGCATATATGGGGTTTGTGCAAAAAAGTCCAGATCGTCTGACCGTCTGTCCGTTCGTATGAATGCTTTGCTGTTGTCTTTTGCTGCCACATGTTCTATTGTTCTATTGTTCTATTTTACCTATTGTCTCCCAGGAATCTAGGATCGGGAATAAAAAAAAGGGGGGGTATTATACGGTCAAACGCGCTCGATTGTTCTATCATATTTGGACTAGAATAATGGACTTTGGTCAAAGAGAGAATAAACAATAAACAAGCACACAAAAACCAGCTCAAAGAGTAAAAAAAAAAAAACAGAGCTAACTTCAAATAAAATTTATATGACGTTTGTTCCCTTTGTCAATGCTTTGACTGATGTACACAGTCACAACGCCACAGGTGGCGTTAAGATATTCAATTAAAAGTACACAGCAAAAAAGAGTTAGCTTTTAATCAAGTTCCAAGTTGTAAAATACTGACTGAGGTCCCAAGATCACAAAAATAAATGTATGCCCTGTTTTCTTTTCTTTATTTTCTTCTACCTTAAATGTTATATTCAAGTACAAAAGTACAGTCGAGCACGCTCGACCGTAAAATACTCTCTGCATTTTTTTCCAGATTAAATTATTTATCGGTCTAGAGATATTAAAATGTGTAGTACTTGCATTAAAACACGTTGAAACAAAAACAATCTAGGCATAATCAAACATACATCTGTTTGTTTGTATGGGAATAAACATACGAAAGCCAACATATGATGCATATACATATATGTATGTATGTGTGAATTCCACACGACCAGCGACTGCGGGCAGCGCTGCCGCCACACAGGCAGCGAAAACATACAAACATATGTTTGTATGTTTCTATTTCGCTTGCACTCATACATTGATACGAATGCGGCAGCGCTGCCGCCACACAGGCAGCGAAAACATTCAAATATATGTTTGTCTGTTTCTGTCTCTCTTGCACTCATACATGATATTGCTTTTAGTTATCAATATTGTAACGCTTCTAATTGTCTTGTTTATAGTGAGATTTCTATGCGCCCTTCAGGATAGTTTGATATAGTTAGTCTCCACACGAGTTATAAATTACAATACTGTACTATATGAACAAATGCCTAAAAACGGAACGAAAGTGGAGAATTATTTTTATTAACTGTGGGAAAAGGGGCTTGGCAGCCCAAAATTTTAAATGTTAATGCATTTGCGCTGTTGCTAGGAACCTCCATACCAAAATTGGTGATCCTAGGTGAAATAGTTACTGAGATATTCGCCGAAAACAGCGGTTTTTTATCGAGGTGTGTCTAGTTTTTTGCTCATTATAGGCGAATGGGGCGTGGCATCGAAAATAAAAAAGATTCTTGTATTGACTGACTTGTAGCTCTTACCATTTCTGAAATCTGTTTGTCCATACGGACAGACTGTCAGACGGACAGACGGACATGGCTATATCGACTCGGCTTTTGATGCTGATCAAGAATATATATACTTTATGGGGTCTGCCACGCCTCCTTCTGCCTGTTACATACATTTGCACAAACACAATATACTCTTGCAGAGAGTATAAAGACCCAAGCTTTAATTAAGAAATTCATCTGGTCATTTTAATAATTTATTCAAAGTATGAGTGAAGTGCCTTTAATAAAAAGCACAGACGTTCATTTTCAGTCCCTTGGAGTGCACAATATTCAGATGTTTTCTGCTGCATGTGTAATGTCAAAGCTGGTATTTGTATTGAGAAAAGACTTTCTTTGACCTGCTAATAAATAACATTATTTTAAGTCAAGGCAAAAACTTAAGGTGAAGTTTTCACTTTCAGTTACTTTGTCAAGACATTTTCGATTGCTTTAATTACACAGTCCACTTTGATTAAGGTCTTGGTTTAACTTGAAGACATCAAATCTATTAGCATTTGAATGGGTTTGTTCGCAGAATTTCTAGACGCTAGCATCCGTACAATTTGCCATGGCAAACATGATAATTTATAAGCCTTTTACATATATTGACACAACCTCCAACCCAATTTCCATTCCTTACCCTTACTCTTGCCAATACCCTCCATCATTTCCATCGTCAGCTAATGTTGTTTTGCTGTCTGTTTGTTGTTTAATCGGTTGTCTGTCACGGCGCATGAAAATTACTCATACGCAACGTTGTCACAGCTGCTTCAAGCTAAAACTAACACATCCCAAATATCGAGCACTAAATTGAAATTGAGGCTGCTTGAAGAATATTCAACTGTCAATGATCTTCATTTTTTATATTTTTTATATCTTATTCAAGGCGGGGATTATTAATATTTATATTTTACTGTCAGTCGTTTGCCCTTTTTTCATATCTTCTTTTTTCTTTTTTTCATCCTCTTTTCTATGTATGTTTACCAGTTGTTGTCTGGGCGATAAATAGCGGACATAATTGTCGCAGTCGCAGTCACAGTCTCAGCCTCAGTCACACTCACAGTCACACTCACAGTCACAGTCGCCGCCCCATTGAAGACTCGAGCCTCGAGAAACCACATGCCGTTGGCAGTTGGCAAATGTTTTTGATTTACTTAGCGGCTGCTCGACAAAACCGAATCCCATTTTCAGCACCACTCCGGGTGCCACCCACACTCAAGGCTGGTCCCGTTTCTGTGCTCGTTACTGTTTACTGGTGCTGGTTCCAGTTTCAGTACCAGTTTTAGTCCCAGGCTCAGCTCGAGGCCCAGACGCCAGTTGACCTAATTTTGCTCATTGCTTTTGTTATGAGACTCTGTGCACAAAAAGTGTAAATGGTTTATTAGTTTGGCCTAAATACTGAAACAGTTAAGGATATCAACATTTTTCCCTGTATCTATGGATTGGTGACTACTAACAACACCTTTTGTAGAGTCTTTTATTCTACTTTTTAAATCATTTACATAACTTTATTAGGTACAGGGTCTTTTTGAGTGGCATACTCTTGTATGTTCCCTTCACTGCTACCGAATTTCCCAGTCTCCGAAATAAGCAAATGTTTTTGTGTTATACTTTAGTCTCAGAGTCTATTAGACTAACAATCAAATAATTCGGTGATAACAAATGTCAAATATTGTTTACATACAGATCCATTTTGTTTATTACTATTTTTTTGCTGGACTTACACAAAGGTAACCAAAATAATCAAAAATGAAATGTATTTGATTAAGCAAATGCAATTAAAATGAATGTAAACGTGTCATAAACTATATTAATTTAGTTTTAATTAAATGCATTGTTTAAATTTACACAGTGCTACTAATTAACCACATTGCAAAAAGTTGTTATGGAAATGGCTTTTTACATTTTATTTGCTTGTTATATTAAATCGCTTTAATTAGTCACTGGGCCTTCAATTGTCGAGCAACTCAACTTTTATTTTTTTCCACTGGTTTTTTGTTGTCGTCGTCTGTGGTTAACTGCTTAAGGAATAATTCATTATGTATTTGGTCGGCGTGTCACTTAATTCGAGTAGCCTTCTTTTACTCATTTCCAATTTTCCTTTTTCCCTTCCCTTAGCTTCTTTTCTTACCCTTCTCTCCGCTCACCGCCCATCGCCCTTCGACTGTTCAACGTCAGTGATGCGGGCAATTTGCCTGCAAACTAATTGTCCACACTGGAAATCGATCAAGCCCCCCTCTCCATCCCTTACCCACGGCCTTTCTGTCTTTTTCCGGGATATGCCAACCACCCACTTGGTGTCCCTCTCCCACCTCTCTGACCACAGTGGAAAGGCAGCTGTTTACGTGTTTTATATTCAAGTAAAATTGTTTATTTGCATTACTTTTATGGGCTTCGTCGTTGACAGCATTTTGTTTGCCTACGAGGGAAGTCTGACCAGAAACAGTTACGACCATTTATAGCTGCTTCAGTTGATGCTTTTGTTGTTGTTGCTGTTTCTATTGTTTGTTGTTGTTGGCATCAATCGCGTGAATTGAAGTATTGAAGTGGATCTGTATACTGTCAGGCCAACTCATACTCTATTCATAAAAGTGTGACTGAGGGAGGTGAAGGTAAAGCGTAAGGAAAATGTCAAACAGTAACAGAGGCAGAGGCAGAGACAGAGTCAGAGGGAGAACAAATGGTTAAAAGTGGCAAAAACAGACAAAATATAATTTAAATAATAATTAACTTTGTCTACTTCAGAGTTCTCTCATTTGCATAATTCTCAGCTCCAATAATTGTTCGAGAATAAAATGCAAACACATTAAAATTCAACTCAATGAACACAATTTGCTTAACTGATTAATTTTTTAGCTTACCAAAAAACTTTAATAATTTATTTGAGTTATTTAAACTGATCAATGTCGGTTTGTATATTAATTAAAACTATAATTAAATATATATTTATTTGTCCAAGCAACACATTTACTTAAAACTCTTTAAATATAAATTTAAATCTAATTTCATTTAAACTTAATTAACCCAATTCGGTTCTGCTCAAATAAATCATGAAATATACGCCAATTTTCCACTCGATTTTGGCCATCGTCTTGGCATGCACGCTCTTCAGGCTAATTGCTGTTTCACACACACGCAAGCACACACACACACACGCGCACACACACCAAGCACACATATACACATCCATTGTATATTTGTGCAGCTCTGATTGCTATCGCCATTTTCATAAGCTTGACGGAAGTTGTTTTGCTTAATAGTTGCACTTGTTGGTGTCGTTCCTGTTCCTGTTGTTCCTGTTGTTGTTGTTGTTGTCATTGTTAACCTTCGTTGAGCTGCTTCGACGGCCTTCAGTCCACCAGCCACCCTGTCGCATCCAATTAACTTTGTTTGCCTAATCAGAATGCAGCTTTCATACGCCACACTTCGTTCGTTCCTGGTTTGGTTTTCTTCCTTTTCACTTTTTTCTTATTTTGTCTGAGTCTATTTCGGGGGTTCAGGTCTGTGCCTAGTTGGGGTCGGGGCTCTTGGGTCGTGGGTCAGTCGTGTCTGGTGCTGCCTTTGCTGAGTTGGGCAAAGTGTGCGTGCGAGCACTTTTGGCAGGACATGTCTTTGCTTCGTCATACGCTGACATCCGCAAGTCTGGCCTTGTTCGTTTTATGAACTTTTATTAAATATACGAACACGCACATACACACACACACGCCAATACACACACTCTCATACACAAGCTCACTTTGCACGTACGCCACACTCTGCCTGCAAAACAGTTAAACTTTGAGCTGTCTCAGACGGCAGACAGGAACCAAACTGCTTCCATTTTAACGCCGTCTTTATCTTCGTCTAACTCCCATTCCCCTTCTCTTTGTCTTCATTTCTGTTTGCCCCATTTCCCCGCCTTTATCTCGGTCTTTGAGCCCTTTGAACGCCAACTTGACCCACTTTTTTTTTTCTTTTGTGTTTTTTGTTTGTGTTCTTTTGCCAAACTCCAGTTTCTAAGTGTGTGTGTGTGTGTGCTAATTCGCTTGATTTGTGCTACAAGTTCCAATTTTCACTGATCAATGCTGCAATTGGCAATCTCATTCAAGTCATTGCCAAATCCGAGCTTAGAGATATTTTCTGACTTGTTTAACTTCTGACTTCATTTAAAATTAATTTAAACTCGCAATCATTCAATCACCTTATGTCACCTCTATAATTAATTAGATTTTTAGTTTATTTTAATGCTAGAGCTGCTTCTTAACCCATTTCACTACCTTTGCTCTCCTACCAACCCACCTTCTTTTGGGCTGAGAATTCAGCCTCTGTTTAGTATGCTCCTCTCAGCGGGGTTTCAACTTTGTGAAGTTTTCTTAGACTTTATTTGTTTCTGTTTCTGTTTCTGTTTTGTTTCAGTTTTGTTTCGATTTGGTTAATTCAACTGGCCAATGTTTTTGTGCCTTAGGGATGAAAAGTGGCTCAAAGGACGTGCACCACGGGGTACTACAACACACAACTTGTGAACAAAACAATCGAGTGTTGTCAATCGATAGGCAAACTAAAGGAATTTCTTTGAAAAACAGTTGAAGCTGGCTATGTTTTCTGGACTTAGTCATAGTGAAGCGTATTAGAATGTGATAAGAAATATGGAATATTTGTCAACTGAATTGCAATTATAATTGCAGTTGCTACCATGAAATATTTAGTGGTAAACAGAATGTCCCAAACTACCAGCGAAATAGCTAACTTGCAGCATGGCCTTCTCAATTATGCACATGCCAATTGGAATGTTGCACATGCCAATTAAATTGCAATCCCAACCGTAACCAGTTGTGTTGAATCCATGGTTTCACACCCCAGACCCCCCGCACCCCTTCGGCCCACCTCCCCCCACTCCTCAAATGCCACTTGTTTTCACTGATTTCGTAAGCCTTTCGTAAGCTCAGATACAAGTGCACGGATTTACTCGCACACACAGATACATCCAGACACATTCACACATTAATGAACAGTTCCTGGAATTTGCTAGCAATAAACTCCAGTGGCAATAAGTTCACTAATTGCACCAGTCTCGTATTGTCCTTGACCACTGACCATTAACTATTGACAGCCGCCAACAAAAGACATGAATTTCCTTTGAAATTTATACAAACTGCTATCAAGTTTGCAAACTAGTTCCACTTATCAATCACAAAAGTGAAAATATTAAGTCAGATATAATTATGGTCTTATGCAGTGGGTTAAGTGTTGAGCTGGAGAGTGGGCCAAGCAGTGCAGCATTTCTGAAATATTTGCATGGCTAAAATCTCTATATTATTTAACCTTTATATATGTTAAGCTTATTAGTTAAATTCATTCAATTATTGCTGCTTATAAACGAAATGCCTTCACTTGATTTTAATGAACTCAAATCAAAACAAATTTGTGCTTGCCTTACCATTGAACCAAATTAACTCAGATTAGTAAGGCATTGCTCTTTGTTGTAAGAAAATTATTTAACCAGTATTAATATACGCAATAAAAGAAAATATGAATTCCTTAAGAATTCTAATCTACACGAACTGTTTATTCAACCATAAAATTATTAAGCTCCAATTAAAACACAGAATGCATCGAAGGCTTAAACTTGTAGTTTAGCAGCTTTATCAGAAACTGAGGTGATTAATTTGTCTTGAGTATAACCAACGATTATAAAGCATTCAAAGTGAATCGAGATTTTCTCTCAATATACTTTTTTTTTGGATGTAAGCCCTGAGCAAAGGACCACAGAGCACAGAGCACAAAGCAACCAGCAACTAGCAACGAGCACGGTCATAATTTTGAGTAAATGAAAGCAGAATGAAAGGATAGCTTAATACTTAAGCTCTGGCTATGGGTCAATTGCATGCTGTGAGAGGTCAGTGAGAGAAAGGGAGAGGGAGTGTGGTGAGCAGGGTAGGCGAGCACAACGAAGAAGGGGTGCAGAGGAGGTGGACAGAGTGTCCAATTCTGCCGCATTTATGTGCATAATTTAGCGAGCTCTCCACATTCGCATGTAAATGTGCCTCAGGGCCGTAGCACACGACACCAGCCCTGACACTTCTGCTTCTCCTGCTCCTCCCCTTCTTCCTCTTCTTTTTGTTACTGTTGTTTTCACTTGTTGTCACTGTGCAAATATTTTATTGAGGCTGCTTCATTGTCTGGTCCTGGCTCTGATTCTGATTCGGATTCAGATTCTCGTTTTTTCTTTTTTTTTTTGGTTTCTGGTCGTCATTTTGTCGCCCACGCTCAATTTGTCAGTCGCTCACACGCTCGAAGTGCCGTGGTAAGACCAAATGTGGCTAACAGTTGAATGTATGAAGAGAGAGAGAGTGTGGTTGGCAGTTCAGACCCTGTACAGCTCAACACTAAGTGGTCTGCTTAAATCGGAAAAATGCAATCTCTTCAGAGTAGTTTGGTTTCGGTTTCTTGTATCTTTTCATTGATATCGAATGATTTTATTACGCATTTGTTGCTTGTACTTGGCCTGGTTTTCATTAAAGTCTAAGTACAGGGTCTTTTGCAGTCTGGCTACATGAACTGAAGCTTTTTTTAAGCAGCTTTTTATCTCATTTCGTTTGTGTGGCTAGCTGCACATTTTTATTTCTATTTCTATTCATTTCAATTGTACTCATTCACGAAGTAAGCTAAATTAAAGTACGTGCCCCTTTTGCGATGCAATGCAATTTTTATTGAGTGCAACTCAGGACGAGTATTTCGTACTGGGAACAGAGAACTGGCTGCTGAGAGCTGAGAGCTGAGGACTGAGGTCCGTGAACAAGGACAACACTAAGTGTCTCGACTGAGAGTACTAAAATCCTACAAAATAATAAAGCTTTACGCTTAAATTTGCTGCATCTGGGCTTTAAAATTGAGCAACTGGTCAGCATCTGGTGTCCAGATGTTATAGCATCCCAGGTGGATTTCTGTCTGCATTATTCTGATAAAATATTCATTAACCTGATATTCATTAAAATAATGCCGCCTCGTTAGCTTTAATGGCGCCAGAGCTACCAACGATGAGTGCAGTACCAGCAGCCCGTGTCGTCATCGTAACCATGTTGTAATCATCACCAGCATAGTGGCTCACACTACTAACACAACCCCACCAGGCACACCCAATTTTAGGGCAGCAGGAAGGCATGACAGGCCACAGGCCACAGGCCAACATTCCAGATGCAACAGGCAAAAGGCAACTGGCAACTGGTAACAGCAACAGGCAAAAGCAAAGGCATCAGACAAGAGGCAACATACATGAGGAATGTGGCATCGGGCATCAAACATAAGGTATCAGGCAGCAGGCATCAGGCAGCAGGCAGCCACAAGTCAGCTATGCTCAGTTTCAGTTGCATACTTATATACGATATGCAGTTGGTCAGGGGAATATTCCAGACAAATTTTGTAGCTGCAAATCGAAGAGATATCTCTTCCCAAAGCAAAACATAATTAGACAAAGCGTATTGATTTAATATGAGCACCTAAAAGTAGGCAACACTTTCCCATTGCCCAAATCAAACATCATGTTGTCTGTTAGATGTGAAACGTTTGTGGTATGCCCACATGTGTCTGGTTATGACTGCAACTCACAGAGGTATAAATGTCAATTATAATTAATATTGTTGGTAAACTCTACGAATTTTGCTTCCATTTTACGAGTTCTCTAATTGTACATCTACCAGTGGAAATACATATTCAACGTAGTTGACAATTGAAAATAAAGTTTGTGAAATTTAATAAGCTAAAACATGCAATTATTATTTCCATACCCTTTGTTTTGTATAACATGAGCAAGCACCTAACATACATACATTTATGTAGTACATACAAACTGCACTTCAAAATACCCTGTGGCATCTAGACCAATTCCGCAGACGGATGCTATGATTGCTTTAAAATAAGACCGTAAGATTTTTTTTGCTCATGACCCCATTGCTATTATTTATTTTAATGGGTATCAAAGTGCTGTAAAATGCAATTATGCATTTGCATGTAATAATTAAATTCTTTCTGCACATTTGTTATGGCAACGCGACTTTTTGCTCTAAGCTAACTTAGCTATGGCTACACGATAACAACCCTTGTCTCAGCTTACAATATTGTGGCTAGAACCATAATTATATTTTCTATTTTGCTGGTCCACTGAGGAATTTTTAATTATTGCACAAAAGCAGTGCTGTGTGCAATTAATTATTAAGTCAAGGAATCTTGGCCAGGTATGTTTACATAAGCCACAACCGATGCTAAAACCAATGCAGAATAAATAAGCTAAATAAAGCTAAAGGCGCGTTTAATGAGGCAAACTAAGTGCATTCGATAGGAATCATGTTCTAGGCCACCATGAAGCTCACTCACACCATTGTTGGTTAACATTCAATGAATTGAAGGAACGAAGAAATCATTATGCCTGCTTTCCACCTAATTTTATATATATTTATATTTTTTTTTAATATCACACCGGCAGCACATTCATTTAACTGAAAGTAATCGTCTCAGAGTGAACGAAAATATTCATCACAGATGCAGTGAGCCTGTATTTTCCCATGGTTATTTTTCAAGCGATTTATCTGTCTTGTCGGATTCCGCTGGCTTGCTGACAGACGACTCGTGTCATACCGTCTCATCTTGTGGCTAAAAGCTAATTAAAATTGGGAGGCAACTGAATATAATGTGATACCCTGTACTTAAACTGCTTACCACGCCAAATTAACGAATTTTAACTTTAACTTGTTCACGGCTTCTTGCTTTCCAATGCATACATTTCCATGGAATTCTCAGTTGGCAGATTTATTTTAAAACCCTCGTGAAAAACGGTGTGAAGTTTTGTTCAAAGGTGCATTTATCTTCATTTTTATTAATTAATAATTAATAATATGATATCGATTAGAAACCATTGTGGAAGCAATTCGTTGAAATGTCCGTGACTTGACTGTGACTGTGCTGACCATTGATTTGGGCTTTTAAAGGAAATTCTTTGGAAATGCAACTACTGACACGTTGACTGTGTGACTTGCGTTTTGCTAATTAGACCCCATACTAGAGTACAGGGTAAAGTAGAGGGGTCTATTTAGAGTCCGTTTCGTTGCTAGCGGATCAAGTTTATTTCAAATTGGTGCCGCGCCCCCTACCCACCGCGCTAATTCAAAAAGACTATTTTTACATTACCATAACTTGGAATCGACTAGAGCTATCGTCACCAAATTTACACATAACATTCATGGTACCACCATAACAGCATTCAACAAGCAATTCGGTCATTTATATGTAGTATTAATATTTCTCAGCTATTGCAACCAACCTCACTTATAATGCGTATGATTCCCTTATAACTATCATTACCAATTGATCGGACAATTATATAATTTAGCTCCCATAGGCCAAATTGGTCCAAAATTGTATATATGATAAACGCGCACTAGAAGGAGTACGTAGTCTTTTACCGTCGGCTCACTCGAGTGAAGACTTTCTTACTTGTTTTTAGTTTGCAAGTAATTAAGTTTTAGTTTTATTGCAGTACTAAATCTTAGCTACTTAATGTAATTTATCTATTATCACTTTAAAGACAACATACACTTTAAAAACTGTCGTGGAGTTTATGGAAAACTATATGCGAAGTAATTACGATCGATTCTATAGAATAATTTATGTATTTAATCACATTAGCTTAGTTCTCCTATGAAAATTTACCAACAGTAAGATGAAGTTTAAATTTGAATAATGTATTTGACTTCGAAAACGTAGCGAAGCAAGACCACAAAACTTGAGGAACAATTTCAATAAGCATTCCCATCATCACATGTAACTGTTTAGACGTCATTAATAATATTATATTTTTTACATATTTCAAAACAAATATTAAATAATAATTGATGTAGGTTTCCGATCCCAAACAAATTTGGCTTAAATACTTAACCAATATATAAATGTAACTCTTTTCTATGCAATATCAAAATAAATTGAACAAAGAACTTAATATATTATAGTCCAAATAATAACTAAATAGTAATTTAATTTAAATAATTTAATAAAAAGTAATTTAATGAAAAGTAATTGAATAAAAAGTAATTTAATACAAAATAATTTAATAAATAGTAATTTAATAAAATGTAATTTAATAAAAAGTAATTTAAAAAAAAAATAATTTAATAAAAAGTAATTGAATATAAAGTAATTAAATGAAAAGTAATTGAATAAAAAGTAATTTAATAAATAGTAATTTAATAAAACATAATTTAAGTGCCAATCAATCACTTTGTACACACATGTGTATACAAAGTGGAACGATTTATTATCGCTTAATTAGATTGATTCAATTTTAAATATACATTAATATAAAGTATTTGTGAGGAAACTGGAACAATCTACTCTACACCCTCGGCTACTCTACAACACCATTACACCTGCCTGAGTGTGTTTGTGTGTGAAAATTCAAGGCAAATTTGTGACTTTCGAGTGGTTTTGACTGTTGTAAAAGGCGTGACAATATTTACAATGCGCTCTTAATTGAATTTAATGCGTAATTTTAAAGAGGAAAAAGTTCTCTATATATATCTTAAAATTTATATGTAAATACTTGTCTAACCAACAAATATCCTCTATATCTTCTTCTATTTAAACTGCTTTGCTCACATAAGAACAGCAAAAATTTTAATTTTCCATTAAAATATTCATGTGAATACTGAAAAATTTTGTTTGCATTTCAAAATTTTCGCTTGCTTACAGCAACAACAACAATGGGCCTTTTTAGGGAAATTTTATGTATGTAACTATACAGCATAACATTTCCCTGGATTAACAGTGCCTTAAGTCTATGTTAGAAAAAGCTCATCACAGACACAAACCTGTTGTTAAAAAGCTTGAAGCCGTACTCACCACAATCTTAGCGCCACCTATGAGAAGTATTCAAATAGTGGGATTTCGGAACAAGCAGTGCTTGCGTCCTATAAATAATTTCCTCTTTTCGCAAGCAGGCTGCTGCTTGCAGAAACATCCCCAAAAGTATGCTACAGGTTTAAATCCGATTGGCTGGGATGATTCGGCGATTTTTCTAGCCACGCGTCGTATGAGTAATGTGACAAACAAAGCAGTGCGCTATTATTACCTATTTAGTCTTTGATAACCGACCTATGGTAACTATTTATGCCCCTAGACGATCTGAAGCCTCGAGCACCAATTTGTTTACTCATTTTATTTATGGAATGACTCAAATGGATTGAAATTCTCAAGCAGGGCACGTCATTTGCTCCCGTTCACCGTTGATAAGTTGATGATGGTGACCACGATAATACCGCATTCCGAACGTGCCACTTCCTTGAACACCTTCAACTCTAAGCCAGTTGTACTCAAGTTGGTTATTGGCCTTTCATACCAGTCGGTAGCGTGGAGTGGAAACGGATATTGGGAATTTGATATTGCATCGTACGCCTGATCGATGGCAGCAATTTCCAAATGATAACGCAGATTGTTCAGTTATCTACACTTTACAAGCATTGGGACCGGAACCACACTCAAAAACATTAAGTCCAACCGGAAAAACATAATCAAATGAGCCAATAAACCTGTTGTTAAGTTTCGAGTTCAATATACATACATTAACCAAAGAAAGCAATTGCAAATGTGTTAAGTGCCTGATAAATTTGTAGCACACTTTGCAAATTTAACATTGATATTGATAAGAGAAATTTATTATCGTTATAAAGCAAATTATACTTGCATTTACTTATCTAAGCTCTACTATATCTTTAGTTTTAACTAAAAGTCTTTGTTAAATGTCGGCTTTATAAAAACAAACTCTTTATATAAATATATTTCTATTACACACTATTTTTTCATGACATTTATTTAAAAACTATTACAAATTATTCTAAAAAAATACTTAAAGTTTCTTTTAAAGTTTTCTATGATTTTTATGAATTTCGCTTAGCATTGGTTTTAAATTTGGAAAATTTTAGATATTAACTTGTTAGTTATTTAGATTTAAGCAAATAATAATTATTAATAAACATTGGCATTTAATACATAATTTAAACAGTTATACAAGAAGTAAATATTTCTTTTTAAAAATTTAAGCATCAGAAAAGTGATATTATTAAATTTAACATAGAATAAAAAGGTGCAGTCATTTAATGTATTATTTAGTTTTGCTGTGACGTATTTGAAATGGCATGCATTAAAAGTAAATTAAATTAAGTTAAATAAATTTCTAAATAAAAGTTGTTTTTAATTGTTAGTTATTAACTGATAAACAATTTAACTAGAATGCTTTTAAACCCATTGGCACTGCCAAAGTGCTAGTAAGTCCTTTATATAATTAGTAGTTTGAAATAAAAAGTTTAAATAAATACATAATTTTTTGTAAAAGACCAAGACTTCCAGAAAAACTCAATTAAACGTTTATACTAATGTCAGTACAACAAAATATTTAAGCAATAAGTAAGAATTATTTTTTAAATTGGTCAAATGACATCTTTTTTAATATATCAATTTAGTTATGGTCTCAAATTATTTAACTTAAATAAGGTTAGATTTACTATTGATTTTTATTGGTTTTGTAGAAAAGATTTATATTTAAATAAATAAGCCCAATAAGCCCAACGTACCCATTTGCAGTCCATTAAGTTACCTGCTAAGTTTAAACAAAATATCACAGATATTTAAGGTTTTCTTTTTTTGAAAATAAAAATACTTAAACATTTTCTTAGTGTTTGTCTTTTTAATTTATTTGTTTCAGATAATTTCAGACAATTCATTCCATAATACTTATAGTAGCTAGATAAATTAAGTAAAACTTTGTATATGTACATATATTGTGTGTATATGTTATTATCATATATTTAAGAATGTTTTTAAATTCATTTGATTTTTGTGGAATTGGATGTGATTCTTTGTTTTGATTTGTTTTGTTTTGTCAGTGGCATAAATATTACAAATACTTGATTATCAACTTTGATTTCACTAATAACTATTCAAAAAAAATTACTTAAAATAAATCACAGTGTATTTAAGCATTTTTCTTTTGTTTGTTTTGTATGTTTTGTTGTTTGTTTGTTTCTTGTTGTTTTGCGAAAGTCGTTCTCTCACAAGGGACAACTAAATAATTTAAATAAATATGATTGTAATAAATAAATTACACAGAATAATAATGTTAAGCTTATAAATAAGATTGAAACGGGAGGAATGTGTCATTTAGCAAAATAAATACTTAATTAGTGTATGTTGTGTGTGTGTGTGGGTGGTGTGTTTGTGTGTGTGTATGATCATAAATAGCTGCTGATGAAAATTTACCGTGATTATAATACATGATATATAACACTAAATTCTAGCATTTTCAATAATAAATAAATAAATAAATAAATATAGTAAATCTAAATAAATACGTCAAGAGTAGGAGTAAGGAGGGAGGTAGGGAAAAAGGGAGAGGGGAATGTCGGGAGTTAATTAAGAGGGGATATAAAATTCTAAAATGGCATTCGACAAATTCGTCATGTGATTGTAACTTTGTTTGTTTGTGTTTTACTTTTTTTTTTTGGCTTGGCGCAAACTAGGAACTGTGCACAGCACTTGGCGCTAATACTGGGCTTTGGGCTTGTGGAGCTGCTGTGGGCGTGGCGTAGTAAATGTTAACGTGCGCCTTGTTCTCTTCTGCCCGCATTCGACGCCGCCTCCGAGCTCTCGAGACTGAAATTTTGTAGGGAGTTTGAGCCGGAAGCGGTTCCAGAACCGGAAGTGCCCGCTGAGGTATGTTTATGCCTGCGCTCCATGCTGTTTCTCTGCTGTTTGCGCAACGAACGACCCAAAGTCCTCCACATGTTGTTCAGATACTGATAGTATAGCTGCTTACTGATCTGCAGATCGTTAATGTTTGCCTCTTTGCTGCCATCGGCTGGCGTGCGGAACTTCAGTCTCTCGTTCATTGTCTCTCTGCTCACCTGAGTGAGCTTGGCACCATGACTATTCGGGTATGATGAATTGATGGTTGTCTCAATCTCGCACAGCACACGACGAGCACTGAGTAGCAGCTCATGCAGCTCATGTGTCTTCTCGTCCAATCTCAGTTGATTCTCCTTGCGGTATTTGTAGTGTGCCTTGCCCAAATGTGCAAAGCTGCCCGCGAATGTCTGCATGTGGCGATACCAAGTCTTCAGTTTGATCTATAGGCGAACAAAAGAGAGCAAGAAAGAGAACGTCAGTAAAGCTGGTTGGCAAAGGGAAACTGGTCTGCACTGCCCAGGGCGGAGCAGGTCCAGTGATCAATCAATCAAACGAACGATCAAACGATCAAATGATCAATTGGTCAATTGTTCAGTTAACTTACCGCATGTGTAGGATGCGTCATGTTTGGCAGGAACTTGTACTCGTGCTGCCAAGGCTCAGTGCTGGAGTACTCCAGTTTGGCATTCGCCTGAATGTACTCGTACTCTCGCATCGTGTTGTTACGCAGAGCTAGCAGATACTGCAAATAATATAAGAAAGAGATGATTATAGCAAACTGCATAATTATGTTGATCTTTTCCATTACAATTGTTGATTTATAAATTTACTTAAGTCTCAATTGCGATTACATTTCTTCTTACCTTGCGCTTGATAACACGTCCCTGGCTGGAGCTGTCCGACTCTGAGTTGACACTCTCGTCCGGCTGGTAGACGCCACCACACGGATTCTCCCATTCGGGGGCTTGAGCCTCGTGCTGAGCACGAATGAAGAATCTCAGTGTATGACTGCGACGGTGTCGGATGCGTTGACGTCTCAGCTCACGCATCGCTGCCTGGATTGCTGCCTGGGCGATCTCCTCGTAGCTGCTCTCGCTCTCTGCGTAGTCTCTGTTGGCGCTGTCGCTGTCGATGCCGCTGTCGCTGTCGTAGCTGCTCTCGCCGAAGCTCTGTTCGAGTCCGTGGAAGGGATTGGCGTGCCAAGTAGGCAGCGAGCTGTCACTTGAAACGGAATTGGCACTGGAACTGTCATCGTCGTAGGCAAATGCCAGCTGATCGTGTAGATGACGGGCGTGTGTTAGTGGCAGCAGCGCAGCCAGCGCCATGATGAGCGTATAACTGTTAATGCTGCCGATGCAGCTCTGTTGCCGTCTGCGGCGTCTGTTGCTGCTTGGGCTCTGTTGTGCTTGGCTTTGGCAATACTTTGCTGCAGAAACGTAAACAAAAACAAAAACAAAAAACACACAAAGTTAGTCAATGCTTGTAGAGTGGAGTTTAAAGCACATTTACCGTTAAACATGGGCATTTAAAGTCAACAAAACAATAAAGTAGATGAAGTAGAAGTGTCAGCACGCGTATCACAAATAATTGACTAACTAACTTAGTTATTAACTAATTTTAAACACTACAACGCGTTCACTTTACGAACGATGCGTGTGCGCTCCTCGGCATCTGATCGGCAACTGTCCAGTCGCGCACTCGCACTCGCACTCGCATTCATATCCGCACTCACTCTTGCACTCCCAGTCGCACTCGCAATTGAGTGAGTTTTGATAAGCGCACAGAGCGTAAGGCGAAATTTACAACAGCCTCCCAGCTGTGAGTGTAAAACCACCATGGAGAGAGTGAGCAAAAGAGAGCGGGAGTGAGAGCGAGAGATAGCAGAGTGAAAGAGCGAGACAGCGTAGGCGCATCAACAGTGAGAATTTCGACCAAATCAATTGAGCACAATTTCAGAAAATTGTTTAACGTCGTTTGCTTGTGGCTGAGGCTTTGTCATCAGCACAATTTGTGCTTAGTTTGAATTTCACAAGAAATTTTGTGGATTACTCATACGACAAGTATTATTGGCTTTTATTTCATTTTTGGGTTTTTTTGTTGTAGTTCGTTTTGGAGTGAGCGGCAGATAGTGGCAGCAGCAGTAGCAGTAGCAGAAGCAGCAGCAGCAGCAGCAGCAGCCGCAGCCACCGAAGCAGACGCTGATCAGACAGACAAGTTGGAGCGCAACAGCGACGTCATCGTTGACCAATTTGTGGCCTGCGGGCCAACGCGTCGTATGAATAATTCATACAGAAATACAAATTCATTCAAAACTCGTGTGGGGTTTCACTGTGTGTGTGAGTGTGCGTGTGATTGTGTTTGTGACCGGCTAGCGACATCAACATTGACGCCGACGTCGACTGTGTCAGCGACTGCGACTGCGACGGAGACTGCGACTGCGACATCAGCATACGCTCGCTGTTGTCGTAGGTCAGCGACTTCGATAAGAGCGAAAACGACGACGACGACGACAACAAATTTAACACGATTGCTTTGCTATTAACTTTGGTGACTGCGATAGCGCACGTGCTGCTGGCCATGGCCAGAAATGTGGGCTAAAACCGAGCAAGTGATCAAGTTACTGTGACTGGAAACTTCTCTATGATTAATCAAATTGCTTTCTATATAATAAGTTTAAATTCCAACTGCAACTGCAACTGAAATGGTTCCAAAATCGTACGATTCCTTTAGTCAGTCGGTAAGTTGGTTAAATAAAAAAAAACAACAACAAAATTGTTAAGTTGAACAGGTGTTATCACAGCAAAGGTCGTAAAGAACTCAGGCGCTTGATCGATTGCTTAAGATTAATTTAATCACACTGCCAGGCAATTTGTTTGACTAGTTTCTCCAAAAAAATAGAATTAAATGTCTGTAACTATTTATGGCACCCTATCTATAAACACTTGTATTAATGTATTAAAGTATTAACTTATTTATAATTTTCAGTTGGACTTCGAGGGGAACTCCCTGTTGAAGGCTTTTGTGAGACAAACTATGCAAATATTGATAAACAACTGAGCGATCTATCATCGTCGTCTGGTCTAAAGTGTGAGTTTTAAGTACCTGCGAGTATCTCACTCATTATCTTTCTTTCCACCTGCATTGTATTTGTAGTATTTGTTGTTTAAAAGTGCTTTAAAAGTGTTCTTTTTCTTAGCTTTTGTTGTTTTGTTGTTTTGGTTTTTTTCCTTTTACTCGCTGAGAACATCGCTCTAAAAATGATAACATTTCACAATTTCAAGTTGACTGAACGGGATCATAAATTCTCAATGGCCACTTGACACTTTTATTTGCCAGGCTCATACTTTTTTGGGGGTCTGGCTCTGGGAAATTTCGACAATTCGACACTTCGACCCCTAGACTTTGGACACCCACACACAACACTGGTTGGTACTTGATTTGTACTTGTATTAGTACTTGTACTTGTACTTTTACTTACTTGTTTCGCACATTTTAGTGGCTGCTAATTTAGTGTGTGTAATAATACTGAAGTTCTTTAAAGGTGGGCGGTTCTCGGTGGGTGTGTGCCTTAAACGCACTTAGTGTTAACAATTATTCAGTTGAGTTTCGTTTAGTTTTTTAATACTTTTTTAGTTGCGTTCGTTTCGGTTAAATTCGCGAGCCGACGATTATCATTGGCGTGCGTCTAAACGAGACTGATTCATGGTTTCAGCTGGGCGCGTAAATTTATATTTATACGAAAATCACCGTGCTGCCTTTGAGGCAGTCCCAGACGCAGACGCCGACACCGACGCCGACGCCGCCACTAGCGTCGACGCTGACGTCGACGTAAACGCAAACGCAAACGCAAACGGAGACGAAGGCGAAGGCGTGAGCGTAACCATAACCGTAAGCGTTAATGTTGTCGTTACTGTCAATAATAGTTTGATACGGTTGCCAATTGGCCGCTGCTATCGCGCTGTCGACATTGGCAGCGACTGCGCTGTCTCTGCTGCTGTCGACGCCAGTTACGCGCACGTCAATTGCAGCACACGGCAAAGAATAGCACTCGGAATTCGCGACACGCTTATAATTATTATTTGATTTGATTGTACGACTGCCCAATCAGCAACCCCTTCTCCTACCCCCACCCCCCCCTTTACAGCCTACACCACAACTCACTCTCTCTCTCTCTCTCTCTCGTGTGTATTTATCCAATTGATAACGTATTTACTTTGAATGAATTGCGTGTGTCTCCGCAACATTTGACAAATGTGCATGCAAATGATCAGGCCCCCACCCTCTACGCTACCACCTCTGCCACACCCCCCTCCTCGACCAAACACTCTCCGCACTTGGGGGATTTTTGCAACCCAATGGTGTCAGCACTTACTCCTTTACTTCAGGCTTATCACGTCAAGCTCTGTAATTGCGTCAATGCTTGGAACTCACTTGGATCACTTCATTGGTATAATTATAATTATCTTTATCATTATTCTAATATTCATTGATGATCGATACTACAAGATATCCAATGCTCTGTCCCAATGCAAGGCCACAACTGACTCATTCAATCTTAAATTAGCTTAAGGGGACCTTCTCATGGTGTGGGTAGGCCGAATGCCAAAATTTGTTCATTTTTTGTGGGGCAATGAAATGACATAGGAATTAATTTGAATTATTTTAAAACTAAAAACAAAAAAAAAATTGCCGTCTTTCAAATGGCGGCTCCTGTCAACCTCTCTGTCTCCACAACTTCACGTACATATGCAGCCTCTGGTGTTAAACGAATGTCTATAAAAAGTTTACAGAATGAATGGGAATAAAATTAGCTACGCCTTACACCAAAAACCTAGTAGTATAGACAAAAACAGACCTCATTTTTATGTATTTAAAAACAATTTTTTATTTTCAGCCATTTTGTTTACTTTAAAGTATACAAAAAACTGGAAATAAACAATTTATTATTCTGGATTTAGGTATGAAGCATAGACAATTTAATTTCCTTTCATTTAATGTTGGTATGAAGTAAATCGGATGGACAGATCGAGCCCTACCCATAAAGTTCAGAAAACAGTGATTTGAGAAAAACGCGTTGAAGTTGAAGGTATAAAGTGGATGGGGTGGCATGACCGTTCAAGTCGCTGTATCTTCAGAATAAGTATTCGATCACAAATTCCTTTTGCACACATATTCTAAACATTTCTATATATCATTTTATAAAAAAATTTATTTGGCCAAATCAAACCTTAATGGCTTAAAATGTCTTTTATTTTTTTAACTTTTACAATATTTCATTTAAAGAAAAAGTATTTAAAAAAAAAAATTATTAAAAAGATATATTTTTTTTCTGATTTTCACTATTTGTTTGTTAAATTTATTTTCAAATATATTTATTTGAAAATGTTAGAATAAAAAAATAATAATACTAGAATGATACTTATATTTCAAGAATAAATTTAGATAACTTTTAAATTTATTCCAAGTATTTTACAAATACTATTTAATATTAAAATATACAATATAAATAGTATGAATTCTTTTTAATATTTCAAGCAACTTATGGCTGGTAAAGTTGTGTGATTACTAAATCCATTTGGTCAGTAGCTCCACTTACTTAACCATCGTCTAATAAATTAATGACCTAATGCAAAAGTAAATGATAAGATTTATCTTAACTAATTATCGGTTTATTATTGTCAAAGGTTCCATTTATAAGAATACCAATTATATCATTTGAAGAACATGACAATGCTTTAAAATGCGCTCATCGCAAAAGCAAATAATAATTGCGACATTATTGTTAAAGTGCAAAGTCCAAATCAAAAAGTTTCCTAGGACGCGTGCTGACAGTCTTCGGCACCCCGTCCCACCCAGTTCCGCCCCTTTTAATTGACATTATATAGGCATATGACCCATATCGCTTGGTGTGTCAACGACTTGCCAATTTCATTCTCACTTTCGCCCAATGACGATTTCTGCTGATAAGTCCCGTGGAAAATTTTTACTAGCACCGAATGATTTCATAGACTTGAAGACCTATAAAAAAGTGTTTGCTGTGCTAAATATGGATAAAAGTTGCAAAAAAATCATTCAATGACGAAATTTTTAGTGCTTTAATATCATCGTCTTATTGTTGTAGATTCATTTTAAAGTGTAGGAAATTAAACTAAATGAATAAATTACAAGTGCCTTATTTGCTATAAGAATCATATTTAAGTGAGCATTAAATTCATTATATGGTATCAAAAGTAAATAGACTATAAAACGTAATAGACTGTAATGAATATTACAATTAAAATATGTAAGGTATACTATATTATTTCTTTTGGGAATAATTAATTCTTGATAAAGTTTTAATTCAACTAAAAGAGTTTCAATGTTTTTTATCCTAACATGTTTTTTAATAATTTATTTTTAATTGTTGTGTACATTTCAAATAATAGATAAATTGTGTATATTATTTTTATGGATAATAAGTTCTATTTTTAAACACTCGAAGCTAAGAATGTTAAAAATCAACTTTAAATCTAATCGGTAAAACATTTCCATTGACTCTTTTAGCCACAAATGGCTGGCAAATAAATAAATTGCGATAAAATTAGTTTGCAGTTTGTTGGTGGCTTTCTGTTCTTTTGTTTTTCGTACATGTTTATAATCAATTCGATGGGAACATAAATTAAACAGAGTTGTATGTGTTTTGTAATTATGATAAGTGTGTTTATAAATCTTATCTGGAATCAATCTGAGTCACATCACAATCAAGTGCTACCTCACAAACAGTGTAAATTAAGTTACTTCTTCTTTCTGAACGAGGACATTTGGAAAGGGAATTTTTTTATCAGACAAGTGCTCATTAACTGAATCAAACTTAATCAAAGCTTTGTTTTTGATTAACTAATTGATTTACTTTGCCCATAATTAGCCCTTATCACATTGTCTGGTCTGGTTTGGTTTGGTTTGGTAATTGAAAGTGAACTTTAAACTAGATATATGATGGATGTGGTAGGGAATCACATTAAGGTAATTGCCCTGGGGTTGACTAATGGGTGTGACACACGCTCTACCGAAAACTGAAGCAGACATAGCATATATCATAAGTTCCAATATATATCTAGATATAAATACATACACATGTATTGGCTGGGGACATTTGCTGGTTCATTGGTTCATTGTGGCACGCTTTTAGGGAGTTGACTCATTACTGCGTACGCGAAACACTGGATACATGGGACGAGGTGTAATACTTAGTGCGGGAATGGAGGGTGAGGGTGTCATAAAGTCAGCTGACGCCAATAGCCAAATTTCTAGTTGTTGGGGACGATCTATTTTTATGACCTATGCTTACCTGAACTGGCGCTAAATTTATCACCATTTACAGTTGGGGCAAAGGCAATGGTAACGTGACGTATACGCAACGTCCTGTGACGTAGGCGCGTCAACCAATTGCGAATTCGCAGTAATTGTAGTTGTTATCACCTGGCACTGTTCTTCCTCAGTTGCTGAATGAATGTGAGCGAGTGTGTGTGTGTGAGTGTGTGTATCTGAGTCTTTGTGTCATTTAATGGCTACAAATCGCACGCTTAATGCGCGCATTATATTCGGCGATTTGTCTGATTATATTATTTATAATAATTGTTCGTATAATTGAAAACGATGCTTATCAGTACCCGCGCTCCCCACTCTACCCACCGAAACACACCTCGCACCCTTATCAACCCGCTTGAACCCTTGGCAAGCTAAGCAATCACATTAACCAAATGATTGCAAATCTGTTAAGCTGTTGGGAGACGCATCCAGGGAATCGCAGACAGCATGACTAATTGATAGCCGAGCGCGGCTTTTATCGCGTGCCAGCGTCAACTGTTGCTCTGCTTGCTGCTTGCTGCTTGCTGCCCTCTGTCGCTGCTTGCGTCGCAGCTGCCGCGCTTGAAGTGTCGCATCTAATGTGTCAACAGTTGTCGCGTGCGAATGTTGTTATGATTATTGACACTCTGCCATTTAGCAGTTGCCAAGTTGCCGTGACGCCAGCAATGTCTACGGCAACCAGATTGAGGCAACACCAAAGAGGTGAAAGGGGAAAGGGGAAATGGGGAAAAGCAGCGGAACTCAAGGGCCACACTTAGTCACCTTAGTCACCTGGCTGGACTGGACTGCAGCCGCATTAGCATAATAAGAGACAAGTACGTGTATGAGAAGCTGCAGAATCCGTGTTGGCCAAAACCCAAAACCACAACCAAATGATGAATCAATGCTACTCATGCCCAGCCATGCATTCCTTAAATTAACTGTCTTGCAAACAGAAATTCCAAAATATTAATCATACTTATTACAATAAATAGCTAACAATTAAATATTATATACCCTAATAGGAACTTAATTGCATCTCTAACACAAAGTCAAGTGATTAAGTCGATTGTTGACGTTTATAATAGTAAGTTTCATAAGCTGAAAACGTTAGACAAAAGACGAAACAAACAGTTTGCTCAGAAGTAAATACTTTTAAGCTTAAAATAATTTAAATATAAATTTGTTTATTTAAATATTAATAAAATAATTCTCATGACATTAAATAAAATGTATACTTGTTTACAAAATAAATTTAACGTTATAGAATATATTCAAAATTTGGTTAAAATTCTTTTTATTTATTTTTTTAAGTTTAAACAAATAGTTTAGTTAATTTTTATTAAATTTTATTTATATAATTTGTGAGAATAATAAATAAATTCAGTAGCTCAGCATATTATCTGGTAAGTTTTAATTATTAGAATATTTTGCCTGCTTAAAAACTGGATTAGTAAATCAGCCATACACAAAAATAATTTAAAAGCAAAAGCCAATTAAAGAGTCAAGTAATAAATTTGTATGACAAAACATTATTACAAACGATGATATTGTCGTCTTCCAAAAAACGAGAGCTTCTCATCAATTGATACACATTCTCATGGCTTCGTTTTCACTCTTGGTCTTCAGCCTTCAAACTGAGCCCAGTGCTAAGTTTAGAGTCCCACTCATCGCGTGTGAATTTTCTCTTGAGTCTCAAGATTCGCCTGTCGTTCCGTCTCATCTTTTTTGAATCTCTTACACATCATGCAAACACTTCCGTTTTGACTTTGGCTCGATGCCGACGACGCCACGCAAACAAAGAAAGGAACGTCAAAACATTTATGTTTTTTTTTTTTCTTTGCCAAAAATATACAGACATTAAATTTGCATTCATCTCTTGTCCACTTTCCCCCCATTTCCCCCTTTTTGAGAATGCCGAATACCGAATGTCTCATGCTGTATTTACTCAAAAGAATAGAACAAACAGAAATTGTTTGTGTGGGTCAGTTCTTGTTTACCCCAATTGATGAGCAATTAAGCAATCCGAGTGCTTAAAATTCCCTACATGAAGTACTCCTCCTCTGTCCACATTTCCCACTGTTCTCATTTCCCATTCAACAGTTACAAAGTGTATAAATTTATCACATTCTTCTCAAATGAAACTTAATTGATTATTTACTAAATATTCATTTAGAGAACTACTTAGAATTAGGTGAATCAGTATCTAATTAAGTAATTACTAAAGTTCAGATTTTGTGCTGAGTTAATTAAATATTTTATTTTATTTACATTTTCAATGAAATCAAATAATTAAACCTGAATATATCAAATGGTAATGTGATTTAATTCGACTAGTAAATTAAAAAACGTTCGACAAACATTTGTTTATATGTTTTTTAATTAATCAGTCTCAACTAAATGATTCATTATTCAACGACTGATATCAGCAAATAAAATTTAAATATGCAAAACGAGATCCTTATTTATTCGGTGTAAATATTTATTTAGTTGCAAATGTAACAAATTTGTTTGGGTAATTTTTTATTTATTTAAAAAAAGAACAGTATTATTGAAATTAATAATTTAAAAAAAAAATAACTAAATTAATAATGTATAGTAAAATAATAGTCAAACAATTGGTATTTATTTATAATAATACTTATGCTTATTATGTTGAAAAAAAAAACGACTTTCTTAATGAAAAATTCCATATTACTTGCATTACATTATAGTTTGTTACTCTTAAAAGTTTAATTATTCATATTAAATATATTATATCTGCTACATATAAATAATTTGCTTATTATTTTTTCTGTGCTTTAAATATTAAACTTAAGATAATTTATTATTAGACAGCTAATAAAGTCAAAAATCGCACAACTTTAACAAAATAATTGTTTGTTAGAGTTTTTTTTTATTTGTTTGGTTTATTTATGTTGTTATTAGTTACTTTTTGTGTTTTCTTTTGCATTTTGCCTTCAAGTGCAAGTGGCATCGGCTTGCAGTGTTGACTTGAAAGTGTTTCGTGTCTCGTTATTGAAATTGCAATTCAAGATTCTTCACGTACACGTACACGAACCAAACAGACGCTTGCTGGCTAAATGCAGTGCTCAAATATAGTGTACCATATACAATATATACACTGCACATATGCAAACATGAACACTTATGTATTTTAGTGTATACACTTATAAAAAAAAAGTATGATTTGCAAATACAGCTTTGGTTTGACATTATAAAAAACAATTTAATAAAAATAATTAAAAATTTTATATTTTGTCTTTTCTTTAGTACAAAATAATTTAAAAAAACATTTACTTAGATTTGTTATTATAAAGTATTCATAAAGTTAATGTAGTGTTTAATCAGTGTGGGTAAATATGGGAATTTTATTAAATTCAAGCTATTTTATGTCCATAGTTTCTTTAAGGTTTTTTTTTGCAGTGTACCTCCCAAACACTCTCTACGCTCTGCACTATACGCATCCAGTTGATTTACATAAATGCGGCAACAACGGTGGGTCATAAAAACCAACCATCGTCTCTGGATTGTTGTTTAAACAACCTGACCATGTCTTGCCTGTGATTGTGTGTGTGTATGTGTTTGTGCTCTTGCCTGTGCCTTGACTTGCCTGGCGTTTTTCTTACCATTTATTTTTCTTTGACTTTTTGTTGCGCTTTTTTTTTGTAGTTGCAACGACAACAACGTCGACGACGACGACGTCGGCGGCTTCAAATGTCACTCTGGCACTCAAATTGGCACTTCAAGTTGGGCAAAATATGACCCAGAAATCAGAGCGCGGGTGTGAAGACTGGCGACTGGGGAATGGAGAATGGGGAATTGGGAATGGGGAGACTGAGGGCTGTAGACTGGAGACTGCTGGGCGGCAACTGATTTTCTCTAGGGAAACTGTTTGCCTCAGCAGCAAATACAACAACAACAAGAAGATCGGTAGAAACAACAAGAACAAGTAAAACCGCCTACGATGAGGTTCGGGTTCAGTTGCGGGTTCGGATTCGGGTTCGCTGTGGCCATGGACCATAAGTCTATAAGTCTAAGTCTGAATATTGCCATCGTCTGGCTCCCACAGTAGTAGTTGTTGTTGTTGTTGTTGTTTTTGCTACTGTTGTTGTCGCGCTATTCACCGTTTCCATGGACACTGTCCAGTTGTCTTTAATACCCTTCCTGAGAGTGTAGTTAGTATGTCAAGCACTTTGTAGGACCCTATATATATTACTTATAAGGCTAAGCAGATGAGTCCCTACAGTCAGAGGCACCCTTCAACTCATGACTCTTAGAACTGCTTCATCTTTTCTTACCAAGAATCTGCCGATTCTTATTACTATACCATATTGAAAGTATAAAATTATTTCGTCTTTTACTACGTTACTTAGCAACCCTAGAAACGATTGGTTCTTAAATCAATTGACATTGTCCAAACACTTTTTGGTAGCGAAGATTTAAATATATCAATGAAATAAAGGGGGAAATGCTTTCTACAGGGTATCAAATATTTAGCTTCTGAAAATTGTTTATTATTTATTTGTTTTTTTTTTCTTATTCTTCACAGGCGTCTGCAGCTGCAGTTTCTTGTCGTAATTTGATGTGGCAATGTAATAAGGCTAATGATCTGCCTAAGCGGGTAAATAGAACAGGTCCAGTGCCGAGTGTTTCCAAGTTAGACTTTATTGTATTGAGTCGATTGTAAACTGATCCACAAACTATACCACGGCTATCAGCTTCATTCCAGCCACAACTTAATTACAACTTGGCTCACTAAGTGTATCTATTGTTATCCGTTGAATGAATGTATGAATTTCTTGTAGAATGTGCAAAATTGCCACGTTAAATGATGAATAAATGCACTCACATATTTGCGACAATTCAACGAACTGCCCTCGCAGCGACATGTCTGTATGTACATGGGTGTGTGTGTGTGTGTTTGTGTGTGCCAGAGCTGCTGTTTAGGTCCAACTTTGGTTGTGTGCAATGGCCACCATCAAAGCCGCACAAAAATCACGTCAACCGCACATTCGTGAGCCAAATGAAGAGTCACAACAACAACAACAACAACTATAGTAACAACAATAACAACAACAACGACATGTTGTTGCTCGTCTTTTGGACAGACGAGACTGTGTGTGGACTGTGTTGTAAGTAGCCAGAACAAATGTATCGATTTACAGCGCAAACAACTTGCACAACAAATGGAGCACAAGAACTGGAACAACAACCAAGCAGGCATCCATCCAGCTGCAGCAGGAGGAGTACCAGCAGCAGGGGGGATAGCAGAGGGGCTAACAGGGAGCTGCTGTAGAGGTGGCGGAGCAGATGCAGAAGGTGCAGAGAAGTTGACAAGCTGCCAACGCAGCAAAAGCGCTTACAATGTTGAAGAATCCATGTCTGAAGAGACGGAAGGCTAAAATCACTACAACGACAACAACAGTTGAAGAAGAAGAAGGAGCAGAGGATAAAGAGCAGCAAGATGCCGCCAACGTTCAGACAATTAAACAAATTTGATACAGCCAGAACTGAATAGCCAACTACAAGTTGTACTCGGACTTAGACTCCGACTCGGAGCTGGCCTCGGTCTCGGACTCGGACTCGAATTCGGATTCAAACTGTATGTAGTACAAGTATTAGTTGCATTTGTTTTGAAGCCAACAAAAGGTTCTTGAACTTTCCAGGGTACAATGGGAAAATAACGCGATTTTTTTGACATTAATTGAACGTCAAAAGTAGATTTTAATAAGTCAAATTATTTAAGTTTTATCGTGTCTTTTTATAACCTTATGACATATCTGAAAGAAATCAGTCTTTAAAATTAATAAATGATAAGTTATATATATAAAATTTTTAAATTATATATATTTTTTAATAAAAAATAAAGTATTATTTAAAACAATATGTATGTTATATTTTTAAGGGACTTTTTAGCCCCATTATACAGGCAGCACATGGAATTGCATATGCTAAAGAACTCAGAGTAGGAGTTTGATGTGGATGTGGATATGGATATGGCAGATATGTATGCACATGTAGACAGAGGAGGATGGAGACGAAGATGGAGAACGAGAAGGAGAATCTGTGTCCACGCATAATTGAGCCCCCACATGACGACTAGCGATGACACATGCCAATGACACAATGCAGTTTAAGTAAGAAATGAAAGAGAAAGGAGTAGGGAGAGAGACAGGGACTGAAAGGGGAGTGCACTGGGATTGCTCAGAAGGGGGGACAGAACGATGAAAATGATTTGGAAAAGGAAAGGATTAGGAATAGGAAAAGGAAGAAAACGAGAGAGATAGAAAGTAAGAAAAGAAAACAGGATTTGAGAAAGGGATCAATTTAAGTGATAAGCTTAAGTTAAGTGCCGTGAGTGGAACTTATTCTCAAGAGGCTACGTAGGGGTTGGTTTGTAGGGGGTGGGTCGTGTGTGGAAGAAGTGGGGGGCTTATCAATATTAATCAATTAGTCAACGGCAGGCGTCTGCTGCTTTTGCTACTCTGTCGTCTTATCAGCTATTAGGTATGAATCAGAATCCAGTGATAAGGTGTCGATGGATTCCACATATAACACATTAAATTTAATGTAGGTGGCAGGTTACATGCGTGTAGATCAATAAACGACCAGCGAGCCGTGTTAATCACCTGCCACGGATTGCCTAATTAAAACCATGGCAGAAGCTAAAAATAAAACAACTGTCGCGTCGTCGTCGTCGTTGTCGCAGTCGCAGTCAAAGCAAATCAACCCAATTAGAGCTTGCACGACCTACGCGAAAAGAGCAACATCCACACTGACAACAATAACAACAACAACAACAACAACAACAACAATAATAATAATAACAATAACAAACACAAATCCAAAACATGCGTCACACACAATTTTGATGACGGCACAGAAAAGTAAAAGAAACAGAGCAAGAAGGAGAAAGAGAAAGAGCGAGACAAGTTCAGGTCCAAGAGCATAACCATAACCGATTCCAATTTCAAGACCAAATCCAAAATGAAGATGCTCTGACGTCACTGATGTTACCAACCTGACCTACAAAATGCTCCTAAGATTGGCGACGTGGGGCAGCCAACGTAGCAGCCGAAGCGGTGGCAGCAACAGCATCCAACACATGAATGAACAACAGCAACAACTACAGTAACCACAACAACAACTGTGTCTGTTGGCTGGTTGGCAACAAAGTAGCCCTCAAAGTATAACCAGAAATAAAATTTCAATTGATTAGCCGTCGTTGATCGCAGTCGAACTGAGACTCATCATAAAAAAATTTGACTCACTGATTCAACTTTGTTGTTGTTGTTGCTTTTATTGCTTGGAACGAACTGACAGACATGAGAATTAAGAAAATTAAATTATTTGACACCCAAAAAGCAAAAAAAAACATAAAACTAGTTAATAAACTTAACAACTATGTTTACAGTTAGTTATTAACCAGTTTCGCATCGTTTAATAAAGTTTTCAACATCAACAGTAATAAATCAACGCAAATGTAGGAAAGTTTTTGTATTTAAATATTAAGCTTATAACAAATTAAATATTTAAATTCTAAAATTCGACTCTTAAACAAAACTTGGAAAATATTGTTATAAAATCATGTTATAAATCAGTTAATACCTTAACCCAATAAAATAAATCCAAATTTAAGCCAAAAAATCTGTAAAATGAAATTCATGTGTGAAAGTTGATACATATTTATATAAATCTGGATAACTATTTCACAACTCCTGTAAATATTTTATCAACAGTAGTCATCCATTATATTTGACGTAAGATCAACAGATAAAATACTACAGATATTGGCAGCCTATCAAAATAATTTTCTGTTAACAAGTTTTAATGAACTTAATTATTGCAATCATACAAATTAAAAAAAAAGTAAAATTATGAGTTTAGAATCCAAAAAAAAAAATTCTGATATTAAATAATAATTATAAAATAGTCATTATTTAACTAATATTGTTAAGCAATTTAAACGGGTTTAAACGAAGAATTAATGTTTTTTTTTAAATTCTTTACTTATTTGAAAAAAACTTTACAAATATTAAAAATAAATGAATTTTAAAGAGTTTATTTTTAATTATTCATTTTATTATTCTTTAACTATCAAAGACATATTCTTAGTACATTTTAACGTTTCTTTTTGCACAAATAAAATAGTGTTCAAATACACACATATTGGTGATATGTAACCATAATTTAATTCAATGAAAGTTTACATTATTTACAAGACGTCTTCAAAAACTTTCCATAAAACATGCAAACTTGGAGTATTTACTAAAGTCATTAAATTTGTATCTGACACTGTCAGCTCTTATTGTTTGACAGTTCACACATTTGCAAATTTAATTTGGCAACAACTTTTTTTTATTTGTCATATTTGTAGATAAGTTGGCAAGTACAATAGTTCTCTGGGCCAAATGCTTTTACTCTTTATCAATTGATACGAAAAAGTTCAACAGATTCAAACATACTAATATTATTTCACAACTTTGCTATAATCAAACTCAAACCTGTTGTGCGAATAAAAATACAATATAATCGAATCACCTTGCGTACAAACACACACACGCACACCCCCACTTACCCGCATAATCGCATCGTCGGTAATCGCACTCGAAACTCAAAACATTCGCACTCATACTTGTACTCAAAACCATAACATGTCCGAGCATGCACTCGTTCGCTTAAAAGCTTTTGATTAACTTGTGGAAAATCCTAACCTAGCGCAACAAAAAGTACCAAGTGTCATGACAAACGCTACTAGTTTGAAATCGAGTGAACGTCTATTAAGTAATTGATATTTATGTAAGATCTGTAAAACCCACCAGTATTTCACAACTTCTCAACTATAATTTTAATAAGCTCTGACTGCAAATGGAAAACAGAGAGTGCACAACGCAAACATACTCTGTAAACAGTAAGCAAATATTTACTTGTGTAGAAAATGTATTTTATTTACACTTAGTATACTTATTTATATATTAACAATTTAATTTATTTAACTAAAAATAGCTGGAATTATTTTAATTGGTTTATTGCCTATTATGAGCATACCCAACAGCTTTTAAGCACCGTGGCACTCAAAAGTGTAAATTCTAATAATTTTCGGAAAGCCCGTGGGATTTCTAAAAGTTGTTAGAAAAAGCAATCGAAGTGTATGAGTGTGTGTATGTTGTGTTGAGGCATGAATAAGCTTGTCGGTAACGCTATGAAATAACGAGTACTCCCCATGTGAATTTCAACAGAATCACGACCTTTGATTAATTGGCAATGACGTCAAGGCACGCGACTGCCAGTTGTTGCTGTTGTTCTTGTTGTTGTTGTGGAAATAAACTGAACAGACCGTAATCTGGTTGCAAACTTTACTGTGTCGCTAAGCGGGGCAACCACCGGCCTACGACTGACTCATCAGAGCACTTATAGTTACACACACACACAGGTAGATAATGAGATAGAGATAGTGATACATTACTATTCAGCACCAGGTGGCTAGTTTATGCAACTGAACGTACGAGTGCGATGTACGTATGCAGAGATATCTCTTATCACTGAACGGTATAGGCAAACACACCTTCGTATGTAGTAGAAGTAAGATGGACAGAGAAAGAGTGCGAGAGGGCTCGTCTATTGTTTAATTAACTCATTTGACATTTAATTTATGATCTAGTATTAATGTTTAATGACATTAATTGAGCGAAAAGCGATTGCAGCGCCAAATGACAAATGCCAATAATGCGAAATGCCAAAAGCCAAAAGGTAAATGCCAAAAGACAAAAGATCTGCTCCTCGATATCAAAATGCAATTTATTGAGCAGTTAATTGTTATTCGTGCGTCATTTGCAAATCATATACGAAGCATTAAATACTAAATACTCAATACTAAATAGTATAATTAAATTGAGCTTACGTATATTTAAATTAAATGTTTATTTGTATATCAACTATGACGTGCATATCACTTGACAAACATGCTCAAATTAACATATTTCTCTAATTTGTATTTTGTTTTCTTTTCGTTTCTTTTTTTTCTTTTAACAATTCATTAATTATCCAGAGATTTTTTTCCAAATTTCTAAACTTAACGCGTCGAGGGAATTATTAAAGCTTAAAAACGAAAAACGTTTATCAAAAGAAACGAAAGTGAAATGTCCCAACAACTTCAGCAGGTTTTGTTTTTTTACCTCTTTTTGTTGGCAAGCTGCCTCCCCTTTTACCAAATTTGGCCAGCTAACACACTTCTGGTATTTTGTTGGTAGGTTTCGCGACCTGGTGAAATATCAGCTAACGTCAATGCTCAACAAATGAGAACGGGCTTTGAAATGCCATAAATAAACTCTTTGAGCGGATTTTCGTTAATATATTTCGCACCGTTTAATTTGTATGCATAAATAATAATTATGTGCGCTTCTTGGAAATTGCCGAACGCGGCGCATTTTGTTTAAAGGAGATTCGGTATTTGGTCTGCGATTTGATCATCAATGAATTTTTCCATCATAGCATCTTATCCTCCGAACAAAAAAAGATATGTATGTGTATAAAAAGGAAGTGCCCCAAGTGGCTTAGTGGTCCATTAATTTCTTAGAATGCAAAAACGCATCATCTTCTAAATTTTGTTCTTTTCGCTGCGCTCAGGAAGTTACCCAAAATATCTAAAACGATGAGTAATAAGTTGGAAAGTTTTTGAAATATTAAGTATTTAGTTGATGATAAGACAAGGTTGTCGTAGTTAAATTCGAACTGTCTTTAAAATCAATTTTAAGTTTTACTTAAACAATACATTTTTTGATTTGTTTATGTAGTAAATATTAGTTCTTTATTGAAACTTATGAAAATACATTAAAGATTGACACATTCAGTTTTTGATTTGTAGATTTTTAAGTCAAGAAAATGATTTGCAATAATATAAACTTTGTTGCATATTAAATGCCAGTATAATTAATGTATAAAATATTAAATAATTCAGTCTCATTCATGCTATTTTAATAACATTTATTTTTATGCCTTACTATTATTTCAGTTAACAAAACGCGTTCAACACGTGCCGTTTTATGAATGACAGATTAGCATATTCAATGGTTTAGTCACTTAAGTTCCACTTAAGTTAATAATGCTAAAAAATGACATGAATAAATTGACAATCTGTTTACCTAGATTAAAGCCGGCAAAAAAAAAACATGCAAAAATAACTTTTAAAGACGTCATAAGAAAGAAAGTTTTAGTTGATGAAAACTTAAATATTATACTATTTATTTAAATTTAATAAAATGTTGATTTGTTATTAAATTAAGTAAAAACCTATTTAATTGTGTTTTTATTTAAGAAACTAATATTTTATGTACAGTTTATGTTACAGAAATGCAGAATTAATACAAAAATTTCCTTACTAATTTATTTATAAGTTGTTTTGGGGTTTACTTGTCAAAAATTATTGATTATGAATATTTATTACATTTCTGATTGCTTAAGAATCAATACGGTATTTTTTTTAAAGCCGGTTCCGCTGACTAGTTTCAGTAAACATACATCGATTAACTGTTAAGTATATTTACACTTTACAGTATGAATCATTCGATTCTATAGCAATGAAATTTTATCTAGTAGAGCAGATATATCATTATTTTGTGGGAACAGTCCGTTATTTGCATTAAGTATGTTTAATTCGCCATTGTGATGTCTCTTATTGTCACAGTATTTGAATGGAAACATTGTAAAGCTCCAATAGGTTAATCAATTTCAAAACAACAAAAGGCCACAACAACAATAAACACAACAAAATGGTCAACGACCAACGCTACCGCCGTTAACGGAAACGCCAACGCCAACGCCGATGCCGATGCCAAAGTTGTTTGCTGCGCTAAGCGCGCGCGCCTTTGATAAATGGATTTAGAGATATCGGCGTCATGACTTCCAGATACAAATGTATCTGCTAGCTACTTTCGGCTGCTGTGCATATATAAATGGTCGGCATATTGAATCTAATCATCTAAATTAAATGATATGAAATTATGTTATAAACATTTTTACGACCACGCCAACAACAAACAGCAACAACAATAAATGGCGTGCCAATCAAGAAACAACAACAACAACAACGACAACAACGACAACAACAACAAGTAAGGAAAGTACAGTCGAGCAAGCCCGACCGTAAAATACTCTCTGCATTTTTTTCCCGATTAAATTATAAAAACGTTCAAGAGTTATTACAATGTGTAGTACTTGCATTAAAACATGTTGAAACAAAAACAATCCAAGCATAATCAAACACACGTCTGTTTGTATGCGAATACACATACGAAAGACAATATATGATGCATATATGTATGTATGTGTGTATTCGGCGCGGCCAGCGACTGCGGGCAGTGCTGCCGCCACACAGGCAGCGAAAACGTTCGAACATGTGCTTGTATCTTTCTGTCTCGCTTGCACTCATACATTGATATGAATGCGGCAGCGCTGCCGTCACATGTGCTTGTATGTTTCTGTTTCGCTTGCACTCATACATAATATTGCATTTAGTTATCAATATTGCAACGCTTCTAGTTTTCTTGTTTATAGTGCGATTTCAATGCGCCTTTCAGGATAGTTTGATATAGTTAGCCTCCACAGGAATTATAAATTACAATACTGTACTATATTAACAATCGTCTCAAAACGGAACGAAAGTGGAGAATTATTTTTATTAATTGTGGGAAAAAGGGGCGTGGCATGTCCAAAATTTTTAATGTCAATGCATTTAGGATGTCACTAGGAACCTCCATACCAAAATTGGTGATCCTAGGTGCAATAGTTATTGAGATATTCACCCAAAACACAAATTTTTTCCAAGGTGTGTCTAGTTTTTTTCATCATTGTGGGCGAATGGGGCGTGGCATCGAAAAAAAAAAAGATTCTTGTATTGACTGACTAAATATGTGATCGATTGAGACCAATCTCGAACTTGTAGCTCTTATTATCTCTGAAATCTGTTTGTTCATACGGACAGACAGACAGACAGACAGACAGACAGACAGACAGACAGACAGACAGACAGACGGACAGACAGACGGACAGACGGACATGGCTATATCGACTCGGCTTGTGATGCTGATCCAGAATATATATACTTTATGGGGTCTGCCACGCCTCCTTCTGCCTGTTACATACATTTTCACAAACCCAATATACTCTTGCAGAGAGTATAAAAACAGCAACAGTAACAAATCAGCATCACATTTAACGCGGTTTTCGGCTCATTTTGTTTTTGTTGCCTTTGTTGTTGTTCTTTGCTTTGTTGTTGCTGTTTGTTGTTGATGTTTCTTGTTGCTCGTCGGCTTTTGCTGTTAATCATTTTGGGGCCTGTCTCGTTGGTTGTTAGCTTCGCTTGGCGGTATCTTCAAGTTAATCTTGTTAAAACAAACCGTTTCAATAAATACAGCGATAATGCAATTTTAATGCCATTAAGATGAGCACCAATTATGGCCAGCACCAGAGACCAGAGACCAGAGACCAGCGACCACAGCCAAAAGCCAAAAGACCGAAAAGTTTCAAAAAAAAATAAGAACACTCCGCTCAACCCACCCCTCTCCCTTCCCCAATCCCTTGGCAACAACACACGCCTCCTCGCACCGATTTCGCCTTTCATTTCATCTTTGACCGCAAAATCATTTGTGATCCTTTAAGCCGCGACGGCAACTTTTACATCCCGTCCATATGATTATCAATTTATACGCTCACAAAGAGTTTCATCGCTTTATCAGACATGTGGAATAAAATTTTTACTGACAAGATATTTTGCAGACGGCGGGATATATAAACATGCACTTATATTTTTATATACAAATATTTTCCTAATTTATTTCATGTGTTTTTATTCTTACAGTTCTAAGTATGTTTTATTTGCTATAGATTGCTTTTTCTTTGAGCTTTCTTGGCTTCGTTTGTTGGCCAATATCAACCGATTCTGGTTAAAATTCACATTGTTCGATCAATTCACAATTTTTTAAGTTTTCCCAATAATTTATTGCATTAGTTTAATACAATTGATTGAAAAGCTCAAGCCCTAATTAATTACTCAAACCAGGCATCACTGTAGGCCTTAAATTTTAAAATTACCTTTTTAAAATTCTAGTTGTATTTTATTAATATTGTAATTTATATTAAACAAATGTTCAACATACTTAAAATCTATTTTAATAAAGTGCAGACAAAACTTCTGTGAAGTTACTTAAAATAAAATTTAACAAAAATTATTGTTTATAATAAATGTATTAAAAGATTTGAAGTGTTTTTGAAACTTGTAAGTATTAAGCTAATTAATTAAAGTTTCAATAAAGAGTATTTAATGTGCGTTCTCCAATTCCTCGCTCCCATTTAATCTTCTTTGCTGTTGTTGTTGTTGTTGTTGTTGTTGTTGTTGTTGTTGTTGTTGTTGGCGGTGCCACACCGGCATTGTTGCGGTTTCGTTTTGCTGCAACGATTGCGATGCGCGTTTCGTGCACATTTGACAGACTCTAAGTTAGGAGAGCTCCTCAAGGGGCAGACGAAGCGGTACTGTAGGGGGTGGTGTGGCAGAGCGTGGGGGGCTGCTATGGGTAGGGTATGTAGATTGTTGGTGATCGAGGGACAAAGTTGTGTTGTTGTTTTTATTGTTTATTTAACATTTTTGCGCTTTTATTTTAATTTCTTACATTTTGCATTTTTTATTTGGTCTTTTCAGTTTGGGCCGTTCGTCTGTCTGTCTTTCGGTTTGCTGTTTCGGCCTTTGATTCGTTTTCGCTTTGTTTTTGTTGTTGTTATTGCTGCTGCTGCTGCTGCCTGCATTTTCATTGTTCTTTATGATGCTCATTTAAAATTCAAGCTTTGTTTCATTAAGAAACACGTTCGCCTGCGCCAATTTGGACATTAACGCCGCCGACGGCGCTACGCAGCTTGTTAACGTTTTTACTGCTTTTTCCCATTCCCATTCCCATTCCCATTCCCATTCGACGTTCAGTGATCAGTGATCAGCGAACCGAGATCCTTAATCCTTAATGTTCTTCGAGCCATGCAATCAAGCAGCAACCAATAAACAGCAACAACATTTGCTATGTGCCAAAAGTCAACCTTGTCAATGATAACAAAATTGTTGCTTATTTAAATGCCGTCTACGAAATTCACAGATCATTTGGGCTAGACACAGAGACAGAGACAGACAGACAGACATGCTCCTCTCTTTCACACAATTCTATGCTCATTTTCTTTGTCTGCCCCTCGTTTATCTGTTAACTGTTTCTATTCATCTGCTGATCCTGCTGCTACCAAGGCTCGAGCCTGAATCTTTGCCTCTTGGCAGCTGCCTTGACAGCTGCTACCAACAACAACAACAACAAACACAACACCAGTAACAACAACAATAAAATGATTTGTACAATTTTGAAGTGCATAATTGATGTCGATTGGCGCTGCTTATAAGTGTAGCGATCATCATTGATTTTCAATGTCTTGATCCTTGTCAATTGTTGTTGTTTTTGTTGTAGCTGTTGGTATTGGTGTTGTTGTTTAACGCCCACAGATTGGGCGGAATTTCAAAAAAGTTGCAAGCCATCGAAGACAGCGCTGCTGGTGGTCTTAAATCCAATAATAATTTAGGTTCACAAACTGAAATGTTTGATAGAAATTGAGTTTCATATAAGTAAATTATTCACTCCGGCAGCTATATGATATAGTCTTTCGATCTATTCGATTTAAGGAGACTAGTTCGCATAGAACTAGATGGACAGACTGATAGACTGACAGACATTGCTACATAGACTCGACTGTTGATGCTGATCAAGAGTATATAATAAGTACTTTATGGGGCTACATCTTCTGTCTACTCCGTTTTGTTAATGCTGTGCTAATGTTTATTAAACATTGATAACTGTTGCCAATTGTATTCTATCTGTTGCTGTTGCTTGACTGTTTTGGCTTAGACTTGGCTAATAGCTCAATTCGCATTGCAATAAAACGCAGCGCCGTTCCGTATATTTATTTGGCTCTAAGATCAAGAGGAGTTACCATCAATTTGCCATTGTATTGACTCCTGCTGTCCTGGATTCGCCACATCTGCAGCACATCCCATATGCATATAGTCATGAGTAGACTCCAGCAGTGTGGCCATAAAAATAAAAGTCATTGACTCAATTTGGAAATGTCTCACACACGACGCTGCATCAGAGAAGCCCAAAGAAAGAATGCTTTAGGTGGGAGGGGGAGGGGGAGATGTGTGTGTAAGATTGGAGTGTGGAACGAAGCCAGTTATTGGCTGTAGTTTCGGCTCTGGCTAAGACTCTGGCCAAGACCATGGCTCAGTCTCTGTTTTTGTTTGTGGCTGCTGGTTGAGGGGGGCGTTCCAGCAGGCGCTTGTGATTATCCTTTCGCACGTTTGACTGCCGCTTGCTTAACAAATCATAAATATTGTTCTTGGCCTGTCTGTCTGTCTGTCTGTCAGTCCGTCCGTTATGTCCAGGTACGCAGCTCGTTGTGCTCAGTTATTGATGGTGGTCGCCGTCGACGTTGCAAAAAGAAAAACAACAAAAAAATAAAGAAGTTTCCACCTTTTTTATGGCTGACCGACAAAAAAAAAATAAAAAGCGACTCTCGGCTCGCCACAAAAGGCTTCAATCATTTAATAAGCACTGCCCCGCACCGCGGGTATGAAGCGGAGCTTAAGTTGAGACACGACAAAGGCCACCTTCCGCCGTGTTATTAACTTATTCATAACAATAACAAGGGCAGACTTGGCCCAAAAGATCAAGCCGAACTTTGGAGCTGAGTTCCCTTTTTAGCAGCTCCTTCGGACGGCTCAACGAGCAGCTGGCAATATTCCAACCACGCCCACGTTCCTGTGTCGAACTTCCTTAGACCATACTTCTCCTGCATATCCTTTTCCATAAACATAGTCTACACTTAGAAAAAAAAAAAACAATAAACAATAAAATTAGTAATATTGCGTATTGGCCAAAAATTATTTATGCGATACAAATGAATAAATATTAAAATAAAGTGTAAAATAAATAAAGAAACTCGTGTACGACAGCACCAAGTACGCAATTAAAAACTTAATAAAATTATTTTATTTTGTTGAAATTGTTGCTTATAAATAGAATAGTCAATTGGAAATTTATACTTATAATTGATGCATTTTGTAAGCTGAATTTAATTTAATTCAGTTTTCTTTGAAGCAATGTCAAATTGCAGTTATCGTAGCAGATGTGAATCATAAATCAATATTAATAGTATTTATTATTAGGAAAAAATAACATAGTGTTTTGATAAGTTTTTGTAAAGTATGTGGATTAAATTTTATTTATATGTTGCTTTGAATGTTAATTTCTTGTTTAAGGGACTGTGATTGTCTAGTGTATAATGTAAAGTTCTACCAACTTGGTGGTCTTAACTTTTTGCATTTTTGTGCTGCGAATGTACAAAGCTAAAGCTAAGCTTCATCAATCAATCACACAATAAAGAAAAATAAAAATAAGAAAAAAAACTTTTTCAAATGTGAAAATAAAATAAACTTAAATGTGGTTGCTGGTTATATCATGATGCTGTTAACCAAAAAAAAAAGGAGGAGATTAGTTGATTTTGCGCTTTAGATCTAAAGACAGTGTCAATACCTTGACAAATGTTTATGCATAAATATTTAAATGCGTTATTATATGGAAGAGAGAGAGAGAGAGACTGAAAGAGCTACCTATAAGTAGATGATGGGTCGTAATCACATATCGCCCATAAATCACAAATTTGGCAACATTTAATGGTTGCAACGTCAATGGCTAAAGAATTTTGAATACCTTAAACCTTTCGGTAAATCTCTTTTGAATATCGGCAATGAGCCGACGACAAGGTCAGACTAAAGCCAATTTTGTCTCAGTTTCTCTTCTTTTATTTTATACACATTTTTTTGTTTTCTTTTGAGAGCTTCAGAGTTTATTTTGCTTTCCTTTTTTTTTTATTATTTTTACGGATTTTTATTTGGGTTTATGGTCAACATTTAGCGCTTGTGCAATGCTGTCTATATATATTATATATTTTTTTTATTTCCGTTTATTTTTGGGGCATTTCAAAGTCACTGACATTGAAAAACGAGATCACAGGAAATGCTACTCAGTTTCAAATTGTTATCATTGTAGCAAGGCACGTCGTGGCATTCAAGTGTACATCCTTTTAATACATAACTGTATTTTTGGGACACTTTATTTTGGCGTCGGTGTCTTCATCGTCGTCGGCATCGGCGTTGACAGTGATTCAGTTTTCCCAGCGGCAAACTTGTCGGCAAACTAGAAAAAAATTTAATGAAAAGAACAAATAAAATAAGAAACAAAACAAAAGAAATGAAATGAGAAAAAGTAAAGTAAAAGAATTATAAATACTACTTTGAGAAGAAGAAAAAAAACTCATTGCCCCGTCCAACAATGTGTTAATAGAAACGTTTCGGAGATTGAGAGAATGAAGCAGAGTGAGCGATAATTCCTTGGAACTCCATAAAAATAGCTAAACGTGCATAGGCCGCCCAGAACTAGACTCGGAGTCAGAATCAGAGTCAGAGTCAGAGTCGGGAGTCCAATTCGAAGTCCGAGAAGAAACAGAAAGAGAAACAGAATCAAGCCAAGCGCCTTGTTTAAGCGCGTCCCAACTCGTCTTGTCTTGTCTCGACTCGACTCGTCATGTCTCGAGTTGTCTCGATTTCCCAACGGCCTCTCATTTCATTTCAATTGACCGAGCGATGCATTATTTTGCCTTCTCTCCACTCGCCAGTGAAATTCACTTTCATCTTTTTCAATAGGCAGCCGAAGTCGGACCAACCTGAGGCGAACACCCAAAAAAAAAAACCAGGGAAAAAAGCAGACAACGGCAATTTCTATTTCAATGTCAATGTCACAAAGAGAAAGAGAGGGAGGGCAAGAATGATAGAGAGGGAGAGGGGGAGAGTTTCTTAGATCCTTTAATGTCTAAATTCCTGATGTGTCATACCGCCCAAGTCTCAGGAGCGACCTGCCGCTGTGAATATCGCATCCTTGATCCTGTTGCCTTTGTCTACCTCTAACAGTATTCCCTCTCCCTCTCTCCTCTTTCCAACTCTCTCCCTCTCTTACCTATGCTTGTTTCTGTGTGTGTGCTGGCTTTTGTGAGCCGTGTAAATATTTTCCCAGCATCCTGCAAACGTTTTGACAGTTTTTATTAGATCAAAATCCGGCTACAAGTGGCATGTGATAAATTGCGGCCAAAAGGAACAGAAGATGATGGCCAGTAAGACAAAGATAGCGATATCTTTAACCCACAAAAATATCAAGTGTCGCTACGGAGTGTGTGTGTGTGCGTGTATATATGAGTTTAAGTGTGTAACTGTGTGTGTATGACTTTAACGCAAGCATTTTCCGATTAGGGAAACTGTGAATTCTGATCTGTGAATTGTAATTGTTTAATTGTGCGTGTGTGCCATGCATGTATATATGTACGTGTGTGTGTTGTGTGTGTGCTCCTTGTATCTTCCTAATCTCCCAGAAGTAATCTGCGCCAAAGATCAAACAGTTTAAGTTGAACACATAGCAAATAAAAGGAAACAATCGCATCCACAATTTATATTGAACACTCAATCAGTCCAACTCTTGGAAAATGCTTGTGAAATGCCATTAATAAATTATACAAAAAATGTAGTTCCAGCTAATTGAAAACTACATCGTTATTAAATATTATTTAACACTTAATTTAAAATGATTTAAGTCGTGGAAAATGATTGTTGGGTGTTATTAATAAATTAAAAACGAGTTAGCTACACTCATTATTATTGATACTTTAAATAAACTATATTTAAGTATCAACTAATTTAAAACTAAGTTATTATTAAATATTGTACATATAAGTGATAAAAATATTAAACAACTGTCCTCACCAAGTTAAATACGGATCGAACAATTATAGCTTACAATTCCCAAAGCGTAAATTTGTTGACAAATAGGACATTTGTATGAAACTCACATATTATTTGTATGATACCTTTATAACTGATGTTACTAAGTTTGATCCGGATGGGAATACTATAGCCTATAGCTTCGATAAGACAAATCGGTCAGAAATTACTTATTTGTATTGTTAAGGGAATGAGTTTACAGTCATCTTCCTCGACCTTCTTACTTGTTGTTGAGTATTTATTTTGTCTTTATTAACATATTTAATGATTTATTGTATTTTGATAATAATTGTTATGTAAAATCAAAAAAAATGGAAAACAAATAATCTTGAAATTCAAAATAAATACAATTTTAATTATCTAAGCAATGAAATCATTCGTTAACTACTGGAATGATTTATAATTCTGACTTACTTTGATTTGTTTTTTTCCCGCTAAAAATTGCCTTTTTCTATTATTTACAGTCATGTCAAAAAGTTAAGAATAGATTAAGTTCATAGCATAATTCTAGGCATACTTTTGTCTACTTTACGCCTATCGCCTGGTCTAGGAGATGACACATTCACTAGCTTTCTTATCACAGGTGGAGCAACCATAGTTAAAATCTTGTGATAAGCGAAAGCATCAAATCCACGCCTAATACGGCAATGCGAATACACCGAACACCCTTCAAATTGTTGGTGATAAATGTGGTCACATGTATATATATTATATATATATTTGTGTATAAGTATTATTAACAATGTGTGTCATGTGGATAATGTGACTCGTTTTATGCGGCAATCAGAATCATCAGCTGGCAACAAAAGAAAGGGACACGGCACAAAGTGGCAGCGGGTGGTGTCAACTGAAGCGGCCACAACAACAAGCCGGCACTATTGTAAGCACAACAATAACAACAACAACAACAACTATAACAACAGCAACAGCAACACCACAGCAGCAGTTACCAAAAGAGGAAGTTAATCCGTTGCCATAATCGCTGCATAGCGCCACAGCATGAGGCAACCTCAACTGCCAACAACAACAGCAACTCCTCCGACACCATCGAGAAGGGGACACCCGAGGTCTGGACCTGGTCTTGGAGTAAGCCCCCATTGAAGTGTCAGAAGAGGCACACTGAGTATGTGAGCATGTGAATAGTGAGTAGCGAGTTGTGAGTTGTTAGTAGTGAGTGTGCGTGTGTGTGTAAGACCGATGATAATCTGCCTGGGAGACACTGTAAGTTCCTTCTAGTCGCATTAAAACTGAAAGTAAGCAAAAGTCTTGTAATAACATTTTCAATACTCTACTAGGCATGTAAAGAGTACTAAATGCTAAGAATATGCAAATATAAATAATTAAAAATATTAAATATTGAATACATTTTATTAAGTAACATTAATGTAAATGGTTATAGTAATTAATAATTTATATATTCCATTAATTATTATTTTTTTAAATAGTCTTAATATAATAGAAATATAATGTTCATAAAATATTCAATACTTTTTGTAAGCACGATCAACAAGTTTTAATTGTTTTGCAGCTTGGAAAATATAATTTTCCTTAATTTTCCTAAGAGTATTGAATTATCTTCGTATGAACTTCTTTTGCCTGTGCAAAGAGCATAAAAGTACGCAGACAATGCCAATATAAATATTGTGTAGCACTTTAGCATTTAACAATAATAACAACAACAATAACACGCGATAACAAAAAAGCAACAACAGCAGCAACAACAACAACAAGTTAACTCTTTTGACCAATGCCATAATAAACAAACAATTACGGTTTTATTTTGTTCACTGCAGTAGTAGTTGTTGTTGTTGTTGCAGCTAGTTGAACCCTCGCCCCAAAATAACGACAATCTTCACAGCAGTTGGCTTTGGATTCAACTCAACTCGAGTTGTTTTTATTTCTTTTACTTATTTGAATGCAATTCTTGTAGCATTTTGCGCGATGCGCCGCGGGGTGCAAAATATTTCGCACAACAAAAGCTCGCGGCGCGATAAGAACTCAACAATGGAGCGAGTCAAACAACGAGCCAGCAGCAGCAGCAGCAAAAAAAAAAATAACAATAATAAAAACAACAATGTTTGGCAGGAACAGCGACACTTGGCAAATCAAGTAAAGCTAATCGCTGACTAGCTTTGAACGAGCGGACGAGTGGACTGATGTGTTGTCTAAGGCCAACTAATTGCAAGCAACGCTGGTTACTCATACGCCCCCATGACAGATGAAGTACTAGTAACAAGAGCAGCAGCAGCAGCAGCAGTTGAGGTAGTGGTAGCAGGAGCAGCAGCAACAACATCAGGTACAACAAGATGACAAGCAGCGCAACACGCAAGAAACATGGGACAAACAAGAGACGCCGTTGCCTGCCGGCCGGCCGGCCGCTCAAATATTTGTTAAACTTGACACCAAACAAAAGAATTTTACCGAAAGGATTTGAATGAACCGAAAAGTGAACAATGCAAACGCGCGGCACGCAGGAATGCGACAACGACGACGGGGACGACGTTCAAGATCCAAGACCGGCACCAACTTGACGACGAGGAAGACGGCGACGAGGCAGCAAATCAAACACAACAAATCGCCAGGCAAACACCAAAATCATTTTGTACAACAGAGCAGCGACAGAGGCAGAGGCAGAGACAGGGGGGGTTGGCCAGGGGAAAGGGAAAACGGAGCCATAGACAGTGAACAGTGGTACCAACAATACAATCCATTGAATCAAATTAAACATGTGTCAAATATTCAATAAATCCTTAATCAAATATAGAATTCAGATTTCCAAATAAACCGACAAATTTATTTACAGAATTTGTTTTGATTTAACACTTGATACAGTTTTGAGCATTGTGCAAAGTAAATATTTAATTTAAATATTTTATAACAATATTCTATTAATTATAAACTTAAAGAACACATTTAGCTTACATATTATTATTATATATATATTAAATAACTTACAACTATCGTGCCTACTTTCAATCTGCCAAAAAATAAATAAACAAATGACTTAAAATTAACGATTTTTATTGATATGCTAATTTTATTATCAACACTTAATTTTTTTTTGAGTTTCTTAAATTCTTGTTAATATTACACTTTAATATTAATTAATTGATTCCATTAAATCAAGTCTGTTTACCCGCAAGCTTATATCAAATTTTGTATTTAAATTTTGAAGTAAGGCACTAACTTGTTGATCATTATCATTTACACCCTAAGCGTTGTGTTTTTCATATATTTTCTTTCATTCAATTTAGAACAAATTAATAAAAAATATTCAACTAGTAATTTAAAATTTTCTACTGCAAAAGAAAGTTACATAAACTTGATTTAAAACACTTGAAAGCACTAGAAGTAAAACAATACTTAAATTAATATAAACTGAGTAGAAGATTTTAGTTTTATTTAAATATTAAAGATGATGATATGTGTCATGTACTTTTGTCACTGTGCTGTGGAACATTTGAACAGGGGAATCGCAGCTTTCGATACGCCCTTGTCCCAAAATCCAAGTGCTGACGCGCGCCGATCCTGGGCCGCTTCTGCCACTGACGCTGCCATCGATGCTGCTGCTGCGGTCGGTGCTGGTGACGTTGCCGGGTGCCAGTTACCAGTTGCCAGTTCGCCAGTTGGCGGTTCCTAACGCAGTTATCAAAAGCGTTGAATTATGGCCGCGCTGGCTGCCAGCTAAATGAGCAACACGTTGCTCTGAAAGCAGGCGACAGGAGACACAAGACTGGTGAATGGAGAGGAGAGGTTGATGCAGGGGCACTGAAGACAGGAGAGACTGGAGAGAGGAGACAAAAAAAAAATTAAATAAAATAACTGCGGCTGCTGCTGGCTGCTGGCTCGTTTCGTGGCGCTATCGCATTTGATCTCGTTTGCTGGGCTATGGGATCGACCCGCAGACCTCGGCCTTAGTCTGAGTCTCAGTCTCAGTCTCAGTCTTATTCTCAGCCTGCGTCGCAGTCTCCGTCGCAGTCGCCGTCTAAGCCTGAGACTTAGTCTCTTTCGGGCCGCAACGATGTCTGTCGTGTGAGCTAACAATGCGCATGATATCATTCATTTCTCATTTCGGTTTCATTCATTGAGCTCTTGGCCAAGTGTCGCCGACGTCGTTGCCGCGTCAGTCCTCCTCCTCCCCCCATTCCTTTCCTTAACTTCATTCAGTGCGTCCCGCACTCCCTTAGTCCCTATTCCCTCAGTGCTGCGGCTGTGTTCAGTCTAATTTCATAATAAGAAACATCTTCAGAACACACAATAAATGAAAACAGGCAATGTCCATGGCGAGCACTTGTATGCGTGTGTATGTGTGTGTGTGTGTGTATTTTGTTGTTTTTATTATTAGTTTTATTGTTGTTCTTATTGTTAACTGGCTTGGTATGCCTTGTGGAATGTCGGGCATTTCCGGTTAGGCCTCAACTCAACAATTTCTACATGTCGCTTTCTTGGGGCGCCTTTACAAATGCCACTGCTCAAAATCTAGAACACCAAATTGAATAGATAAGCATAAAGTTACTTAATCTATGAAACCATATTAATACTCAGCATTCAATTGATTTCAAGGTATAGAAAAGGGCTGAGATCCCGAAGGCGTAAGCTAAGATGGCAATTTAGATTATAAACTAGACTGATTCCATATATCTCCCTTAGGATTAACAGATTTTACACAAGCTGCTTTTGAAAATACTATATATTTTAATTATTTGTTATTTGCATATTTGGAACATTTAAATATATTATATTAACGCTAATTCGTTATATGCAAATATTTGCTAACAGACGAGTTCTTCCTTTGAGTCATTGTTTGAACGGGTTTCGGCTTTCTTCTATTTGTTTGTTGATGACAAAAATGTCAATATGTTGAACAACGATTATAAAAAAAATAAAACAATTATAGTAAATTCGTTGCCAATTATTTCGGCAACAGAGTAGTTAAAATCAGAGAAGTCTCCACCACACTTTTAAAAAAGGGAGACATAAATCTAACTAAATTATTATTAATAGCAAAATTAAAAAATAAAATTAATTTAAGTAGTTTTTGTACAAAATATAGTTCTGTTCTGCTGCTTAACTTAAAAACTCTATTCCTTTTCTAAGGAAAGAAACGGAATGGAAAACCCATTGATTCCTTCAAGTGTTCTCCTTTTCAATGTCTTACAATTTCGCAGACTTAGACTGATGACTAAGTGCGTGTCTAGTAATTCAAAAAGAAAGAAAGATCCCTCTTCAAACCCAAAAGAATGAGAAAAGAACTTTTGTGTGGCGTTTCGCCGTTTCGAATTCCCTAATTACTGTCTGTCCACATTCATATTAATTTCATTAATCATACGCCGCATAGGCTGCAGCTACAACAAAATTGTCCAAATATTTCGCAGTACAGACATCAAATTTGAATAAGCCGTGGCAAGAGGAGGGGCGGAAAGGGGCTAGTCTGTGGCATTTGGCAGCGGCATCATTGTCTGTTCACACGCCGCACTCGCAACGCAAACGAAGACAATGATGATGATGATGAAGATCACGATGATGATGATGCGGATGACGGTTGATGGCCATGGCAACGACACCGACACAAACGGCACAAAAATCTTCAGCGTCTGTGTCTCTGCTCTCGTGTTGCTCAATGTGTTGAAACATGAATGAATCTTGTTCACAATTTGGCAACAACACGTTTAGCATGAAACGAAGGACGACAATGGGTTGCCTCCGCTTCCTGCCCCTCCCTCCCGCCTCTGTCTCCATCTCTGACACTGCCTCTGCCTCTGCCCCTGCCTCTTGCAACCATTGTGTGTATTCCTAAGCCTGAAACTGGGAACCTGCAACTTGGAGCCTGGATTCAACATTCAACATTCGGCATTCGACATTCTGTATTGGCATCACCATCAGCATCAACATCAGCATCGGTGGCGGTGATGGCGGTGGTGACGGCGGCTGTGGCGGTGGCGGTGGCGGTGGCGGCGTCGCGTACACAAATTATTAGCAGCCTCTGCGCTCAACGCGCGTCCCGTGCCCCCTGTCCATTGTTTCTTGTCCACTGTCTGATGTCCAGTGTCCGGCTGGTTAGTAAAACATCATGTTGCTGCTAAGGGTACCAGGCACAGCCGCTGTGGTCCAATTTGGAGGCATCCCTTTTCCTTTTCCCCTCTCTTTGCCCTTCTCCCCTGCTCTTTCTTTCCCACTCTTCTGCTGGCTGCCTGCGGTGGTCGCCGTTCGCTGCTGCCTAGAAAATTATCTGCTTATCTTGTCTTGTGCTCGTTGCGATCAACTGCTTATTCATGTTCTTTGGCTGCTCCTCTTTTTTCGATACCAGTCGGATATGGGGTATCATGACTTTGTTGTAATAAGTTGTCGCAGACACCAACCAATTTTGCTGCTATTTGTTATCGATAACAGGATGTGATGAAACCAAATAATGCTCTTTATAATTTAATTATTTTAATTACGATCTGGGTTAATATTATAAATAACAAAGCAATACTATGCAATACGAAACACAGTTAATTGTGGCTAGTGTCGACGATTAGTTTTTTTTTTTTTTTTAACATTAAAATTGAAATTTTTAATTATATATTGGAATTTATTTTTTTTACTTAAAATAATAGCCAGATTAATTAATTAAGCTGGGTCACAAGAAAGCAGAGTAAAACCATAAGTATTATTATTTATATTGTAGATTATTTAACTTGCTCAATAATAATTAGAGTGAAAAACATATAAAATTAAAATTTGTAAGCATAAAAAGAATTAACTTTAACGATTTTGAGGCTTTGCGATTGTGACTAATATGTTAATCACTAAGAAACAGATGATTAAAATAAATGCTTCAAAGACTCTATTTTTTTTTTAAATTGTGAGTATTGAAAATTACAAAAATAATGTTATAATTTGTATACAATTTAAATATTTCACCTTTGCAATCGTTTTAGTTTTATAAAATGAATAACAAACGTTTGTCTCATAAAAAAAGAGGATAAAAGTCAAATAATTTCGATCTTAAAAGTGTTGCTAAAAATAATATATTAAATAGAGATTTTTCTAGAGCACTGAAAATTCGGTTTATGTAAAATTTCAATACTTCGCCGCACTTTTGTTGTTGTTGTGCATTTAATTTATGTGCTTGACGTGACACTTGCTATCGCTGTGTCTTCAGTGCCAGTGTCTCCTCTCACTTCTCACTTCTCGCATCGCTCTGAACTCTTCACTCCGCTGTCTTCTGTCTTCCCGCTCATCACGGCTGTTGGCTGCCTGCGAAATTCGTCAGGCACATCGCAATGGACGTCAGGGACGTGTCCATCGATGGACAACACATGTGTGTTTATGTGTGTGTGTGTGTGTGTGTTGGTTTGGGGGAATCTGGTATCTGGTCATGGTCCGCCTAATATGCGACAGCCGCCGCCTGTTAACACATCGGTGAACCTCAAAATATGAAAACCGAAACCGAAACGAGCGCGCCAGAATTGGGATTGGAATAGGGATTGAAAATTGGGTTTGGAATAGGGAAAAGGGATGGAGAATTGAGAATTAGGATTGGAGACCTCACACCGGTCGGCAGTCGGCGTCTACGTCGGCGTCAGCGTCAGTGAAGAGTTCCTAACGAGGTGTCCAGGCGAACGACATTTGAGAACAGTGCGAGTGCGCAGGAAGGCCAAAGGGAAAAGAGAGAGAAGAGAGAGAGAGAGAGAGAGAGAGAGCGCGAAGCAACGGCGATTGAATTTCACACGTGGCTTAGTGTCCGCCCGCATTAAGTGCGCTTCATCAGCTGAGAAAGGTGAGCAGCGAGACAGAGATGGCCTCAGCTAGAAAGAGCGAAATAGTCGCTTAAGTCTCGTATATTTTTTCTGTATTTTTTTGCTATATTTTGATATTTTTTTTTGTGGTATTTGTTTGCGAGTGGGCGAGCTTTTATGCAAATTATGCGCTGCACATCGCCATCTTGGCTGGCGATGGCTGCTGATCTCGCCATCTTGGACTGTCAATTGCGACTCTGGTCGCAGTCGCGTCGCAGTCGCAGCCACCGCAGAAGACGACTGAGACTGAAACTCCACTTGCATTTGGTTATGGCCATTGTTCTGTGCTGCTGCCAGCAGTGATGACATTCCACAGATTAGGCACACACACATGGTAGAATGAAAGAGAGGGAAGAGAGTGAAAATGAGAGAGGGAGAGATAGAGAGAGAGCTGTGCTGAATGTTGCCAATGGTGACTCGACTGCCGCTGACGGTGCCATATCCTGTCCAGCTTCACGGCTGCGTATGAATGAGTTATTTCGGACTTAATCGCACTGCTTGCATCTTGCCACGTTGCAACAACAACAGTAACAGCATCAGCATCAGCAACAGCAACAGGAACAACAAGCACAGCATAATACCTTTGTCCACGTTTTGTTTTTAGTCCCGGCTTGGTGTCCTCCATTTGATTGAACTGCTCAATGAAATATGCAAATTTGTTTGCCAGGCCGCCGCCGAAGCGGTCGCTTAATCAACTGCAAGGCTGCCAGGTTGCCGGGTTGCCAGGCTGCCTTTGTGCCTAACTGACTGACGGGAGGCAGGAGACTGGAGACTGGAGACTGGAGACAGCCAGGGAATGTTTTGTGCCTCATCATCATCATCATCGTCACCAGGGAGCTTGCGAGAGTCGCCATCGTTGGGTCTGCATCAGAGACCACATCCACAGACACAGCCACAGCCTCAGCCTCATCCAGGTCTGCGTCTACGTCTGCGTCCGCACATTTTGTGGTCTTTTGGGGCAATCTTAAATATATCCTGCTGGTGGGTAAATTTTTCTCTTATATGCTTTGCTTTGGTTTTTTACCCATTTTTTATTCTCTTTTTTTTTAGCCACTTTTATCGGATCGGCGGGTTAAAGTCACGATTTCTACAGTAAGAAGTTGCAGTTGCAGTTTGCAGATACTTTTGGTACGTTAACTTCTTCGACAACTGCCAAAGTTGCTCTCGGCTGCTGCAACAACTTGTACATTTTCTAGCAACCAAATGTCAGTACCCCTCAACAGCCACGCCCCCTTCCCTGCTGCCCCTGCAGCACCCGAACTCAGCACACTCTAATTGAACTGTTCAACCGCCAGAGGTGTGCTAATTACATTTAATTACATTTGTTAACAAGACACTTGTCAAAAATCGAAACTACAACTCAAACAGACACTTTGAACGCCAAGTGCCAATTGCCAATTGCCTATTGCCAATTGGCAACTGACAATTTCCAGCTGCCAGCACAGCACAGTTGCAACTCAATCAGTTGCACAAAATTCTCTAGCTGAAATTTGGTAATTAAATGTAGCTTAAACTTTAATTTAAATTCTGATGTAGACAGTTTGTGCAAAAAGATTGCAGCTGAAATCATTTAAGAGGTATTTGAACTTGGAAAATCGTTTTTTTAATTTTAATATAATTTTAGTAAAGAATTTTATTAGAATCTATGATCAAAATAGATCATATATGCTTTCTTTTTATGGCCACTTGTTAATCAAACAAATTATTCAACTTTTTAGTAACATTAATTTACTTGACATGAATTTTATCTTTAAGTTTTTATTTACTGAGGTTCTGTCAACTTCTGTCTATACATTAACAGATTTTTTGTTTTACTAATATTAAAGGTAAATAATTAAATATTTACAATAGATTTGCATTTCAGAACTAAAAGTAAAAGTGTTAAAACTACAACTATTTTTAAATAATATATTTCATATTTGGATTTGGATTACATAATACGTTCTACATTTATTGTGTTGATTAATATCTTAAGCTTAATCACAAATCCATGAATAAACGTCATGGTGTTTATTGACAAATTCTTATGTGTCTCTTAACTAAATATCAATTCAGTTTTGAAGAAATTTAACTAACAATCAGACATAAGTTTGGATCAGTTTCATGTTTAGTGATTGATAAACTCGACGTAAATTAAACCAACCATTGATGATGAAAAGCAAAACCTTTTAATTTCAAATAAATTTCAGCACAATTTTCTATTGGTGCTTATTATTTCTTTTACACTCTTACATAGCTCATAGCACAGGCAAGCTTGTATCTGTAAGATATCTGAAGTCTTAAGATACGCAATTCGCATTTAATTCAGCAACAGCAACGCCTCCTGTCGGTTAATGCCGCAACTACAAAATTTAAGTACTAACTAAGTCTCTAGCTCCTATCTAGTCATGATCTAAGCCTGTTAGTTAGCAACTAGCGCCACCTGATCCACACACACACACACACACACCTAAACACCACCGTATGAGTGTTATGGGTGTACTCACTTTATGCAATGCGTATCTTAAAGATACACGTACTAGTAACTGGCAGTCAGGCTGGCTAACTCCACAGATTGCGGCTTTCGATAACGTGACTGAAGCTGTGAATGCAACTGTGACTGTGATGGTGATTGTGACTGTGACTGCGACTGCTACTTCGATTGTGGCTTAATATTTGCGTTTGTGGCGTTAATTATGGGTTTCGCTGTTTCTTTGATTGTTTATTTGTTTGTTTTTGTTTACCAATCGCCGTTCCTCATTCCTACTTCTTCCTCCGTCTTCCTCCTTCCATCTCCGTTTCTCCATCGCAATTCGCATTGAATCCATTGAGGATGAAGTCAACTCAGAAGTTGAAATCGAAGTCGAAGTCGAAGTCAAAGTCGGAGATGAAGTTGAAGTTGAAATCAAAGATGGATTTGAAGTTGCAGTTGGAGTTGGAGACGCAGTTGAAGTTGTTTGTTGTCGTTGTACAATTGTTGTTGGTCGTGTAATTCCGGTTCGTGCAATGATAATTATATTAATTTGCCATCGAATGAGCGGCAAGTGATATCGTTGTTGTCGTTGCCAGTCACTCATTCACTCAGTTTGTCAATTCTGTGTACGAGTCTTGCTTATCAATTTTGTTTGCTCTACACTGTATATATATCTGTACACTGATCAAAAACTAATAGATACCCTTTAAGATAAAAGCAAAAAGCTACTTGAAGTGGCTTAAAAATGTTTAATTATAAAAGTTCATTGAAAATTTAAAATATAATAAAAAAAATATATCTAAAAAAATATTTTATTAATAAAATAATATAATGTTAAATGGAAACTATTCGCATATTAATTATAAATAAAAAATGTCAATATATAAAACTATTTATATAAAAACTTAAAATAAAAATTAAAATAAAGTACTTTTGGCATAAAATTAAAAATAAATAAATTATTTCCAAGATTAATTCGATATCTATTTCAGATATTGTTACATTTGAGTTACTTATTATTTTGCATAGTGTATCTGTGTCTGTTTATGTGTGGCGTGTAGTTATCCACATGGCAAAGTTATTCAGTTGTAGTTGCATTGGCAACGTTGTTCAGTTGCAGTTGCAGTTGCCATTACAAAACAATTGAGATTGAGGAAAATCAAATCAAGTGGCAATGCGGCTTTAAAATACAAGTCTAACTGCATGTGGCCCAAACAGCTGATGTGTCTATAATTATGCCAGCTAGCTAGCCAGCAGCATGATCAAACAACCGACAACAGATACAACAAGCAACGACAACGACAACAACACCAAATACAACTACAACTACAACAATTGCGCTTGGTTCTCATTTAGCTGCGGAATGCATCTGAAAATAAAAAAAAATTCCATTGCATAAGTGGACAGAGAAGCTGAAAGTGCATTCATTTGATCAAAAAAAAAGCAACCAAATGCCAGGATATTCGATACAGTAATGCAGGGCACAATTTGAGACAGTTAGAGCGAGAGAGAGAGAGTGACAGATAGAAAGAGACAAAGAGAGAGAGAGTGAATTGCGACACACGGGGGCAGCTTACAAATCCGAGGCGCTGTCATAAAGATTTGTGCCCTGGGCCCCGTCAATGTGGGCATGAAAACGCGTGTAGTCGGATACCATACCATATATTATACCTGCCACTGACTGAATATCATTCACTTCCCTCCCACCCCTTGGCCAACTCCTGACCTCCTCCTTCACCTTCATTCCCTTCACTTGTTTCCACTCCTTTACACAACACATCAGAGCGCTGAACAATCCCTTTACCCCGCAATGCCCTAGAGCTGTATCTGTAGCTGAAACTACCTTCTCTCTGCGTGTAAGACAAATGAGCACTCAATTATCGTATTTCTGCTTTAGCTGCTGCTTCATTTGTCTTTCGATTTAATGTGATGGAATTGGATGGTATGGAATGGGAAGCAATACTATATCACCATATCATAGCGTGTCATACAATATCATACAAGGATTGCGTTTTCATACCGCACTGCACTTAACTCACAGCGTTTTATCCTTAGGTCACACAAACAGCAAACAAGTCCTCAGGATCTGTATACTTTTGAGGGACACTGTTTTGTTTTTACATCTTTTAGTATAATACAATTTGCAATTAGTTAAGTTGTAAATAATTTAGCATTGTTTTCTAATTGTCAATACTCTAATTAATGTAATGTTAAATTTGTATGTAGCGGTGGACACAAACTTATAGTTAAATAATTTACATAATAACAGTCGCTTTATAATTTTATACTTTAATTTTTTCTTGGACATGTTAATAATAAAAAACTATGGCTTACAGAACACTGAGTTTATAAACACTTCACTACTTTGTAGTTATTAAATTTAACTATTTTAAGAATCGTAAAATTATTATTATTCTTCAATCTTAAGACTTAATGCTTAGAATGGCGATAATTAATAATTAAATAAATATGATTCAAAACTTATTATAATAACAAATTAGAAACATTGTCATATGGTTAATGTCATTGTTGTTTTCGTTACTTAAATGTGTTGTAACATTTTAATTGAAAAAAAAGTATTGTCAACTGTCATAAACTTTTGTAAGTTTTGTAATGAAAAAAATTGAATGAACTTAAAATAAAATGTCACTTTAAGAAATAATTTTGAATGACAATAGTTGAGCAAATAAGTCGTTTTTAACTTATTTAATACAATTCTATCCGTATTATTAGACGTTTTATTTTGTATTTAAATCCAGAGTGCGTTTTGGTATTTTGTTGTTATACTCTCTGCAAGAGTATATTGGGTTTGTGAAAATGTATGTAACAGGCAGAAGGAGGCGTGGCAGACCCCATAAAGTATATATATTCTTGATCAGCATCACAAGCCGAGTCGATATAGCCATGTCCGTCTGTCCGTCTGTCCGTCTGTCTGTCTGTCTGTCTGTCTGTCTGTCTGTCTGTCTGTCTGTCCGTCTGTCCGTATGAACAAACAGATTTCAGAGATGGTAAGAGCTACAAGTTCGAGCTTGGTCTCAATCGATCACATATTTAGTCAGTCAATACAAGAATCTTTTTTTTTTTCGATGCCACGCCCCATTCGCCCACAATGAGCAAAAAACTAGACACACCTCGGAAAAAATTGGTGTTTTGGGCGAATATCTCAATAACTATTGTACCTAGGATCACAAATTTTGGTATGGAGGTTCCTAGCGACATCCTAAATGCATTGCCATTTAAAATTTTGGACTGCCACGCCCCGTTTTCCCACAATTTATAAAAATAATTCTCAACTTTCGTTCCGTTCTTAGGCGTTTGTTAATATAGTACAGTATTGTAATTTATAATTCGTGTGAAGACTAACTATATCAAACTATTCTGAAAGGCGCATTGAAATCGCACTATAAACAAGAAAACTAGAAGCGTTACAATATAGATAACTGAATGCAATATCTTGTATGAGTGCAAGCGAGATAGAAACATACAAGCACATGTTTGAATGTTTTCGTTGCTTGCGTGGTGACAGCGCTGCCCGCAGTCGCTGGCCGCGCTGAATACACACATGCATACATACATGTATATGCATCATATATTGTCTTTCGTATGTATATTCACATACAAACAGATGTGTGTTTGATATGCTTAGATTGTTTTTTTTTCAACGTGTTTTAATGCAAGTACTACACATTGTAATATCTCTGGACCGATTTAAATAATTTAATCGGGAAAAAAAATGCAGAGAGTATTTTACGGTCGGGCTTGCTCGACTGTACTTTCCTTACTTGTTTTCTAATTGAAATAAGTAAGAAATATTAATAGAAATTATAACGATTTAATTGACACCCACTCACCTGTTATTAAGTAGTACATAAAAGTATCTGTTTTATTGCTCCTTCGTGTATCTTTTCCTTACGCCACTTATACTCCCTCAAGAATTTGCACGTCCCTTCCCCTGGCCCATTTGTATTTTATTGTCTCAAATGATGTCGATGGCAATTGCCACATCATTCTCAGCTATAGCTTTAGCTTTTGATTCAGATTCAGCTGGTATTCAACTGGTATATGGATGTCGATTGTGCTCAGGTTGAATCTCATCCTCGTCACATGTGCAAATGGTGGTCCAATCAGTCATTCCAGCTGGCTGGAGCTGAGACTGGACATGGAGTGAGACTCGGGGACTGGAACTGGGACTGAGACTGGACTGTAAGTTTAAATCGGGACTCGGGTGGTCGTCGCCTCGATGTTTATCTCGTGAGGCAGTTCAGTTTAGTATTTTCTTATTATTATTATTATTTTTTTGTCCGTTTTCATTTTTTTTTTTTATTATACCGCTCTCTACCGCTGTCATTCAACCTTTGTGTGAGGCGTCCGAGGCGACTGCTCATCATCAACTACTCCACTCAGTTTTGCCTCCTTAAAAATTAAAATGCAGAATTATGAATCGGCATGTTTTACATGTGCGGGAGGTCTTGTTGTAAGCTGTTTGGAAAAAAAAAAACCCGATGAAGAAGAGTAGAGAGAAGAGGGTAAAGGTGAAGCACACATATATGTATATATGCTACCATATGTGGGGTAAAAAAACATATAAAATTGAATTGTAGTGTCCGAGTTTGAGTCCATGTCGAAGTCCGTGTTCGTGTCCATGTCCGTGTGTACCTGTCGCTCAATTCTTCAATACGAACCTGTTGCCGTCAAATCTTGAATTAAATGTTGTGAAATTGTACACTTCAAAACAAAAAAACACTTACACACATACAAACACAAACAAACATCGTTTTTGAGTCTCGTGTAAGTCGTAAGCGAGCACACGACGCGAATGAATTCCTCGATGGGAACGAGAACGGGATGCTGAATGTGGGATGTAGTTGGAAAGGGGAGTGGGAATGGAAACGAAGAGTGTGAGAGTTGGGGTACTAAACGACAGCGACAGCGACAGCGACAACTACAAAGACAAAAAAAAAAAAGGAACTATCATTCTACATAATTATTAATCTCGTTTTGGGTATTTCATTGTCTTTTCTTGTGTGTTTGTGTGTGTCTCTCTCTTGATTTTATTGCAATTACCGTGCACTCGATTTGTGTGGTCTCCGATTGAGGCTGTGGCTGTACACTGCAAATAAAACTACTAGCTTTTCAGGCAGTAATAAAAGCAGAAATGGATCAGAACTGATGAATGACATTTAAATTAAAATTATATTATATATTTTTTAGTAATTGTAGATTTTTCTAAATTTAAAAAAATAATAAATTAATGTAAATGTAGACAGAACAAAATAATATTAATATAAAATAATAATTAATATATAAAATACTGTATAACACATAATACATCTCTTGCTCACATTTATAATTAATTTTGTTTTATTTTTGAGCTTGGAGTGACTTACCAAACACAACTCGAGTTCCTGCAGCTCTGAAATTCAAATTTAGAAATTTAGAAAATCTTCCTTTTACAGTGTATCTACTACTACTCACTCTCTTTTACTCTGCTGTGGCTGAGTCAAGTGCAATTGCTCCATTGCGGTGCAAGATTAATGGCTACTCATTAATCAGGGTCCATCGGTTGCGGCGCCATCAACAATTTTTAGTTGCAACACTTGTAGCGCTTCCTTGAGTCACCTCTTTAACCATCTTCCATTCCCCCAATACTCTGCACCCCCCTCCACCCTTGCCTGTTTGTCCTTTGTCCTCTGGGCTTGTCTCACTGCCTTTTGCCATTGTTATTTGACACTTTTGAGCTGAGCCAATCAACACCAATGCCAAATGAGGCGCCATCGGTCGCAAACCGGCACCACTGAAAATCACTGGACACCACTGGACACCTACCACCGACACCACCGCCGTCATCGCATTACTTCCACACCAAATAGTTCAGCCTATGAAAATAATAACTGTGGGAACCACATTTTCTGCCTCCGTTCGCCAAGTTTTCGTCTTCGATCGTTTCGGTTCGTTCGCTTCATTGCCGTTTTATTGGTTGAAAATAAGTTAATAACATGGACGTCGTCGTCGCCGTGGCCAAGGCAAAGTCTCTTCGACTGCATATCCTATCCCTTTATTCCTCTACCTAATTTATTGTCGACTAGTAAATACCCGTTAAATAGGTTCAAGAGCAAAAACTTGCTTCCTAGAATAAAGTTAAGGAGTTTCAGCTAATATAAATTGCATAAAATAAAAATTAATTAATTATTAACTGTCATTTGAATAATAAATCCTTAATTTAACAAATTTGTTCCTATTTGTGCTGAAAAGTCGATGCTATAAGCAAAATCTATCGATCTAATAATTCAAAGTAATTAAATGATTAATCCTTCAATCAGCAGTGCAATCAATAATCAATCATTTTTAAGAAAATCGCAGAAGATAATTAAAACATTTTTAAACAAATTAATTAATACAAATTATTATAGCCATTGTTTTTGAGATCTGTTTGTTTAATATACCCAGCTCCTCTGCTCTCGTTTACCGGGTATAAAAAAAACAATAACTATGCAACAATATTGCCGACTCTGAAACTCATCGACACAGACGCGATGAGACACGTTTGGATGCGTTGGGACGCGATCGGCGTTGGCTTGAAGACGACGCGGCTGCAGCGGAAGCCGCATAAGTTCGCTTTTCAACAGCTAAGCCAAACAGCCAAAGTATATCATCATAACCACCTACTTTTTGGGACCTCGCAACGAGCTACCATGCCTCCAAAGCACCCAAAGCAATTGTCGGGACCGACTTCGATGAGAGAGCAGCAGCGCCAACTATTGCGCCCTCAGGCCAAGATACCGCCTTCGCCTACCCCTTTGTCCTCTCCTCCACCAACCCCTTTACCATTGTCTTCCTTCAACTCCAGCTCAAACTCAAAGTCGAAGTCAAAGTCGCAGCACCAAATCCAAAAAACTCGAAGACGCCGCCGCCACTGATAATGATGAAGGTGTTGGTGTTGCTGTTGTTGTTCCATTTGTTGTTGTTGTTGTTGTTGTTGGTATTGGTGTTGGTGATGATGATGCTGATGACGCGGATGCGGCGTCGAAGTCGCCGCCAACCTCAGTGTGTCTTCACTTTTTTTTTTATTTGGCCGCAATTTCTTCGACTTTTGGCATCGCAGTTGCGCTACTCACTAAAAAATAAACTTTATTTCATTATTAAATCCATACAGTTTAACATTAATACATAAATATAATTACCGGCTTAAGAGACTGAAAGCAAAACTCGTTATTGTAAGACAGCTTTGGTTTGTCCTAAAAAGTATTTATTTCTAGAATAATTTGATACGTGAAATCCCTGCAACAAAATTGCAATTCTTATAAAAATGATAATGATAACATGCATAAACTTATAAATACGCATTTCATGTAAATTTTTTGGCATTGGGGTATTCCTAATTATAGGCTGACAAGTTTCACATATGCCCACAACTATAAAATCTGGAAAATTCAATTTTAAATTTTAAGCGTGAATTTTGAGTTTTAAACGTGTTTTTCCCAACTGTTTGACAGTTGTTAGTTTTAATGCAAATTTTTAAAGAAAAATTCTAATGGAAACTCCAATGATCTAATAATTGCAAATGTTTGATAAAAATAACTTATTGCGTTTCACTTTCCAATTTTGTCTTGGCGCGTTATCGGCCTTGAAAGCTGGGATTTTTTTTTTTTTGGTCAATTACTTTACTGATCTGCTCGAGCTCGAACGTAGCGCAATCAGTTGGCCTGTCTGGCTGGCGCCGCGTTGCGTTACGTTGCGTTTGCGCCGCGTTGCGCTGCGCTGCGTTGCGATGCGCCGCTAAATGGGATCAGTTTTGGTAACGAGTTAACGAGTTGATTTCACTTCAGCGATTGCCGCCGAACCCGAACCTGAACCGGATTAGCAGTTTGCATCGTCTGTTGCCTGTTTCTGGCTCTGACTCTGACGCTGACTCTGACTCTGGTTGTTGGCTCAGCGCGGTGGCCATGGCCAATGTCTACACAACAAGGTGACGGCTTATAATGACGGCCGCGGCCGAAACGGACAGTTAGCCAGCCCAAGACGACGGTGAAGGCGAACGCGAAGGCGAAGAGGAAGGCTGGGATTCTGACTGGAGCTGAAGTAGAGGCTGAAACTGAGGCGTTTGCACCTCCCATGGCCAGACCAAAGCAGAGCAGTGCAGAGCAAGCTGCAGCGTGCTCCTGTGGCAGCCTTTGATGCTCATATGCTCGTATATTCTGCATGTGTTTTTCTTTTGTATTCTTTTGTTTTATTGTGCCCTGTGATAAGGGTAACATAAAATGGTTTTAAGTTGGTTTGGGGACTAAAAGAGTTTGGAACAACAAATTTGACTACATGCATTTTAATAAAGACTCAAAAAATCATTTGCATGGCTAAATAAATCTGTATAAATGTATTTAACTTTATCATAAAATCTGAAATGTAGTGGAAAAATATTTGAAACTGTCTGTTTGATATAAAGAGCCACCATATCTCAAATAATTATGCTATTTGCTTGCTAAAGAAAAGTAAAATGATACTTAACTAAAAATAAACTTGATTTAAATACATTTCTATTTTAGTTAGATTTAGTTAGCACTTAGAGTATATACAAGTCGGGTGAGCTCTACTGTATGCACCCTTCTTACTTTTGTTTTCTTATTTTTTTTGGGTTGCCCCATCGATGAACGTGGTCCATCGGTCCATCGGTCCATCGGTCCATAGTCCATCGTCCATGGTTTGTGGTCCACGGCACTGGGCCCACGGTCCGTCTTGGCGTCTCTTTTGGGCTTTGTCAGGGGCGTTGCCCAGTGATCATCACGCGTTTGCGCTCCTCTTTTTTCTGTGCTTATTTTTTTTTTTTTTTTTGTTGCTTAATGGGTGTTATTTTGTTTTGCCGTAAATATTTTTGCAATGGGCGCTAATTAAGTTTGGCTCTGACGATCTGCATCCTTCGCACTTTGTTATGTGTGAAACTTTTAAATTTTGGAGCGTCGGCAAACATGAAAACACTGCGCACGGAGCTACACCAAATTGCCGGCCATTAATGGGGCAGTATCTCTCCCTCTCTCTCACACACTTCTCCCTCTTCCTCTCTCTACGTCTCTGTGTGTATTTTCTTTCTCACATTTGTTGCACACCACAAAGTTTGTTAAGGCCTTTCGATATGAATAATATGAAAATTGGTTAACTTAACAGCACATTACGTATACGTCGCGTGTGTCACAGACTGTCAATGAATGAATCTAGCCCTATTGCAACTAAATAAATATGAATGAATTCTGAAGCCCATGGCTGACACAAACTAAAGCACAAAAACGTGGCTCTGACGTTGCTCTGACACAAAAATAAACCCAGTGAGAGAGATAGGGAGAGTGAAAGAAAAAGGGAAACATAAAAACAAAAAAAAACTTCATTAGCCGTGAAATATATTTTATGACTCACTTTTGGCATTCGGCATTCGACATTCGCCGTTCGACGCTGCATTTTAGTAGCTGTTTCAAATCGATTGGACAATAAATTAGCATTATGTGGTTACAATTTGTGTGTGTCGTCAGAAATATTTGCGATCCAAGTCATGCGCTGAGCTGGCATCAGTTGCCAGTTGGCCAAGTTCAAAGACCGCAACTGATCGTTGGGCAAACCATCCATAGATTTCCCGGCTGAGAAACTCTTCCGTTCGCCTACTAATTGCAGCTGTTTGGCTATTTATTAAATGTATTCCATATTGAGTAGGTTGTTTTGTATATTTAAAGTATATTTTTTTTTGTTAAGTAATTTAATTGTATTATGATTAAATAACAAGCTATTTAAACTATAATTTGTTATTTTAACCCAATTAAGTTTAATCAGCCAATGAGAAGTTTTAGTTAATGTAGAACGTATACCGTATTTGTTTTTCAATTTATTCAATTTCTTAATGCCTTAACATTTTTCAAGCTAAGCACAGCTAAATTATTTTCGGATTAACTTTCACTCATTTTATAATTTAAATATATAATTCAAAAATGATAGTTAGTTAATAAAATTCAAATAAAGTTTAAATAGCAAGACAATCAATATAAAAACATAATTTCCCAATTAAAGAAACATTTAATTAAATTATTCTTAAATTATTTAAATAGTTTAATTTAATTTAATTTTTTGCTTTTGATTAACCACCTTTTATTTAAACTTAATTCTATAAAAAAATTTTAAAATTAATATTTTTATTATTTTTTTTTTTTGGTTGATAACAATTTATCTTTACTATTAAAATAAACTCCATTATAAAACTAAGCAATCCATTTCATTTATTTTTAATTAAACATTTTAATCGAACTAATTTTATGAATGTTAGGCCTCCTTTGCTGTTCAGTGACTAAAACTCAGTGGACACAAATTAAACCTGTATAAAAATGCTTATCAAAATTCCAAATTCTTTAATCAAACGGCCGTTTAATTAAAAAACTTTTTCCACTTACACTTACCATCATCATGTCTCATCAAATTTCAATCAACTGAGACACACTATTGGCATGCCGTTCATTTCGTTTGTCATACGTCAAATATTACTCATACGCCACCGTCATGCATTAGACACTGGCCGTTCAACAGTGAACTTATTAGGCAATAATCAAAAAATGAAACAAATGTAACAAAAAAAAATCAAAAGTAAAAGAAGGCGCCTCGAACGACCCGGTTAAAGTAAAATCCCAATTGGATCGGCACATGCATGCCAAATAGGAATATAAAATGCCATAAATGTTCCTCCCCCCAAAATGCCAACGAAGGCTGTTGTGGAGGTGTCGGTGGAAGTGACGCTGTAGGTGATTGTGTGAAGGTGAAGGTAGAGGCGAAGACCACAGCGCTGCGCACGCTCGGCAAACAACAAACGATCGATTTGCGGTGCCAAGACACGAGTACAATCGCATTAAACCAAAATTACCCAAAATGAAAACTTCACGCCCACGCCCTCGAGCACGCCCACGCGTATCGACACCATCGTTTAAAAATAGATTGGCCCAATCATGCGGGGAAATAAATACCGTCTATGGCGGGGTGCATGGAGTCGCCACGATTGGCGACGTCTCCATGAGTAACAACTGCTCAATATTTTTTAGATTGATCATGGTGAAATTTAGCTCACAATTGACGTGTAAAAACATTGTATTTGCTATCGCTATCTCATTCATCGTCTGCATCTGCTATCTCTGTCTAAAACGGCGCGCAAAATTCATGAATGAACTCAAGTGAGTGTGTCTCTTATGGTTGTGTATATGTGTGTGTGTGAGCGTGAGCGTGAGAGCGAGCTTGGCTAGCCGGCTGGCGGGCAGACACCAGCGCGTATGAGTAATATGTCAGTTCTTGTGAAATTGAACGGAAATAACTGAAATTTTGTACGAGCGCGACGTCTGTGACGTAGCCGCTGAACTGTGTACCAGTGTGTGTGGTGTGTGTTCACCAGGGCGCCAAGCACCAACACACACAAACACACAAATGTCAAGCACACGATGAATAATACCTACCAATCCCCAAAAACAACTAAAACTAAAAACCAGGGGACAAAGTCGGAAGTGATTTGACATAAATGCCTATAAGCTGAATAGTTTAAACAGTTAGTGGGTCGAGTGGCCCTGTGTGTGTGTGTGTAGTGAAAGTAAGGAAAGCTGATAAGCTACGCCTGCCAAACGATAAACCAAATGCTGCCTCTTTATCAAAAAATACTCAAAAGTCTGCATTTCTTTTATTTAATTTTATTTTTGTTTTATTACAATTTTGACGTCTTGTTCCGGAATAACCGGCGAATGATTCTCTCTCTTGATTTTGTTTACTTTTCAGAGTAAGACAAAAAGCGAGAGAGACTGAGAGAGTAAGCGAAAAGAGAGCGAGAGAGATAAAGAGACGCGCTCATGTGCTTATTGCTGAACAGCTGATCGAACGTCACGGTCGAAATGTGTGTGACTGTGCCGATGTGTGTTTCTTCATGTGTGTGTCTGTGTGTGTCATCAACGATAATGAAAACATCAGCAACAACAACAGCAGCGCTGAGTAAATGAAATCAATGTCGTGGTCAATGCGCAAACAAACGACAAGAGAGTCGAATTCAGAGTCAAAGTCACGCGCACACATGCGCTCTGGCCATTAGATACACTCAATGCTCCCACACAGACACACACACACACACTCGTACGCATATATACACAAGAGCACGAGAATAACTGGGAGAGTTTCGCTGACTAAAACTGAGCGTCTCATTGCGATTTGTAGCGGTAAAAAGGTTTGAGCTAAATTCTCAACGACCTCAGCAATGAGCTACAAAAATATATCTTTTTAAAACTAAACATAACTGCATGACATTTTAAAAGTTTTATAATTTTATAAGAAAGTATAAGCTGTTCAAAGTAAAACCCTTTTCTAAAATATATAAATTTGTTAAGTTAAATTTTGACGATTATAAAAACTTTTAAATTTGTTTCATTTTAAATAAAGACTTTTTCTTAAATCAAAAGTATACATTTATTTATTTATTTTTTTTTTTTTTTTTGTGTTAAACATATTAAACAACTTGCTAGACATTAAGCTAAGCTTAGCAATAAGCACTACGCAAAACAAAACTTAAATTCAGTTAATAAAATACATTTCTTATTTACTGTTGAAGTTTGCATATAAAACTCTTTGCCTCTTCTACATCTGTTTTTATTATTACTAAGGAATTCAGTTATGGCCAAACTTTTGAACAGAATCGATATGCCCCTTTGTTGGCCTCCCACATATGCTGTGTAGGGTATCGCAAACACAGTTATTCGTTGTTTCGCTCAGCTGTTGACTTGGCGCTCAGTGCAGAACGAACGCCGGCTGACGCTCACCTGACGCTGTCGCTGTCGTTTTGTTTGTTGTTGTATTTTTTTCGCTCACCTGACGCTCACCTGCCTCCAGTGTAAGTGTATGCATGTGTGTGTGTGTGTGGGCAACAGCTGTTGGGAGAGTCTTTGGGCAGTATTCTTAATCATTTTGCGGCTAGAAGGTTATAAGTTATGACTTCACAATAGCTGGCACACTCATCAGCATGAAGCTTGATTAACGTTAGTCAAGTAAGTCACACACAACCACATAAACACGCAAAGACTGCCGATACACTCATCACACACTGCGATACACTCAGTCGAACTCACACACACACATAGGCGCTGAGAGGCGGTAGCAAATCTGCGCGCCATTCTCATAAATGACTTCTCGAGGCAAAAGGGGTCTCCTCATTAGTACGCTCATAGTAACTGAAGAGTTCAGTTGGCACACACACACGCTGCTCTGCTTTTGGCGAATACACACACACAAGCAGACACCGTCGCTCGATTTTTTGCACTCGAATACACCGATAGAAAGAGAGTGGCAAAGACAGCCAACGAATTCGATCGCCAGGCAATCAAATCAAATCAAAACAGGCAGTCAAACGCAGCGCGTCGATATTTTTCCCACAATCACGAAAAATATTTATCTTTGAGATACTTCGCGAAAACGAAATTAATATTCCTTATTTTCATTTATAATTTTTTTTTTTTGTTGCCATTTGCAATTCGTTTCATACATTTTTTTTTAAGTTTTTAATTGCTTGTGACAATTGTCTGGTGTGAAAAAAAAAAGAAAACAGACGGTTTTGAATTAGTGCATGAAAAGTGTACAAAGTGTGACACAGCAGAAATCCCCAGCGGAATTTCCACAGGACTCATTGGAAACACTTTAATGTGTAAATGGTGCGTATGAATTTCGCTTATTCACGAAACAATTTGTGGCACTTAGTTTTGTAATCTAGTAGTGTAGGAAATCCGTTTTGTTTAGCTGATAAAGTGTTTGATATATTTATGAAGTAGTTTTTTTGTTTTATTTGTAACGACTGATGAAATACGCACATTATGCGGTGTAAACCAATAAATAAATTAAACTATTACTAAGTATAAAATAAATTTTCTCTAGTCGTTTATGGGTGTGACTACCCTAACCTATGCACACCAGTGCAGCTATTGGTGTGCCCACTTCCATAGAGAATTCAGCCTACTTTGGCCCATAAACAGGGCAATCAAAACAAAAGTTAAGCCGACAACGATTCCTGGAAATTGCACAGCACTTGCACTTATCGTCAATGTGCAGTGTAGAAATTGTTAGTAGCTGTGACTAGCAAATACCCTTTATTCGAAATATAAGCAAGTTGTTATTAACTGTGACATGTGCTTGAAGCTGCTTGTAGCTACTTTAGTGCGTATATCGATTACAGGGTATTGGAATTCAAGCAACCGCAAACTGTGCAAGTGAAATTAGAACTAAAATAGAGTCATACTTAGTGCAGCTATGAGATAAAGTGACTGCTGCTTGTTGGCCAAGTTAACAATAAGGCCTTTTTGGCCTGCTCGACTAGCTACCAAAAGCATTTTCAATTCAAATCAAAAGCCAAAAGCGAAACATGTGAAATTAATTTACACGTCTCGGGCGGAAAGAGAGGGAGAGCAAAAGAGTCACAGGGGGGGTGGTGAGCAGGTTGGGCTGGGGGGAGTGACAGTGGCAGGGGGCGGCTGGCTAACAAGTCTGAGCGTGCGCGCGATGCGTCAGCAAACGACGCCGGCGTTTTCGGCATGGACAAGGTCCGGGCCAAGACAACAAGACAGAGACAGAGTGCCCGACAGAAAGATAGTGAGCATGAGGTATTGGGAAAGAAAGAGAGAGAAAGAAAGAGAGTGGAGGGAAGCGGTAGGGAAGGAGAAACGAAACACAAGACATACAAGAGACAAACGGCCGATGGCAATGGCAACTCCAATGAATTTCACAAAAGTTTGCAAGACAAGACAAGTTCGTTGACTTTGTAGCGTAGTGTAGTATAGTATAAACAGATTCGCATATACTCGATGATTCAGCCCAATTTAGACTTTAATTTTAAATAATTATGTCAGCCGACACACACAATTATAACAACAACAACAATACCAACAAAAACAATAACAAATCGAAACGATAACGATAAAGGAGGCCACGCACGTTTTGACCAAAATCGTAATCGTATATAACAAAGCGTTATAAATAAATAAATACACTTGCCTGCCAACAATACCCAGGGAATCCCCCAAGTTTCCTAGTTACTTTTTCTTCTATATAGTGTCTTGTAATATTTTTTTTAATTGTTTTAATTATTATTATTATTATTATTATTATTAATATTATTATTATTATTATTATTATTATTATTATTATTATTATTATTATTATTATTATTATTATTATTATTATTATTATTATTATTATTATTATTATTATTATTATTATTATTACTATTCTTCTAATTAATATTGATTTCCACTCCATTAACAGACGACAAGTGTCTGTCCGCTCGCAGCAAGGAACAACGACAACGACACTAACAACAACAACAACTCCAAAACGGCCAACACAAAGATAACAACAACAACGACGCAGACGGCGCAGCCGCAACCGCCGCTCAACGCCCGAAGACGTCCACAAAATTTGAAATTTTCGCTGTTTTTGCTCGCCATTTTCATGTGCCAGCTACAGCAATTCGCAGGCGGCGGCTGCGGCGGCTTTGCAATGGCTGCACCAGCTCCCACCGCCACGCCCATTTCCACACCCACTCAGGGACCACTGAGTAGAGTACTCAAAGTGACAGACAAATCTACGACACCAAATCGAACAAGACGCGTGCAGAAGCGTCACGGGAACTACATCAGTTTCACAGATCGTTTCCGGCTCGAACTTAACAGCACTGTGCTCGACTGGAGTAATGCCTGCGGTGGCAACTGGACGGGGCAGGAGCAGCAACAGCATCCCAACAGGATGATTAGGCCACAAAAGCGTTGTGCTAAGCATAAAAAGGTAAATTTGATTAACATAGTCAGTAAATAAAACGGCTTAAGGATATGATCTTTAAAATTCCGGTACTTTAATCTTAAAGCAAAGTCATACAAAAAACTATATTAATTTTATTAATTACTCACGTTATTGCTGAACCTGGGGTATATTAGTTGGCAAAGTAATTTTCAAAAAAATATTAAGAAAAAAACAAAATATTTGCCAACAATTAACTAATGGAGAAAAATCCCTTAGGCCCCAAAGGGATTATTAGTGGGTTTGGGAAAATAAGCAGCTTATCGGTAACTCTTGCAATGCGTATAAAAAAAGTTCCCAGCTCTGTGAAATTCCAAATTTATATGAAGAAACAACTGATTAATATACATTATTTATTTCATTGGCTACTGCTACCGTTTTAAAGCCTACAAAAAGATTTGATACCGTCAGCAATCAATAAGTAGCACAAATAATCAAATTGCCAACAAACATTTAAAAGCCGTTGTTTTTTTTTAATGAAAATATCAATGAAACTTATAAATAAATAAGAGAACATAAATTTAGAAACTTCTGTTAAACTGAATTGCATATTAATCTTATCTTGTGTGTGGTGTGTCTTAAATCTTTCAGCTGCTCCGCACGCTACAGAACAAAACTGGCCGTGAACTGCGACAGCTGAAGGCTGATAATAAATTTCGGCATTCCGTTAACTCGCACACGGCTCCGGATACAGCCGATAACCAGGCCATTGACATTTCACAGCGAATCACATGGGAAATGCAAAGCAGTAATTACAATTTTCTGCCTCGTCTCAATACAAGTGGTCCACATGTAAGTAAAATTTAACTTCGCTCTAAACAACCCACTCAACAATTTTCACATCACAACAAGTCACACTAATGCTACGATTTCGATATCGAAAACCATTGAATCCATTTTTCATCCAATCGTGAAGTAATCAAATTGATTAGAGTCTTTGGACAGTGGGTCACGTGAGTTAGCATTTCACCGTTCGTCATTGCGTAGGTGCAAAAAAAGCGTCACAAGCTAAATAAGCGCGAGTCGGTCATATGAGTTAGACAATCGCGAGGGTTGCCCCTAATCAACAGCGAGGGTGGTACAAATATTTACTACCCAAATGCTGATAACTGGAGCAATCAAATCGTGAAGCGTTTATCTTTAGTACACACTATACATATATAAAACACTTGAATTTGGCTAAAGAAATAATGTTTTGTAAGTTGAGGTGTATAAAATAAACTAAAAGCTACTTTCATCCCACACAATTTATTATTGTTGGCTTAAAGTAAATTAAAATATTGCCACTTCAAAAACATATATTTATTACAAAGAAATATTAGTCAGACCCTTGACATTTAACCAGACAAACAATAGTTAAATAATATTTTAGACTATTAACATTATATTCAAATACACTAGACTTGTTGTCTGCTCAACAATAAAAATATTTTCCTAGTTACGTGTAAATTTCACTGCAGATAAGCCAAAAAAGTACACCAAAAGAACGCAAAGAAAGAGCGAGTGAAATGTACAAAGTAAATAATAATAAAAATTTTTTTTGCAAATTAAGCAAATAAAAAATGCACGAGACTTTTGTTCAATGACGGCCTTGATGAAGTACAGCTCACGTTTTACTTTGTTTTGTTGAAACATTAAGCCGAACACGAAACTCATTTTCCAACGTTCAAATTGGCTAATTTGTTGTGATCACAAAAGTGAGTAAACAATAATAACATGAAGTTTTGGGACACGCGCCATTATGCTGATCGAAGAGAGAGATCAAAGATATAAAACGCCATTTAAAAATAGATACTTTCAATTTATAAAGACAACAAATGATGCGAAAGAAGGGGAATATTTCACATCACGCGATATCTTTATAAACAAAAACAATAAACAATGAAATGAAACAAAAATAACGATTGTAAAGTTAAGATAAGATCGGAGATTCTATGAATAATACAAAAGCTCGTAGTACTAGAGTGTATTTAACTATGTACAGATAAAGCACACAGAATGTTTGGGCTACCAAGTGAATCAAGTTAATGGAGTATTGTGAGATAATTCCGGTTAACATTGGTGCATGCAGACACATGTTTAGCAGGCCAATAAAAAACAACCATTTGTAGACCAATTTGAACTAGTTATTATCGAAACATGTTTATTAGTAAATTTTGATGACTTTGATTTATGCAAGGTGAGCTCAAATATTTGTTGTAAGTTGGCAAAGAAAAATAGAAAAAAGTACACAAATTTAATTACAAAACTCATTGCACCTGTGAACTCAAATGCGAAAACTTGGACTCGACTTTGGGGCCAGTTAAAAGCGTCAAGTCATCATTAACAGTGCCGAAAAGCAGCAGTTTTTTCTTTGCTATTTCTCTCATTCTCTCTCACAGTGTCTCTCTATGAGTCTCCTTTATTTCTTTATCTGTTTTTTTTTTGCGCTTAAAGTCGAACTTTTGTGATGGCTAATGTATTCTAAACTTAGATGTTAAACATCATCATCAAATCGTATTACAATGAACTACAATTGTGTGGCTAGAGGTGTGTGTGTGTGTGTCGCTTTCGCTGAATTTCTTATTGGCGTCACTGGGACCGCGCATAGGGGAAAAAAACCCAAAAATTATAGCAACTCGACATGGTTAAATAAGCGTTTAACAATAAATTCTCAACAAAAACAACCATCAAAATAACGAAAAGCAAAGTAACAACAACAACTGCGACAAGAACATAACAACTGCAAATAAACGTCAAACATAATATTGACCAACGACGACGTCAATTGCTGTGACACTTTGCGACAAAACGGTTGATGACTTGCTAACCGATTATAATAATGCTCATAAACGATAAAAAAAAATATATATTTGTACTTATACTCCATGAGGTATAGTTGTTGTTCGTCTCATTCTTGTAAAACTGATGACGTGCGCAGGAAGTGGAAGTGTGACATCAAAAAACACACACACAACTACAGTGCAAGAAGAGATCATAGAAGTTTGGTATCAAAATTAAACAAGAATCTGTTATCTTTTTTGTTATTTATTTAAGTTGACATTAAAAGCTGATCTGTTTTTGTCACACATATTTAATTGAAGAAACTATGCTCTTTTATCAGTGTAGGCTATTCATTGCCCAAATCTCTGAAGACACACGCGGATACCATAGAATTCAGCAATTAAAAAACAAACAGAAAAGTAAACGAAAATAAATGAAAATAAAAATAATAAATGGAACTGGAAATGTAAAACGAATGAATAAGGTATAAAAATAAAGTAACTGGCTTTTCCAAGAACTTGCAGTTCGCGTGGCCTTTTGACGTCACTCCAAAGCCAAAGCCAAAGCTAAAGCATTTCGCACATATTTAAAGCTGATATGTGACACAATATATAATGTTAAGTTTGAGCAAAATAAGCACACTCAGACGCACACAGAGAGCGTGAGTGAGTGAGTGAGTGAGTGAGTGAGTGAATGAGTGAGTGAGTGAGTGAGAGTGAGAGACACACAGACTGAGAGACAGACAGAACGATAGAGAGACAAGCGATATAAAGCGCGCGCTCGTGTGAATCATGCGAATAAGCGAGCCGTGGATTCCCCCGGCAGCGGCATGAATGAAACGAACGCCGATAGGCGAAGAAGATGACGATGACGATGACGGCGACGGCGACGGCCCGACAACCACAACAACAGCGACGAACGCGATTGCCGACGTCATAAGCACGAGGCCGCGAAATGCGTTGCGAAACCAAAAGCACAGTTAGCCGACGTTTCGTGTGCTTGCGATGGGCTGCTTATCGTGGGCATTGAAGTGGCTAGGGGGTGGGAGGAACTAGCGTAGCCGACGAGCAATAGTTCCACGAATAGTCAAATGGGCTTGGTTTTCACTTTCAGGCAACACGTCGTATGATTGATTCTGTTTATTAATCGGCTACGTGCAAAGCGTCGCAAAGAGTTCACTCAACTTGCCAGCATTTTAATTAGCTAGCAAGTAATCGCAATTAGGCGTGGGGGGGAGGGGGAGCGTAGGGAGGTGCGACTGTGTTCTTACTAACCGGTTTTGGCAGCCCAGCGAACCGGTTATATGCTCTCACACACACACCACGTGCCGCGACACTGTCGATAACAGTTGATTGTCCAATTTGAAATAAGCAAATAATACATAAACTGATAGCACACAAAACAACGGCTTTTAAATCCAAGGACATGTGTTTAAATATAGACAAATTAATGACAAATACTTCGACTTGAGAATTTCTAGGTCTTTGACTTTTGGCAGTGATTTAAGCAGTCTATGTCTTCTGTATGTGTGTGTTTTAAATTATACTTTTGTTCATCATTACTAAATACTTTAATATGTTTAAACAAGGGTCCATTTTAAGTAGTTAAAAAATTTAGGCAAAACTCTTGGTTTAATTATCGGTATCTCATGCATAAGACATCATTTCTTATTTTATAAATATCATTATATAATTTTAACTAATTTAATTTTTTTTCTTTTTCTTTAAGTTGCTGCGCCGCGTCCATCACGATCTGCAGTTCTATGTTGCAGCCTTTAGTTATCTACGTCACTCTCAGCTGCACTTTGACTTCGAATTTCTGCGAAAACAAAGCGTTTTATCCTCAGAGTTGCTGCGTTATCGTAACAGTGCAAGGAACATCCTTTGCTTTGTGGAGGAGGCCATTAATAGCACCAATGTGCTCTATGCTCACAGCCAATATCGTAAGGGAAAAAAGGTATTGCCATTGGGTAAAATCAAAACCATCTCACGATCGGCAATGGAAAAGCGTCTAAACTTGTTCGCATCGCCATTGGTAGATGCACACAGACAGGCGGTGCTCGCGGCACATAATCTGAAGGCAAAACCATCCCGGGAGCCCAAAATAGTGGATGCACTATTCCTCAAATACCAGTACATGCAGTATCTCAAGCAGATGACACAAATTCTAGCCAAACAACGTAAAAGGGATTGCACGAACACAAACACGAGCACGAGCACAAGCACGAGTCCAAAGTTGAAGACTCAACGTATTAAATCTCATAAAATTTGACCAAAGGGAGCGTAGTATCAGTTCCAGTTTCAGCAGTAGTTGCACTACCATTTCCAGTCCCCAATTTCCAGTTGGAGTTCCGAGCACACATGACAAAAAGATGAATGTTAATCATGTTCAATATCGATGCTCACTTAATTATATTTAATTTATTATTTTTTTAATTAATATTATAATTATTAGTATTAATTATATGTTTATCGTACTGAAATCCATTCTCAAGAACGGCTATGACTTCCGAATTCCGAATCCGAACTTCGAAACGCGCATTAATTTCAACCACATTAATTATTTATTATCAACACACGACAATCACCAACTTGATTTTAATTGACAAACACTTGAATTATTCCTCTCATTTTATTATATATTTAAATTATTAATTTTTTTTTGTAGTCCTAAGAGCTTGTATTATTTATTTGAAAACACAACCACCCAAACACATTCCTAACACATACCAATTCGCACATTCGCTATAGATTGTAAGTTAAAGGTATTCCCTAAAAGATAGCACGACTTTTGCCTTGTATTACAATGCTGTGATAATAGTTAATAAACGACGCCAATCCAATATATGAAATACGAAATACGCGTACGCACACATATCTCGCCCTGTTGCTATGAAAATGCATTAAAAATCTTATTTTAAGTAATACACCTAAGGCTGGTACTCATTTCTATATGGTACTTACAAACATTTTGTAATTAAATCTATTGTAAATATACTACAACAAATTTATAATTAAATTGTGTACTTAAAATGCAAGTACAAGACGAAAAACTTTTGCTTTTATTTTGGGATTGGAATTACTTGAGTTAGAGCGTTTAATTTAAGATTTAATACAAATTATAATACATTTATTAGTAAAAAAAAACATATAAATATATTTTAAAAGAGTCATGAAGACGGTCCGTTTAAGTTGTTTTTTCTCAGCAGTGATTTCAATTGAACAATTAAAATAAATAAAAAGTAGTCTCTTAACTTTAAGAGCTTAACTTTGTCAATGAAATATAAGAAATTTGTTAACAGAAAGGTGACAAATATAAATAAATGTAACTTAAGCAGTTTGCAACGACAACATTAAGTTGTTAATTAAAGGACGGATTTTAGAATAAAGTTGTCAAGTCTCACGACTTGAAGGCGTTTAACTTAACTGATTTATTTACTTTTTTATATTTATTGGCCCAAAGTGTAGACGTGTATGTGTGCCAGGTTGCGTGTGTGGGGGGTCCCCTATTAACGTAGCGCCATATCATTTACAGAAACTCGAAATTCATTCCCACATCCCATTTCAAAGCAGCTGCGCATTGCACATACGCAGCGTATGCCAGCGTTTGCAATGCGATCGGCTTGAGAATGCGAGGCAAACAAAACAAGACACAAACAAGTTGAAATTGTTGCCAACATGTGTGCTCACGTCACAGATACCCTGTAATACACATCAAAACAAGTAAAGTTAAATTATTGAAGTTAAGTAAATTTGTATGTGAACTTTAAGATGATCAACTAATTTTAAAGGCAAAAACTAATGTACCCGCTTGGCATACGTGTACAGGGTAAGCAGAGAATAAAAACCGAAACAATTTAATTTCGAATTGTTGGAGATTCTCTTTAATTGCAGCAAGAAGTAAATTACGCGGCATTTATAGACTTGTACAAATATTTTATGAGCCATATAATAATTCCACAGTCACATTGCACTGATATCCGACTTGTTGTTGTTGTTGTTGCTGTTGCCTTTGTTGTAAAAGTTGTTGTTATTGTCATAGCTATGGGTTCCTTCTTCACAATTTTTACGACATGAGCAGAGCGACAATTTTGTATGTGTGTGTTTTTATTTTTTATTTTTTTGGTTCGGCATATTTTGTATTTTTTTGTTTTTTGGGAGCGCTGTTTCTTTTTTGGGCTTATCGAGGCAGAGAAATCTACGCACACCCTGGACTTGACTTGGACCTGAGTCGGGGGGTACACGCAGTGTGTGTGTGTGTGCGGGGTCGGGTCTGCGGTTGCGGTCGGCGACAATGCTCAGAGTGATCGCTTCGTGCTCAGGGCTTCCTTATGTGTGTTACTAATGTCTTTCACCTCGCTGTCTCTCTCTTTCACTCTCTGCTCCTCTCTCTCTCTTTCACTCTTTATATGCGTGAGTGTGTGTCGCGGTTTCCACCAATTGCCCTGCGCCTGCGTCTGCGCCTGCATCCGTTTATCTCACACAATCAGCAATTGTCATTAATTTCGGACGCTGTGTACGTGCTCCGATTTGTCTCTTGGATTCTCCTTTTGGGATTCTCACTGACTGATTCAACAATTTAATATGCAACAGTCGCTGCAGACCAGACCAGGGAAGACTGAAGACTGAAGACCACAGACCTTTGAAGACCACGGCCGTGCAGTGCAGCGCAGTGCAGTGCAGTCGGTGGTGATCATCTCATTGCCCCTGGGACACAGTAAAGATGCTTATCGCTTTGATTTTATTGTGGCTCCGTTGCAGCCTCTTGGCATCCCTATGCTCACCCAATACCCCTAGCATACCCCTCCCTTCCCATCACCTCACTATGCTCTTTGATTCACTTCTCGGAGAGAGACATGCAACTATGCATTGTTGCACCATTCAAAAAATCACTTTGCTCCCGTCCCCCTACTCTCTCCCTTTCTCTTACTCTCTATCTCCCTGTCTCTCTTTCTCTGTCAACCCTTTCCGCGCACTCTCAGTCCTGTAGCGCCGTTTTAATGGACTTCCAGCAAGTGCACGTAGTGCTCATCTATCTTAACTTTTTGATATGTTTTTACGATCGTATTTATGTGATGGCCTTTATTAAATTGAAAATTATGTCTTTCTATGAGAAATGTCTAAATTTTTTGGGAACCTGGAATCTTCATTGCTTCACTTTTTTTTTTCTTTCTTTTTTTTTGAATGAACTTGGACTCGAACTCGCACTCGGCTTGGATTTGGATTCGGACTTGGTCTTGAACTCCGGACTCGAACTGATTTAATCTAAATGTTTATTTGGTTTCTTTTTAGTTTATATTTTTTCTTTGCTTATTTTTTTTTTTTTGGTTGTTGTTGCTGCTTTACCGGCGGTCACGTGCAGCTTCTCATAAAACTATAGTTGCTTTTGTATGTTATTTTTTTGTATTTCTTTTCAGTGACAATTAATTAAAAATATCTTATTTCATTTATGTTTTATTTTTGTGTGTGTGTGTGTGTGTGTGTGTGTGTGTGTGTTTACTTGTTTTGTTATTTTTGAGTTATGTTTTCCGCTGCAGATTTATAGATAATGGCGTTACATTTATGGGCCCTAAATGCGACTAAAGCAAGGCACACGAAATCCAAACCAAAATCTCCCAAAAAGAAAAAATGAAATGAACTGAACTGAAGACTTTTAAGAGCATTTCGCCCACTAAAAGTGTTTTTGTTTTATTTTTCAAATATACACAATTTGTTTACCAGCTAGAAATTGTCAACAGTTTGTTCAGTAGCCACTGCCATCAACCCCCCCTAACGCTCTGCACTGTTCGCTCTCATTTCATTGCTTTTATAATTTCCATTCATATTCATAATTAATTTTAATTGTGATTGCAAAATGTTGTATTTATGTTTCGTCTGCGGTTTTTGTTTATATTTCAAACTCAATCTCACGAAATTGCTGTCTCAGAATTTTAGAGACCTCTTTGATGCCTGGGAATAGGTGTTGAAATCTCTCAATTCGTGCGCAATCTCAGCAGTTTCTGCTTTCACAGAATCGAAAATTAATTCTCCTCCTCAGCCAACTGGCAGCTGTGAAGCAATCAAATCAAAAGATTCAGCATTCAACTCTAAATAGATATAAAAAAAAAAATGTAAAAAATTATATATACATATGTGTATATTTACAAGTGCTGACATTACTTTAAATGGGTTCAACCAGTCAAGGTGTCATAAATAATGATTGCACAAAGGCGAATATGGAATTCTCTTATTTGCAGTTCCATGATAAAGTTAATTTCATTTACTATATTTCTTAAAATAGTATATAATTCATTGATTCAGTGAGTTCATTTATTTTCTAAGCTTGCACCACAAAGTTATAGACAGTTATGGCGGATTGAATGTGTAACTCGTTAGATTACGGGATTATCAGTGCTATGTGAGTAATTCACTTTACTGCCCTATGCTATAAATAACTTGGCAAGTGCTCAGCAAATGCCAATGGTATTACCAGTCATTTAATGTATATTAGTTATGAAACGAAAATATAATATAATATAATATATAAATTCTGTGTAAAATCAAACCCTTTTTGAAGTAATTTAAGATTTTCAATATCTTTTTATATATATAAATAAGCATAGGTTTAAATGGTGGCATATCTTTTCTTCGTTCAGAAATAGTAAAAAAAATTTTAGATGATATTTAAAAATATATAGTAATATTGGCAGTAATAAAATCTATATTTCTAATTATACAGCTTTTGATTTGCATGTCACATCGCCATTCGAAAGTTGTACATTTTTTAATACATTTAAAAATAGTTTAAAATAATAAATCATAAATCATAAAATTTCAGCAGTGTTTTTAAAGGAATTTTAAAGTGAATACAATTCAGTTTCCATCGCTTCGATTGAAGTGTTTCAGCTTTCACAGAACAAAAGTAATGTGAACTGCAATCTGTTCTATTTTACACACGCTCTAGACCATGGTTTGGGCCGTGTTAATGCGCTTGACCAAAGAACTGGGCCCGTCTGAGCGGCGCCTTGGCCCAAATAAATTACGCTCAGTTAACAATGCGGATCACTCACGGTCTTTTATTATTTCTCTTTTTGGGTTATTGTGTGCAGTTTTCCGCTTAATAAGGTTAAAGGTGTTTCAATTGCAAAACAATATTGGGCGGTTTGGTATTATGCCCCTGTCCCTGCCCCACCCCTGCTCCTACTTCTGTCCCTATTTCTGCTCCTAGATACAAGGACCCGATGTTCATTGTCCTAGCGGCAGAAGTGACAAAAATTATGAAAGAATTTTCGAGAGGACACAGAAAGGACATCAAAGGTGACGCGCCCACTTCAAAATTCCGAAACGACAATTGCATTTAATTCAATTGAGGGCACACAAAAGAACAAGGACAAGAGCAGCTGAGAGTGCACAGCAGAGCACAACACGACACGACAGGAGAGAACAGGACTAAACACAACTGGTCAGCAGAGGACAATAAAGTGATCAATACCAGAAAAAAATGTTTTTAATTGTCAATGAATGCAGAGCGGAAAATCCAAATGCTTGACCTTTTGCGGCTGCCCAGCTTGTTTTGTGTGAGTCTATGGGTTTGTGTGTGTGTGTGCGTTATATTGTTCCCGTTCATTGTTGTGCAATTGCCGTGTGTATTTCTGCGCTACAAAAAAGGTGAAATAAATTGCCCACCACCCAGGTGAGGAATGCAACGACCCAAGGTTCTATAAATTCTACGACTTGTACGTGTTTGGGAGTATTTTATATAAATGTGCCTCTTTATGCGTGTGTCTGTGTGTGTGTGTGTAAAAGTGTATGTGTGCGTGTGTGACAATGCTTGGCATCATTATAATTAATGGCCAGGTTGGCGCCAGCAACTGAAACAACGACGACGCGATCGAGGCCTGTGAACCAAATCCAAACTTTGCATCTGAGATTTGAGTTCTGCTATCCTACACTGTTCAAAAAGATGCGTGCTTTTACTTTGTAGATAACGAGCGTTTATTTCTTTCTTTGAATAACATTAATATAAAAAAAACCATTAAAAATATAACAATTTATACGAAAATTATTTAAAAACTAATAAATCATGCTAAAAAAAAGACCTGAGCTCAAAATTAAAATATATTTAAAATAATAACAAATACTTTTTTAAATGTGCAATAAAAAATTTAAGCAGTCCCAAAAAGACTAAATTCAAACAACGTAGAAAATAAGGAACAAAATCCAACGTTTATAAAAAGAAACTGAATTCAGTTAAAACACTTTATTTAGTTTACCATTTTGTTATTTATTATACATTTTTATTGAACATTTTTTAATTGTACTTTTCTCTCAGTGTAGCTAGTGTTGTATTTGTGTTTGTGTCATATTTGAGACGCGCATACAGGAAACAGAGGGATCGAGAATTGATGAACGATATCCTTTCGAGAGAGCCGCCTTATCGCAACTTTGCATCGTGCAACGGCAAACATAGTCCAGAAGGAGCCAGTCAATCGTTAAGAGTAATCACTCAATGGGCACACACACGTAGTGCCTACACACACGCACACACTCACACACACATTGAGAGACACACGGGAAAGGAGTGAGCGGTTAGCAGAGGTATGGGAGAACGTGCCTCACAAGTGCGGGGACAAACATTGACATAATCCTTTATTTTGAAAAGGATTGAAAAGTGCGAACAACTTCACAAATGAATGCGATCCACAAATATTTGGCCAGAAAATTTGAGAAAAAAAAAACGTCGCATTTTATTTGCTTTCCCAACAATTAAAGGAGTGTGCGTGTGTTTGTGTGTGTGTTATCTTGTAATCTTTCCATCTTGTTAGGTTCGATACTTCTCACAACTTGTTAACTTGGCTTAACCTGTTAACCAAAGCAACCAAAGTCCTGGCAGTTCAATAAACTATCGCTAGACATGAGGCCTCAACTGGCTCAGTCCTTAAATGGACATTAAAATGCAAGTGCAAGTGCAAGGATGACAATCTTAATGATCATAATGATCGCTGTAATGGGCACAGTCGACTGACGAATGAACTACTTAAAAGTTTGGGAATATAAAGTCACTAAAGGTATACATTAATTTGCTAAAAAATAAAACAAATATTATTAAATAGAGAATCTAGTGCAATGTGCCAGGAACTACATCAAAGTTATATTCAAATATTCGATATAAATGTATATTGTGTGACAAAACGTAATTAAATTGTAGCTTAATAAAATTATGATACAAAATAAAATTTATTGACAAATATTAACACATTATCCGAATCGAAATGTCTTTAAATTGGCTATGAATATAAGATCTGATCCAAATAAAAAATCAATTACAAGCTATACACACTAAAAACTAAAATTTGTATCATTATAAAACTCATTTGGTGTACAAAAATCTTAATTTACAAATTTAGAAACAAAAGTTAAACATTATTTAATATATTTTTGGGTTAACTAAGAAATTTTTATGACATAGGTCATTAAGAAATTTTAATAATAATTTTATATAAAAAGAAAATTAATTTTTGTAAAATAATTGCTTATTCCACAATAATTGCTCAAAAACTTAACAAAATAAAGTGTCTGTAAAGTCCATAAAACTGTCCATATGCTTCGTGATTAACAACGCGATTTGATAAACAAATGTTAAGGCCAGGCCAAGTGAACAAGTTGCTGGCCAAGTCTGGAGTCAGCTAAAGTCTGGAACGTCTAGCGTCTAAAATCAGATGTCTGACGTCTGAAGTCTGGAGTCAGGAGTATGAAGTCTTAAGTCTGCCAAAGAGAGGAAGGCACAAATAGACTAATTGCCCGCGACTAATAAGACATCGTTCTCATTCAATTAAAATATCCATATCTAGTACAATTAGACGACGACAAATGTCCACATTGCGAAGACTCATTAAACTTGCACGAATTATTGCACGCACTTTGTCATACATTTTAATTTCACTTGCTGTGCACACGCTGCCAATGCCAAACTGAACTAAAAAGCCAACTCAATGCGATGTCGCAGTCGTCGATGTTGCAGCAAAATGAAATGAAACGAAATCGAGCCGATACCAATACGAAAGCCAAAGCCAGTCTCAAGTCCAGACCAAGTCAAGTCAAGCCAACCAAAGCCAAGCCAAGCCAAGCCAAGTCAAGCCAAGATCAAGACCAAACGGCAAGCCAAAACGAACGAGGCTATAACTAAATCGCAAACGCAATCGCACACAGTCTTGCCCAGTAGTTGTTGGTAGCTAATGCACTGATATAAAAAGAGGATGCAAAAACTTAACTTAAAGACAAATAAATGCTATAATTATTTGTTTATTTGTTTTATTGAAATTAAGTTTAATTTATTATGTTTTTAAATTAATATCATAACTAATTGTGACCGTTCAATCCACAGAAAAAAAAATATTTTTCTTAGTATTCCATTCAGTAAAATCAACAAGAAACAAACTAAAGGACATAACACTTTTTGTTGCTATTTTTTAGCTTTTGACTTGCTAATTTCATAACTGATTTAAAGCTTGTTTAAGTCACATTTGTTGCCAAGGCATAGATAATTTTTTTCAATTTAAAAATAGATCAGAACATTTTTGAAATATTACATAAAAAAATAATATTTGCATGGATTTAATAAGTTTTAATTGTAGTCTAAGAATTAAAATATCTTTTATTTTTAATGAAAACTTATCCAATTGGTGCATTTTATTTGTGGCTAAATTCTTTCGCTTAAAATTCACTTTTTAATGAAAATTCTTCCAGTTTTCTAGCCAAAAATCCTTAACTTTAATGGTGTTTTTTGCAGTGTAGTTGGCGGTTGGCAGCATCAAATAAACTGAGATCTCTCTGTGGCAGCGTGCGCTCCACACACATTAGCAATTACGCTCATTACACTTAATTACAGAAAACTAGGAGTGCATGAAGATTTCCAACTGCGGCCGGACCGTGGACTGTGGATCGTGGAGTGTCCAAGCAGCCACAGATCAGTGCAGAGTGTCTGACTTGGCCTCCGTTTTGGTTTTTGGCTTTGGTTTTGGTTTTGGTCTTAGTCTCAGACTGAGACTGAGACTGAGTCTCAAAGTCAGACTTAGTCTCGAACTTGTTGTTGTTGCTGTTTAAGTTGTTGTTGTTATAACAGTGCCTCGATGGTGATGGCTTGGCTTGTGTCTTTATATGCACTGACCGCCGCGAGGATCACGAGCATGCAGAGCAAGTGAATTATTGCAGTCTCATTATGTGCGATGAGTTATGTATGGCGTATTGCTTTCGTCGTCAGGCCAGAGTCTCGTCAACATCGTCATCATTGCCGTCACCGACGATGTTGGCTGGTTGTTACCAGGTTGCAGCTTCGAAAGTGCTCATGTATCTGCATTGTAACATCCAAACATTCAGTGAGACAGACAGACAGGCAGGCAGACAGAGAGACAGACAGACGGGCGGACAGGCGGACAGGCAGACATACGAGCAGCCATCTGTCAGTACCAGTAACAGGCCAAGACTGCGTCTTCCATCTCCATTTTCCATCTTCATCTTCATCTCCATCTCGAACTTTAACTCCAACTCCGACTCGGACTCCAAACTCCGACTTCAGCTCCAACTCTTACTTAGTCCATGACTCCATCGAAGAATGTAGTGTGATGGTCGCCTAAATCAAGCGTACTTAGCGAATGATTTACATTCCAAAAGACAGCAAACACACTGTTTTGCGGTATGTGATGTTATGCGAGCAGCAGCGGCATTCGCAGCCTCAGTCGCAGCAGCCGCAACAGCAACAGCAACAACAACATGCACACACATGCACAGACATGCACACGCATGTTGGTAAACTGTTATGCGAGTGTGTGCTCCACAACGCTTCAAGCTACAACGCTCTCAAAAATATCACAAGACCAATGAGTCTGTGAATCACCTACACAAAAGCTACTGAAATCTTGCTGTCAAAATTATTTAAAAGTATATGTATATAAAAATAATTCTAATAAAAATTCTATTTCATTTAGGACATATACCAAGTGTTTGAAAAAATATATATATTTGAGTTTGAAAGGTTCCTTTGAATTTTAGTTATTTTGTGGTTTTTATCATTTAAGGTGATCAGTATTTTCCATGTTACCAAGTGCAGTAAGATTTTCTAGCTGTTAGTTTTCTCCGTTTTATGGAGTGTAGAGTATATGATTGTTAAGATATAATGGACCGAGGGATCCGTCGATATGCCATGTGAAACGCACTGTGGGGCAAGCGATAATAAGCAGCAAACACTGCCAAAGATACGTCGTCAGCTTCGACGCAGTTTCCGTCATCGTCACCGTTGTCTTTGCCTCTGTCGCAGCTGCCGTCGCCGTCGTCGTCGTCGTCGTCGTTGTTGCCGCTTTCAGCGTCACATCGTCGGACGCTTCGTCGCATAAATATCACCAGCAATTACTCAGTCATAAGTTTGCTGCTTGCTCGTTTGCTGTCATGACATGAGTAACTTTGCTCGCCGCTCAACGCTCACTTTATAAGGCAACCAGGTCGCGAACGAGACTGGGACTGAGACTGGGACTGAGACTGGGAGTGGGACCGGGACCGGGACTGCCTCTTCGACTTGGACAGGGATAGGGACAGGCACCGAGTCCGAGTCCCACACCGAGAAATGGAAACGGGATCGGGAAGTGTATTGCACTGATAAAAAAAAACTTTTAAATTAAATTGTATTATGTTTAAATAAAGTTTAATTTATGGAACACATTTTAAGATTAAGTATTATGTACAACATTTTAATATATTTCCTTTTTGCTTTTTATATCATTCAATTCTTAATATCTTCAGATTATATTTATAATCTTACCTGCATGATTTTTTTTTTTTTTTTTTTTGAAAAAAAAAAACGGAAATCACCTACATGCTTTATATAAGCCCCAAGTTAAAAATTGATTTTGACTGTTGACAATAGCTATCTTTCTAAGAGTAAATAAAGATCCCTTAACATTTTCCATTGAAAATAGTTTTAATTTTTTACTTCGCTTAACAAAATAAAATTAAAAATTACATTGTTTATAATCAAATATTCACAAAATTTTGCTTTAAACATATTTAAATTTATTTTAATTTCCTTTAATTTGATAAGAGAAGGGTTTTAGAGTTACCAATAACATGTGCTCGCTATAATAAGTTTTAACTACAGGAAAAATTTTGATTTTTATTAGTGTAGGGACTACGAAGTCAGACCATTTGGACGATGCGCCTGCGCCAAGTGTAGAACTTTCAGCTCCTTTAATGCCAGCCGCCACAACATATCTCTCTCTGTCTCTCTTCCTTTCTCTCTCTTTCTCTCTCTCTCATACATTATCTCCCGCTGCAACTGAGTGTCTTTCTCCCTTTCTTCAGTCTCCATCCCTCTCCTGCTGCTGTCACCGTGTGTGCGCCCAAGTTTGCCGCTAGGCACAACAACCGACATGGAGATGTATGTCTGGAGTTTTGGGCCGTGGCTGTGACTTTGTCTGTGGTTGTGGCTGTGGCTGTTGCCTCTTGTCTTTTGGTGTTGCCTTGGCAAATTTTTACAACTTTTATAAACAGCTCGTTGTGTCGGCAACTGGGCGGTAATTTGTTAAAGCTTCCTTACTTTTCAACACTCGAAACGCGCCGCAACGAGCTCAAAACCAGAGTCAAGTCGAGTTGAGTTAAGTTGGGAATGCTTCCAAAAAGCAAAGTATCTGCTACATACATCTTATAATTGTGCCTCTTGAGAAAGACAGAGAGAGATAGAGAGAGAGCGAGAGGGACTTGCTCTCTCTCCGCTCTTTAGATCCTTGCGCATGCGCCATTGAAATGCTTGTTTGCTACTCTGTCTTCTGGCGCACATGATGATAAATTTCCTTGGCCATCCATCTAAGTTCCAGTATGATCATCAGTCTCCGATCATCATCATCATCATCATCAACAGCAGCAGCAGCGCCCTGGCTAAGTAGGTCCGCCGTCATTCATAACACACACCAACACACACACACGCACACACACTAACACTCCCATGGACTTAAGCACTTGCTTCCTCAACACAAATCAACAGGATGACGGAGCTGACACCAGTCCAAAGTTAAAGTCTCCAGCGCAGTCTGATTTTGAGTATGAATTTGAGTATGAGGAGCAGGCGAAACGCAATGCACAGTGGTTAAAAATAACATTTTATTTTAATTCAATTGAATAATATTTAATAAAAAGATCACCTGAAAAATTGTATGGATAAAGATATTTTTACATATTTTCTTCAATCTTCAAACTATAAACAAATATTTCACCATACAAAATGTATTATAAAACGTTTTAAGGTGAACGAGATTAAAAGGGACTTAGATTTGATAAGGAATTTTTGTATATGCATATAGAAATTGCATATGAACAACCAGAAATAGTTCATGAAAACGTTGCGGGAAACTTAGGGCTTTTGCCATAGAAATTGATTAAAAATTGCCCTTAGAATATGTAAAAATCAGTCAAGGTCTAGGTCAAGCAATTTTTATGTTTCTGCTGAAAATGATTTTTAAATCTTAGTCATGTTTTCTAATAATTAATTTCGTTATTTTGAATAACTTATTGTTTCTCTAAAGTGTACTGCAGTACACTAAAAAAGATATACATACTATAATCCAGAAATTCTTTGTGACTTGAAGTTCCACAAATTTTTGACCACTGTGCGGGACAACGCAACACTCACTGTAACTGCAACTGTGCCGCAGGCATTTCGGCTGCAAGTTGTCTTCACTGATGTTACCAAGCCCAAGTCCAGCACCAGCTTCAGATGCAGCTAAAAGTGAAGCCTTGACTCAATGAAAACGTTAAGCATCTTTCACAAACATTAATTTTTATTTATTTATAGCTTTATTTTATTTATGTATTTGCTTGATGGCTGCAGCTCAGGAGCTAAGACTTTGCCGCACATTTAGCAGTTCACCAGGTCACTGATAAGCACCAACGCCAGCATCATCATAATCACCACCAGCAGCAGCAGTAGCAGCACCGCCAACTAACCAACAACCGACACCAACACCACCGCTAATGACTTCTGACTCTTTGACGCACTTGCACTCGATGAATACTTTTAATGTCGCAATTAACAAGTTCCCCAGTTCCAGAAATTCCCCATTTTGATAAGAGTCTGTGATATCATTGACGTAGGTGAATATCCAAACAAATTTCAAAATTTAAAAGCCCAGCATCCAAATATGAACTTATTGATGTTGTTGCGCACTCTTTTTTTGCAACATTTTTCTGTGTCGAAGCAACAGCAAGAAAAAAATTCAATGAATTGATCATAAAATTGCGAGAAACTCTGCCGTTTTTCTCAGAAAAATTAACTGAGCGTGTAAGCTCGAGACGGTTGATTTTCTTGTTGTTGTTGTTTGTTTTGTTACAGGTTGGCAAAGGGCGCCTCGCAGGTACTTCAAAAATTTGGCCACGACATTTTTCTTGGTCGAAACTCCAAAAAAAGAAGCAAAAACAAAAACCAAAATAAATTGGTTAAAACAAGTAAAAGTGCCTAAAGCAAGCATGCTCGACTTGCAAACAGCGTGTAGCTAAATCAGAAATTATAATATTTCTTATCGCAAGCAGATACATATTTAAATAAGGTCAGGTATCTATGGACACAGGTGTAATTTGTACAGATACAGCTATGAGTCATTGAATTTAGTGTTGAGATATGTAAATATATTTCGTTATTATTGTTTACAGTTTTGTATCATCCGAATGTATTCAAATAAAGAACTCACTCTAATAATGTGTAACTGCAGTTGTTTATATTAATACTGTTTACTGCATATGATTAAATGCTGATTAATTTTAATCATTTACAATCATTGCACATCTTAAGCACATCACAAGCTAAGGATACTAACTAATACCTAAAATGTTAAAATTCACCTTATTTTCATGACTTTTGTGGCAATTGGTTACCCTCTATTATACCCGTCCGAATTACAGGGTTTATATTCAAATAGTTTCCATAAAAGCCAGTCAAATGACCCTGTGGCTTACAGCCAAAACCAAAATAGCTAACAAATTGTTCAACTTATAGTTCCGCATATGCTAACTTAGGTTTTGAAACGAAAAAAAAGAGTTTTTAAGCTTTCAATTAAGGCGTTATTTTTTAGACACATAAAAGTGGATACCATCAAATATATGATGTCTTTTAGATATGAACTTTTCGGCTATTAATTGCGAGTAATATTTTAATTTAAATATTTAAAACGATTAATTAAGATTTTAACAGACATAAAGTAAACTTACTTGATTTTTTATAATCATACTTTTCGATAATTATTTTGCTTTTGTATCAACCAAACATAAAAAGACTAGATGTTATGAAAATTATATGTTTTATCCCCTCATAAGTTATTTTCTTTGACAATCGACAATTTTCAGTACATCGACTAGATTATATTTGCTTTAAGGGGTCTAGCAAACCCAATCAGCCCCTGTTTTCTTTTCAAGTACGGGGTCTTTAAATTGCACAGGTCGTCGACATCGGCATTTCCGTTGAGTTCTCGTGTCAAAATCAGGTCTTTCAAAATAAATACAAATCGAACAATAAAAAATTCGCAAATACGTCACATTTATAAATGGCATACATGCATTTTTACAGCCCTTAGATTTATGTAAAAATTAGAAAGTATGAGTTTTTTTTTATTATACTCTCTGCAAGAGTATATTGGGTTTGTGAAAATGTATGTAACAGGCAGAAGGAGGCGTGGCAGACCCCATAAAGTATATATTTTCTTGATCAGCATCACAAGCCGAGTCGATATAGCCATGTCCGTCTGTCCGTCTGTCTGTCTGTCCGTCTGTCCGTCTGTCCGTCTGTCTGTCTGTCCGTATGAACAAACAGATTTCAGAGATGGTAGAAGCTACAAGTTCGAGCTTGGTCTCAATCGATCAGAAATTTAGTCAGTCAATACAAGAATCTTTTTTTTTTTGATGCCACGCCCCATTCGCCCACAATGAGCAAAACACTAGACACACCTCGGAAAAAATCAGTGTTTTCGGCGAATATCTCAGTAACTATGGCACCTAGGATTACCAATTTTGGTATGAAGGTTCCTAGCGACAGCGAAAATGTATTGACATTTAAATTTTTGGACTGCCACGCCCCTTTTTCCCACAATTAATAAAAATAAATTTTAACTTTCGTTCCGTTTTTAGGCATTTTTCAATATAGTACAGTATTGTTATTTATAATTCGTGTGAAGACTAACTATATCAAACTATCCTGAAAGGCGCATTAAAATCGCACTATAAACAAGAAAACTAGAAGCGTTACAATATTGATAACTGAATGCAATATCATGTATGAGTGCCAGTGAGACAGAAACATACAAGCACATGTGACGGCAGCGCTGCCGCATTCATATCAATGTATGAGTGCAAGCGAGACAGAAACATACAAGCACATGTTTGAATGATTTCTTTGTTGGCGTGGCGGCAGCGCTGCCCGCATTCTCTGGCCGCGCTGAATACACACATACATACATACATGTATATGCATCATATATTGTCTTTCGTATGTGTATTCGCATACAGACAAACAGATGTATGTGTGATTATGCTTAGATTGTTTTTGTTTCAACGTGTTTTAATGCAAGTACTACACATTGTAATATCTCTAGACCGATTTTAATAATTAAATTGCGAAAAAATGCAGAGAGTATTTTACGGTCGGGCGTGCTCGACTGTACGTTTCTTACTTGTTTTTTTTTGAGTTTGCTCCACAATTAGAGCGGAATTAATTTTTTTGGTCGCAGACGTTTGGCTTCCGGTTTTTTATGTGGGCAACATTCTCCGGAAATTCCAAAAAATTCTGCATTGAGAATATTATCGCAAACTGTAAATAATGGATTGAATTGACGTAGGAATATGTGACTAGTCCACCAAAGGGAATTCCAAAGGTTTCATGATTTTCAATCTAATCGCAAGTATGCCAAATATTTATACCAAATGTTTGTTTTCGAACTTACAGCACTTTCGACGTCAAGCACTAGCAGTGGCTATCAGTTGTATCATAAGTTTACTTCAGTAGTATTAAGTTTCCTGTCAATTCTTTAATAGTAAACTTTAATATTTTAGTTGTGGTATTAAAATAAAATCATTAAATTAATTTAACACATTGGGCTTTCAACTTAAGTTTTTTTAATTCTTATATTGAAATTCATGAAGAATTCGAAACAAACGTAGGCAGAGGTTTTCTTTTTAGTTTTATATAGACAAAAATGTACCTAAAGTTAAATATATTTGAGAGTTTTCGGTTTTGTTAACAATGCAAAAAAAATTACCTTTAATAAAAAACTAACAAAAAAGCCCCCAAAATGTGTAAATTTTGTTGAGCAACTGCATTTATAATTTTGCTGAATCTGTGTGCATCTATCAGTTGGATCACATCAATCACTTGAGTAAGTACCTACGTGAATCGACAATGCCACTGGCATCTTCATGTGATTCCCACCAAATTTAACAGTTTCAATTGTTAAGTTTTATATAAACTTGTATACAATATATATTTCTTTTTTTTTATTGCTAATGAATCAATTAATATGCAACGGCGACCACTGACAATGTCAATTACCATAAGAGTTGCGCTTTTTGATTGGGATTTGCCCCAAACACGGTAATAAATGCCACACCTACTCACTTAAGCCGCCCCCCCTGATTACCAGTCCCTACCGACACCCTCAAAACGCCTTAAAAAATAAAATCACACTATTTTCCCAAAGCGAGTGATGATTTCCACTTCTGACTTTTTCCATATGCTTCAATCTGTGGCATTTCCGCAGGGCCAACACACACACACACACTAAGCGGGTAGGGGGTGGGGGTATAGGTAGTGTAGGAATAGGCGAAGGGGGTACAAGCCAATTGCTTACACAAGCAAACCATTTGAACCGTTTTTAATTTCGTTTGCTTTGTCTAAAGTCGGTTTATTTTGTTCGTTCGTTTTATTTTCTTCGCTTTGGACTTTTGGACTCTTTATAAAGTTGGAGGCAAAGAGACACAGACGTCGAGAGTTTAGTTTTTTTTTTCTGTTTTCTGTTTTTATTTTATGATGGGAAACATTTTGTCTCTCAAGTTGTTGTTGTTGTTGCCGTTTGTTGCTGCTTAAATCATGTGAATGTGGCAACAACAGCTCTTGGACATTTCCAGTGTTAACTTTGTTGGTGGGCAAACATCAGGCAAACATACAGACCCCAGTCTCGGGGCCCCATACACATACCCAGACCCGGACTCAGGCTCTAACTGTAGCTTCGTCTCAGTCTGAGGCTCTGACACTGACTCTGGGCGGCATACAAAGCTGTAACCCATCCATGCACTATGGGCGCATTAAACAAATTTGTGACTCGTTTGTAATATGTTTTTTTTTTTTAAATAAATAATAAGCTTATTTAATTGAGTCTCGTTGCATTAAATAAAATTCATATATTTAGCAGAGTAAATATAAATTATATTTTAAATTATTAAACAATTTAACGCTGGTCTCATAGACCAATAGACATCAAAAGTGAATCAATGTGTAACAACAAATTAAATTTTTTTTTTAAAACTTTAGTCTTAGACTCAAACTTTAGTCTTAATTATTTTTATTTAATTTTTATTGAATAATTCGATTTTATTCATGGTTTCTACAATATTTAACAATAAATTAAATTGAGAAATCACTTTATTTTACATTATTTAAAGTAATAAATTTGTTATTAGAATTATTATAAAATTATTCAAATTATTAACCCATAGAATGACTTAGTTGCAGAGCCCACCTCATTATTTTTTATACGCCTTCAAAATAATCAATTTACCCACTGTGCCGTGCTTAGTTTTGAAGTCTTCTTCTTCTCCTTCATGATGTACTTGTTGTTGTTGTTGTTGTTGTTGTTATTTCGTTTTGTGTTTTGTTTTCGTTTTGTTTTGCCTAATGACAAAGACTAATATTTTCTTCCTGTGACATATCTCTTTCGTGCATTGAAATTGACTTCAACTCAACTATTTGGCAGCGCTGTAAGCAGCGCAGTCGCCGCTGTCGAAGCCAACGTCGCAGTCAACGTTCAGTTGTAGTCACTCCGCTCCATTTCTAGTCGGTTTTTGTCGTCATTGTCATTGTGGCAGCATTTTATGGAAATTATTTGTTGCATTGCGCTGCTAATGTGTTAAAACAATATGACCAGGCCGCCTGCACATTTGCTTTGCTTCTTTTGTGTGGCACAAATAAAATGAGGAAATATTTACACAAGCGGCGGCGGTAGAGGCGGCAACAACGACGGCGGCAACCAGCTGTGCACGACACGCCCCTGCCGCCCCTGTGTCTCACTGTATCTCAGTGCCTCAGTGTCAGTCTCAGGCATAGCTCAATTTGCAAGGCAACGACAAAATGTCTAAAGTGTCGTGTCTAGGACCACCCAGCCAAGAAAGCAGCCACAGCAACAAGCCAAGCCAACAACCTTCTTCTCCTTCTTCTTAGCCTTCTTCTTTCCAGCAGTGCGCAAGGTGCTCTCAAAACCGAACTCAGGTATTGTCAATAGCCCAATGCATCAATTAACTCCCACTGCGCCACACAGCCAGGTGTACTCTTTACACAATTCCTAATTGTACCAAAAAAAAGACCTAAAAACTAAAATAAACCCAACTAAACTACAAAAAATTTAAATGTCGTTCATTGTTGCCAATTTCTTGCCCCACATGGCGTATGCGCAATGGGGGATCGAACTGCAACTATTTTGCTAAACAATTCAATTAACTAAACGTTTGATTGTTTTTAATTTTACTATTTACTTTTATAAACTTAAATCTAACTGAACTTCTTACACACTGTGGGAAAAGATTGGCTTCTTCATTGAACTTTTACATTTTCATTAAATCTTTTTACTTTATTGGAAATTGTAACATTGCTTGGAAAAAACTCATTAAAAAACTGTGTAAGACTTCTAAAAAAAACTTTTAATTTTTTTTAGAGACTTGCTTAAATTTTATGTAATTAGACTGTCTATTATTCTCAATTTTTTCTATCCAAATGAAAACTATTTTATCCAAAAATAAAATCTTATCTTTAAGATTTTAATCTAAATGATAGAACCATTTATTTTTGTACTGTGTATTCAAAGTCGTACTCACATACAAATTCAGCGTCAAATTGACAGTCTGAGCTGTCCATGCAGCAGCCGACTTAAAGGTCTCACACTCTGCCACACACTCGAGCATTAATCACAAATCAAATAAATACAAATAGAGCAGAGGCAGATTCCACACACGGCGCAACACTTGACAATGACACAATGCGTCAACTTTGGCGGCAACTCCTCCGGTTGCACTTGCTGCGCCCATGGATCAGCCGAAAAGCCCAGAGCCCAACGAGACCAAGAGGAATGAGGACTGTGGACTGAGAACTGAAGACTAGAGGCTAGAGAGTCTAGAGACTAGAGACTCGAGGCAAGAGATCAAAGCAAGAGTGCCTCAATAATGATAATCATGATCATCATCAGCAACATGATGATCATGCGGACAGATCTTCTACTTCTACTTCTACATTTATCCGATGCCGACGCCGATGCAGACACCGGACTCTCTGTGATTCTGACATGCACAATAGCAACAATTTCTATAACATGAGAAGCAGAAGACGAAGCATCAAAAGATAAACCAACAGATCATGCTATAAAGCTGGGATTGCTCTTTTCATTTCATTTTTCATTATGTGGGACATTTAATAAAATTTTCTGATGATTTGTACCCTTTTAAGGACCCTCAATCAATGTGTGCCACCTGCATCTCTCTCTCTATCTTACTTACCCACCTGCATTCCCTCTCTCTTTCTAACCTATTCGCTGTCTCTGTCTGACTTGTTCTTTGGGGCTGCGCTTGATGGTCGGCACTTGGTGAAAATGCGTATTTTTTACGCCTCGTTGATCTTGACACATGATCATAATGATCATTATGTTCATAATCATAATGATGATGATGCGCTTGGACTGACGCTTGACGTTTGCTGATGTTTTGGGCAAAGCGGCTTAGTCGCTCTGCTCTGGATTAGCTCGGCTCGTATGAAATGCCGCGCATTACACATACGCCGCGTGCGCCAATTCGACTTTCTAATTCGAAACGCAGACAGAAACACACCCACACACACACACACACACACACACACACACACACACACACACACACACACGCATACATACATAGGCACTCCAATTGTGCATGCATCTTCTTGTCACTGTCACAACAGAGCAACAACAACAATAACAAAATGAGGAGATGAGCGACAATCGCCGCACGCGTTCAAAAGGTTTGTGTATTTGCTATTGTTTGCCAGAGCCAAAGAGCACAGAGAGAGAGGGAAAGAAAGACTGAGAGAAAGAGAGAGGAAAGATGAAGGGCAAAGGCAAAGGCGAGGCCAAAGCGGAACTGATCAAAGTCATTCAAACATGAATGAAGTTCATTAAAAACTGATCAAATCTGTTGAGCGAGAACAATGCAAACAAGACAAGAGTAGAAAAGACGCTCGAACAACAAACGGGACAAGAGCACTAAGGGGGAAAATATATACACACATACACACTTTATACATACAAATATACTGAAGGAATGCGTTGCGTTGCTTTTGCTGTGCTGCGCTCCGCTGTGCTCTGCGCTGCTGCGTCGCAGCTGGCAGTGACAATAATTGTCAGTGTCATAGCAGACAGCTCTCTCCTACACTTTCAAGCGTCCTGTGTGGGTTCGCAACGCCTTGGTGTCCTCCACTTCTCTTCCTCTTTGCTTTTTTCTCCCTACACTTTGCCATTTCTCTGTGCCTGCTTCTTTCTTTAATTCAATTTTCCCTTTGGCTTGTTTCTTTTCAATTCTCACTCTCTTTTGGTATAGAAAATGATGACATTTCCTGATATTTGTTTCGCTCTATTGACAACAGCATCAGCAACAAAGGACACACAGGACAACAAGACTGCACACACACCTGAACAACAATAGCACCGCCAAATGACATGTCCTACATTCACACACTCACACACACACAACAGCATAACGGAAGTGTTAACGGTGCTTACCTTAAAAACTCCCAGAAGATTACACTAAACAACTGTATAATCCATGGACAGTTAACTCATACATAGAGAACAAAAGAACTTGACTCAAGCAAAAATATTTAAGAATAAAAGTAAAATTAAGCTCTAAGAGAATAGAATTACAATAGCTGCTACAATGGCCCAAGCATAAATATTTACAAAATATATACTTCACTATTAGTTATAAATAATCGTTTCTTTCTATTAATTTAAGTCAACAACTATTTAGAATTAATAATAAATACACTCCAAAGCATAACATATTATTCATTATATCGTCATCATATCAACCTGTTAAAAATAGCATGCAACAAAACGATTTCCAAAATTATTATTTTAAATTATATATTTGTTAAAAATGAGGAATTTTGGGTACGAGTTTATCCGTGTGATAAAAATAATGTAAAGTAGTCGACTGTGTTATCCCTATCTTAGCGTTACAAATCAAGTGACAATAGCGCAAAGCTGAGCGATCTTTAAACCGATGTCGCTGAAGATGCTGTGCCGGTGATTATGACGACAAACCATAAAATGCAGCCGAAGATGAGGTCGCAAGAGTGAACGAAAGAGAGACAGAGAGAGATAGAGAGCAGAAGAGGAAGAGAGAGAGTGTCGCGAGTTATGGTGCAGTGTTCCAGGAATACACGCATTTGGCCAGGGACGCGAGTCTGGTCCTAGACGTGGCTTAATCCACGCACCGCACGCACGCAACCAACGAGCGTATTGCTGTAAATGTAAATGAAAATGAAAATGGCAATGGAGGCTAGTGGGAAATGGGAGTGGGAATGAAAATGAAACGAAACGTAACGAAACGAAACGCGAGTACGCGAGTGCGACACTAACAAAAGTGCAAAATGCAAAACAATATCATCATAAAAACCCAAAGCGCAACTCGCCCATGTCCAAAAGCAAACCAAAACCAAAAACCAACATCAATACCAACAAAAATCAAGGCAAAACCAAGACGCTGTTGCTGTCGCAGCCGCAGTCGCAGTCGCAGTTTGTGTTCCAGTCTGAGTTTCAGTCTTACTTCCAGTCAGTGTTGTCCACATTTTACAGCTAGAAACACTTCATTAATAACTAGACTTTTTTTTTAAGAAATAGTTTAAATAAAATCTTTAATTATTATCATTATTTTGTAGTTATTTAATATTTAAAACTATTTATTAAATAGATCTTGTGTGCTTGGAAGAAAGTTTGTTTTTCGATATTTCTGAATGAAATCTTAAAAATATTTCATTCTTTTTGTTTTTGTTTTTATATAATAATTTCAACAATATGAACTCACAATGTAACTACGAAAAAAAATTATTTCATTTTAAATTGTATAAAAAAAATTTTATTTTATTAATATTTAAGGGATTTTTTACTTAACTTTAACTTATTGTTATTAACAAAGGAATATATTTATTATTTCATTTAGGTGAAAAATTTAAAAAAAAATTATTGTAGATTGTTTTTATATGTATATCTATGAATTAATTAAAATTTTCAATATGCAAGCAATCAAATTATTAAAACAAGTTGTAAAAATATCTAGATTTGTAGCTGAGATTAAACTGCTAAGTCTCGCTTAAAACGGCTAAAATGACAGCACTGTTAGCCAGTGCCAAACGCAAAACCCAAAACTTAAAACTCAAAACTCAAACCAAGACCAAGTCGTCGTCACTCGTGACCGCTATAAATCGATGAAGTCATTGTGTATGTGGCGACAATCCTGCCAGAAACCAGGAGAGTGTTGAGCTGGAGAGAGAGAGAGAGAGGAAGATAGCCTGTGCGAGTGAGACAAACTCTTACGCTCTTTGCCTTTTTCTTATTTTTATTTTCGTACTTGGTTCGATTTTATTGCCACCTCATAAAAGTAGCATAAACATGTTAGTAGCCTGTTGCTACCGCTACTTAAGTTAGTTGCCATCGTTGTTGTTGTTGTTGTTGCTGGTGCTGTTACTGTTGTTGTTTCTGCTGTTGTTGCTGTACACCTTTTGTAGTTGTTGTTGTTGCTCCTTTGGCAGTTGTACGCACTCTACAAAGACCTACGAATTTGTTGCATTTTTTGTAGAGTGTTTGATTGTGTGTGTGTTTGATTTGCCATAGTTAATAAACATACCTTTAATTTTTAATATTAAATAACCTTAATTTTTCAGTTACTCTTGAAGCCAATATATATTTTAATTTTTCATGCAAAGCAATGGTTAAAATTTATTAGTTTTAAGTTACACAAAAATTAATAGTAGTAAAAAAACAAATACTTTAAACTCAAATTACAATTAAGCAAATTGTCATTTATTTTATCTAGTTTTAATAAAGAAAACCTAGAGTCTCTCAGCTCAGTAGTGTCACTGTGCTTACACTGTCTCAACGGGAGTAATGTGGTACTGAAAAGTTCTAGAAAAGCTGAAAATGCAGAGCATGAAAATGTCGCTGTCTTCACTCGACAGCTCATATAGTTTTTTAAGCTTTATTAATATGTTTGTATATAGTTTTTTTTCTCTTTCATTTTTGTTATTGTTTTGTATATTTCTGCTTTTAGCTCCTCAGCCGTTGTTCTTCTGAAGTTTTTCCTTCAGTGTCAAAGTGTAATAAAATATTACTCATGGTAATTACAATTTTTGAGCTACGTCGTTCTTCTTGTTGTTCTTGTGCTTTGCTGCGCTGTGTTGGTGCTTTACTTATTTTTTTTTTACCCGCTGTCGGCTCAAGTTCAATGTGCACGGCAGCAGCAGCAGCAACAGCAGCAAAAAAAAATATACACATATATTTTTTTTCTTTTTGAACAATTAAAAAGTGTTTTGAGGTGCTTAAAAGCCCAGTAACAACATGGTAACAACAAAAACAACTACAACAACAAGTTGGAATAACTAGGCAGGCGCGTCTGAGCCATAAACTTAACAAAAAGTGCTGCTGGCGACAGTTCAACGACATGTTTATTAAGTCATACGCAAAATTTGTTAGGCCTGCCACTGAGACCCAAAAGCCCTCCTCTTTCCTCTTTCCCCTTTCCCAACTCCCCACTTACCACTTACCAATCCCCCTGAAAATCCCGCCTCCCAACAACACCTAAAAAATCCAATCCCAGAGCTTCGAGACGGTTAAATGAGAACTCGCTTTGGGGATTTATGTGGCCGCACTCTATGAAATTACATAAACGACCATAAAAGTGTGTGTTAATAAAACAACATCAGCAACAAAAACAAAACCACACGCATACTCGACAAATTATATAATTAGTCGGTGGGACAGCAAAACTGAGAAGTTTGTGATTTACATTCTCAATTCGAGACCGGAACCATATAAAACAGACACCAGAAGATTCCCATACACACACGCACACACACAAAGGATTCAAATATCTGGAAAACAGTATTAATAATAAAACAACAGTAAAGCAAATAAAATCAATAAACTAAAATTAATCTTTAAATAATTGATTTTTTGTTGAAACTATGAAAACCATTTAAGTTTCAAGATTTTATAATAACTTGATATATAATTTGGGGGCTCTAACTCTTACAGTAGAAGCTCTTATATAGAAGGACTCGGTTCTAGAACATATAAACTCTATGGGGTCGGAACGCCCCCCTCTTTCTGTTAATATTTTTAAGAACAAGGTCTATAAATAATGTGTGTTCTCACTTTTCTGGTCAGAAAAGCCACTTATGGAATTTATCGATAACTGGCACGCGAATTTTGCTTTTCAAGGGAGCAATTTGTGTGGAAAACGCACAGTGGGCATTAAAACTGTTGATATACGATCATTTTTTATGCGGCTTTCAATCGGCAACAACGATATTGCTGCGTCACAGCTGGTAATCGAATAACGGCACACTTTCAATTCGAACGTCAATTGACAGCGACTCTGACTGTAAACAATAACAAAACGTAAATAATAATAACAAAAACCAAAACAATAACAATAACAAACGTAGCAATAATAAAAATAAGTAATCAATAAAATGCCAAAACACTTTAAAATGCATATCACACGCACGATTTGACAAATTAATTAAGGCCATTTACATCTTAACACTTTACAGTGATCAAAATGCACATATTATCACATAAATATGATACATTTTTTGCATTATTAAAACTTTTTTTAAATTTTATAAAAATATAATAATATTATAAAGATTATTTAAGTATTAGTAAATTGATCAATTAATATTATATTATTCTTTAATATTATATTTTAAATATCCCAAGTATTTTCAAAATTTAAAGTTTGTTCTCAAATAAATATATTTTATTCCATTGTGCGATCGTGATGTGATCTAAGATCTCAAAAGCGCTATAATCACTTCAAAATACTTTCGTCACTAGCGTATGCTGTCATGCGCAATGATTGTCAAACCGTTTGAAATATACAATTAAATTTTAATTTGATATTTGAAAATATTTGCAGCTGAATGTAATTTTTAAAAAATTCTGATTCTGATTTATAAATAGATTTGCTGCAGAATAGATCATATATTTATAAATGCTACTATAATGAATACAATGCGTTTTTAAGTTATTAATGAACTCAAACTGTTTATATTGGAAACACATTTAAAATACTAATCAAACATGAAACATTGTTCACTTCAAAGATACAGATAATTTAATTCAGTTGAGCTACAATAAGAGTTGAAAAGATGAATTATTAAATTGTTTTTGAATTGATTTGTCGGGTGAGTATGTCAACAAATTATGATTGAATCGGCTGTCAAATAAATCTGATAATTGATTTGCCACTTGACGAGCGGATTGAGCAAATTGTTGTCATAAACAAGAAGTTTCCCAGTCTCTCCTTGTCCCTCTCTCTTTCGCTGTCTCTTTCTCACACTTTATCTCACTTAATTTCATTGCGAGACAACGCAGCACTGAATGTTCCAAGAAAAAATTGCAGCAAAACAATAAAAATAAAAATAAAATACAAAAAAAAAAGTTGGGAAAAGAAAAGAAATAGAAAAAGAAATTGTAAAATAAAAAGGACAATGGCAAAAAGTGGCAGAGACGCAAGCAGAGGCACGACGGCAGCGACTGTAGACGGGGGCAGAGAACAAAAGGCTGGTCAAGAGACAAAATGCAGTTATCTGCATTATGGCTAAAAATTTGTGGACAAAGGATCCGCCGACACAGGACAACAGAGCCGAGAAATGCACCGAAAAATGATGGGTTATTAAATGTTGTTAATCTTTTGCCACGACCCCGATCCCGAAAACCGAACTCCGTAGCTCCGACACGGCCAAGGCCTTTGGGCCATATTCAAATTTCATGCCGCAAATGTGCAAAAAATAAAAAGAGAGAAAGAAATAGAAAATGTAGGAAATAAAAAAGAAAGAAGTAAGGGAAAAATATGTGTAGCAGGTAGAAAGCAACTGTCTCGTTCTGGCCACAAGGCAACCACTGTTATGGCCAGGCCAGGACAATAGTCTCAGGCAAGAAACCGAACCGAAATCGACACAGAAACAGAAACAGACATAGAAACCAAAACCAAAACCAAACCCGAAACCGAAAACATAACGAAAACCCGATCGAGCCTCTTTGCCATTTGCCTTTATTGTGCACGCTGTTTAAATATTTACAAAGTTTTACAATATTTATGACAGCTAAAAACATAACAACACCTAGGACCCTTTTTGGCCTGGCCCATGAAAAACGGGGACACTTGACACTGAGAGACACACAGAGGTCGGCTTAGAGCCAACAATATTCGAGTTTGCTTTGCTTTTCTTTGGCTTTGGCAATGGCTTAACTAAGACGGTCAGCTTCCTGGCTGTTAGCTGCTAACTGTTAACTGTTAACGGTTGTAGCTGCTGCTGTCTTTGGTCATGTTTCGATTGCAATCAATAAACGGCTTAGCCACCGTGGCAGCAACATAATATTCAAATATTTTTGACCAACTTATTTGCATTTTGGATTTTAAGGTCCGGTCTCTAATCCATTTGCATGTCAACACTTGGCCCTGAATAGTTTTCTTTTGATTCCAGTTCTCTCTCTCTTTTACTCCCTCTCCCTCTCTCTCTCTCTTCCGTATTTGGTGTTTGCTTTAATCCCGCATCGGATCTTGGTCTTAAAGGTGCCACTAAGCGCCCGTAAACGAAGCTTGGCTCAATATTTTGGCTCAATAAGCCAAGGCATTAAAAAGTAAATTTGCTTAAATCCGTCTCTAAAACAAAAGCAATGGATTAGTTTTTTCGATGGATTTGGAGACAGACAATGCTAAGACAAGTGTAACATAAGTACACGTAAGTACACTTAGCCTGGCTAAAAGGTGGCTCATCCAGCACTTGCCAAAGTTCATTGAGTTAGTTGGCTCAATCGAAGCTAAGCCAGCACTCTCAGCACTTCATTGATGGCCAAAATCCTAGACGATTTCATTGACCAGAGCAGCTGTCAGCACAATGGACAGTGGACAGTGGACAGTGGACGGTTTTCAGTGGGCATTGTACCAGGTAGGCAGGTGGAGGCGTTGGACTACGACTCCATGCCACAGCTGCTGTCTTTTTCTATCTCTCTCCCTCTGTCTCTGTCTCCTTTACACTCGTCTGACTCGTTTGACGCCTCTGTCAAAAATTGCAAATACAATAATTATTTATCGTAAATATTTCATTTTAAAAACGAAACAGGAAATCCATAATAAACATAATTTTCATTTAATTTCTGTTCAATGATTTTGTATCAATTACAAGCATTAATTACTGGTATATATATTTTGATATATATTTTATTATTATTGCATTTTTTCTTTAACTTTTAATTTTTTGTCTATAACGACAAACGATTTGAGTAATTAAAACACACGTTTAAATAATCGAGCACCTATTTATAGTGTCATATTAAATCGGTTTCTGATCAACAAGAAGTTTCAAATAGCAGAATATTATAATAAATATTAAATTGTACATTTTATAAACCAAGAGTTGAAGACTCCAACTAATGTCGAAGTTTCCAAAATAAGTAGACTCAACTAGATTCGTCTTGGAGATATTTAAAATTTATTTTAAAAACAAGTATTTTGTTGATAGTAGTCAATAATATTACTCGCATAGTACATGGACTCGCAATTTTTCGTCCCTTCAAAATGGTAATATATTTCTGTTTGTTTTTCCGTATGGAACAAATGTCCACCCAATTAAGAACAAAAAATGTACTTATTTTATATATGTTATTTTGTATTTATTATTCGCTTTCTTATGCACTTTCTAAACATACGTTAATAATATTTATAATAGAAAAAAAATATGTGTTTGTTTTTTTAACTTAAAACATATTTACAATTTGATTATATTTATTTTTAAAGGTTAGAAACTAGCTAAGCATAATGCGATTAACACTCACGAGACTATATCACAGATCAAAAATGCTTACAAATAAAACTTCAAAAAAAAATATAGATAATTAAAATTAATAAATTAACTTAAAAACTAAAGCAAAAAAAATAGTGACATTAAATAAAATAATGCATGCTTATGAATAAAGATAAAAATGTTGGGAAAACACTTTGTAATACTTTCGAGTTGGTTTTGGATGCCAAAAGTAAGACTAACTAGGAATGTAAGTAGTTTATGGATATGGAATTGGAATCAGAGTTGGGAATGTTTCGATTGTTGGGTGGATGATGCGGTTGCTCTTATGTGACTAGAACGGCAACAGCTAGGTGACCTTGCTTAAGCCTAAATTCTAATTTAAATAATTAGTTAAATTATAAATTAATTTAGTAGTCAAAATGGTTGCAATAAATAAATAACTAAAAAAAAACTGCAAAATAATACAAATAATAATACTTAAGTATTTGACGCCGTCATTCGAGAGGGAGTAAGAGAGGGAAAAGAGACAGAGGGAGATAGCTCCATCCAATAATTTACTTTAAGCTAGGCGAGCTAGCGATTTGTGTTTTTTTGGAGCAACATAAATAATCCTTTTTTTAGTTTTTTTTTCGATTTTTTTAGTAGATTTTTTCATTTTGTTGTTGTTGTTGTGGTTGTGGTGTTTTCACGTGCGCAGCACGCGGCGCTGGTGTCGTAGTGTTGCTGCTGACGTTGACGCTGACGCTGACGCAGACGCTGAAATTGACGCTGACGCAGACGCAGACGCTGACGGTGACGGTAACTTTGACGCAGATGATGATAATGATGATTTTGATAGTATTGATAGCGGTTGCTGGCGCTTGCCACGTTCCCGTCGTCCAATCGAATGGGCGTGGGCGTGACCATGGGCATGGGTATGGGCGTGGCCATCGGCACTGGGCTTGGAGACCTCGTTAAACTCATTGCGATTGCCGCCAACGTTAGCCAGCGATAGCTGCATCCGCTGCTGCTGCTGCTGCTGCGATGGCTGCGACCACAGCTGTTGTTGCTGCTGCTGCTGCTGTTGCAACGTCGGCTGCTGCTGTCGCTGACGCTGCTGGCGACGCTGTCGTCGCTGCCGCCGCTGCTGACGCTCGCGTCTACCTTCGCGTCGCAGCAGCTGCCACATTGTGCGCAGAAACTTGTAATAATGATGCTTAACAAAACGCATATCAATTGAATCAGCCTCAACTACAGTTGTTGCTGCTGCTGCAGCCGTTGCTGTTGTCGTTGCTGCCGTCGCTGCTGCAGCGGCTGCTGTAGTGGCAGCCGCGGCGAGTGGCGGCATTGGACGACGCTTGCTGCGCAGCTTGAGACGTTTGTTCATATCATTACGCGAAATTTGTGGCAATTGCGTTTGTCGCCGCTGCTTGGCGGCAGATTTACCCAATGTCGCTGGCAACGAGGGGTATGTACGATTCACAGCTGTTTCCAATTCACAGAGCATGCTGCGTGAGCTAACCAATAGACCCCTTAGCTCCTTGGCAATCGGCGACTCGCGCTTCAAATAATGACGATCCCAGTTGACCTGCACGCGTCGCAAGTAGGCAAAACTAGCCACATAAGTCTGCATGTTGCGGTACCAGCGCTTCAAGGCGATCTAAAGGGTATAACAAATATAGAAAATCAAAAAATCATTAAATTAGTTTCAGTTAGCATGAGTAGGAGAAGTGTAAAAGTTTAATAAACAAGTAGAATTTTGAAACTTACCGTGGAATTGGGTTTGAGCTTGGGCAAAAACTTATAGTTGGGATTATGCAGCGACCACATCTGCATGTTTCTAATATCAATGCCCTTGTACTCCCGTGTGTTGTTCAGAAGGTGAAATTCGCTGCCGGCGGCGTGCTTCAATTGATTGAAGATCTAAAAATAAAAAAAGGAAAAAAAATAAAAATTTATTATGTGACGCAAGCTTGGCTAAAATTTGTAATTGGGCAATGATTTGGGTGCTATTAAGCTGGCTCAATTGGTAGAGTTGTGCGCTGTCAAGTGAGATACGTGGGTTCAAAGCGCGAGTGGGGCAAGGTGAGTAAATAATTAAAAAGATTATTAAAGGAAGTAAGGAAGTTTTTTGACTGCAGTGAAACTCGAACTAGCAACAAGACAAGAGACAGTTCGGCGTCTAACTTGATATTTGTTTTAATTAATTTTTTTTTTATAACTATTTTTACCTGTTTGGGCCGATGTGCGCGTCGTCGCTCAGTGGCTGTGGGCGTGTGGTAGGAACCGCCGCAGGGATTCATCCACTCCAAGGCGGTGGTGTTCTCATTATAATTGCGATAATCATACCAGCTGCTATTACGCTTCCGATGCCGTTTGCGCTGCACGCTAACGCCCAGATTAGATGCCGAGTTAACGGACATGCTGCTGCTGGTGGTGCTGGAGGTGGTGGAGGTGCTGGAACTGCTGCTGGAGCTGGTGGTGCTGGAGCCCTCGATGACCGTTAGGCCGCCATGTGCGGTTGCCATGGCGTGTGTGGCATGCAGATTGCTGAAGTGCAACAGCAGCAGCGGTACAAGCAGAGTGGACCACATATCCGCATTGTCCTGCCGCACCCAGTGCGTCCTCCTCCTCCTACTTCTCGTGCTGCTGCTACTGCTACTACTGCTGCTGCTGTTGATTCTGCTCCGATTTCGATTACGATTTCGAATCTCTGGCGCTGCCGTTGTCGTTTCCGTTGTCCTTGGCTCCGTTTCCGCCGCTGCCGTTGTCCTTGTTGTTGCCGTCTTGTTGCCTTTAACTTTGGTTGCAGCGCAATGGCAACCAACAACTAAATTGATTAATCGATCAATCGATTGATTGATGGAGATAACAATATTTATTTTAATGCCTTATTGATTTGATTCGATTTAATTTCAAGATATACGTATATATTTAATTTGATTTTATTGGATTTTTTGATCGTGTGTGTTCAATCGGCCGAAAGGAAGTTAATTTGCCAAAAAAAAGAGAGAAAAGGTGCGGAAGCGAAAAAAAAAAGAAAAAAATTTGTGAAAATGCGCGCTCGTGAAACAGTTAATATTCCAAAAAAAAAGTGAGGGAGATATAGAAGAAGAAAGAGATGTGTTCGGCAAATGCAAAAAAAAATAGGGAGAACAGAAAGAGAAGAAAATAAACACACACACACTGAATATCAAGTGATTAACATGGCAAGAATTGTTGTCGCTGGCTTCGATGTATGTTTGGTTGAACAGGACAGTTCCGTATCATTCAACAATGCAAATGCAACAGCAATGCAACTTGCTTGTATCTCAAAAATTTTGTTAGAATTTGTAACATTTTCTTTTTTTGTGCGTTGAAATTATGCGCTTTTTTTCAAAAATTTTTACAAAAAGAAAAACGAAAATGTAAATGAAAACTTATGGAATTTATAATAGTCAAATCAAAACTTGAAGGGAATAGCAAATGTTTAAAATACTTGAAAAGAGGAGGTGATTCTAGAATATCCTGCCGAAAAGAAGCCTCCTTTGCAGGCGCAAAGATCCTGACAAAAATCCTTTCAAATCAAATTATGAATATAAATATATTTCTACTATAATAAAATATAACTAAACAAAACTAATACACACACCACATAATAGTTGAAAATAGTTTTCCACACACAAAATTGTTATTAACAATTTGCAATATAATCCAGTTAATGATGTTGTCGCGTTGTTTGTTGTTCTTGATTTTTTAACACTTTATTTAACAGTTTTTTTATACTGATGGCTTAGCACTTGAACAAAAAAATAAACTTGGCTTTCAATTGTTTTTATAGTTTGTGGAGAGTGAGTGCAACATATATATATATGTTGGACTGCTCTGGTGAAGAACACTTCTCGCGGACACTACTGTTCACGTCCAGGCACAAAACCGAACTGAACCAAAAGTTGCGCTGAATTCGACCAGCTTTCTTTGTTGAGCAGCAGCGGCAGCAGAAGCAGCTGAAGCCGCAGCAGAGGCAGCAACAGCAGATATCAGAGACTAAGAGACCCGATAACTGAAACCGAAGCGACCGACGGCGACGTCAGTCAGAGCCAGAGCCAAAAGACCATGTGAAAAACGAACGGTACGGTAAAAAAAAAAGAAAACCAAAGACTCAGTAGACGCTCAACTGAAGACTGTGAAAGACCCGGGCCCGAACCAAGCCGAACCGACCGAACCGTAATGGACCTGGTCGAGAGTCGGCTTTTGGGTCGGGCCTCTAAAGCTATCTGCCTCTCTCTCGCACTCTCTCACAGCCTGTCCCTTTCTGTTTGCCTGGCCAGTACGTGTTCATTTGTCTGCCTGCCTTTCAGGCCTGATCGAGTGCTGCCTGGGACTGTCCCGCTCTATGTCACTGTGTACCTGATATCCATATACATATATACAAATACATATATATTTGTGTTCGTTTTGACCAACGAACGCCAACGAAAGGCAGACCAACCAGCTAGCCGAACACTTTTTTTAAGCCGGTCCCTGTTCGGGTGTGTGTGTGTGTGCATCGCCATCGCTGTCTTCATAGGCAGCAGGCTCAAACTCATCTGCTCATCCAATGGAAATATTTCACTCAAACTCGTGAACTCGTAGAAAAGTGCGCAACTCAGAAGAAACTACCTGAATGACCGACATTATGCAAGCGACTGCGCCAAACTCATGCCCTCTCACTCACACTCGGCTCCTGGGCAGCACTTAGCTACAACGACCTTGAAGTGACTTACCTCGCTTTAAGCCTGGCCTAAAGCATGTTCCCTTACGCCGCAAAGTATGCTGAATTTAGCAGGCTTTAAGCCCTCTCGATCACTAAACTGCAGAAATATTAGCTACGAAATATTTTCGTCTATAAAAAATGACTTAATGATCATTAAAAATACATTAATCCGTAGAAAATACGATCATTATGCAGCCACTATCATGCTGCATCTAGTTTCATAATAATTATATGCTCCTTTATTTCTTTATTTGATTAATGATTTGAATCCAAATTGTCACTTAAAATAATATATAATAATTAATGACTAATTACCAATGACTAATAACAACTATGCCATCGACTTCCAGCGGACGTCTTGTGAGCTGAAAAATCTATAAAAAAATATATGAAAACAAAACAAAAAAGACAGAAACTTAAGATAGAACAAATTTATAATAAAACTATTTAATTATGTGAGTCACTAGAGTAGAGTTTGTAAATTATAATATACAGCTAAAAAAGTAGTTGTAAAGATTATTTTCCACATTACTCTTTTCGCTAAAAATACTATTTTGATAAACCAGCTAAAATAAATAATTTGAGTAGCTGAGTAAGGAAACTAAACTTTAAGATTTGTTCAAATATGTAATAACAGCACATAAATTAAATATTTTAGGAATTATCAAAAAAAATGTCAACGATAAATGGAAATTGTTTAATGCAAAGTATTTTAAGGGGTACACTAATTTATACATCAGAATTTAATAAAAAATAATATATATATTATATAAAAGAATATATATGTAAAATTCTATTATTTAATCGATTCGCAACTCAATTTAAGGACTAATAAACTGATGTATCTGTTTTTAAAACCGTCTTTAAGGAGTCTTAAAACAATTCCTTGTGAGCCATAAATTTACTTAATTTTACTTGACAAATTTCGGTATGTAACTCACCTCTACTCGTGCCCAACTTTTCTTTAAATATGAAGTCTCAAGATCACTTTGAAGAGCATTCTTTCGAATGAAGAGTTTTCAATGCACTGATCGCATTCGCTGCTGCTTTGCATATTTATACAGTGCTGGCGTCACTTGCGTCATTTGTGACATCGCGTGAGATCAGCAGAGCAGCTGTAAAAATTCCTTCAGCTGCCGTCGGTTAGCAGGTCGAAGTCGGTAACGGATCGGAATCGTGATTGAAATTGCAATCTTTATGATTTTGGATGGTGGTAAATGCGTGGTTGTTGTTGTTGCTACCTACTTAAAGTGCCCCCAAAGAGCTGTACTTGAGGCTGGTGCGAGTACCTGGGCGGTCGTGAGTATTTACCTGGCTACAAAAGGGGCTGCCCATGTTTTACCTACAGATCTGTCTATATACATGTATAGATATATCTATTTTGCTGGGACAATTGACAAGCTAATTAAATTTAGTTGCTGTTTTGTATGTCGGTGTGTGTGTTGACTTTGTTACAAAATTATGGCCACATTGTTTGACCGAACAGCTGTACACTGGAGTTGGATTATTTGGCCCAGACAACTGGGCCTATGCCCGGGAGCCGACAACATATCTCTCTCTCTCTCTCTTTTCCTCACTCGCTGGCTGTCTCGCTCTTACCCACTGCGTGTAACCGTAAGTGCAGTTGTTGGCCAGCAGCAGCAGGAAGCAGCCGTGTCTCGCCGCGGGGCAACTCGCCTTGATTTTTGCCGCGCGCCACACAGGACCAAAAGGAGCAGTACCAAAATCGGCACAGGACTCGAGCTGCGAGGCACATATATCAACATGGCAGCGCCCATTGTATGCGCTCCGTCCCATGGGTATCTGTATCTGTGTAGCTATATCTCTATATCTATGTCCAATTCGCACCAAACAACTTCATCTACTTGGACAACAAACACGATTATTGCTTTGATGAGCTCCTGCTGCTCCTGTCTGCATACAGAAAGTGCGCAGGCGCGGCAGGACGCCCCGTCCCTTACCGTACCGTCGAAAGGATCCGCCGAGTGAATACCTAAATCTTTGCCACATCTTCGTCTCCTTCTTCTGTTTTTCCTTCTTCCACTGGATCCTTGTCCTGACCTCGCCGCAGTCGTTCAGTCTGTTTTACTTGCGATTCGTTCTGGGCAACAAAATATTTTGCTACAAAATTGAGTTGTTGTGTTGTGTTGTGTTGTGTTTTTTTTTTGTGTTGGCATGTTTGCTTCTTTGACTGTTTTTGGCTGCCCAGCGCTCGTGTTGTTGCTGTTCTTGTTGTAATTCTCTCTTAGCGGCCGTATCTAATCGAAAGGATACGCTTAAATTGCGACAGCCAACGCCAAACGGACGAACACCTTTGTCGACCTCGCACCGTTGAGGCCAACAGTCAGTGGCGAAGGAGGGTTTACCTCGGCATTTTGGTTGCCAGCATGTCACCGATTGGCCGATACCCTGTACAGTAGAGAATGCAATGACATTAATAGTGGTATTTAAAGATGGTAAGAAATAAAACTTAAATTTAAGAGGCTTTTATATCTAGTTCAGTTTGACGACTTTATTATAGATTTTTTGCTCGGCTGAATACTCAATTTCATAATTTTTAATAATTATTTACCGAATAAAAGTCTTTAAAATCCTACAACATTACCTATTTTTATTCTTTGACAACAAATTTTAAAGCATTGCTATGTCTAGTTTATTAATGTTTCTCTAAACATATATTGTTAAAAATTTTCATACTGCCTTTAGTCCATTTTTGAGAAAAACTGTAACCACTGTGAACCAATACACCCGCCAAGCTGCCTGTCTCTAGGGTATAATCATTACACGCTGCTCAGCTCCTGTCCCACACACAGAAACCGAGCGTATCCGTAACCGAAACCGAAGCCAAAACCGAACACGAACCTAACCCTCGATCTGCAGTTGCTTCTTCTTCTCCTACGAGGTTTCTACAATGTTGTGACTGGGAACCATGTGCGTGTGTGTGTGAGTGTTTGTGGGTGTGCAACAACTACGATGAGGTGTGAGTTTTTCGAGGCTAGTGCTGTTTTGATTATGCGTAAAATCGTTTCGCTTTATCATGATTTTTACTGCAATTCTCACATTGACTGAATGTTTCAGGTGTTCTGAATTCCCTTCCCTTTGCCCTTCCCTTCCTCTGATACTTCGCATCCCTGTCTGCTTGGGCAACAATCAGTTAGTTGATTGGTTTGTTTGTTGATTTGTTTAATTGTTTGTTTGTCAGCTTGTTTTTGTTATCGCTGCTGTTTGATTTGCCAAATAACCGTTGCAATTCACATTGGTTACGGATGATGAGCAAAACGTTTTCTCTGATACTTAAATGAAATGTCAATGAAAACCTCATTAAAAAGTACACCCTGGAATCCTTATTATTGCCACAGTTTCCAAAGCAAGGAATTAATTAAAGAAAATTATTTTATACTGTTTTAAACAAAAATGGTAATTAACACAACTTAACATTTTTGAAAAACAGTTAATATTTTTAAAGAGGATTTCTTTGAAAATATGGCTCTGTTTCAAGGCTCTGTTTTTATTAATTTAACATCATTTTCTTTATCTTTTGGATATTATTGTATTATTAATTAATACCACACAATAGAAATAGATGAAATTGATTTGTTAAAAAAAAATAACTATAGTTAGAAAATACAAAATTCGTAAATTTTATATGAAACAAAATCAAATAAATGAAACTTGTTTAAGAAAATATATCTTAAGTCGAGAGCATGCTATAATTAATTAATATAATTAATTATGATTTAATAAGACTTGTTTTTTTTCTTTAACCTACAAAGTAAATTTATGTAAAGTATTGTATAAAAATGTTAAATTTAAATTAAGCTTTGTTACTATTTAGCTGTATGATTAAAAACAATCATCAGCAATGTCTTTATGAATGGTTATTTTATTTGTAGTATGCTATAAAAGCTTCTTATAGTGAATGAATTATATATAAGACAAACGAAAAGACTTGTGGCATAAACAATAACAATAACTGATTGACAAGTTTATCTATATATGTATATTTGCTATAGTAAATGCTAAAAATAAGTTCATTACAAAATCAATACTAAAATAAGTTCTAAAGCATAACAAAATGTGGAAAATCCACGAAGTCAGAGCTGATAAATAATTACGCTATATATTTATGTATGTCGTATGTATATTATTTTTGAGTTTGTTTAAACTTTGAAATTGCCCGCACTGAAATTCCCTCAATTATTTCAATAAAATAAATCTTGAGTCAGCTTAGCGGCAAGTTAAAAAGTTAAATATTTTTGGGGCGGTGTCATGAATGTGACGACAAGAGAGCGAGAAAGAGTGAGCACAGTGGGTGCTCTCACGCGGCTGGCTAATGAGTATGAGTGAGTACATCTGCCGGTGTGCGTGTATGTGTGCGTGTGTGTGTGTGAGTGCTGGTCTGCTTATAAGCATGTATGTGTGTGCTATACTCAGTGCTCATTGGCGCAGAGACAGTTTGATTTGCGCTCAGCTGATAAGCTAAGGTCAGCATAATGGACCAATACAAACTCACACACTGTGCTCATTTGTGCACTCTCTGAGAGTGCGCGAGAGCAGAGAGCGCAAGAGCAGACTGAGTGGAATGTGAGTGAAATGAAAATTGAGCGGCTACGAAGTCAGAACCTGATTTCTGGTTAACTTGACTGCTTGTTGTTGCTCATTGCAGTCGCTGTGCCTCGTTGGATTCATTCATAAACGTTCGCAGTGGCAGAGCCAAGGGCAGAGGCAGCGACTGTCGCACTTACTATCGCTGTAGCTGTAGTTGTCGCACTCGCAGACGCAGTCGGTGCCGCTGTCGCAAGCGCTGCTGACTCAATGGGCACGCGCTTGGGGAACAGTGAGCTCTAATTAGACTGTATGGTGACGTTGATACTGCTCTTGCTGATAATGATTATGGTTATAGCGATGGTGATGTTTGTGATGACGATGATGATGGGGATGATGTAGATTATGACGTCGCCATTGCCACGCGCAATCGACCAACCGCAAGTCGATCCGATTACCGATTAACGATAGGTACAGGATACCCTAACTGGAAGCCAACGAAGTGTGCCGAGCACAACGGTAAATGTCATTGTCACCGCAATGGCGCCGGCGCTACTGCAACTCAATATACCAAACTCTTCCCCCGCAAACTCTTCCCTGCCCACACTCTCTTAGCTTCCAAAATTACACAGATACCCAAACACGCATACTAACGTACATACGTACACTCGTGAATAGAGCACTTTGTGTGCCTTTAATGCTCGCTGTACTCGTTAACTTTATTAGCCGCTTACTGAGTCAGCTGTCAACAAAGTGAAGATACGTCAATGGGGATTTTTTTCAGGCTAATACCCTAGACAAAGTGTAGACACAGACTATGCCAGTTGAGCTATATGAAAGCAAGCGATTTTAAATTCTTGACCAACCGCAAGATTATTTTGCTTTACAAAAATAAAAAAAAAATGCTTTAATTTTTTAATTTTTGCTTGATTTTTTAATGAACAAAAAAACTATTGACAAATTTGAAATATTTAAAACAAGCACAATAACGATAAGTTAGCTTAAATATTGTTGTGAAAACCGTACATAAATTAAATAAGATCTCCAATAATTATTTTCTTTATAACTGTCTAGGGTACCACCTAGTCGTTTCGTTTCCCTAACACTTTCTCACCTGCTCCAGCATGAATTGCTTTGAGTGTTCCACACTCACAACGGTACATTGGCAGTACTCAATTGGTATCTATCAATGAAACGTGCTCGAGCTGCGATTCGGATTCGAATTCGAACATTTTTCGCGTTGCTTTGTGTGTGTACTTTTTTTCTCCGTTACTCGCAGTTATTTTGTTGTTTTGTTTTTAAGGTGGGTCAAGGCAATTGGATTCGTTGCCAACAAGCATTGCCGGCATTCAAAGTGAACCGGAAATAACGAGTGGCATACGGTTAAAAACTGACTCCTGACTGAAACATATTGAAACGTTAGACTTTGCCACTTTGTTGCTAACAATGAAACAAATTGAAATATACGAGAAACAATCGGCTAAAATTAAACTTAAAGATTAAAAACTGTTTTTATTGTAGCTTAATTATTTAGAAATTACTAGCAAACGGAATAATGTTTGAGAACGTTAGTTTTTCAAATTATATTTTGGTTAACTAAAGCTCTAAAAAGCTCTAAAAAGCTCTCAGTTATTCGGTGTATTGAAAAATTGTGAAATTTGTTTAAAAAAAATGTATTAAACTTCTTTGAGTATTTAACATTATTTCTCGTTTTCCCTAGGGAATGGTAGCTACCATTTTTCTATCGTAAATATTGCAACTTTTTAAAAACTTTGATGATTCACTGTACATTATTCTGTTATTACGTCAAAAATAAAATAGCAACTCAATCGGGAAAAAAAACATTTTGTTTCTAAGAAAATCGAATCAAGTCTTGAAAATTGGACCATTTTTTTCGGAATTTCGAAATAAAAAAAAATTACTTATTTAATGAAATTTTTATATTGTTTGTATGATTAATATGGAATTCCGTAGGGGAAATATTGAAGTTTTCAGGCATTCCAGAAATTTCAGAATGGTCGACATACTCCAGGATGTTAATTTCTTGCTTGGAGTTTTCTTCTCCACCCTCACATCACCGCTTAAGCATTTGCAAAATACATGAATTATCTTTGTCAGTTTCAGTTAGAGGGAGGCTATTCCGACCCCATAATGTGTATATTCTTGATCTGCATCAACAGCCGAGACGACATGGCAATGTCCCTCCGTAGGAACACCTGGATCTTTGAGACTGTAAGGGCTAGACCCCCCCATTTTTTACAGTCCGCACGCTCAACTGCAGCCTTTCTTTCTTACTTGTTTTTTTCAAATATGAGACAAAATTTTTGCTTGTGTATTTGAAAAAAAAATCATTTATTAGTTCATAATACTTTCACTTACAGTAGAAACAAAAACAATGTTATACATAACTAGTTAAAATGCGAGTTAAAGATGAATACATTATAAATGTTTATCAGGCAATGACATTAATGCGTTTATAAATAATAGTTATAATAATTATTGTTATAGCTACTGACATAAATAGTATTTAATTTAGGGAAATGATCTAATAAATAATTAAGTTTTAAATTTAAGTACGATGAGGGGCGTTATTAGCAACTAGTGACTATTAGTAAACATAGAAATGAGCACATGAAAACAAAAAAAAGAAATCAGTGAACTACATTAAGTACGATATCAAATATGGGCAATGTGCATGAACAATTCAGGTATATATAAGTATATATAGTAGATATGGGCATTGAGAACTCGGTGTTTGTTGCACATTTTAGATTCCAGTACTTTAAGTTATTCGTTTTTTTTTTTTTTGTTTGTTATTCATTTTATGATTAATGGTTTTTTTTGGTATTTTGTTGTACACTTTATTGGACACGTTTCCAGAGTGCCCGAGAGTGGGAGCGAGAGCAAAAGAAATTTGGGGCAGTGTTGGTCGCTGAGGATCCAAAATCTTAGCCCATGTGCATCCGATTCAATTGCTCCGACATGACATTAAATTTCTTCTCGATGACCTCGAGCAAAGTAACGGTCTCATTGAGTACGGCAAATACCAGATTCGAATGCTTCGTATTGTAACTGTATTCCGGAACCAGCTCACATCCAGAGCCATCCGCTAACATATCGCGTACTTCAACTTTATTGTGCTGAATTTTTTCGGGTACATAACAAAGAAAATCTTTGTAATCCGAACGCGGTTGATTCCGAATCACATGATTCGTTAAATGGTGTATGATGTTTAGCGAGACGAAAATCTTTTGCAGCTCAGTTTCCGTTAGAGTAGTATCGGCGGCATCATATTGTTTATTCTTAACCTCCTCATGGAGCGGATATTCGAGTTCCAGATAATGCAATATATATTCTTCTACTGCAGAGTCCCTTGTGCGTGATTTATTCATCAACTATAGCAATTGAAGGTAAAAGGCTTACAGTTAGTAATCCGTATTTTATTGGATTACATCAAAAGTTTCGTTATTAACTTACCCATCTATCAAGAATTTCCACAATTTCATTACGCGTATCATTGTTGACTTTCAACGCTTTATGGATTTTCTCTAGTGTCACATTCATTTTGGATTTTGTGCAGTTCTCTGATAACACAATTGGAAATCTATGTGGTGTATTATTTAGCTGATCAGCGGATCTGTGGTGTATGTGATGGCGTGGCAGGATTAATTGGTGACCGTGCATGCGACGCGGCGACGCGTTTGTGCTTGACGGCAAACTGAAGGTTGCGATTAACAGTAGTGCACCCAGTACCCAAAAACTGACGGTAGCTGAAATCAAACGTATTATCACTCATTAATATATCATCATATATACATTTAGCTTTATATAAAATAATATTTTGCGTATACGTAATATAACGTACTATTATTACTGTGGGAATCATAGTTGAAACTTAGACTGATAACAGTTGAATATATTTTTGTAATGTAATATAAAATACTTAGTACAATAAAGCGACCATTTAAAAAAATTTTATTTTTACAAATAAATTTGTTTTAAGTTTTGTGTAAATACTTTTTCCTAGAAACCCCTAATTATAGTTTTTAAATAAGCAAATCCCTTTTATAGTTGTTTGCAGTAAACAACATTGACATGGAATTCATTGTTAATCCAGTCGATTGGCTTAATTTGTGTATTCGCAACAAATTCCGTTCGATATGGAATAAAAATATGCTCATAGCATTTATTTTTATCCTGTTGTTTTCTGCTAATTGGCTGCACTAATTGAGTTAACTGATTCTAATTGGGGTATTTATGTAGGTGGAGTTGTATAATAATACCGTCAAATAATTGTTTTTTTTTTCTATCTGCGGGCCACCCACCTGTTGCTGACCCTTGTCTTCCCCATCTAAGATGTCGGCAAAACTCATACTGGTTACATGTCTTTACTGTGACGTTGTCAATGTCATAAATCAAGTTAATAAGTACAGTCGAACTCTCTTGACCGTTGCATCTCCTGTAAGAGTACTCAGAGTATCTACAGTGAAGCAAGTTGTCAGTTCTGTATTAATTTTCTGCACCTATTTGACCGTTTGGGTCTATTGGAGCTATATGATACATCTCTATGGTCTGATAAAAACGGTTAATGAGAATTTTTAGTTCGAAGGCCTTTTAAAAAAAAACAATTTACAAAAATAGGCGACATAAATAAGTGTCATCAAACTCACTTGCAGTCTGCAGTTATATAGGGTTTTATAAAAAACAAATGCAAAACCAAATTCACAGACAGAAGTTGAAGAAACTAGAGATAAGAGCTCGGAAGAATGATGGACGAAAGTGTGAATCATGTTAACGCGGATATTGTCTATAAAATTAAGTGTGTACATATGTGTGTTTGTAGATGCAACTACTGCTGCTGTACGCGTAGATGTAGTAGTGTAACTTACGTATGGCACTGTTGAACTGTTGCATATGAACTCTACAGCGAGTGTTTGTTATGTGTGTTGCTGTAGCTGTTGTTGTTGTTGTTGTAACTGTTGTTCTTGACTCTGAATGCAACTGTTGTTGCTGTTGATCAGAAAAATTGGCCAAATGCCCACTGGACACAAGACTAGAGTTTGTTTTCAATTTTAGCTCATTTCTGGCTTGAATATGGCTATTACGGCGTGTGGTGAAACCACCGCAACCGCTTAACACTGTATTTATTGTTGTCATTGTTATATTTTGTTGTTGTTCTTTTTGGAGTTTGGAGAAATATTTAAAGTTTCTTTTATAGTGCAAAAAAAAGGGCAGACTTGTTGCACGCACACAGAACGTGTGTTAAGACAAAAAAAATAATGTACTTGAAGTGCCTGCGACTGACTGGTTACTGAGAAGTTAACTCTTCAAGATCTTTAACTAATGTAATTTTTGATTCAGTGCGCCGCATATAAATATAACGGCGTCAAGCGCGGGCCGAAGCCGAAGCTTTTGCCCACGTTACGAAATCATCTCGAGGCGGCAACAACAACAACAGCATGAATCGATGACGACAATTGCGACGATGGCCAATCGGAGCAAAAGCGACTACACTGGCAAACGCACACACACGCACAGACGCGGGCAAGAGCACGAGCACAGACACACGCACACACACTCAGCCACTTGTCGCTGCTTGATTGTAAGAAGAGTGGCGACAAAACAGTCTCAGTTAACTCGCTGCTCGTGTGAGTGAATGAGAGTATGAGTGTGAATGTGAGTGAGCATGCGGTGCCACTGCGAGAGCGAGGGAGTGAGGTTAACAAGCCGGCGCAGTTGGCTCGTGCTTCGAAGCTCTCAAGCTTTTCGAGCCTGCTGCCGGCCACGCGTGCTTGGGAAAATCTTTGCACAACAACAACAGAGAGACAGAGAGAGAAAGAGAGAGAGAGAGAGGAAGAGAGAGTAGGGGAAGCGCTTTTGGAAATAAGTGAGTGAGTGATCGAGTAAATAGAAATTTGCAGCATGCGATAATAACTGTGTTCCTATTGATTCTGTTTGACTTTAGCTTTAAATCTTTTCGCATTCGAAAACTCCGAAAATAAAACTCGTGCTGCTTAGATGTGACTCAACAGAGCGCAAGCATATCAACTAAACTGACACACACACCCTCACACACATACTGACGTTAGCAACTTTTTGTTATTCTTGCTGTTGCAGTTGTTTTCTTCCTGTCATAGGAAGACTATAATTTATGCGCACGCGGTGCGCAGCATGCCCCAAAACGGATGTGGCACTGCGTATTGCAATTTGCAACGAACATAAGTATGTTTACATTGTTGTACATATATACACATGCATAGATATGTATAAATATATATGTAAAAGTTGCGTTGTTTGTTTAATTGTTGTTGCGCTTTGTGTTTTGGTTGTTGTATGATTTCTAGCCCCAGCACTTGTCACTTCCGTTCTTCCGCTCTGGCCAATTTGCAGCTAAATTCCTTTGATCAGCACACAGCACAGTGCACTACGCTTTAAGCCCTACTGGCCTTCTGGCCAGTTTTACATTCACATAATCAATCAGTTAAAAAAAATTCTTTAAATTTGTTGCAATTTGTTGTCAAAATTAGTTTATTAATTCCCTTATCTATTTTGAACTTAATGCTCAACTTTATTTTGTTTTATTTTCGCTCACAAGAATTTATTTTTTTGTATCTTGTACACACACGTTGCATAATTATTGTTTTTGCTATTATTTTTATGCCTTTCTTGTAAATTAAACGATTTGTGCAATTTTCTTAAGTCTGACTTTGGCATTTCCGATTCAAGCGATTGAAAGTCGAGGCGAGAACTGAAAGCCAAGCCAAATGCAGAAATTACAAAAGGCGCCTCCAAAGAGCAAAAGAAAGAGCAAAAAAAGAAAGGGAGACGGACAAAGGCAGTAAGAGAAACGAGTGTCAAAGAAATGGACAATTTTATATAAGAGTATTGATCAAGTTACTCACTCTTGTTCTGTTCCCCTAACTGTCTCTTTCTTGCGGCATACCAATTTCTATCTGTGTAATGTTCCCTTTCCCTTCCACTAGACATTAGAAAAAAACACATACGCCCAGTATGCTTAATGTTTGAGTTACTTGAATTAATTTACCTTAATTATATAATTATTTAGTGCTTAAAACTACTAAAGTTAGCTTTATTTTAACTGGGAATCACATTGACTTACTATATTTAGAAAATCTGTTTTTACAGGGTTTGGTTACGTTAGGTTAGGTTAGATTAGATTAGATAAGATTAAGTTAGGTTAGGTTAGGTTAGGAGACAATTGAGCAATGCCCATCTGTCTGTCTGTCCGTCCGCATGATCTTAGATACTACAAAAGCGACAGCCATTAAATTGTCCGTTTCCTTTCTTCAACATAGCTCCCACATATAAGATATAATTATGTTTATTATATCTAAAATAGCAGCTGAAACCCTTTAGTGTTCTGGTTATAAAGTTTTCCAATTTTCCCCCTTCCTAAAAGTCAAATCAGTAATCTGCTTTTAAAGCACCGATGATCCCATAGCGTAGTTTCCGTTCCTACTATTCTTGTTGGCGGATGTATCATTTAATGCTATTAATAATTAGGTAAGTAAATGTTAACTTTCGTAGAAAAGTTAATCGGAGATGGATGACGATTAGTTAACTTCGCTTTCATTGACCCGCAGTTGAGTGTCATTTAAATTGTTATCCATTTCCATTTCAAATCCCATATGTTCCGTACCCCTTTTAAGCCCCCTTGTCACACCTCTTCCCTGTTGCCCCCTTATTGGTTGCTGCTTTGATGACAATGCACAAATCTGTTTGTTAAATTTCACACTTAAGGTGTGAATTGGTATCGATATCAGCTTATCTAAGTATAAACATTAGAGTAATTGTTGTGGTCGACAATTCTTTAATCCTATTCCTGCTATTGAATGACTTAGTATGGCATAAGAGTTCTCTTTGAATGCGTATGCCTTAATATAGAAATGATCAATCCATTGATCAACTTTGCTGAGAGCTTTCTTTCTTTAGTATAAATATATGTATATGACATTTGTTTAAATACGTAAAGTGGGCTATATAGTCATAATAGTAGATAAGAGTTACAGGTATGTATACCAGGGTGTTAATAATATTTCAAAACTCAAAAATATATAATTTTATTACTATTCCTACACATGAAAGGTCTTTAGTAGTCTGGTCTGGATTATACTTGGTGAGAACAGTTGTGTATATCATAAACACACACTAATGTGTGAGTTTGATTGCGATAGCTCAACTAACACTGCATGTCTTCATACATATATCCTATATTTTATCCGATTTGTCCTATGGGAGCTATATATACAGTTATAATAGTACCATACGCGTACTATGTGAATTTGACCACAAAAGATCTGAAATGAAAATGCTGTATACAATATGCAGGGGCTGACTGACTTAAAGCTGTGACCAGGTGTTTATATGGACGGACGGGCAGACGGACACTTCTATATCGAATCGGCTGTTGATGCTGATCAAGAATATATATACTTTGTCTATACTGACAAATTGAATAGACCCCTCTACTCAAGTGAAACCGTTTTCACAACTTGCAATTTACTCAAATGAACTTAAATATTAAATTCGTTGGAAAGTATAACGTAGAACCCGGAAGCAAATGAAATGCACTTAACTATTTAATAAAAAGGCGGATGTTGATAACGATTTGCGATGAGGATGATCATCAACAAGAAGAAGAAGAAGAAGCATCAGAAGATAAAGAAGATTGTAAAGAGTAGGAAGATAAGCAATTGACGTTTGGTCTTTGCTAAACACTAAACGGTTAGTAAGTGCGGTTTTCACTAAACGCTTTGTTGCTTTTTAGCACACGTCAAAATGAAACGGATTGAGCAGACAAACAGTCGTCTAACAAAACCAGCCCGGACACGGACAGGTATCACTGATCAGCTGCATCACCTGTTCAAAATCATGGCACGAAAATAAAACTATAAAAAAATAAATAAATACAAACACGAGGGCGTCAAATTGTGGAAATACCCGAAAAGTAAAGTTCAAATCAGCTCAGCTTGATCTATTGCCAGTGTCCCAATCCAGTCATCTATCTTTTCGAACACTCTCTATGTCCCTCTCACTCTCCCTGTCACTAATCCCTGTTTTGTGATTCTATCTCTATCTTAATATATTGGTATAATTGGCATACACCTGGTTAACTGACCACAGACAAATTTGTTAGCCGGCAGATTCCATCAGGTAAATCACCGAACGCGAACTCAACGCTCAATTGTTTGCCTTTGTATTTAGGTATTATACCCTGTACAGTAGCGACAACGTCGAACAGCATACCACGTTGCAAAATTTAATAAATTACCTCATTGATTGCATGGAACGGCCATGATAAAAACAAATGGATTCATTTTGTAAATATTTATGGAAAAGTGCAGCAATTTCCACAGTTCAATTGACACATTGAATTTAATAGACTTGTGGAAAGAATTTTAATATAGTAATAACATGTAATGGGTATTATTGTGGGTGAAGACACCCCATAGATATTTCTTTACTGTCGATTTTTAACCAGATTGTCGTCATCAGCATTTTAATATCATCATCATCAACTGGCACACTCAGTTATTTGCTTATGATATTAGGTATTAGTTATAAGGTATTAGGCATTAAGCATTACGGGGACTTGGGAAGTACTTTGAGCCAGACTTTCGTGACGTATGGCACAAAACCAGTTAAAAAGTATGAAAATAAATGAAAAGAAAAAAAAGAAAAGAAAACGATGTGTCGAGCCCATCGATGAGAGATGAAGGCAGCTTTTATTTTTGGAACTCTCAATGGTGTTGCTATTTGCTTGGCATATATTTCACAAACAAATACAAGTACATGTCTATGACCATATAGATTATGTCTGAGACTGCTGTTTATGCTGCAAACAATTGTTGGTCAGACACATCCGAGAATGCCAAATAATGTGAGCACACTTCCAAAATTATAGAAATTCGCACGAATTTTCCAAGTGTCGCTTGAATTATGACGCATTTTTTGTTTTCTGCTTACACGTTTAACACATTACGTATACGCATAGGATTCAACTGTTCAATTGTTTAACTTACCTTAAATGATTTTACGCCTCCGCTTAAAGTACAATCAGAATTTGCTGTAAATAATAAGAAAAAAATCAGTTAGCTAATTTGTTTACTTATTTAGTCTATAAACACAGTGATGGCAGCTTCATTCATAAATACAATTTGATGTTCTCATATTGTTTTGCTGCCGGCACTGAAATATTGCAATTTCAGTGTGGTATATATCAAATCAAGAATACTATATTATTTTTTCTCCACCAATCGTAAAGCTTTTAATTAACCAGCACAAACTTAAAGTCATTTAATTTAATTGATCTATATCCATGTTTCGACGTTGATTTCTTAATAATGAGTTGTTTATTTAAAACGTACAAAGTGGAAACAAATCTGTTTCTGTGCAATGCATAAAAGGGGCTTGACAATTTCCATAATTTATTTTAAACCTTTGTTTAAGTGGAGTGTATAAAAAAAACTCTAATATAATGTATATTTATGGCGCAGAAAGTCTGGAAAATATGGTCATTATAAATGAGATAAACTCTTTATTTAACACATCAAGATTATTCAACATTGTTACAATGCTGTAAACATTGAACTTAACGCTGTACCAAAAGCTCTTTCCTTAATGCTTTTATTTAACAAAGATAAACAGAGCACAACTATAACAGTTTTTATTTACTGTTGCTTACAGCGCCAACAGCAAGTTTTCATTACTCACGTGCCATATATCAGTTGCAATTTTTTAATCCTTTTCGTATAAGAAGATACTCAATGTTTAACTATTATTAATTTTTTCTATGCATTGAATAAATCTCAACTTATTGTACGCCTAAAGAAAGCCATTTTTTTAAATACATTTGATTCATTCAATTCTATTTAATCAATACACACACTAATTCATTAATGAAACATTTTTAATTTTTGTTAAACAACTTATAATAATAATACAACATCTATCAAAATATAAAAATAATTTAACTGAACAAATATACAAATTCTTGAATTTCTTATATAATAATTCTATCGATTTTTCTCTGAAATTTACATTTTTTTCCATAGGACAAACTAGTAGGAATGGCTACAGTCGAGCCCTCTGACTGATAGAGACCCCGTGGTCACTCTGGAGTTGGTTTTATTTGGGAATGACAGACTTTATTTGGAACAAATTAATAGACAATTATTAAATATATTTTAAAAAAATTTCAGAAGGAAATAAATTTGAAGTTTCATCTGAATATGTAACCCCGATAGTTTATTTTGTATTGTTACATATATATATATATATATATATATATATATATAATTTGAAAAATAATTACATATAATTACATATATTAAAACATAATAATAAAAAAATTATGAAATACCAAAATTTTAAAATGTTGGGTATTCTTGGAATTATGTACGTTACTTTCAAATTTCTCTGAACATATGCTAGTAGCGCGCTGCTACCAGCGGCAATCGAATTTTTATTCTTTTGTAGCATACTTTCAGGATTTTGTTTAAATCTTGGGTAACCAAAAGCTTTAGGGTTTTGTCTTGACTAAAATACCAATGAAACATGGGAAATAAGTAAGGACACAATCCATTTATCTGGGATACGGCGCTTGTATTGTTAATCAATAACTATATAAAATCAATAACTTTTTGATTTTAATTGACCATTAAAAATTAGAGAATTTGTGTAAATAGTTTGATTAAAGAAAGTTATCATAGTTTTATATTTTATATATTTTCTAACGAATTAGATACTCAAATTATGGTTAATGGGTATCTTGTAGACAAGTTTATGATACACATTTGACAGCCTCGCAGATGAAAAACAAATTTTATGTGAAAACTATTTGACAGAACATTCCTTTTTGCAAGAGCATTTAAAGCATTTCAGAAATGCAAAATAAAAACGTATTTCTTTTTCTACGTTCAGTAACATATTTTTTTTCAGTCACTTAATGAAGTAGAGTAATGGAGCTTAGTACATATGCAGTACATATTTATTTTTTACTTCACTGATTTGTTTAATTAATTTCAGTACAGATTTCAGTGAAAAGATTATACTTAAGCCATTAAAATAGTTTTTTAAATTGGAATGAAGCATTTCAGTCGAATAAGCCGACTATTACAGACCCTGTACTTATTCCATTTACTGCAAAGTAAATGGCTTATGGCTGTAGTTGTCCCAACCCCAACCAAAATTTGTTTATCTATCGGCCTGTCTTAACATCCAGATCTGGCAAACCATAAGAGGTGAGGCTACCAAATGTGGATTTAAATACAACTTTAAGTTCACAAAAATCAAATTTGTTGAGAAAACCTTCGCAAGAAACCACCATAAAGTGGAAACTACTGCTTCTATAAAAATATTATTTGTATGGGACAACAGTCCAAATTTGGTCATGGTCATTTGGACTTTATTCGATATTAAATATGGGAAACTATTGATTTAATATTTATTATGTAAGTTGGTTATGTTTACTTTACATGGAGTACAGGGTTTTTTCAGCAGAGCCTACTACCTAGTTCTCGGAAAGATTCCAAGCAGTCTTATCAATTAATATTCATTGTTCAAATGCAAATAAGACCAATAAATGCGATTTCCGTTAAAATGGCTCGCAGTTAATTTCTACTTAATCAATTTAGGGTCTTATGTCAATAGTTGTTTAATAGAAAAACTCAACAGCAGAAAACCAATTAAAAATAAAACAAAAACAAAAATAAAATCAAACACAAAGTCACAGAGCTGGCAAACCACTCGAAACAAAAGATTTTTGTGTGCTTTAAGAGTACTCAACCGGTGAATACCCTCAATATCTCTAGATTATGCTAATTTAATGGTCAGCACATATTTTGAATATTTAAATCTCCATTTCGATCGATTTTATGTTCTACAATTGACTACGTCTGCCGAGATACAAGTTGATATTTTAAAATGCCAAACATTTTACGTTTTGTATAACTTAGGTTCCATATATAAAATAATATGGTCATTGTTTAAGCATTCAGCTATGAATCAGGTGTTTGTGAAACGTAATTTGTGGTAAGGGTGGGGGCATTCCCAAAAACGTGTGGCATGAAAAATTCTTATCACGCGTTTATTGGGTTTTTAAATAAACTGTTCTATTCTCTTTACATACAAGTCTATAATTGTACTATTTTATTTGTTGTTTTATCTCTGTGATCTTATCATGTTATTTCTATATGAACAGTAATTATTTATAATTGCAGATTACTCCTTATAACACTGATGATTACTTCAGTTATCTATTTATTGATTTCATATATCACAAAGATTAAAATTTTGTTCAAAATCGTTTCTAATTAATAGAAAACTTGTGTGGTTGGCTAACGCTTTTTGGAACGACCGTACGAAAGTTCGCTCTTTTTGTTTGCTGTCGTATTTTTCAGCATGTGCGTGCAGCTTTCGCTCAGAGAGCCAACGAAAAAGAGAGAGGTAGACAGAAACAGGTAGCGGGAAAGAGTTAATTGCTCACCTTTTTTTTCACAGCTGTTTCAATACAATCAATGTTAGATCGTGCAACACCCACAGACACGCACACACACAAGTCAAAGATTAAAAAAAAACAAATAATTTGTTTGTCGACCGTAGAAAAACTAAAACTACACGTAATAGCTACCCAACTTAAACCGAGTAATATAATAATTATTGAATTTTATTCAAGCTGAGCAGCATAGGGAAATAGTACAACCGTTAGTGTCAAGCGAGTAAAGTGAACTGAAATCTGCTGGCACTCTGCGGCAGCATCAGACTAAATTATCAGGCAAAGGAACAAGGCGTAATGTTTAAATAATCCCATTCTTCTGGCCCTTGAATGCAACAGTTCGTAATGATATGAAGAAGGCGTCTAAATTTCTCAGAAACGTAATGTAGTTGTTTGTTACTGTAATGTTCGTACGAACCGTACACAATATAAATCAAGTAAGATAAGTACAGTCGAGTACGCCCGACCGTAAAATACTCTCTGCATTTTTTCGCGACTTAATTATTAAAATCGGTCTAGAGATATTACAATGTGTAGTACTTGCATTAAAACACGTTGAAACAAAAACAATCTAAGCATAATCACGCATACATCTCATGATAAAAAATATTCTTGTATTGACTGATCGATTGAGACCAAGCTCGAACTTGTAGCTCTTACCATCTCTGAAATCCGTTTGTTATAATATATATACTTTATGGGGTCTGCCACGCCTCCTTCTGCCTGTTACATACATTTGCACAAACCCAATATACTCTTGCAGAGAGTATAACAAACACAGTACGGCGTAATATTGAATATCCACCTACTGCTTGGTGTGTGTCCAGGCTTAAAGCTTTTTACTTTGTCTTGACTTTGTTTATGTCCCGACTAAGTTAATGTGTTGAGAATGCATTCGCTGATTTATTAGTTCAATAATACTGGTGTTTACAAAACAATTCCTAAGAAATAACATTAAAGCATTTTAATTTCCGTATAATTTTATTGTTTAGTAATGAAATATTCAACAAAAAAAAATCAATAAAGAGAGCGCACACGATTTAATTATAAGCTGTGCCAGTTCTCGACTGGACGCTGGCATTTAAAACACTTTGTTATCTGAGTATGGAAATTAGCTTTAATTCCGAGCACATATTTTGTGGTGGAAGAGCTTGGTGTTAAATAACTTGAGGCCTTGAAATTAAGATTATGCAAACTAATCTAATAATAAAACATTTTTTAAAAAATTTTTAATAGATAATTTATATATAACAATTTTCATATATTTTTGTGACACTCAAAATCGATTAAATTACTCGTAGAGTTACGCACTCAATTTAGGGTTACATATAGCTTAATCACGATTAAGTTGCACTTGTGTGTATCTGTGTATAAATTGATACTTATGTTGCTATTTAGTGGATATTCGTCTGTGAAATGCTAATAGTATATATTTAAGTAGATCATTTTGAAAATTGAATGCCTGCGGAATTGCATTCTGTGCGCCCAATTAGCCGGTCAAAGCAGACTTCGTGAACGTGATTATTATTGAATGCGAAGCCCAAATATGGCACGCCCCGCACCGCCTCTACTTATGTGCAGCAAAGCAGTTCTATGTGCACTTATACCAATGGAGATTTATGTGCACTGCTCCAAAAAAAAAGCATACACATTTTTGTTGACTAACCCAATACTACCTAGTTGTTAATTTAAATACATGGTTTAAAAAAAATATTTTAAAAAACTTAATTTATTTTCTGTGAAATATCGTGCGAGTAATCAAACAACTTTTGAACAGTGTATGTGTGCGCTTTTTTCAATTTTCTACAACAACAATAATTGCAAGAACAACAACAACAAAAACTGCAACAATTTGAACAGCTAAATTGACTCTCATTGATGGTTGATTGCAAGCAACAGTTGCCAATAGTTGACGATTTGCTCTAAGGGTAACGAATTTTGGATGCTGCCACTGGCACTGCCAGAGCCACAGCCACTGCAGCAGATGCTGTTGTTTCACCTGCCAATTCCACTTGCTAACTGTACTTGTGTACACCTATACCGTCTACTATTTCTGGGGCAAACGAACAATCTACATTGCGTTAGCAGTGCTGCGTGTGCAGCAATCGAAGCGTTAGCATTTCACGCATCGCAAGCGAAAACGGATGTTGAGAAGCCCAGTGGGAGTGGAGTGGAGTGGAGTGGGTGTGGCGGCTGGAAGTAGAACGAAGTAGGGGTCACTAGCGCTGGCGATTTCCTACGTGACCCGGCCAACCATCCACGCCACGTCTCCAGTCCCCTGAACACCACACTCACTGCTGCACTGTGTTGCCATTTTGGCTTAGCACAGCAATGTTATAATTGCCAATGCAAGAGCAATTTAACGAAATGCCATTAACTGGAAAAGCTGCCATTTTTCGAAAAATGTTGGACTTTATTTAGCCCATTGTTAATGGATCTCTTAGCACTATTGTATTACAAAATCTACAAAAAATCATTGTACTGTACATTTTCATTGATAATTGAAATGGGCAAAAGTTATTTAAAAGTTCCTGAAATTCATAGGAATTCTTTAGAACAACACCAGCAAAATATTTTTGAATCTCTTAGTTAATAAATTTTATATTAAAGGATTAAAATATATTATCAAAAGTCTAAAGTACTACCGCAAAAGCATTTCAAAAGGGCAGTTTAATACCAAAAAGTGAAAGGGACTAACATGTAAATGAATACAGAATATGTCTAGTATTTTTTTAACTAATCCCAATTATTTGTTGTTCATATCTTTTTGGTGTAATTTTTTCAATTAGCTATTTTAAACCATAAAAGTTGGGCAGCACTGCTAGTTTGCTGGGATGTTGGGATGTTGCTGCTGCTCTCTGATACTAGATGCTAGGTGAAGTTTGCTCACTCGAGCGTCGCATAAAGCGCATTAATATTTAATGCAGGCTTCCGATTGCTCGCTGCCGAATTTGTGTTGCATACTTTGTGGCGTGTTTGATTTATGAGCTTGATACTGCTCCTGGCCATCGAAAGTACTACATATCAGCTCTGAGAGAGAGAGAGAGAGGGAGAGGGAGATAGAGAGCATGCAATAGTTACATGCTGCAACTGGAATAGAATTCAAGCCGTAGAGCACTTTACAGCGGCTATTTATATCCATGAAAGTTTACCATTAATCATGCAAACAAACAAGGAAGAGTCTTGCTGCCTTCTTCATGTAACTCACGGAATATGTTAAATTTCTTTCGCTGCATCAACAGAAAAATTGGCCAAATTTCTATGTTTAACTAGATTTAGTTAAATTCAAGAAATCAATAACGATTTAACTATAGTCACAAAGTTGTTTTTTAGCAATAACATTTACTTATATCACTTTATTTTAAGTGTGAAAAACATTTTTCATTCTTTTATTTCTTACCGAAAAAGCTTTAAGAGTACACTGTGACGCACAATGCTGCCACACAATTCGATTATTTAACTGACTCGCTTTAAGACCATATACTTACACACAATTTATTCAGCTGGTTGAAGCTTCGAAACAATGTGAGCACGCAAAAGAATGCTACACATTTTGTGTCTTCCGAACTTGTGCTGTCAATACAAAGTTACGTATTGATAGGTATCTGGTAGTCGTGAGGCGATGCAGGAACTTTTACCTGCCTGGATTCTTATCATACCTGTACTGTTTTATTTCCTTTTAAAACTTCACAGAACTCCACTGAATGGTATTAATTACTTTGTTCTTTTATCAGCTTGGTGACATGAAACTGTCTGAGGAATTGTCCATGGCACACAACGTATTTCATTTCGCATTCTTGTAGTGCAAACTGTTGATATAAAATTCCCTTTATTAGAAGCTTAGCTCATGTGGATGTAAAATTGTAACTTCTTTGGCTGTGCCGATTCGATATCGATTCCTGTACACACTTCATTTTCATTATGTCCAGCAAAAAAACAAAACGCAATCAGTTGGAAAATTGCAACTTGTTGAGCTCCTTGACCCCAAGCTACGAAACCCCCACCCCCGAAAAAAAGAAAAGAATTACCCACAGTGAAATGAAACAAGTGAGAAATACACATAACTATTTATTTGGTATATATGTAAGTAAGGATCTGCATGTATGTGGTGTACATGTGTTTGTATGCACGTAGTTACGGCCGCAGTTAGGCACACACACACTGTCATACATACAGTACACACGCACACACAGGCACACATGCACACACACACATACTTATGCATATGGTATTTTAATGTGAGCATATACATCATTTAGGGTCGCGTGGGACTTGACATATATATAGTATATATAAGTATGTGTAAGTATTTAGCATTTTTATATTTATATGTATAGGTATGTGTATACGTTCTATTAATAGGTATGTATATATTATAATAATTATTATTTCATGTTCATATATTTATATGCGTACCAATATGCACATATACTATATAAATATATAGTAGTGTTTTTTATTTTGATTTATTTATTTATTTTTTTTTTTTTGCTGGTTAAATCCATTATGTGTCATCATATGATTGTTACATTCAGTTTCAATTGAATTTTTTATTCTTTTTAGTATATGTATATTATTCGCAACTTAACTCTCGATTTCCTTTTTAGGAGAATACTTATAACTTGTATATGTAATTTCATTATCGGTTTGTTTTATTAATTCTTATTCCATCTCTACGCATACTTACACATGTACGTACATAATGACTAGAATCATGTACTTCACTTTGCCTACTCGCCTCGATATTTTCAACTTTATTTACATTGCACATTTTGTACCACTGTACATGCATTGGTATTCATATACTTTGCCTATATACGAGTACTTGTAGTGCATACAAACTTTTTGCCTTGAGCTCAGCCTGTCTTGCCCTTCAATTCGCTTTGATTACTTACTAAGTTATGCGTAGTTTTGCCCACTTTTCCCCCGGGTGCCAACACCTTACACAACAAAAAAAAAAAAAAAAAAAAAAAATTAATAGTACCACTCAAAGAGTAACATTTTCTGTTACTCTTACCTCTTTAACAATTTACATACTTGACATGCTTTCATTGGGTTTATTTTTAGTGCGTAAATTTACATTTATTTATTCTGTTTTTTTTTTCTCATTCTTCATTTGCTTTTCTTTAGTTTTTCATTCGAATTTTTGCATTTTTTCATCTGATTTGTTGTTGTTTTATTTTACTTTTATGACATCATTTTAAGTTACGCACGATTTCGTCTTGCCTTAACGTGAGATTTCATTGAATTTCATTGAATTTCGTTCCATTTTATTTTCATTTCGTTTCGTTTCAATTCGCATCAGTTCGTCTTACAATTATTGCTTTCACAGTGCGTCCCAAAAGAATGCCAACTTTATTACTCTTGTAGCTTAAATTACACACTAATTACACACAGACAGACATACATAATCGCTTCTTTGAGCATTATAAACAATAGTTTGAGAAATCGTAAAGTAAATGGTCACTAGTCGATTCTAAATAGATAGATATTCTACTGCATATGTGTATAGTTGATACTTGTTACTTGAATTAATCAAGTTGTATTCTTTGGATTCATGGATTCCTTGGTTTCCTCAGTTAACACTACTAAAGTATTTTTTAGTTCGGTGGTAACCGCTTGCTTTACCTATATAGTCTTAGCTGTAACCTATAACAACAGTAAAACATCAACAATTATTTGACAATAGCAAGACGAAACTTTTTAAACCGAGAGCAAGAGAGAACAACAGAGAGAGAGAGAGAGAGAAAGAGAGAGAGTGGGTGGAAGCATTGTGTCATTTGCATTTTGGAAATTGTAAAATGCTAAAATCTTGGACATACGTTTTCAGGCTTTACAGTTGGTTCGGTAAGTAAGCCAACAGCTGTCAACTCTTTTGCAATTTGAACAGTCAATCAGCTTACTGCTGCCCAACTGTAATCCCATTGTGGTCCGATTTGCTTATTGCTGAGCACAATTCAACAATTAAATCCTCAATTATCATCTTACCAAAAAAAAAAAAAGACTATACAAATAATCGTGTTATCCTGTTCTGAGCTTCCTTTGACAGGCATCGAAAATAAAAACAAAGAATATGAAAAATGGGATTTGAAAAAGACTTTAAAACAGTTTAAACTTTTAATGGCATTAAAATTGGTTTGAAAGTAAGTTGATTTTTCGCAACGCAGAGTGATTACTTTAAAATGCATTTATTTGTCAAGTATAAAATTCGGTTTATCGATAATATCGTTGGTATCGTTAATCGAAACCTTTGGGAAGAACTATTAAAATTTTTTGGCATCAATGGGTAATTAATTAGCAAAAGTTAACGCTCATAAAATTGCATAAAAAATTGATTTAATTAAATTTCTTGCTTGTTAATAATCGTGGTTGTATTCATTATTATTGGATAGTTTAATTAGGGTAAATTTACACTGAGACGAGGTAAGTCAACAACTGTTTACACTTGGGTTAGCTCTGTTGACACTACGTTTGACCAATGTAAGTCCACCCCTGGATAGTTTTGCAAGCTTTAAGTCTGGGATTAACATTGTACATTGATTGTGTTTCCTGTGTATCCTGGTGGGCAACGGAAAGTACATTAAATATTTATTTGTTAATTAATTAATGCAGTTACTGTTATGTATAGAATATATACTACTATCAAAAATAGAACAAAGGGAACTTTACGTTTAGTTTGCATTTTTGTTTAACAATTGAAATTTATATTTTTTTTACGTTTTAATTACTTTTTGATTTCTTTTTTTCTGTATATCATTAAATTTGTAATATATATATTTTATTAATTTATTCATTTTCTTTTCTTTCTTTTTATACTTTTATTTCTTTTTTTTGTTGTACAAGTTTATTGTAAGTACAAATGTAGTATGTATATATTTATATTTATATATATATATATATATATATATATGTATATTTGGTAGTTCGGTAAGTTGTTGTTGTGGCGAAGAGAGAAAAAAAACCGCACAACACACAACAACAACATTGACAACAACAATGACAACAACAGTTGTAACAAACACGAGCAAAAAATGGACATGTAAAAAACTAGAACAACATTTAATCGCTAGTTATAAATATTAATGTGTATGTTAAGGACCAATAACGGTCGCATTGACGTGTAAATAGTTGAAATACCATCTATAATAAATACATCATTATTTTTGCATATATTTATTTTATATAAGTATATTCATATGTATATGTGTATGTATATTTCTTGTATTCCTTTGGTATCTTAATAAGCCTATAAACATTTAGCATTGAAAGTGAAAGTTAACTTTGGGTTACCGTACAGATTTCGAGTTATTTTCAAGTTGAGTTTTTGAAACACACATGGAAATCTACAAATGTACGCGTTAATTGGGCACATCGAGAGTGAGAGAGAGAGATAGAGATATAGTAAAGTAAGTATAGTACTTATGTTTGTGGGTATATTTATTGTTAGCACGAATACAGTTATGTTGCAAGTACACCAATTGGTTGACCGAAGTTAACTAGGGACAATAGCATGTTAATTACGGATTGACTAAGTTGACATTATGTCAACTGTCAACACTTGCGTTGACCACTGTTTTCTCAGAAGTGACTCCTCCGCCAACATAAGACCAGTGTTGTAAAATGCTTGCTGAGCAATAGAGCGAGAGAGCATAATAAATAGCGAATTGACATTGCCAAATCTCATATCTAAGTAAATACATAATACATGTATACTTATGATTGAAACATACTTGATTGATTGCAATATTGACTGATTGTTTGTTGTTCATCATCTTGTCCATTTTTATTTATGCTGCCAGTTCGGGTTTGTGTTGGAGTTTGAAATTTCTTTCAAATTGATTTGGCACTTTGCCACATAATACAATTAACAAAGTTTTTTATTTTTATTTTCATTTTAATTTTTTTTTTTTTTTTTTTTTTTTTTTTGCTGTTTGCCTGTCAGTTTGAGCTAGACATTTTGCAAGTATGTATTCGGTTTCGACTTTTTTATACATTTAACACACAAATTGAACATGGATCAAAATATGTGGATATATACACACAAAATATTCTTTGCTATCAGTTATTGAATATGCGTATGTTTTGCTATTTGCTATTATTATTTTAATTATTATAATGATTATTATTTGAATGCTGTTTATTATCCGGCGGTAGGTAGTTTTAGTTATTTGTTGTTGTAAGCTCAAATTGCACATGGTTACTGTTATTCATATGTAGTTAAGTACATGCAAATTACAATTATTATTGCACTACAACTTATCGGCAGATAGTAAGTACCTCCGACCATAATCCAAGTACGTGGTAGCTTTTGGCATTGTGCCAAGCACATGAAATGCACACATACAGACATAATTCATACACATACATATATAATATACACCTAGTAGACGATACATATGGAATAAATATTTATTCAATTTCTTTGTTTTCTGTTTTCTGTTTACTGCTTTCTGTTTTCGCTTTCATTTCTTGGTTTTCTTTTGTGTATTATTAAATATTATGGAACCTTAACACCGTCTCCCAGTTTGTCTGTACACACGTGCATGTGCTGCGAGTGCAAAAGAGACAAACGAAATGAATGAGAAAGAATGAACCAAAACGTATCCCAAAGGGAGCTGCTATACAAATTCACTTGCACAATCGTATCATCGTCAATATACATTATCTCTTTATCTGACTTACTGCTATACACACGAGTCTTCGTGCTTGCTATTCATACTAAACATGTATGTATGTATGTAGTATTCATTACCATTCAAATATTGTATGTATGCATAGTTTACTTTATTTATATGTATCGGTTTCTGCATATGTATCTCTTGATATGGCCAACGAAATCGGTTTGTACATTTCTAAATTCTTTGAATATCGAATGCTTTTCTTTTAAGAAAAAGAAAAGTTACATCATTTAGTGATATTCATCAAAAATTGCTTCATTCTTAAAAAAATAGTTTGATATTTTTTGCTATTTTCGCCAGCGATTCGCAACTCTTCTTCATTCTTCCTCCATTTTGTATAAACATTTTTAGTTTTTTTACTTTTTTTTTGGTTTTTTGTTATTGTATGATGGATAAAATTGTAAATACGCTTCGTTTGTAAATATATATAGTTAGGTGTATACATATATAAGTGTATAAGTTTATTTGTAGGTCACTGCATGAAGGTAATATGTCATTCGGCCTTTCACATCGCCACTTTTCCCTGCCCTGTGGTAATCACAAAACTCACCCGCTTTTTCCTTGCTTGTTTTAAAATGTAAAAATTAAAAAAAAAAAAAATTATAATAATTGCGGATAACGATATTGATTTTCCGCCATCTCCATTACTTATATCGTTTTTACTTGTTTATTATTTAACGCTTCCTTTGCACATCTTTTTCAGTTCGCTTTTCATTTTTACCGCCACTTTGGTGAAACTTGTTGGTTGTATGAAAATGTGAAAATCGGAGTGGAAACTTCTAAGATTGCTGTAAGTAAAACAAATAAGTGCCATCAAAGATTTCAATAAAATTATTATTTAATATAAAAACTTAATATAAAATTGATTAGAGCGATTCTTTGGACCAAATCAATTTCGATTACCTTTCTTACTTTTTAGAAAAAATGCATTTTACAAACTCAAATAGAAATTAACCCATAAACTTCAGGTGCCCACCGTAAATTCATATAACTGCCATTTTTCCCATTTCGATTAAACTGTCAAAACTTTCACAATTTCCTTTTCCAAGAACTCAGTTTGCTTATCAACATTATTGCCATTTTCTTCGAATTCTAATGCTGTTGATGACATAAATGAATGTCAAGATGGATTATTGAAAATGTATAAAACCGGAAAAGGAAACTGCGTCAGCAATTATGTGTTGGAACTGCGTTTTGTATGTATGTTCAAGTGCTTTTGCTTATATGTAAACACTTTAATTAGCGTTCAGAACTTATTTTTTTTTATTTCCCTTTTTGAACTTTAATTGAATTAATTTATATTAATTTTCAAAACTATCTGCATGGTCTCTAAGATGCCTTAGTTCATACAGACGTATAAATAGACAGCTTCAAACGTTTTCAGTATGATCTTTTACTTGTTGCACATCAGAGACCTGCAACGAGTATAAAAATTTCGAGTATACTCGAACGCTTACTCGTGATCGTTTTTGTTCGAACAAATTTGATACTCGATCGTTTGTGTGCGTACCGCGGGCGTGCTTATACTCGTTTTACTCGAGTATATAAATACTCGAGTATTTTGCCGTTATATGGAACATGCTGCGAGCAAGCCGAACAGAAACTAATAATATTTTGCATGAAATTTTACAGCGGTGGTACTACACTAAATGTTTTGACGGCAGTAGAGAATGTTTTTTTAATAAATTGGCATATAATAATAAATGCAATTTTGGTTTTAATACTCTGTTCATACATATTTCCGTTAGAACTAGCATATTTTCCTCCCAATAAATGGCAACACTGCGAACGTCACGCAACACAAGCGAACCAACGAACTTGCTTGATACTCGATCGTTTTTCAGTACAAATTACGGGCAGGCAGGTTGCGATTGAATACTCGTTCATCCAATCGAACGATCAGAAAACGATCTATGGGGATGATCGTTGTGCTTGCAACCAAATTGTTTGATATCAAACGATCATGTTCGAATCAAGCAGAAAACGGGCAACTGATCGTTGTGATTCGAACATTTTTCAGACAGCCCGTTGGTATACTCGTTACCCGATCGTTTGATGAAAAGTTCGAACATACTCGAGTATACTCGTTGCAGGTCTCTGTTGCACATTTTATTAATGTATTACATTGTTTATTTCAGTGTAACTTACCATATTCTCGGTCGATTAGTTGTTCTCGCAACCATCTCCGGATCGCCGGTTCTTGCTGTCCAAATAGTGACTCGCAAACTACTTGGACCGCTTGTCCGCCACCTATTTGACAAACAGATCTTTGAGCGTGGCGCACAATGAAGCGTCACACGTGTCCTTCGAATCGTCCTCGTCTCCCTTGCTAAACCAATTGAGTGTTGAGCGCATGGCGCGACCAGCCTGCGATTGAGCCGAGCTGGCAGCCGATTGACGATTGCGGCTGCGACTACCAGAGTTGCTAGAGCTACTGCCGCTAGGGCCCGAATCCTTGGGTATGGCACCCTTAGCACTGCCACCGGATCCACCCGAACGGATGCCCGACGATGTGGATGCACCGGTGCTGCTGCTGGTGCCACCACTCATGCTAGCATTAGAGCTCTTGCGTAAAAATCCCTCGATAGCGGTGCCCAAAATAGTGGCGTCCACAATATTCGCCTTGGTGGTGTCGGCCCAGCTCTTCTTTTGTTTGCTGCGTGGCTTTAGCTTTGGCTTGCTGGACTCACCGCCTAGGGGATCCTTCTTCTGTAGCCGCTCCAACATGTCCTTGGACAAGGCCATGGCGCTGCTCTTGCTGCGCACACTCTTCTTTCGAGCCACCGGTGTCGTCTGACGTTTGCCAAACCAACCGGAAATGGCCGCCGAGCTGTTGTCCTGGGCCTCGGTGACCAGCTGCTTGGCATTGTTCAGTATAGACACATCGAAGCTGTTAGAACGCGTGGAACGACCGGCGTTTGGGTCAAGCAACAAATTCGACGTTTGTCCACCACTGGGTGTGGGCGTGGCACTTGTTGTACGCCCACGTGCAGCCTGCTGAAATGTGTTGCTCAAAAATGGGCTGCTTGCGCTGTTGCCAGTCGCCGCCGAGGAGCTAGACGAACCATCCGGATCGGGACGTTGATTCTCAACCACCACAACACCACCACCACCAGTTCCGCAAGCATTGCCTGTAAGGGAACTAAAGATGCCAGCAATATCTGAACGACTACCCAATAATCCCATGCCACTGCCCGATTTCTTGCGACGCGTCGATGCACGTGCCGACAGTGGTTGCGGTGAGACACTCGGTGGATTTGGATGCTCTGAGCCGCGTCGGAAGCTGCTGACACCGCCAACAATACCACCACCTAAACCCCCAACAACGCCACTAGCCGGTTGTGGGCACTCCGAGTACCGACGATTGGTATAACGCCTTCCTGGAACTCCGGTGCCAGCCTCATCCACAGTCTGCACTTCGCATACCTTCTCGTTGCTCGATGTCCAGAGCTTCAAACGTGCCTTACGCGACTGCAGATATATATCGTCCATAATGTCAAGCTGCAGATTATGTATGCTGCCAATGGGATCTGTTGACGGTGGTCCTGTGTTGCTCTCCCGTCGCGAGTTCAGCACACGACTGCTACTGCAATGGAAATGGACATTAATATCGAAATCTGTCTTACAATTTATTTCAATAAGGATTAAGACTGATTAAGACTTTTCTGAGTTTTCATTGAAATCATTGCTGGCATTTTGGTTGTCTTACAGCTATGGGAAGCTTGTACTTTCAATTTTATATATTGGAATAATTGTATCTGTTTGATTTACCAATTTAATAATATGTCTCTCAGTCTTGCTATGCTTAATTAAGTTGTATCACTGTAATTATCATCGCTTGATTCACTAATAAAATGCTGCTGACCAGTTTCAATTTCTTATTGCATACTTATAGGTGCTAGCAAAATTACAATTATATTTTTATAACTGTACGTTAAGCCTCTGTATAAACTGACCGTATCTACGCTTAAACCCACTTAGAAAATATAAGGAAAATTGTGGATTTTTCTAATGCACTAATTACAAAAAAGTTCCATTTAAAATTAAAAAAAGTAGCTGCTCAACTAGTCACAAATATTTAGTAGCGTTAAACCAAAGCCATTATTTTGTGGAATATTTTATTTAGAAGTACTTTAAATATATTATAGAATAAGTAGTTGATTTTGCGTCTTTTTAAAATGCATTTAAATTTTTAATTTGGTTACCCGCGATTCTTTTCATGCTGCCCAACAAAGCACTTTAGCTAGCTAGTAAAGTGCATTATTGAATAATTAATTTTTGTTAACATAATGTATAAATTAAATTGCATTTTACTACATCCGCACAACAAAGGACTCACCCGTTGGTTGATGGATAGGCAGCAACAGATTCACGTCGCGAGCGTCCAAAGAGTGTGGTGGGAACCTTCGAAATGGTCACTACCGAATGACGGCGACCGGATGGAGCCGGTGCCTGTGACAATGTGGCCAGGAATGCGGCCTCTTTAGGCGATGGCCCGGAGCCCTCGCCGCCGCGCTCGGAGAGGCGACGCACCTGACTGGCGGTAATGCCCTCGGTTACCTGCTGTGAGGGCAATGAGTGTTTGCGTGCCTCTCGATTCTCTCGCCATGGTGATAGGAGATATGGATTCACTGGTGAATCAATATCGAGACTGGCGCGATTTGAAATTGTCTCTGAGCTTTCGGGCTCTAGTTCTTCCGGTAGATTTGATTCCTCCACAACAATGAGGGGCTCCTGTTGTATGCTGTGATGTGTAGTTAACACATGTGCCTGTGACTGTGTTGGAGACTGTGACTGTGACTGTGCTTGTCCTGTACCACTGCCTGTACCGAAGCGTCCAAATGGTGAACCACGCAAGCGTAGCGCATCTGTGTCAAAGGGATAACGAGGCAATAAGTGATGGAATGCAACAAAGACAAAGATAGCAATGAGTGGGGAGAGGGAGTGGAACATGGAGAGGGAGAGAACAAGTGAAGACATGCTGTTCAAATTGCGATTTGAGGTAAACTCTTGTCCCTCATGAACGTTCATTAGTGTCGTCGTTTGCTTGGTTGTCAACGTTATTTTCATAGTAGCTGTAATTGTTATACCCAGTGCTGCCATTTTAGCTACTTTATAGCTAGAGATAAAATCAAGCCAATTAAAATATTCAAGTTAATATTAAACTTAAATTAGCTACTCTGTTGTGTTTCGAGAGTAACAAGCATATAATCTTGTTGAGTATTGAATTGTGACTGTTTATTAACATTAGGGATTTAAGGCATCTAACATAGTAATGTTACTTAACATAGTTTAGTGTGAGTTATGTTAAACGCATAGAGATGGAAGTATAACGAACTTGCTTTTTTGGTTAAAATTAGCTTAGGACTTTTGGCAACACTGATTGTAGCTGCTTTTGGTGGGGCTCACTTACTTACCCATTTTCACAATTGCTCAATTGCTAGCCAGTTGGGAATTCCGTCGTCCTGTGAGCGTGTGCGTGTCCTTGCTGCAAGCAAGAGGAAACCACGCATCAAATAAACCGTGTGTTAAACAGCGTGTGTACGATAGAAATTATAATTGTGTGTGTGTGGTTGTGTGTTAGAGTGCTTGGTGTATGTGCGGCAGGTTAAATAAAGCCAGATGGCATACATCTCGGCCTGTTCATTATCTGTGTTACAAATTGCAAATGGCAGGAAAATCATGCATCAAAGTAATTAAAGCTTTTGCGACGCCATCGACAACGCCATTCACAAACACATTCGCATCGACATTTAGCATTCACTGTGGCAACGTCTTGGGATTTGACGCTTCGCTGGAGCTGAGTTTCAGCTGGTTTTTCTACCTATTCAAACTTTCCCCAGTTGACACAACAAAGTCACATAGCTACCAGCTCTGAGAGCGAGTAGATAAATAGAGGAAGAGAGGGGGAGTGGCGAGAGGAAGAGCGAGACAAGCATGGGACACACGCACCGTCCATAATGAGCATAAAATTATGCAAAAGTTGAAATGAAATTTTGCCATTACTCAAATACCGCAAGAGTTTGTATTTACGACGCTCTCTTGGTTATCGTCCACCATGGACATTTACATGAAGCCCTTCATATTACCCCCTCAGCCCCTCGACTTGCGCCATTTTTACATTTTCATTTTTCCCCTTTTTACATTTAATACTCCACTCGGTGGACTTTTCGTCCTGCCGCGGACTAATCACCCCCAAAAAAAACTTTGCCTTTGACGCAAGTTTGCAGCCAGACTGGCTAACAGGGCATCTCTATTCCCAGCTCCAGCTGGACCTTGTGACTGGGTGGAGAAGTCATAAGAGTGGGAGAATGGAAGGGGAGGTAAAACTGATACGCCCACCGCAACAGGTGTAAATATGATGAGCGCTTAAATAATTATAAAGTTTTTATATATTTTCTGTATATTTTTCACTCTCATTTTTTTATTTTATACAATAAGCACTTTGGCTGTGGTATTCATTTTACGGTTATACAGCAAATTTACAGCTTGAGCTAAAGCCAAGCGTACGGTATTACAGGGTATAAAATTACTTTGATCCCCCAATAAAACAAAAAATTATGTGTACTTATGCCAAACAGTGTTGAAGGCAGTAAACAAAATCCTAACGTGCTTTAACACATTTTTAAACTCGAGTCTCAGCTTAGTTAACTTAAATTGAGCTTTGTTCCAAAATGTTTGAATCTTACTACTTAAAAGTATTTTTCTTCTGTCATTTAACAATAGCCTTTTATTAGTGATTGTATTCATCTTAATGATTATCTTGGAATTATAATGTTTTTTTTTTTTCGAAAGTTTCAGAAATGTCTACAAAATGTTTCCCATTCACGTTCAGTTATTCGCCTGGGGCATTCAACAGTTTTAGTTGTGAAACTTCATTTCAAATTTCACACTTGATATAGAAACAAACTTGGGTTTCAAACTATTTTGGCACTGAAACCTCAAAATTGTTTAATGATTGTTGTCTATCTTCATTGGGCAGATACAAAATGACTCAAATACAATTGGGGTTGAAAGGAATCGTTAAAATTTCAATTAGTCATTATACGGTTTGGCTTGGAAATATCTGGAAAATGTTCACAACTTTGTTTGCTCATAACGAGCAGACTTACGATTGCTGACTAGTTGCCACAAAACAAATAAAGCTGCCAATTTGGGATTGAATTTGGTATAATAAAAAAGTTTTGTCAGACATATATGAGTGTTTTGTAAACTTCATATGTTTGTAATGGTTGAAAATTCACTGAATCTAATTAAATTCTAGGTAGAAATAGCAATTAAAAATTTCAAACGAAAAACGAGTTGTAAATTATTTTCATATTTGTACGTTTAATTACAAATTTAATCGTTTTTCTTAGAAACGTTTCATAATTTCCACAGTATAGAAGTAAATAAGCAATTAAAAACAATTTATATTTGTATTTTGAAGAATTTTGTGGTTTGTTTTTTATTAAATATAGAATTATATACAACTAAACAAAAAAAGTGCATTCTGCTGTCGGTTAAGCCCCAATGTACTGCCAGCAAAGGACTAAAAGGTAATAGGAAGTGGCTGATGGCTTAATGCAATAGTTGCTTAAGTTGGCTGCTTGCCTGTTTGGTTGGTTGGTTGGTTTGCTCGGCTGAATAAGTGGCTTGAATGCAGTCCCAGCCAAGTTCATTAGGCTTGAAAATTGGCAATCACGAGCAAAGTTGTCGCTTTGTGTTGTAGTTAATTGGGCCGTCAATGCGATTGTCAGCTGCCGTTGTACGTGCCACACCCACAACAATAGCATTCAGTCTACCACCCCTTTTTGTAAGCATTAAATTGACTGACATATCCTGTGGGTAGTCTGCCAGGCATTCAGTCAAGCAGTCAGTCCGCATGCAACATTGCCAACTAAGCGTGGCTCATTGCCAAATGCATGTCAAAATTTTGTAGAACTGGAACATCGATGGCATCACCATTTGTTATCGCTTTGCAGGCTTTTGCTCCCCATTGCAATTGTGGAAGCAATCCCTTTATTATTTTGGAAACTGACCAGACAATTCAATTGATTTCGCCCCAAAAAGGTGTGGCATAGAGACAAAACTCTATGCACACCATGTACCATGTAAGTGTTCATCGTGCTGCTGTTCAGAATCTAGTTTTACACTTGTTATTATGATTTGATTGGTTGAATGATGGATTTAATGACTCGTTGACCGTACGCCAGAGAAACTAAATTGACCAACTGACTGATTCAATGATTGACGCAGTGTTGACAGATTGACGCTGGTTTGGCAGCTGACAGTTGACAGTCTAACTTCAAGCCACTGTATTTTTATTTTTCCTGTATTTTACCCGTTACTCGTGCTCTTAGGGCTTATGGCACTAATTGCTCTGTTCGTGCATGGAAGAACCGTTTGAAGCAAAAAAAGTTTGTTTTCAAAAGCTGTAAGGTTTTGTAGCATAACCCTATTAAAAACTCGTACATTTACGAGTGTACTATATACAGAGTAATATTTCCTAATTAGTAGTAAATAGATAACAAACTCAGACTTCATGAAAGGACGTTTAAATTTTAAAGCATACTTTTGTGCGCTTGGTCTGCTGCAAACTACTCGCCATAACTGGTGTATCTACTTATTATAGTTGCTGAGTTTATTCCGAAATTTTGTATAAAAACGAAATAATTAATAATTTTGTTGTCTTGCATACCTGATATGCCTGTATTCATAATAAACAGTTGGGTTGTATAGCTCTTATACTTAGTTGCTCACTTCTGCAAGTTCATAGAGACAGCTTAAAAGCCCTAAGCCCTCAAACTGTTCTGGCTAGAAAACTAATACTTTCATTAAAAATTTATAAACTTGGGAATTTTAAAATTATTAGACGGAATCAAACATGAACTCTTTTGGTTATGGTAGTTAAAAAAGGTCAGAGCTCTTACTTAGGTATCAAACTATCCTCTCGAATTGTATTCACATAACAAAAGAGCTCGACGAACGGGTGTCCTATAGTTGAAAATCAACTTGGGAGTTTTATCTTGGCCCATTTCCATTACCAATTCCATTTGCATTTGTATTCGTTTCGTTGCTGTTGCTAACCTTAATACTTCTGCCGTCCGTTCGCTCAATTTCAGTTAAGCTCTATTTAATGGACTTTCGCAAAAAGTTCACAAATCACTTTGACCATACAAAACTCGTAAGTGATTGACGCAGGGAACAGCAGCACCGTCCAACCTCCAACCAACTGCCCATGTCTGCCTCTGGTTTATGGTTATAATCGTCCTACTCAGTCGAGACCGTGAATAATGTATTGCAAAACGAAATATCATTTATTTAAAGTCACTTTTTACAAGCAAAACTTTATTATTTTAAAAGAATTTTTGATTTTCAAATAGCTCCGAGTTTTCAGAGTGGCGAGATATAAAAGTTTACAAGTAAACTATTTTAAATTATTAAAAAAAAATCCTCCACATAACTCAAACATATCACGACTCTCTTGAATAAATAAATATTCAACAACACTCGTCTAACATTCTAAAAAAAACAACACAGTTTTAATGGAATGATATAAAACAAAGCAGTAAAATCCTATTCAGCTTAATTTGTAGCTAGTTTAGTGTTTCAGAAATTGTTTTAATTACATTGTTTCTAGGCTAGCATAATTTAAAATTTCATTGAAAACTTTTGAATACAATTTGCCAGTTGTACAGTCCAACTCCAACAAGATACAGTAGTTAAAATAACAAATAATCGAATGAATACAGACATGTCAGTGTGGCTACAATGTAAGCTTTATTCTGGTTTGACACAGTATAAACAGACTTCCACATGACAGATTTCAATTAAAAGTGATTTGTAATTGCACAAATTTAGTTTTCAGCCAACTTAATGTCATTTTCAATTTAGAGAACTACTGAATCATTGTATTGTTAAATAGTAAAATGAATTGATATTGATTTATGTTCAAAATAAAAAAACTTTAAATGGCAATTGAATAATTTATTTATTACATAGCCCAATAAATGAAAACTTTAGCCCACACACGAGCACAAACAAGCAAATATAAACGCTCACAAACAAAGCATATATGGCTAACACAAATACACCCACATACACATGCACCCGTAGAAACCCACACATTTGAAACTAAGCACTTCATTTAAACATTTCCCCTTCAGCCAGACAATTAAAATGCATAGACAACAAATTGCAGTTGAATAGTTCAGTTGATGGCAATCATTGGTACCTGCACCGGTCAGAACTCTCTTTTTCAGTGCAAATAAAACAGAAATTGAAAAAAAGTGTAAATAAATATATATAGAAAGGACCGAAATGAAACGATATTGAATGCAATGAAATGATAAAAAAGTTCGCTACAACCAGCAAAAAAAAAAACAAAGAGCAGAAAAAGAACATGTTGAAGTATGTCAGTAGTTTTTTTTTCCCAAGTCGTCGTTAACTACTTTTTTGACTTTCCCAGGTAAACCACATACTCTGTGGCTCTTTGGATAAAGTCGAGCAATTTCATCAACAATTTGCCAACTGGGTTGCAGTTTGAGTTGAGTTTTCCCAGCACAAATCCGCATACGAGCACGTCCGCTTTTCTCGAGTATATTTCCAGCTATTTCCTACCAATGATAATTGAGCATAAAAATAGTGTTTACCTCACATCACTTAATACTTTCTCTACTTTAACAGTGCACACTTTTATTAGAGCTTGAAAACTCCCCTTGGTTTACTTTGGTGTGTTTGTGTGTGTGCCTGTGTAATAATGGAGACGGGATATGCTCTTGTTGGCCCACTAAGCTGGCCTAATTGCGGCTTTCCGCACTGGCTTTGACATACAGTATTTGGGCTACCACTGCAGTTGGTTACGCAGGGCTACCGAATCGCAAAATTCTACCCACTGGTATCTGCCGTCACCAGGCATTGCACATACATAAACCTGGCTCTATTTGCTCTCTCTCTGCACTCTTCACTCTCCACACAGTACGCAGCACACGCATGACGGCACCACCACTTGCAATCCTTTGGCAAAACACTCAGCAGCAGCAAAAATGACAGCAATGATGAATACACAGACTCAAACGCACCGTACCAACACTGATAGAAAAAAAATATGATACAAGCTACAATTGGGGCAGCTAATCAATATTATTCATCTTTGTAACAGAAAGTTTAGGTCATACTTATAGTTGTCTTTTTATTATCTAATTTGTTATGAATCTAAATAAGTTTAGACTTCTTTGGTGTTATGATAAATTATTCATTTCAGTGCAACTATTTTTCAATGTAATTTATTTATTAATATTACTTTTATTATACCATTTATATTTGATTTGTAAACTTTATTAATTAAACCATATTATTAATAAATTAGCTTAATTCTTTAAATAACCTAGTATTATTTAAAATTTAAAAAATATTTTATTTGGAAAAATACACGTTATTGAAAATTACAGTCTATAAAAAAATTGTTTCAGTGTAGACAATCACAGTCAAGTTCTATTCTGTTGTTTTCGGCAAGCAGTTTATGGCAAAGCAGTAGGTTAAACAGAGAAGGATAGGTAAACAGAGAGTGAGAAGGATAGAAAGCATATCCAAATGCTTCTTTCAGCATCATCTTATGACTTTTAGTCGCTTGTCTAGGAGTATTGTAAGCCTCTTTCTCTTGCCACCGAAGGCACTAGAGGAAGACAGCTGCAAGCCGATTATGTTCATCTATTTATTTTCCTTACTGTGCTTTTATTTTATTTGATTTTCATTTTTAGTTTATGCAAGACTTTGAAATACTTGTTAACTGATTTAAAAAGCACCTAAATCATTTACTAAATCGATTAGCACTGGGCTACTGCAGTAGCTTAAAACTTAGCTATTAAAGCCATAATAAAAAGTCGTATAATTAAGTGGGTACAAAACTTATTTATATTTTTTAAATGGTAGACAATTCATGATCTTTCCAAACAAAATTCAATTATTTATGTTCTTAAATGAATTTAAATACTACAACTAACGAAATGAGCCAGTAGGTAGGTTAAACACTGTATATTCAGTGGCCTTACTACATAAGTTTCTTGAGTTATACTTTGTTGTACGTCTGAGAGACATTAATGCAATCAGTGTCTTGCTCTTACATTGCGACAAGGCCAAAAAAAGTCCACAATGGTAATGTCACTGACGTTACCCCGTCGGCATTGAGCAACAACATTTCAACAACCGGATTGAAAGTTTCTTTTCTCTGTGTCAGTCCCTCTTGCTCTCCTTCCCCCTACCTGTGTCTTCGGGCACATCATTTTGTGTTTGACAAATATAAAATAAAACAAAAGAAAATTTTACAAACTGGCATACAATTCAATACAAACCATTCCAGTTCATTTCCTTTGGAAAAGCAACATCGGCATCATCATCTGCATCGCATCAGACGCGTCATGCTAAATGCGTTAAGAGATGCCATTTTCAATACCCTGTATTATATTTTCAATACAATTATAAAGATGTGCCGTTTCTGAATTCAAATACTTTTAAACCACAAAAATAAATTAATTTTTACGCTTATTATTAATTGCAGTTCCCAAATGGATAATTTTATCTGACGTTTAGCTATGTACATAAACGTGAACTAAGTTCTACTACAGAACTATATTTATTGTAAATAATTTAGAAATATATTTTTAAGAAAATACTTTTTCCGTTTTCAATCAAATGAAGTACTTTAACTTTAATTAAATGTAAATTGTGCCTGTTTTGAGATTTAAAGCTTCAAACGAGTAAGAGCCTTGATACCTTGAACAAGGGTATCGCCTAGCTGATACATAAAAAAAAAAAACAATTTTTTTTTAACATTCTGTTATTTGTTGTTGCTTCCTGTTGCGTGCTTCATTTGCTGGAACAACAATGTTATCAGGCGCGCCCACAGAGTCCACAAGCCGACAAGTCTGCAAGCCCCCAGGCCCAATCATGTGTGTGCGTTTATCTGGGTGTGTGTTTGTGTGCCTTAGTCGCCCATCACATTTGCATTTTATGTTTTTTGTCAGTTGCATTGTTTTTTTGAAAAAAAAACATAAAGCAACGACAATTTATAACTAAAAGTAGCTGCAAATAGTTGACACACTTTGTCTTCATCTATCTCTCTTTTCATCTTACTACCTCTATCTCTCACTTACCCCAACTTTCTGCTGCTTTCTTCTTCTTTATGATTTTTTGTTTGTTTTGGTTGCTTGTGTACGTGTGTGGTGCGGCTTCCATAATACATTAACGCGGCAAGCGGAAACGGATATGTCACACATTCGCTGCTGTTGGCAACATTGTGGTAAGGCCTCTGGCGACGCAATATTTTGTATGGCTAGGGGAAAGCAAACTTGGGGGCAGCAGGAAGAGGGTGGGGCAGGAAGCGAAGCGAAAATAGCAATCAAAACTTAACTGAATTGCAGCACATGGAATAGCAAAGCACAGCAGCAACAAGCAGCAGCAGAAGCAGCTCACTAACACACACACAAAGACTTCACAAACATACACACACACATACACGCACACACCTACAAAGTTGGCTTGCTGCTGGGCGAATTAAAAAGTAAATGCATTTGGCACCAGCAGCACGAGCAGCAACAACCACAGCAACAACTAAAAGTGTACACTGATAAGAAGAAGCTGCAATTGAGTTGCGAAAAATTAAAGAAAAATTTCTTTTCTGCTATGGCAGTTTTAATACACTTCCAACTGAACAACCTTTAATCTGTTAGCTTGGCATAAAACTTAAGACACTTAATTTGCATACCTCGTTTAACTAGTTAACTAAAGGTTAACTAAGAACACACATTTTTAATTAACTAGTATTTACTTTACATATGCAATTTTACATTGCTTTTCTTTAACATTTAATCGAGTAGCTAACAGCACTATAAAGAAATCAATAGACTTACAAGTGAATTTCAGATATAAACTATATTTAAGCTGACTTTCAACATTATGCTCCATTGTTTTGTGCACTGAGACTAACAGAAAAGATAACTTAATTTCAACAGTGTCATTTAAAATAAAATTCGACCTTTGACTTTTCCTATTGCGCAGCTCTTCTCTACATTTCATTTAAATCTTATTTCAACATTGTTATTTTCTGTTTCTGTTTCTGTTTCAGTCTCAGTTTTCCAGTTTTGCTGCTGCTGTATATAGACACGTGTCAGTGTCAGAAATAATTCATTAGTAGCTGAATCGTGGAAAGATAAAGTTGTCCATCGTTTTTCTTCTTTGCTTACTCAGCATTCATTGTGCATATACATTCAGTTCATATGGCAATACCTATCAACCGATAACTTGTATTCGTTTTGAGCCCACATTGGTTGTGTGATATTGAAAAACGGCAGTTGGGTTGAAACAGCGCCCGATTTGTTGCACAGAATAGAATTGGGTGATTCGTATGTATCGTGTTTCCCTGGAACAGCCAAGAAGCAGCTAGACAGATCAAATTGCAATATGCAGACAGTGAGATACACGTGCGTGTGCCCACAAAAGATATTTTCTTACAAATAATTTGGGCGTGGTCAGTTAAAAGACACACAGAGGCTTCTGTAGATGCCAAACCAGCATACAACATTTTGTTGCACAGATAAAGTATCATTTGAATATTTTGTGTAAATAAAAATTTTTAAAAAAAAATTCAAATGAAAACTAGACTACTGTTATTGCTCCACTAACTATGTAGTTAATCAATAAATGTGTCCAAATCTTTTCTTTCGAATTGTGTAGTATTTCTAGGTATTTCTACTTCTAAATTTGAAATAACAAATTTGTTACACTTTTTTCCTGGTAATTAAAATATTTCGTCGAACTTGAATAAAATAATTGTGTCTATATTTCAGAGTGTTTTTGTTACTCGGAAATCTATTTGCAAAAACTTAACGTAACAAATAATCATCTGACATTTATATTTACTGAACGGAACACAGTTTTCATGATAAATGTATTAATTAACTAATTCTGAGAACTATGAAAATAACTACCTTATCACTTATTGTAATAGAAACGAAGCAAACATTTATGTAATTTCTTTGAATTGCTTTAAAATTAAAGCTAAAATTTTACAGAAAGTAATTAAAATAATGGCTTACTGATTGTCACTGCCAAACAATGTAAATTGTTCAATTTTGTCTAGCTCTGTCCATATTTGAATAATCATTTTTTACCGTTTTGAGCTTATACAAAACTCAAAAAAAGTTGTAACACTCTAAACTTGAAATTGCCAGCTGTCATCTGCTTGCCTTCTCCTAACTTGTTCCCACCCTCAATCACTTGCTCTCCCTCTCGTTCTCATTTGCTCTCACAGTTGGTATCTGTCATTTGCTTTGCCTACAGATTCGTTGCTATTGAGAAAGTTGCAAAATCAGGCCCAGCATCTGACCCTGATTCCGATTCCGTTTGTGGCAATGATTCGAGATACTTTTATGAAAGCAAAATGTGAAAAAGACCCGGAGACGGGCCTGGAACTCGAACAAGAACCCAGCCCGGACCCGGACTCTGATCCGGACATGCCGCACAGACCATACAAATTCGTTGGCATTGAGTTGACGCTGACATTGGCAATGGCACTGGCAATGGCAGTGGCAGTGGCATTGGCGTTGGTTTGCGTCTTCTTGCTTTGCCTTCAATTGAATCAAATTGAATTCAATTGAATTCGCATGTTCTTCATTGAATTTTGCAGATTATGGCTAAAATAAATTTTAATTTCACAGAGACCCGCGTCGAGTGCGGTAAACCAGGCCAGGAACAAAAAGCCAGCAACAACAACAACAAAAAAAACCGATACGGAAAAGACAAAAGAAAGCAGCAGGAATAAAGTAAAATGGGAGGCACAGCAACTTGCCCATCATTTTTGTGACATTCGCATTTTACATTTCACAGTTTTCCTATTTTTCCGGCCATTTTTGTTTTGTTTCTGATTCGTTCATTCTTCTCTTTTTTTGTTGTTAATTAAATCTGGCCAGTAATTAAAAATTCACCTACTGGCGTACAGTGTCACATGGAACGAAACCAATAGACAGTTTGTCCATTTGCCCAGGATCCTCTGTCTCAGTCTCAGTCCCAGTCCCAGTCTCTTTCTCTGTCTCTATATCTACTTTTTTCTCTTTCTCTGGCCTCGTCTGTGCGTAAGCTGCTTAAACGTCAAACAATGCGAACAACCAGCTGAAAGTGCTGCTGTTGATGAGAGCACAAAAGTATAGTGTGTGTGTGCAGTTGCAGAAGCTTTTCAGGCATCTTCAATTCTTCATTTCCTCAAATTGCCAAGTGGTAAGTTTCTCAGTGAATCATTTCTTATGCAGTGCTGCTCACATTTGAGTATTGCGTATTGCAAAAATAATCAAATTTATAAGTTTTAAACTTTTAAAAGAAAATTTACAACAGTATTCACTACTACTTTAAAAAAAAATACTTTTCAAAAGAAAGAATGAAAGAAAAATTCAAATTAAAAAATCAAAATTCCAGAAAAACTCGTGAACTTACAGAGAAAATGAATTACTAAATATGAAATCTATAGTGTAGTTTTGTTATACTACACCTAAGTTTCTTATAAAGTTTTGTAAAAGCAAATCAAAAGGCATAACAGTGGAATACAATAAATAACTGGCTTTAAATAGGTGTTAAAAAAAGAAATTAGCTAAGAGAAACTATAGTTAGAATAACTGATTAAAATATGTACGCTGTAAGCTTGCAGAATAAAAAATTTAGGGCCACTGCGATGCTCTGTGGTGCACCGAGAGCAGCAATGCGCAACGCTGCGTATACGCAATGGCGCTTGACATTTTTAATATGCTCATGTTGAGTTTTTGCTGTTGCTGTTGCTGTTGTTGTTGTTGTGTCCACTAATCTGGCAGCTCAAATGAGTACACAATCGTGGGAGTTTGCATTTTTAATTAATGCACTTTAAAATGGTATTTAAAATTTAATTGAATTTGCAGTGCTCGCGGCATAAACTGAACAAATTTTGACGAGTCATTTACAAGCGAGTGGGTGTAATGTATATTTATATAGACATTTATATGTGTATGCATGTGAGTGTGCACAACAACAATAATCTCATGCATATATGCTTTGTTATTTGCTGACCATCAGCAAAATAATATTTTCACAAAATACTCGCATTCATGTTCTCAATTTAATTAGCTTTGAAAACTATTGAATCATATTTCAATCAAACGTCTCACAATGAAAGTACTTTAGCAGCAATTAGTACTAAATTAATACCCTGCCAAAGGGAACGTTTAAGCCGCAATCGTAAACGAAAATCACCTGTTTAATTAAAGCTGGCAGCACTTTTAACGGATACATTTATTAAATCAATTTAAAATCAATTTAATTGGCAACATTGCAAACAAAAGGACACGAATTCTATTGAATGCGAGTGTCAATTATTAATTCTATATTTTACTAATTGTACTTTATCTTATAACAGATGAAACCAAATGTTTAGCCAAACATTCTAGAAATCAATACAATAATTAAGCTTCCAGGAAATAAACAGAAAACATAAAAGAAACGCAAAGTCGACTTTACTTGAACTTAATTAACTCAGTAAATGTATTTGATCATAAAATCAACTAAATAACGTATTACTTTACAACAAACTACTCAACTTAATGCCAATATTTGTTAGATTATAGTGTTTCAAACGCTTCTATAAACACAGCAGACCCTTTCAAAAAATCCTTTACTATTATAAAACACAACTATACGAGTTAGTTAGGCTAAAAAGCGTTAACATAAATAAAAAAAATATATAATTAAATCCAATTAGTTTTATACGCTCTAAATTAAAATTCAAACTCCGTAAATAAACATTTGTATTTACACAGTAAAATGTTTGGAAAAAAATGTAAATATAAAAAACGTATTTGCTTTCAATAACTGTTATATGTAGCCATGAATACTTGTTGATTTTATGTTAATTTAATTTATTTTTAAATTTATTCGAGCTAATAAAAAATGCAACTCAATAATGAATTCAATGGAAAAAGTGTATCAATATACACAAAGAGATAAATGAATATATAAGCGGTTGTAAAACTAATATTAGCTGTAAATGCACAAAGATAAATGAACATTTAACAAAGAGTTATGTCTGGCGGCTTTAATAAAAAAACAAAATAAATAATAAATGAATTGTTATGCAATAAATCAGAAAGTGCACTAAATGCAAATGAATTATTAATCAATTGTATTATTCTGCCATACACTCTATTAAATATTCAAAGGAATTAATGTGTAATAATGTCAAGTTTATATAATGGAGTGAAACAGATATCTCTGACCCGCAGTAACCGCATTATTCTGATGAATATTGCAGGTGTTTCAGACACTGATCCACTAAATGGAAGCAACGTTCCCCTGACATGCAATTAACATTTATTTCATTAATTTTTTAATTATTATACAAGTTAACATAAGTTAAATCTCTGCGAAATGACCGGATGCAATTACTACAAAGTTGCATCAAACGGTTACGCTGAAAAGCATTTCACTGTCAAAGGCAGCGACCGGCAGTGGCCGTCATATAATCCGCAAGATATGACCGCATTACTGCTCTGGCTGGAAGTGTCACTTAATGCGTGGGCAGCACCTGCAGTTTAACGTCGAAGCCCAATAGAGCAACACAGATAACGTAATTAAAAATTGTAATATATTTATAAACTAATTGATAATTTACACATTTAACAAGCAGTTTTAAAGACTTGCGAATTCAAGTAAATCAAATGCCCAAAAGTATGCAACAGTTTCTAAAACACGAAACCAATGAAATAACTGCCTGAGCAAGCCACTTGCCGCAAACCTGATTGCTACATACCACTGTTTAATTTTCATAATTAATAAATAGTCATAAGCATAATAGTGTTCAGTAAATACACCTGTCTCAACCATTTACCCATTCAACTAGCCAACTATTCAGCAATGCCAACCGCTCACCTACTCATCTCTGTTTCTATTTTTCACCTGAAGTCGATGCTGTAACTGGAACGAACTGCTTCAAATTGGCAAGACGAATTCCAAGCTAACTAACTTCCTTCGACTTCGGCACGCAAGCCGCAACACTTCCGGCGGCTGTGGTTTCTGCGGAAGTGGCGGTGATGCTACTACAGCATCTTGTGCTACGCTCGGCGGTGCTCTTTTCACTCTTCGCTTCAACTACATTTCTGACTGCTTTCATTTAATTAAAAATTTATTACGTCCCATGAGCTGGCAAGCAGTTTAACCTTGCTTTCAGTTGCCCACTCTTTCTCAGCCATACTACCCAACTCCCGCTCTCTATCTTACACACACACTCTCTGACTTTCTCTCAATTTCCGTACTCCACTCTGCTCCATGATTGACATTTAGACATTTAGAGTGAAAGCTGCAAAAATCAACATTATTTTGCTCTGTTTGCTCTGCTGCAAACGGACAAGCAAAACAAATACATAATAATAGAAATTTGCCAAACCACTCTTTACCCTCATCACCAGCCTCATTCGTTTGCTTTTCCTGCACCCTTTAACACACAGTAAACAATCCGTTCTCTAAGGCATTCCATTGACAAGCGTATGTGTACACAGAGAAAAATTCCATTGTGTATGTGCACTTAATAAAATGTACACAACAAAAGCAGGAATTAAATAATAAAAATTCGAAACCACATTTACAAAATATTAATTTAAAAGAAGAGAGAAAAATTCCTTTGAGCATTTGCAGTCTTGGAAAAAGAGCATAAAAGTAAACAAGGAATTTCTTGATTAAATACAGAAAAATGAATAAAAATACTTGTAAATATTCTCATTAAAACTATAAAGGAAATTCCGTAAGAGAAAATTTCAGTTTGTGTTTTAAGTCTGAAAATAAATATAAAAAAAATTTAAAAAAATATATATATATTTTAATATAACTATAAAACGAATTATAAAGGGTTCTGCTTAATATTGAAATTTATTAAGCACATTTATTCCCTACTTTTTCTCACTGTGCAGGTTTACATATATGGTAAGTTGCATTTGCTTTACTCGTCTACTTTTGTGATTCTACGTAAATCGTTTTCTACAAAAATTCACCAAGCATTTCCGCCAGTGTTATACCAACTTTTGCCAAACTATCTTTTTGGGGAAATAAAATAAATGGGAATTATCGCTCCATCAAAAGTCGCATTTGGTAACTAACTTTAACTAACTGGCAAAGTTGGAAAACAGAACTCGAGGGATAGCTTAAAAGTTACTATTACTGCTACTTTCAAACTATGCAGATAATATTCATAAACGAATTGAAATTTATATATATCCTAGCTCTTGCAGCAGCTATAAACTTGATTACATTTTAGTTCAATTGAATTCGATGCGATTTAATGAAATTGCTTGAGAGAAAGAACAGAGAAAACATAAAAAGACGAAAGATTTTGAAAACACAAGCAGTAAGCAAAAAAATAAATAAATAAATTGTTGAATATTGTATCAGTGTTTGCTGTGGTTAGAGTTGCTCTCTAGACTCCCACTTGCTAGTGACCATGACCGATATGTTTTCCCCAGCCTCCATTCCTACATTGTGTAAATTTCTGTTTCGTTCCGTAACTTCTGTGCGTATACTTTTAAAGATTTATGGCAAAATGCAAACAAATACAGCACAAACAAAAAAGGAAAAACCAGAAAAACTTGCGGCTACATTTTCTGGTTTTGTTTAAAGATGCGACCACAGTGGATTCTGTTTTATTTGCTTGCTTCGCAATCATTTTTATTAATTTTTGAAAGAATTCCAGCGTCGACGTCATTAATAAGAAATGGCTGCCTTCATTCCACACAAACAGAACGAAGCAAAAACTTAGTTGGTAATCATTGGGGAGCTGCTCCGATCGTCTGTTGGCCGGAACAACAAAAAGTTTCTTTTCCACATACCGCAAATATTTTTCAAATTAATCTTTCTCCGTTGGAGAACTAAAAGGGCAACAAAAACCACCATCTATAGTCAAAGCACATTTAACTTAAGCAGCATCCCAAGAGCTATGGAAATTCCAGCAACAATTTCAGTTAAGAAACGGCAATGTTATAACTTGGCCCAAAGTTAACCATGAATTTCACATGAACATCATTTCTACTTATATTACTTTTCACATAATAGAACGAGTTAATAACAAAACACTCCCTAAATTCAATCTATGCGCATTGAAAGTGCACTTTATATAAATATAAAATAAGCGGTACTTATGTGTGTAAGTAAAATCCATTTTTAATGATACACATTTGCTCAAGAGTTTTAGAATGTTTCTTTTATTTTTGCTTAATCCCTTTTATAAATAAAATTTGAATATGAATAGTGAACTTACAAATCAGAACTGCATTTTAGCATTGCATAAATGTGAGTGTGTAAACTTGTACAAATATTCACAGGCATGAAATTACTAATAGCAGTTAAAAGAGATAAATGCGGTAATAACAAGCAAAAGTAGACAGCAGCTATTTATTAATTTTTTTTTTATTTTTATTGTATATTTTAAAGATTTTTTGCTCAAAAATGTCTAGACTTAATGGACTCTCCCCTATCAATGCTATGTATATAATGTGCACTACATAGCATACTTTTGAGCGCAAGTTTCTTTGTTACCTAAGTCCCCCGAATTGATGACTTTAATAGTTGCCATGGCTTCTACTCCCTGTTACAAACATTTCAACAATTACAGCATACCCCTTTACTCTACGAGCCACAAGTATATAAATTAAGTTTTAATGGCAAAAGCCGTTTAAGCGAACAGAGTCCAAATACAATTAATATCAATTCGATTTTTATATTTAATTGAATTTTATTATTGACTGCTGCGTTGCATTTTTCAGTTGTGCACTTTCAAACTTTATTAACTCCAGTTTTATTACTGTTGAAATAATCGTATGAAATAATTAAAAAAATATTTTAAGCACACGTAAATGGTAAAGACGTTTACATGGCAAAAGTAACTTATTTTAATGGAGTTATGTAATACTGAATATATCGAATAAGATTATTCTTTTAAAAAGCTTAATTTACATTTGATTATCTGAATCAACTTTAGACCACACTGTTGTAACTATTTTATATTATCCATCGAATGAAATGTCAAATTGAATTTTTTCCCCAACTACATTCAGTTTAAAAATGCAGTTTGATGTTGTACGTTAATTAAATTGTTCGTAAATCATTTTTGATTTAAATTAAATTAACCGACAGTGACCAACGCGTACTTTAAAGCAAATTAAGTTACCACCACTTGCGCTTCATGGGTTAAAGGGTTAAATTAAGTGAATCAAATATGTTGGCATTTCATTTTGAACAATTTATAAAATGAACTTGAAAAAACCCCATATATATTAGATTTAATGACACTTAAATAATGACATTTAAATCTTAATATAATTGTTTGCTTTGTTGAAATGTTTTGGGGCAATTTAATGCAAAGTAATCCGCATGGAAAGCAATAATTTTGGCAAGCCAAATAAATAGATTAATATCGGATTAGTTAAGGGCATTTCAAGATGTATATGTATGTTTTTGTAATATTGTATGTGAAATAATCTTGAGTCTTAATGCAAGCATTTTCATTTTCAAGTTCATAGAATTTTATGGTCTAAGTGTATATCCTTCAGATGTCTCCTAGTCTCTTCATCTATTCGTCTCCCTGTCTCTCCGCAAAGCTCCCTCATAACCCTCTGCTCACAATCAGTTTCATTAGCTTGATAAATTTTCATGGGAGACACTACTCCAATTCCAGCTAAGTCCTTAGGGCTCTTTCTCTCTCCCTCTCTCTCCCTCTCTCTCTCTATGACTTTCTGTCTTTTTCGCACACAGTTGTGTGAGTGGCACTTGTCCCAACGCAAACACTTGAATGGCAAAATGAAACATTATGATGACAGTTGAAAGCAAGAAGCAGAACAAAAATTGAAATTGAGAGCGCATATTGTGAATTGCAAAATAATGAATTGTAAATTGCTCTGCAGGCGAGAGACCCGCACATGCACACACACACACACAAGTCACACACACACACACATGACCTCTTACTCATATATTTATGTATACATTAATTTATTTATTATGTTGCGCAATAAAATCAAATAAAAATCGCTCGTAGTCGTGCCCCCTTCCGTGCCGCACTCAGTTACCAAATTCTCCAAACTGTTTTCCCATATGCTTGCCTTGAGGGTGGGACGTAATGGAGAGGGGTGGGGTAAATAAAGCTTTGGGGGTAACAAAAATTGAAAACTAAAATCGATTTCCGCTTGACAAATAACTTAAGTGGCAGTTTGTATACGAACTCACGAACATACTCAGTCTCGCACACACATACAGGCACACCAACACACACACACACATAAAAATGGCCAAAACTTCATATATAACTATGTAAGGACGATTTTTACGCATATATACAGTAAGCAAAAAAAAAACTTAATAATTTTATTTACGACTTCGTTTAAAGTGCCCTCAATCCAAAAGTTGTAATTTTTACCGGCTTAGATTTTTATCAGTGTAGACTTTACAGTGAGACAGAAAGATCTGATTCCGAAACTCAAGTGGAGCGCGCCAATAGAAGTAGAAGTTGGAGTAGGAGTATGTGTATGCGTTCGTCTGGGTGTGAGTGTGGCAGTGCGCGGAGATGCTTTCAAAAATATTCCACACGATTAATTTTTGCGATCCATTAAAAAGATTTACTCAAATTGACAGAATCATCGAGTGTTTGCAGCGCATCGCACTCGTTGTCCTCGACGCGTTGTCCTCCAAACCTGGCCCTGGACGCATGAAAAATGTTTCCCACTCCCCTATCCCATTCCCCAGAGGCGCGTCAGTATGCCACAATCCATACTCACTCCCTAACACAGTGTTCTACTCTCACGCTCTCGACACATTTGCGCTTCATCATTTCTTGTGCCTGAATTGCTGCACACACAAGTGTCTCAATTTGCATGCGCTAAGCTCTGCCAAAGTGGAGTGTGAATAGAGAGGGGGAGAAAAAAAAGATAGGGGGAGCGAGAGGGTAGTGTAGCTGCTGTGGACATCGGCGGGGATTGGGGTCCATTAAATGCATGTACATAATCATAAATTCACACTCATTATCAGATTAGCGGGCAGCATTTATCCAGCCGTACCCACTGTACCGTACAGCAACTGCCGCGAGTTGCTCCGTTGCTGCAACAACAGCAACGACAAACAACAAATACTGCAGAATGAACAAATTGAATTTTTGAAATAGAATCTAAGCGATTTGTTTGCTTAGCGCTGCGTAGCAAACGGAAAAAGGTATTTGATTTCAAAGCGCAGTTTCATTCTGAAAAAAAAAAGTTAAATAAGTAATAAACAAAAAATAAATACAATTCATTTTAAAAAATCACAGCACAAATAATATATGTTAAAAAAAAAATTATATAAAAGAAAAACTAAAATAAAATTAGCATTGACATGACTGTAAAAATTTAAAAATATTTATAACAATTGAAACCCAACAAAACACAATCAGTATTTATTAAAACTATTAACTTAAGACATTAATTTAATATTTATTTAAAAAAAAAAATTAGCAAGATTGACTAAAAATAATTTAGCTTATAGGGTATCGTGCAGTTGGGCCTTGCAAAGATTTTCAAAAAAAAAATTTTGTGCTTAATACGCTTTTCAGCATGTGAACTATACACACACCAACACGCGCACACAGTAGCGTACAAGCTTCAGTGCACACAGAGCTTAGATACACACACACACCCACACACACACCCACACACACACACACACTGATATATACAGATACGCATACAAGCAAATACAACGAGGCTTTTACCCTTTTCACAATTGCCACTTCACTCGCGCCGCATTTGTATAAAATGTAAATTAAGTTAATGGTAATAAAGTGTCTATTATGTAAGCAACACACCCACACAAACAAACCGGTACGAGTGTATGTGTGTGTACGAGCGGATGTATTAAGTGATTTCGAATTAAAAACCAGTTACTAAAGCAGAGACAAAAAAACGTTTTTCAATTGCACACACGCCATTGTCCAAACCCCCAAAACCACCACGCCCCATTTATATTATTTTAAATATGCATATAATTAAGTTTAAGTAAAACTGCCCAATATTGGCTATAAGTGAGCAGATGAGTGTCTCTAATTATCTAATAAATAGAAGCAGAATCTTAATAGACAGCAACTCTTAAATGTGTGTGTGTGTGTGTGTGAATATGCGTGTTACTCTTATGACAAAGCGCATAATTAACGTTTCATTGAGCGATTTGAATATTTGAGCTTTTGATTGGCGTGGTAACTCTGGCAGCTGCTGAAGCGGCATAGTCTTGGATAAGAGAATGGATGATAAAAGTTGATACAAAAAAAAAAAGGCAAAATACAAGAAAAATTCCAAGAAAATTGAAGCAGTAAGTGAGCACACAGAAAATGGAAATTTCAATAAGATTGTCTGTAAACTGAAGTCAACGGAAAAAGGGACTTAATACAATGAAAAGCGAGAAGCAAAAATGGCAAAAGGAAGGTAAATACATGAAGCGAATGAATAAAAATGAGTGAATTAAAACAACACAAAGACGGAGACAAAAGACAATCTGTATTTAATATTATAATTAACGAATATTACGCAAGCAATAGCAACAAAAAATATATATAGCATTTTTTTATTGCTTTTCCAAATTAAAATTAATTAAAATAATATTCAAATCATTTAATCTGCTCAGCGATGCTAGAAAACTTTTCTTGAATAATGAATAAAATATTTGTGTGACAATTAAAGTCTTTATTTAGAACAAACAAAAAGAAATTTACACTTTTAAAATTAATTAAAAACAACGACCGAAATGGAAATATTATTAAAGTTATTAAATATGCAAAAATAACAAGGAAAGCAAACTTCAATTGCTTGCGGTGTTGTTTTGTAACGTTGTGGAAGCCAAAATACTGAATTATTTAAAAGTTATATTGACCAATACAATCAAAAGCATTGTGTGAAATAAAATGGTTTCAAAAAGAAATAAAACTAGATTTTTGAGCTGACTATTGTTGTTGAATATATATTGAAAGTTTTAATGAATATTATAATAATAATAATAATAAAAATAATAATAATAATAATAATAATAATCATAATAATAATAATAATAATAATAATAATAATAATAATAATAATAATAATAATAATAATAATAATAATAATAATAATAATAATAATAATAATAATAATAATAATAATAATAATGATAATAATAATAATAATAATAATAACAATAATAATAATAATAATAATAACAATAATAATAACAATAATAATAATAATAATAATAATAATATTAATAATTATGACAAAAAGTACAACAAAGATATTTCACTTTTTCCTTCAGGACTAAAACTATGCATTGCAGGAGACAAATGTGTTAATGTAAGTGACGAAATGGTAAATCACCGGAGAGCACTTGGCTGTGAATGTGTGTGTGCGTGTGTACATTATAAATATGTCAGATATTGGATATTATTTCAAGTCCCGGCATTTACCCAATCCACTCATGTCAACTCTAGTCCAGTCGTGTCCAGTTGTCCATCTCAAGCACATCCACCTACTGTCATCCCATAACATAAATCAAGTTATGCGACACACCGCAGGCATAGAACATCTCAATCTCCATCTGCATCACCATTTTTATCTCCATACCCAGCTCCAACTCGAACTCCATCTACTCAAACGCAACATTGACATTGCCCCGAGGGGGGGTCGAATGTGTAAGAGCACCCAGTATTACACAGCAAATGGATGGGCACAGGACGCAAAGCGGTCAAAGGACGAAGAGTTGGATGACAGAGGCATAACTTTTAGAGCCCGGCACAAACACGGCCATTACATGTGAAAGCCTGAGGCTAAGCTGCCATAAAGCCATCAATAAAGCACAGAGCAATTGCGGGCCATGCCCACGGCCAAAAACAGAAATGAAGGCCGGTCCCCTACAAGCCAAGTTGGTAGAGTAGAGAAAGCTGTACGCGTTGGGATATCACAGAATAGCAGGCAGATTGCTTGGGAGGCCATTAAAAAGCGCTGGCCAAAATAACTGGGCCAAAAATCGCATAATTAACCGAACATCGCTGGGCTATTAAATGAGCATTAACGAGGGCGCTAAGCAAATACATAAGAAGACCGAATGATCATTATGGCAAGGCCAACCAGCAACTGGCGACTGGAGAGACTCCCGAATGGAAACTGCGACGCAGCTGATAAGCCCACAGTTACGCCTATGCCGCCCCTTCCCAACGCCCCTACCACCGTTCCTGAATCCAAACCCAACTTGGGACAGCAAGAGCACTAAACAAAACAAATAAGTTTGCTACAGCTGAAAGCGCGTCTGCTAAACACCCGTCATCAATTACTTAAGTATTTTTTAACTTTTGCATTCTCTTAGGGGAAAGTACTTATGCAGTATTTAATAAACTTTAAGGTTTAAGGTTTAATAAACAATTATTTAAAATTGCTCCATGTTTTAAAAAAAATTGTGTAGTTTTCTAATCCTAAGTGCCACACTTTGAAGAACTTTATGCTTGATTAAATTTACTTGAGCTTTTTTGCTGGCTTTGTGGAAATTCGAAACCAATATACCCATACAGCCCCTCGTGACGGGTATAACAATGAGCAAACAAACAAGCTGATGAAGCTCTAAGCCGTTGAAACGAATTGAAAACGGCATCGTGTATAAATTGCCATGACCTGAACTTTAAATTGGACTTAAACTTGGGATTAGTTTATGGCATACAAACACATACATGCAGGTATCTAAAATGTGTAATTGCGAAGGTTAGATAAGGAAGACAGTGTCGCAGGCTTAAGCACTAAAGTGCAGTAATTTAAGTTGTTAATCCGCATCCCGAGAAGTATGCAACACTTTTAGCACTTTGCAGTTGACAAGCAAACGCAATAATAAGAATTGCAGACACTTGCAGGCCTTGATCTTGATGCCAATTTGATGAGATGGTATGCCACGACATGCACTGCCATCACTTTCTCACTCTCTCCAACTCACGCTGTCTCGCTCTCGCTCCCTTGGCATTGGCATCGAAAAAACTAGCATAAATTTTGCAGGCAACAATTGCCTTGACCTAAATGCTGTACAGCGTGCTTCCCCATTCACACTGCACCCACCCAGCCTCTTCCCTACACATAGCGAAAAATCGGAGCAGAGAACGAGACCCCCATAAAAATAGAAACGAAAAGTTGAGAACTACGAAGTGTGGGGAAAACAAGCGCAACATAGTGAGTAAGTGACCGAGATAAAGAGAGCGAGAAAGAGAGAGAAAAAGTAGTGAAATTGTGGGAGGCGACAGGAAATGTCGCTGATGACTTGGGGGAATTCGCCAGTCAGGCCATTTTCCATGTGCTTGCAATTCACATTCACATTTCGCACACGCGCTTTCATTCACTTTGCTTTCCATCCGCTTTCATTAAAAGTAATTGCGAAAATCTGTTTGCCATATCAATAAGGCCAACATGTTGTAGCGTATTCGCCTGTTTCCAATTACAATATCGCCACTATTTCGCTAAGAAAAGTCAGTAATCAAACCAAAGGAAAGCTAAATATAGTTTAATTGTGTCTAGAACTATTAAAAATCATATTCTGTTGAAAATGTTTACACACACAACCCGCAAATGTTGTATACTAAACAAAAAAAAGTGCACAATCTACGATAAAATATCAAATAAAATATTTTCAAAGCAGAGATACGTTTCACATTTCTACTCCACTTCAGTGGCAGTTCCTTTATTGAATAAAATGCATTTTCTACTCTACATTATCTTGGTACAATCAAGAAAATGTGATTTAGCTTTGTGGAATGCGGCGTTTTGTGTTTGCGCTCCGATTTCAGCACTATGCGGAGCACAACGGGCGTTGCTTGTTTACACGGCTCATAAACACCTACACACCTCCACACACAAGCGCAAACAAACACAAACACACACTCAAGCCCACACCCACACCCAAAAACACACACTTGTGAATTAATGCACACTCAATTGTCAGCAGCAAGAGGCAAACAATCTCCAATTCTGGCCAGGACACATACATAATTACAAGAAACCAACCAGGGACATCACAAGCAACAGGCAACTGGCAACTGGCAAAAAGCAACAAGCTACAAAGAGAATATGCTGTCTCAGCACTTGCGGCAATATTGATGGATAGTATATGCCGCCCATGAGACTGGTGGCAAGTGGAAAGTGGCAAGTAGCAGGTAGGTGGCACCAGCTGCCAGGTGGCAAGTGGCAAGTGCCAGCCGGCAAGTGGCAGCTAGTGTAAGAGGCCCCTCAAGTACATCTACCCCACAAATCGTAAAAGGCATGCTCCTATTTTGAGCGTGCAACAAGCGGCACGTTTTTCAATTGCAATTGCACACAGAGAGTCATTTGCAAATGGAATTTTTACAAAGAAAAAGGTATATATACAAAAAAATAGAAAATATCCCAATGAATGTTAACGATGCCCACATAGACTGGCAAAAGTAATTTAAGTAAAGCAACTGAGGTCACAGCTCCCTTGAAATGTGAGTTCAAAAATATGAAAGAAAAAAAAAAATATGTTGAGTACAGCATGCAGTAAAATCTGAATGGACAACCATGACCAAAAATGACCTCAAATTGCAGGACTATTAAATTTCGCTTTCATAGCAAATGCGTTAAAAATAGATTTTGAAAGAGCCTAAGCACAAATTGAGTTCTTTTGAAATTGCATTAGCAAGTGAGCTTTAATTTAATTTAGAAAAATTATGATTAATAGTAGAGGCTGATTTACATACAGATATTCTGGTAGTGAAACAGTTTAAACAATCTACATTACTTTGAGAAAATGCTTTACTTAAATTCCTGTAGCAAATATTTCCACCCTAAAATGTATCCAATCGAGATGCGATTATTCAAATTACAGCGAAAGTTATGAAGCTAACTCAAACCCGCAACTGCTTTAAAGAATCCAACGCTAATTGAGACCAAATAAATTGACATTGAGCACAATTTAAGCAAAGTCGCAATATTGTGCTTTGGGAGAAATAACTCGTCAAAGTTTTTGGTGGATAAATTAAAAAAAAACTTAAAAGCAATACAGACAAGTAAGGAAAGTACAGTCGAGCAAGCCCGACCGTAAAATACTCTCTGCCTTTTTTCCCGATTAATTTATTAAAATCGGTATCGAGATATTACAATGTGTAGTAGTTGCATTAAAACACGTTGAAACAAAAACAATCTAAGCATAATCACACATACATCTGTTTGTCTGTTTGCGAATACACATACGTTTGACAATATATGATGCATATACATGTATGTATGTATGTGTGTATTCAGCGCGGCCAGCGACTGCGGGCAGCGCTGCCGCCACGCAGGCAGCGAAAACATTCGAACATGTGCTTGTATGTTTCTATCTCGCTTGCACTCATACAAGATATTGCATTCAGTTAACAATATTGTAACGCTTCTAGTTTTCTTGTTTATAGTGCGATTTCAATGCGCCTTTCAGAATAGTTTGATATAGTTAGTCTTCACACGAATTATAAATTACAATACTGTACTATATTAACAAACGCCTAAAAATATTTTTTTTATTTTTATTAATTGTGGGAAAAAGGGGCGTGGCAGTCCAAAATTTTAAATGTCAATGCATTTAGGATGTCGCTAGGAACCTCCATACCAAAATTGGTGATCATAGGTGCAATAGTTGTTGAGATATTCGCCCAAAACACCTATTTTTTCCGAGATGTGTCTAGTTTTTTCATCATTGTGGGCGAAGTGGGCGTGGCATCGAAAAAAAAAAAGATTCTTGTATTGACTGACTAAATATCTGATCGATTGAGACCAAGCTCGAACTTGTAGCTCTTACCATCTCTGAAATCTGTTTGTTCATACGGACGGACAGACGGACAGACGGACAGACAGACGGACAGACGGACAGACAGACGGACAGACGGACATGGCTATATCGACTCGGCTTGTGATGCTGATCAAGAATATATATACTTTATGGGGTCTGCCACGCCTCCTTCTGCCTGTTACATACATTTTCACAAACCCAATATACTCTTGCAGAGAGTATAAAAATTAAGCAATTTCAGCCAAAATTGTTGTTAACAAAGGTTGTTGATGAAATTTTTGAAATTACTTCTATTATATGCTTAAGCCATACACACGCTGTAATTCACACTGAAAGTATGAGCAAACTAAGCCATAAATCGATAAGAAGAAAAACCAGAAAAAGAGAAGAAAGAAAGAATGAAAACGAAAATCAACAACAGCAACAAAACTTAAAGCTGTTGTTGTGTACGTTGCGCATACGCCCCGTAAGCCTCTTGCCACAACGAGGGTGGCTCTAACTCAAACTCGACTCGACTCGACTCGACTCTTTCTCTGTCATCGTCTTCGTCTCAGTCTCCGTCGCCATCTACAACTCAGTCTCCATCGCTGACTGTTAGGTGTGGCGTTACTTTAATGTTTGCTCTGCCAACAACCCAATTTTAATATGTTTACTTGAGAGTTTGTATTGGCTTGAACGAGTATTTAAACTCATACTGATATTCGTATTCATATACCGGTTAACAGGTGTTTTCCATGTGTTTCTTCAACTGTTCCTGAATTTGCATATAAAAAGTACTCAAGTGAAACTCCGCTCGATACTTAATGACACACTGTTAAAAATTTAATTTCTTTAAGCAAAATGTTGGGTTGAGAACTAAGAAAGTGAGATAAGCTTTCAGTTACACTTATAATTTAAATAAAATTTAATATATTTAATGCTTTAATTGTAATTAGTAAAGCTTAAAACAAAAATACTTTATACAACATAAATATTTAAAGCAATAAGTGTGTCTGTCGATTAATAAAGTATTGCATCTAATGACTATTTAATGCCTTAGGCTTTTAAGCTAAGGGCTTGCGAGTCATTTGACTTATAGACTTTTAAAACTTTGTTAAAACGTTCATAAATAAATCATTTTATATAATTTCAAATACAATTTAATTGAGAACCAGCAATTCATAAAGAAAAAGTATAAAGTAAAAGTAAAGTATAGTAAAGCAAAGTATGTTTAAGTTAAAGATTAAACAAGCTCGGTTTACTTTTCTTTAGTGCACTAAGTTCCAAGTGAGATTTGCTTTCTGTTGTCATTACTCGCTTTTGAAGCATTAAAAGTTGGTCATACAACTCTTAACGCTGTGGTGCTTAGCATTGAAACTGCTTATTGATATTGCAATTTAACCGACATAAATTTGAGCGAAACTCAATTCAGTGACCAGTTCGCAATGCCAAGTGGCACTTATACGCACTGTCGGACAGAAAGATAGACAGACAAAGACACAGTCAGACAGACAATCAGACGGTCGAGCAGTTAGTAAGCACAGAGAGCAGTCAACCGACCAAATAACCAACAGGTCGGCTACGCAATGTAGCGTCCACAATGCGAATTGGCGCCGCTTTTGTATTCTTAGCTCTGTGGCTGTGGCTCTGTTTATCTTGCGTGTGTTTTGTTGATTTTACCGATTTCTCTCGCTCTCTCCCTCTACCTCTCTCTCTCTTTCTTTCTTACTGTCTTTTCCCCTTTTTCTCTCTGTGTTGTTGCTTTCGCTTTGGTTTTGGTTTTGGCTTTCGTTTTTGTGTTTTTTTTTTTTTGGTTTTTTCGCATTTTACTTTTGCTGCCGTTTTGTTGCTGTCGCTCTGGGCAACTTTTTGGCTTTGTTAACTTTTCACTTCATGGGCATGGAAAATTTTATTTTACATTATTGCTGCAAAGGCAGCTGAGCTGAAAATAAAAGTTAATTTTCGCTTGTCGCTCTAAGCCAATTAGTGTGGTAGTTTCCCATGCCCGTTAGCAGGATACACAATTTATACTCGTACATATATATGAACTGAATATATATACACCCATATACACACCATACCATTTCAGTTATATATCTTTAGCTGCCCCTTTTTACAGTCAGTCTGGCAGTCAGGTCATCATCAAGTCGCCTTAACGAAGCCAGCGAACCAGCAAATAACAAAAACAACTAATTGAGTAAACAAAGTTGCCTAAACTTGATTTTTCTTTAGCTCTGCCACGGCCGACTCGGAATTTTCCCAACTCAGTTTCTCGGCCAATGCCAACCCCCAAAAAAAACAAGCCCTTTTCTCACCCATCTATGCGCTTTTCCCCAGTTAGCTATTTTTAAACTTATTTTATTGATCCCTAAAAATAATTGCAAACCCGAAACAGCAGAGAGGCAACAAAAACACCAAAGAAAAAACGAAAAATCTGTTGAAAATTTTATCAAAAATTTTGTAGTTCGATAGACGACGACGACAGACGACAACGATGTGGCCCACCCATTCCAATAACCATCCTTAACCATCCTGACCATCATAATAAACACTCTCATGATTATCATCGTCGTCATAATCATCCTCATCATTCACATCCACATCAGCATAATCATCGGAGGCAGAGTTTGCTTTTTGGGGGTTTTTTTGAGTAATAATGAAGCAACCGCAAGGAAACCAAGGCATCCAAAAAACCCAACCATCGACTTGGCCTTAACTTGATTTAGTTTGCAGTTGCAAGACGCGAAATGTGAAATGCGAAATGTAAAATTTGAAATGTGAAATTTGTGTGGGGGAAAGTGGTAAAGGGAATGGGGGGAAAAGGGAAAATGCGGCAACGACTCTGCAAAATATTTCCCTTTTTGCTTCTTCGCCATCGCTTAACTTTGCTTATAAATTTTGATGATTGTAAGCGAAATCGCGCGGGCTACGAAGATTTACAAAAGGCAGAATTGAGTGGGACACACACACAAGTGTTTGTGTGTGTACATCTGCCTTAACCTTTACACATACCATGACACATATTGTATGCTATATGTGTGCACAGCTCCTTGCCATTAATTGGAAGCGCAAAATAGCTAATCCCATTGATTAAATTGTTTTTAAAATATATTCACGTCACCAATAAATTTATATGCAATTCTTCAAGCAGTTGAGCTCAAATCTCAAGAAATTGCGCTGTATTTTTTACGCAAAGAAAACAACAAATGTATCAAATATCCCAACATAATAACCAATTAAACCGTAATGAGACTGAATTTATACTAATCAACTCAAGGTAGAGGGTTGATTAACAAATAATACGAAAGGTAGAGGGTTGATTAACAAATAATACAAAATAACTTACCTAGTATGGTAAAAGGTTGATTTTAATCAACCTTAAGTTTAAATTATGAAATTATATGAAGAAGTAGAGATTATCGAGTAAGACTTCTTTCTTAACCACCTAAAAATGTTTAATAATTTTGGTTTAGGAGAAGATTAAAAAGTTTTTGGAAAACTTAAGAACACTTGAACACTTTGTGTCTTTCATCTATAAATAGAGTAAAGAGTTCTTTATTTGAAACAGACTATTTTTTAAATTTTAAGCTGCTAAATATAATAAAAATGAATTTAAATGTAAAAGCTTAATAGCTCCCGCTGATTTACACAATTGACATTGTTAAACTGTTAAAGTAATTGAACAATAAAATGAGACTGTTTTGTACGACTTGAAAGTTTTTGTTAAGATAGCTAAATTTAATCAATTCGATGATACTGTTGGGAAAAAGTATGTTAGTTATCGCATAACCTTGTGAATAGCTATTCCCCAGGCACACATCTACATTGTCCCTATACAATTGACCCGCACTGTGTGCATGGGTATATGTATGCAAACTTCTAAACGGCAACGACGACGGCGACGACCTCGCAACGTGGAATGTTACTTAAGTTGAAACGCAGCTGGGCGCTGGGGCAGTGATAATGGGCTTCACACACACACTTACACACACACACACAGATACCTGCACACCGATACTGATACAGCTACAGATACAGGCATACACCTTTAGAGAGGCGGAAAAAAGTCTTGTATTACACTTGCGTTTCTTGCAATTTTCAGCTCGTCACTTGTGTATTGCTTATACACTCAGTTAACTTAAGTTTGTGTATCTGTTACGCAGTGCGACGGCAAATTCTATTGGTATTGCTCCCCAATGGTATTAGTGTGCATCAGTTTACACGTATGTGTGTGTGTGTGTGTCGGTGTGTCTGCGAGTGAGTGTGAGGGAGACAAAGTTATTTCATAAATTGTTACCACAGCAGCAAGGCGATAGAAGAGACGCCAGTTGGACAGTTAGTGAGTTGACTGTCTAACTGTTGTTGCTATTTTTCACCACTTTACTATGGGCAATTTGCCGCTTGGAGGCACAAAAATTTAAATGCAATTTTAAAATAAATTAATCAATTTTATTACATCATTTAAGCTTTTTAAGTGCGGTAAAAAGACATACTTTTAAGTCTAAGCTTGTTTGGGTATATAAATAGGTTTTTTTCTATATTTAGCTATTAGGCAATATGCCAAATGTTAACAAAAAGTAAATATAAAGAGAAATATAATATAAAAACATCAACTACTTTATATAAACTTTATTTAAAATTCTTAGTATTTATGCACGGTTTAAATTGCTTTTTAATACTTAAAACTTCATCAAAAATACTTTATAATTGATGGTTTTTTAATTGCTGCCAGCTAAGTGACAAAAAATGCCCATAGTACACAGTTTTATCTGCTGAAAGGAAAATGAACGTTGTAAGGGACTATGGAGCTGCCATTGATAAAGTGTGCGAGGCTTGTTACACGAAAAAAAACACAGGCAGGCAGGCAGGCAGAAACGAGACATTTTGGCATGCCCCATTGTTGTACTTTGGCAGAAACTGTAAGCAACTGAGACTCACAAAGCGACACGCAAAAGGCGCAACAGGCAACAGACGACAGCAACATCCAGCGCCAGAGAATTGGAAACACACAGAGACCAAGAGTGGTAAAGAGAGCGGTGAGAGAGGAGTGGAGAGTGAGAGAGACCAAGCAACTGTGACCAAGTAAAGCCATTGCCGTTACCCACAAATTTTCTTTCTTTCTCTCATCATCGTCACCATCGCAGCTTGTTGCTTTCCCAACTTTTCGTTTTTTCCGTTTTTTCTCCGTCTCTTTACTTTCCGTTTTCCTCACTTTTTTTCCACTTTATTTTCTTTGCTTTTTCTTTTAGAAAAGCAGGACATTTTCGTGTGACAGTTCAAGCAAAGCTGTGGCAAAAAATTATATATATATATGTATGTGTGTGTGTGTGTGTGTGTGTGTGTGTATGTTATATAGGTATATAAATACACTGCAGCAAATCATTCACAGATTGAGAAGCTTTAAACTGTGCGAGAAAGTGAGCAACTGCAATTGACAGCTGTATTAATGTGAATGCCAACTTAACTTACTAAAATTCTATTGTTATAATCCACGAAATGACATCGAACAATTCGTGTTAAATTGCGCAAGGAGCGGAATCAAATTAACCACATGACCACGCACAAATCGATAATATTATAACGATAGCTATTATTATCGTTATGGTTGTTGTTCCTGTTCCTTTCAATTGCCTTCAACAGCTTTAGTATGAAATTTATACACATATGTTTATATATAGAGTACGCTACTAACAGCGCACAAAATTTTACCAAAAGTAAAATCAATTCTATTTGAAGTAAAATCCCAACAGTTCTTAGAATTCTGTCAGAAAATATTCGAATGATAATACTTGAAAAGCGTTTGACAAAATAGATTTTTTTTTCCCCAAAACTTCCGGTTCACAATGGAAACTTATCCAGCAATCCAAATTTATTCAAGTTTCATTGTTTTTTTTTAAGTTTACAAGTGTTTTAAGCTTAAAAAAATTATTTTAAATCGTAAAAATATTTAACAACTTGAACTTTATCTCAAATAAATGTAGTACTCAATGAAAACAATTTTAGAACTTTTAGCATAACCAATTTCAAGGCTGAAAATTTTCATTTGCACATCCTTGAATCTGCATTAATTACGATCGAACTCTAATTAGTGGCAAGTTGCCTAGAAATGCACTTAATTAGTCCCACTTAATCAAGTTCAAGCTTATGGTCTATATGTGTGCGGTAAACAGCCTTGAATTGTAGCAGATTTTCCTCACTCTCGATTAGCGCACTGAAAAAACCTTCATTTCTTTAGCATATTGCAACTCAAATTGTTCATGGCTAAAAGACGATGTTGATGCTGTGGCAACTTTAGTCCTGAAATTTCCTGTGCATTCCATCTTGTTAAATGTTGTTGCTCGTCTAGCCTCAAAAACTGCAACCGCAACCCTGGCAGGCTTTCTTTCCTGACTGCCATCAACTTGTTACTTGTGCACATCCCTTGCTCTTCTGTACCACTACCCTCCCACAGTTCTAGGTTTATGCGTGGCTTACCAGCTTGCCTGTCCAATAGCTGTCAAATTGAAGCTCAAATTAAATGGGGGAGCTCAGAGTAAAAAGCCAAGCGAAGCGCAATTTCTTCATTTGAGTGACAAGTTTTATGCTGCGTATACGCAATGTCCAAATAAAAACCGCGCACAGCAATTGCCCATTAATTCGTTTTTAAAAACATGTGCACTGGACCACAATCACTCCTCAGAAACGACAAGCGACAAGAACTGACATGCAGCAGCATGTTCACACTCCCCATGTGAAGCTACTTAATTAAACTTGCCTCAAATCAGCGCGCCACAAATGCTTTTAAGATGCCACAAAATGGGAACTCGCAAATATGCCAGATGGTTAGTGCTGCTGAGACTTTGCCTTGCTCTCCCCTTCTTGACTTGGCATTGGCTTTATTAGCATATAAGTGTCTGTGTGTGTGTAAGTGTCGGTAACTGTGTCTGTGTGCGTGTGTAAGTATCTGACAAGCAGCCATGTGGAATTTTCTTTAAGTGCACGATGGCGTCGCGTCGTCTGTTCGTTAGTTAACAGCCAGTAACAAAACTTTAGACGGCAGCGCATGGCTACAAAATACCCTGGGCTCATGATATATTAAAGTTAATAAAAAAATTAATTGTTATTTTAAGGTTATTTAAGAACTGTTTGCAAATCAACATTGTACTCAAATTGGTGAATTTCTTATTATTTTTTTTAATATTTATACAAAATATTTAATTTTAAATAAATTTTATAAAAATTTATGTAATATTCCCAAAAAATTAGTTTTTTAACATAAAAAAAACGTTATAAAAAAACATTTTTAAAAAAAATTATTAAAATTTTTATAATTTTATTTAAAATTAATAACAAAATTTAGTATTAAAAAATTCAAAAAAAAATTTATATTGCAAGTAATTTAAAAAAAATTTAAATTAAAGAAATTGCTTTCATAATTTTTCATTAAAATTAAATTAAAGTTAAAAATTTTTTTTTTACTTTTATATAATTGAAAAACATTTGCTAAAAACAAATTTAAGAAAAAAATTGATATTCTAAAAAATGATTAAAATAAAGATAAAAAAGTTAAGTTTTTATTTTTGTTTTTAAAAAAATTAGTTTCAAAAATAAAAAAATTATGTCCTTTTAATGCTGAACGTAATAAAATGTCCTTTATAAAGAGTGTGCCAAACTTTTAATTTTAATCATTCACACACATTGTTACACCCTCTGCACAGGGCTTAAGAAAAAAAAACGCGCAACAAGTTGACGACAACAACATTGCAAAAGATGCTGTGTCGCCAGGCTACCGGCTATGTGAAAGTTTATGTGTGTATGTGTGTGTTTTGTAGCATATACATATACAATTACACACATCTGTGTGTGCTGTCATGGCATTTGTCCAGCGCTTAACGCGTTTCTTTAATGTCACAACTCAGGATATCCTGCGAGGGTTTTTGCCCAAATAAATCAGAGTCTGAATCGTGAATATGATTTTCGGACTTCCGGCGTCCCAGACTCTGCTTTCTGACCCAAAATTCAGGCCCACAAAAAGGGTTCAGCCACTAATCGAAATGAAGTCAAGTCAATGGAAAAGTTCACTTTTTACTTTTTGCGGTTCTTTTTTCATACTTTTGTTATTATTATTTTTGTATTTTCTTTGTGCGGAGGTAAAAGAGAAAAATAAAAAAACTTTGTCATAAGCCACAAAATGTATCCTTGTGGCTTATTGTTCAATTAGAAGATGCTTTGGAAGTCATTTTAATTAGACTTCCGTTTAATCAAACGGCTAACCGAAAGATAAATAATATGTCTACAGTTTGTTAAATAAATGACACGGTTCTAGGCTCAGTAATCATGGCTGTTCGCCTTGTAAAGTGTTAAAAATACTAAAAAGAACTCGAGTAATTTGGCTAAATTAACAGTCCCTTTTTCTCTGTTCATTACAAAGTCATAAAGATTTTCTTTAGCGGGAAGTTTAAGTTTAAGTGCGTGATTAAATATATTTATGTGCATATAACCAAAACTACACTTAAATGACATTTTAAATAATGGTTATGTTTTTATAATTTCAAGTATTTACTTTTCAGAATTTATTAATGAGTTTTTAATATATTTATTTATTTTTTTTTTTTTTGTATTTAAAGTGTTTTTTCTAAGTATATTTTTTGAATTTTAATAGTCAAACTATGTTAAATGGATTCGTTTATTTGTTTTTTTTTTATTTTAGCAAACAAACTAAGTTAAGCAATTAAACAAATTGATTAATTCAATATGCCTAGCAAATTGTTCGCATTTGCCATAATTAATTTGAATTTTTTTAATTGAAAACAAACTGTGGTTGCCACCCTCGCAAACGCCCACAACAACGATGACGACGCCTTCTGCTTGCCACATTCATTTTATGGAATTTTGCGTAGATGCTAGACACCTGCCAATTTTACGTGGCTGGTAGTAGCTCCAGTCAGCCACGCCCACCAACTGGCAGCACGTTTCAACATGTCTCGTCTCACGGTCAATGGCAATGGGTGTCAAAAGCAAATAATTGCAATGTGTTTGTATTTGCCTATGAAGGCGTTGGCCATGCCCATCGCCGTGCTGTGTTTACTGTTTGCAATTTCATTTCGAGTTAATAGCCGCAAAGGCAACAACAACAACAGTAGGTAGAGCGCACACAAAAAAATATATAGAGGCAACGAATAATAAGAGTGAGTGAAAAAAAAACAACAACGACAGCTTAATAAATCGCATGTAATTTAGCAAATTCCCAGCGCAAGCCAAAGACAAAGCGAATGTGAAAGGCGAATGAGAGGAGCCAATTTAAGCTCACGCCCCCACCTCGTACTAAGCGTACTCCTTTTTTTTCCTTTTTTGAGCAACCCCTATCACCACGAACTTCTTCTTTCTCAGCAGATTACGTGAAGTATACGCCCTGTACAGACTCTAGAGACACTGCTCAGAGCGAGCTGCTCGCTTAAGTTAAATATGAGCTTATTGGCTTATGCAAGGATAGCAAGAAAACAAAGAAAACAACTAAAATTAAGCATTCGGTGAATTGATCAACAAAAACATACCCTGCGATAACTAATTGCCAAATAAATTCATGTAGGATTAGTTTTAAATGAATTATATATTTAAATCAGGATTTATTTTGAGCATTATTATATTTTATTGGTTTTCAGACAAAATCTACAAAACTAATTTATTCAGAAATAAGTAGATGAACAAATTAATTTTATTTTGCAATAAAAAATTTAAAAAAATATATAAAATTAATTTTATGTGTAACTTTACTTTCCATGCTTGAATAACAATTATTTTTATAAGAATAAAATTGAACAAGAATTATTTTATAAATAATTTTGAATGTCAAATGCTTTTCATGTTAGAACCAAAAGCTTCTACCTGGAATTAGTTAAACCAAAAATTTTCAAAATTCAAAGAAACTTAAACACTGCCTGCTGAAAAATTTTACTTAATTCAAAGCAAAAATATTAAAACTATAAATTTCAGTGAAAAAAATGTCTTTTAAAGTGAATATAAAAATCTTTTAGTTGAAATTAAGCTCATATTGCATAACACCACAAAAAGATTATAATTGCTGTCATTGAAAAGGACTTTCCTTCCTTTCTTTCTAAAGATTAAAGTGCTAAGCATTCAAACCAGAAGGCTGCTTTTAAAACCAAATCAATATTAAAATCTCAATAATAAATAACTACTCGAAGCACTTAAAAACATATTTTAAATTAAAGTATTTTGTTATCTGGACTATGCCAGTCTCCTGTGCTGCTTTGCATCGTCAAATTTTGAATAAGTTATAAATTTCTAATGGAATTTTGAGTATACAAATTAATGATATTTAAAGTCATAGGCTGTGCTTGATCCTATTTCATACAAAGGTGCATTTGAGCATAAATTGGGAGGGAAACAGATTTAGCTTAATAAACATCACTGCTGTTGAAGTAGATGAATATTTTATAGATTTTTTGCAGATGCATGCTATTTAATACCTCTGCTTCATGGCCAAAAACTGATAAAAACGAAAATAAAAATGTAGAAAGAGTCAAGGAAATGGGTAACAACACTGTGCAGGATAAAAGTTGCTGGCAAACAATTTTTGACGAACTCAGCAATCCTCAACACGCATATGACATAAATGGCGTGAGAGAGGGGGGGGTAAAGAGTATGTTAAAGAGAAGCAGCAGAAGAAGAAGAGTAAAAGACACTGTGGACATTGTTGGCCAACACGTAGCGCACGCCTGACGTCACGTTACGTTACGTAATGAGATTTTGTGTCAGCTTTGTGCTTTGCGGCAATAGACAGAGCATCAACTCCATCTCATCGAGCTAAATCCAAATCCAACGACATAACTATGGCAATGGCATTGGCATTGGAAATGGCACTGGCACTGGCAATGGCAATCGCATGCTCAAAGATTTATGTACTCGCAATGCCAATCTAAGAGTCAAGTCAAGAGTTTCCATTGTACTTAGTTCACTCTACTAGTTGTAAACTTGATTAAAATCCTATCCAATGCTTTGGATGCGTTTACGCTAACTCTGCATTGCGTGACGCTAAAAAATTCTCTTCTTTGCTCAACGCTGCAGATAAATATCTAAGTAAGCACCAGTAAGTTTAAATAAGTGGCTAATAAATTCCGATACTAAAATATTAATGCCAAGCAAAATGTTGGAGAAAATAACACAACAATTTTAAAGAGAAAACATTTTAAAACTAAGTTTAGAAAAAGAGTTTCAGTGATTACCAATAGAACATAAAATTTTGATAAGTTTAACATTTAAATTAAATATATTTATGATTTTTCTACTGCAAAGAAAACAATTTATTATGGTTTTGAAAGCTTAAGTAAATAGTTGTTAGACAAAAATGTTTTTTTAATTTTAATTTCTCTAATTAATGAAATTTTATACCTAATAAATTATCTGATTACTTGCCTTGTGTCAACAACTATAAAATAAATTTCGGACAATTATGTTATTAATTGTGAAGCTGATAAAATTGAAATTTCCTGAAGTAAATTATCGTACAGAATTTTGATAATAAAAGTTGACAATTGAGAATGAATAATTATGATTGTTTTTATTGTTTACTTTAGCTGGAAGGCAAAGTAATTAAGTAATGAAAAGAGCGCCATTTCGTAGCTTATATTTATTGTAATGTTTATGTAAATGTTAATGTTAAAGCCGATGCTAAAAGCTAATTACATTAAAGTCACAAGTGTACGCAACGTCAAAAGTGTTTGCTGTTGTTTTTGTCGTCGTTACTGCTGCGAACACGGAGAAAACAGAATGAACACGGACAACAGAGAATGTCGAGCTGTACAGCTGTTGTCGCAATCAGCTCACCGCTTGCCTGTAACCACAGAGGAACAAGGACTGCTAAATGACAGACCGGACTGACAGACCCACAGACAGTTTGACAAACAGAGAGAGTATGATAAGATAAGTGTGAAGACCGAGAGAGAGCGAGAGAGAGAGAAATCTAAATAGGAGGAAGGCAAAAGAAAAGCCAAGAAACTTGTCTCAAGGAAATTGAACAGAACTAAATTGCACTGTTAAAAAAGTTTAAAATAAAACTGAACTTTTACAATCACACAAACTAAGTGTTTAGTTTTTAGGCATCAAGAAGTGTTTCATTTATCAATTGTTGCTGATAAACAGCTTCATTTTCTATATAAGCGAAACTTATAATTTTATTTCTTCAATTTAAAATTCTTGAAAATCATAGATTTTTTTAGCAAATTAAAAAATCTTCACTACAAATCTCTTTAAACACTTGATTGAGCTAATTCGTGATTGTAAAATATTTAAAAAATAAAAAACAATTTATTTTCCTGAAGTAATTAATATAATAAAGATTTAACATATAGTAGTAAGTAGTAACTGGAACTAATGGTAATAATAATTTAACAAACATTTCATAAATATTTTATGTAAAACAGATTAATACATTTTTTAACTAGAGAAGCAAAATTTGTTTAATTTTGCATCGAAAATATTATTTAAACATTTTAAAACTTAATCATACCTAACGAAAATTATATATTTTAAATGCACTCTTCTTATAAATTTTCGTTAAACATTTTAAAATGTATAATTAATTTTTGAGACATTTTTTTTTCTGTCAGTGCAGTGTCTGAAACAGAAGTTGCCACACTTCATAAAGTCTCAGCTGCGAAATCTTTAGCATACTTAAAATGCAATGTTGTTGTTGTTGTTGCTCTTTGTTGTCAGTGTTTGTTGTTTTGGGTTGTTGTGGTTGTTTCTGTTGTTGGTTGTTGTCTTGTCATTGTTATTATTGTTGCTGCTTGCAATGGTATTGTCATTCAGCTACTGCTGTTCTCGCCTTGGCTTTTATGTCACAGCCGTTAATTGTTTCACGTTTAAATTGTGGCAGTCGACGCCTACGTCGCCGTCGCCATCTTCGTCGCCATCTCTGTCGCCATCGCTGTCGCTGTCGACGTCTGAGCTACCTTTGCTGTCTTCGGTTGACTCTATTAGTTTTAATTAAACACCTGAGCGTCTAGCGGACTAATTATAGTGAATGTCCGTGCGTTGTGTTGCGTTTTGCGTTTCGTTTTGTTTCGTTTTTAATCATAGTAATTAATGCACGCTTGTTAATAACAATTAAATGTTGGCTTTTGCTTTTCTTTCGCTTTTCTTTATCTGTATCTTTTTACTTTTTATATATTTCTTTTTTTTTTTCGAGCCTTTGAGAGAGTGTGTTTCTTGCTACATTTATTTGCTACTCCAATTTACTTTTTTTTTCCTTCTTTGGACCACAACACAATTAAGCATTTAATCAATACAATTAAAGCCTTGGATCTAGCTGACGAACATCATTAAAAGAAATGTCAAAGACAAAGAAGGGAACGACGACGGCACTGATGATATAAAAATAAACATAAAACAAAAAGAAAAAACAACAAAAAGAAATCAAAAAGAAAGCGGCGATAAAAGGAAGCCAAAAGCAAGAGACAAAACTTGTTGGCTGATTCTACAGCTGCCCGAAAAGATACAAAAGCGGGATTAAAACTTTTTTCTAGGAACCAAAATTTAAGCCAACACACAAACAGAGGGCTGCGAGCGGAGAGCAGTAGGAAGGAGACGCTCAAGTACCAGCCAACAGCGGCGACACAGCATTTTTGTGAGCCAAGCAGGTGCGGGAAAGGGAAGAAAGGTGTAGTTGTTGCGACGGGGCGACGGGGATAGCTGCCAAAGGGCTGACAAGTGCGGGAAGCTGTAATAGGTTTGGTAGGCGTGTCAAGGGGGCGCAGTGTGGTTGTGGCACAAAGGACATGGCAAGTTTTTACGCAAATAAACGCACGTTTCTGCACAACTTTGCGCCACTTTCATTTTCATGCGGCGCGTTTCATTTTGCCCGAATTTCCCCTCCCTCTCTCCCTCTCTCCCTCTCTTACTCACTCAATTTCTCTTTCACTTTCAGTATGTCTATCTCGCTCTTTCCGCTGTTTGTCCGTCGCTCTATCTTTCTCTCATTTTTACCGTTTTTATTTGCCCCTTTTTATGTGCTACACTTTTGTCTTTGCTGCTTTGTGTTTGCCTGTCTATGAGTGTGTATGTGTGTTTATATTTGTGTAAGTGTGTGTGTGTGTTAGCTGCTTTTTGTTGCGCTTCCTGTTTGAGCTAATGCCGCTGTGTTGCTGCTGTTGTTGAGTCTGCCAAATTCTCAACTAATGGAAAATAGTAATTACAATTATTTTAAGCTCCTATCTACAGTTTGTGACATTTTCGAGGCAGTCGTGCTGCCAAATACCCTGCAATAAGCTCACTACCCCCACTCTATGCTTTTAAGCCAATTGAGTTAATTAACCTATTTAGATACAAATCCAGAAATCTACAAAAGAAAAATATTCCCAAAAAGTTTATGAGCTATGCAGAATTCGATATGGCAAAATGTAATTTAAGCAAACCTAGGGTATACATAAGATAATAATAGCCATAAAAGCAAAGCAAAATCAACATAAAGATATTATGGTTTTTAACTCCAGTGGGCACTCGCATTTGTGTACGTGCTGTGTGAAAATTAATAATAAATCAAAATTAAATGTTTGCTTATTTGACACTTTTTTGCTAGCTTGTATATGCGCTGTACTGCTCGCACACCACACCCGCATCGCTCTGTCTCTGTCTGCTGGCCCTGTTGCTGTCCTTTCCAGCGTCTCTTTTATTTTTATTACTTTACGCTGCTTTTATTTCTCTTTATTATTATTTATTTGACATGCTGCCGACGCTGCTTTAGCGTCGCTCTGTTTCCTTTTTTTTCATACTTTTTTTTGGGTGACTTTTTTTTTGTTTTTGTTTGCGTGGATCGTAAAATTTATTTACCACGGACGGGAGCTCACTCAATTGGCTTTTGGTACTTGCAAAATGTTTAACAGGCAATTAATTTTGTGAAAATCGCAACAACAGCAACAAACAGCAGCAACTGCAACAGCTGCCAAGAACAACAACAGCAACAAAAACAACAACAGCAGCAACAAGAGGAGCAACAGGAACAACAGCAACAGCAGCAACTGCAAACTACAGTTGCTGAAGCACAAACGCATTAAATCGTTTATAAATCACTTTCGACAACTGTCACACACACACACACGCTCACCCGGAGCTTGTACTATGGAATTATAAGTTAATTTTCTGGCATTCGTTTAAACACTTTATACGCTCATTTCTTGCATTACTTTTGCTATTTGAAATTGTTCTGCTCATCATGTTTTTCTGAGAAATGTTACAGAGGTTTGTTAGAAAATAGTTAACTTCCTGGCGTTCATTTAATCAGCTTACGGTTGTTTTGTGCATTATTTTCGTTATTTACAATTTCTCTACTCATCATGTCTTTGTGAGAAATGTTACAGTGGTTTGTTATGTGCTTAATGTGCTTAACAGGTAGGTAGAAGAGTAGCGTGGTCGAGCTTAATTAATATGCCAAAGACTGAGCTCTCTGGGACTACTTGAGTACCGTACTTGAAGTACTTAATGCACTTTAAATTAAAATATTTTAATCGACTGAATAACTTAACAGTTAAAGCTTAATTTAGCTGTAGTACTGCAAATGACATTTCCATTCCTCTTACCTCTTCTATGATACATTGAACTCATCTATCAAAATAACTCCATTTTATTTAAAAACCTTTACAACACCAATTCAAAATAAAGCGCAATCTTTTTAACAAGAAAGTAGACAAATACACCACAGCACTATGGGTCAAACGCCCGATTTTTAGGAATTAAGTCATATTTTCAAGTTGTTTAAATTAACATAATTTTGATCACAATCCATTAGGAATACCCCAAATGTAAATGTTACATACCCAGAATTTTAACAGAGTCGCCCTCTGTTATTAAAACAGCTGCTAAACAGGGTTGTTCTACACGACGCGCACATGTTAAATTTTGTAAACAAAGTTTATGTGAATTTGAATCGCCAATTGAAATTAAAATAAATGCAATTTGATTAAAATTTTTTATGGAAAACATGGAATTGGGTTTGTACTTCGTGTTTATGTGTTTGTGTTGTCCAAAATCTTTATGTTATGTAATGTTTTGTGTAAGTCAAAAAGCTGTCTCTGACAAAATTTTTTTGAAAAAAAATTTGTCTTTGATTAGAGAAAAGTTATGTTTGTTACATTTTGTAACAATGCAACTATATGCATTGTATAGTGTGTTCAATTACGAGTTAAGACCTATAAGCTCAATGTGCACTTTTGCGCACTTTTTGCTGAATTTAATTTTTTAGCAACTAACCTCGGTGTATGCAATGTAATTTTCTTTGAAGTTTAGCGGCGACACGTGAGCTAGCAAAGCAAGCAATACACCGTTTTTAATGTTTTCAAAGCTTCCAATGGCCAAATATTAAGTTTTATAGTAACATTGAAAAAGAAAACAACATATTTATCTTGCTTTGACAAAAATTTGAGCTAAAACCTTCAAAAACACGGCGTGTTTGGCCAAATAGGTGATTTGAGCAACTCTTCTTTGAATAACTTTTGATGTAGTCAACCGATTTTGACCATTTTTTCAGAGGGTCTTCAGTATATAAAAACTCACCTAAAATGTTGTTTCGGTGTTCATAGCTTGATGAACAACAAAGTTATGGCAACTAACAATATGAAGGAGGGGCGGTGCCACGCCCATTTTTTTGTGATAAACGTGTTTTGACATCCAAGGTCAAGTTCAAAAAACCAAATTAAAATATCTTGTTTGGTTCTTAAGATATTAATTAATTCCTGAAAATCGGGCATTTGACCCATAGTGCACAGTGCGTAGCGGACTGCCTTGACCGTTTTGAGTATGTGCATGTATGCTGCTGTTGCATACTTTTTGGCGCTGAAATAAAATATCATTTATTGTGCATGCGGTGGAAGAACTGAGGTAATGAGTTTCGAGTTCTCCGACCACCAAACACTTATCAAATAATCCCCAATTCTCCTTCACACTGCCTTCCGCTTTCCCGTTCATCTTATTTTTCAATTAATGTGTGAATTACTTTAAAGTCTGTATCATGTTTCTCTGCTGTTGTTTCGCAAATATATCGATCATATAACATACATATACATATACACAGTATTGGACAAGTGAGTTACAAATGGAATATTGCATATCTGAGATATTTGATGGCTGTGGTAGTTGAATTCCTTGATGTCTTCGTCTTCTTGTGTCGGTCTACAAATGAAATTCTTGTCGTAATTAGTTCCCAAATATTTCGTACATGTATTGGCCCATGTGTGTCTGTTTGTCTGAGTGGATTTGGATGTAAGGGGCGTAGGCAATCTGCCTTGTTGTACCAGTTGGCAATATTTTCAATTGCTGTCGATTTTATTATTGCCTTAGTCGAATTGCATGTAAATATTTCACAAAGCTGTCAACAATTTGCAGGCCTAGCCCTTAGGGGCTCTCTGTACATTACGTTGTCTCTCTTCATCTACGGTTTTTCTTACTTGTTTTTACAATCAATATCAACATAAATGAAATACATTACATTTTGCCATATGCCTATGTATATGCATATAGATTTTCCATGTTACATGTGTGGGTTGTTTATATTCATATTTTTTGCATAGTGCTCTTTTCAGTGTGCCCAAAAGGTGTGTGGAAAATAATTAAATTTTTCACACTAAATGATTCGGCGAAGTAATAAATTCAATAAATTTCCCATGCGTGTGTATGTGTTTTATTTTTCTGCTTTCATTTGCCAGCGCACAACAACGAAAAGTCCGAATTTATTTTGCAAAATGGCCATTTTAATTGGCCTAACAAGTTTACAAGTTGACGAATGTCACAGCAATTACTAAATGAATATTGTCCCTTTTATTTGCTTTCAATAAATGCAGGTTTTATTGACTTTAACTCGAATTGTATTTTCATAAACAATACGAAAGTTAAGCATAAGATGAGTAATTGTTAAGAGCATGAGGGCTTTGTGCTTATTTTCAAGCTGGAATAAATCAATCGGTTTATTTGATTGAAAGCAAAGCTCTTAGACTTGTTTGGAGTTGTGTTTATTGACTTCTGATTTATGTAAGCAAAACAAAATTACATCCAATTTATTATCGAAAACAGTTTGTTAAGTGTAAACTGGTAGAAATTTTTGCCCAGGAGTTGCCTATTTTGGGCACTCGATGATGCAGTTATTAATTGCATGCCTATGGAAATACCTTAAACATTATTTCATTTAACGCGTTAAAATGCAAAAAGTTTTTATGTGTACCTATATTAATACTGTGTATAAATTCCAAAATAGCTCTTCAAAAATACACAAAACTCGTTTGGGGCAGTAATTGCTCATTTTAATGCTACTTTGCATTGTGCTTAGCATAAAATGGCAGAAATAAAATCAGAATCTAATTCTGAATCTGAATCTGAAATTAGCAAACAAGAAATACACCCAAAGACTTATATGATGAGGCTGAAGATTAAAAAGTAAGCACAGAGACAAATCAAAAACAAAATACTGGGAAAAACAGGGAAAAACACGCACACGCATTTATCATGTGTATAAAATTCAGTTATGTTTTAAATTCACAGCGTCACAAAGCCAATAAAAAACCGATTGTAATAAAATTTTCGGGGCTAAGAAGAGTATATACAATAAAAATAAAATATAAATTTTATATACATACTATATCGTATGTGGATAAACAACAAATGTCCTGAATACAATGCAAATTAAATATTCGTAGCGTTAACTTATCTGTTTCTTTCTTACTTTATTTTTATTATCTTTGTTTTTTATATAGTAGCAATTTCTTGTTTACTCATCACTTTGCATATTGTTTATATTTGGGAAAAAAATTTGTAAAAAAAAGTTATAGTTCTTTCACACAGATTATAGACAAATAAAACATCAATGGAGAGAAAAAATAGCAATGCAATTTGAAATTTTTGCGCTCACCGTTGGGATCAAAAATCACTTCGGGATTAACCGTTAAACTTGAATAGTGCACTGTACAATTTTTGTCTTTCGCTCAAAAAAAAAGTTCGCAGCTCGCCAGGCAAACAACCAAAAAAATGTATTTAATTTGTGTTAAACTTGATTAATTTTTTTAATGATTTTAAGTATTTTTTTTTGTTTTTTTTTATATTTTTTTTTTAAATATTTTTTTGATTGAATTTAAATTTGTGTTAATTTTTTTGCAATATTATTATTATGATGTGAATCAAATGAAAAGCTGATGTGCTTTATTTTGTTGACTGGAGAACTTCAACTGGTTGTCGCGAGGCTGCTCAAAGCAGAGTGAAGTTATGAATACGTTCCACGGCAGCGATAGCTCCGAGTTCTGTGGCCAGCAGCGACGACGATGAGCACGAGAATGACGACGACGACGACAGGCCAACGAGACGAGACGACAACGACAACGACAACGAAAGCGTTGAACGATGAACGATGGACGTAAAGGACACGGGCGAGGACATTAATACGAGGCCGAGGGCAAGGACGAGGACGCGAACGAGGACAAAGATGTGGCTGTGGACAAGTACGAGGACGGTGTCTCCAACTTCAGCTTCAGCCCAAGAGAGAGCCAGCATGAATGAAAGAGAGAGAGTCAAGCTAGTTAGTTAAAGAGAAAGAGAGAGAGGGAAAGACAGAGAGCGCGAGTAAAAGAGAGAGAGAGAGAGAGTTGAAGGAATGCCGTCGTTGCTGTTGCTGATGCTGCAGCCTCAACGGCAAAGCTGTTGGTGTTGGTGTTAAGGACATGGTCATGTGTCATGCGTGTGTGCCACTGTGTGTCTGTCTGTGTGTGTGTGTGTGTGTGTGTGTATCTACCAGCAGAGACGCAACAGTGCCGACATCGTCAAGCGGCGGCAACAACAAGTTAAACTTCATTTTGGCATTCGGCTCTGTTTTCCTATGCATTCGGCACAAAACACAAACACGCGTACAAATTGGACTAACACATAAACACACGCACACACACACACACCTGCAGCATTCGTATTTTATGTGTATATTCGCATTGTTCGACTCGTATTCGTACTCGCACTCGTTCATGTTTTCGGTTTCAGTTTCAGTTTCTGTTTCGGTTTTTGGTTTCGGTTCCGTTTTTTGCGCCTTTTGCCATCCTTTTTTTCCTTCTTTTTTTTCATGTACAAACCAACTTTGAGTACAATTCGAACTACAGCAACAGCAACAGCAGCAACAAAATAGCACAATTTACCGTAACAGCCCGAAAGCTGCCGCTGGGTAGCGCCACCAAACGGTAAATTAAAAAACGCGCCCAAAAAACAAGAAAACCAAAAAAAAACTTAACCGAGGCAAAGAGGAAAAGCACAAAAGTACTTGCAAAAATTCCAAAAAAAAAAATTTGAAGGAAACCCAAATTTGAGAGCATACTCAAACACACATACGCACGCACGCACACACGCACACACAAGCACCCACATACAAAGCAGTGCATGTCGTTTTGGTTTTATACCCATTAAACGGGTATGCTGCACTCGTTAAAGGGTAAAAAGGGACCAAAGGGATAATTTAATATCTTTTCACTTCCATTTTACTCAAAAAAATTAATTGTATGATAAATATTTTAACTATTTGTTTTAGAAACAACACTAGATTCCAAAAATAAATACACAAGTTCGATTTAGGAACATTTTTTATTACGGTATTTGAAACATAAAAATTTCAATTGCTGACAATAAAATAAAACAACAAAAGAAGGCCATTAAAGAATATAAATATAAGAAAATAATTATAAATTTAAAACCAGATACTGACACTGATTACATTACGTGAGAAAAATTCCAATATTTATCAATAATAATTATTCAAATAACATTAATTTTGTTTATTAAAAACATAACTAACAATAAAAATATTTTTCTTGCAATTGTTTCAAGCAATGTTAATGGTAAAATTCATGTGCCGGAGTTTCGCCGGACTGTTTTCTCACTTTTTTCATAAAAAGTAAAATATTATTTGGAAATATTTGAGTCTTGTAAACTTTTAAAGCTAACTAAATAACTAAACTAAAGAAATTTTTGGCTTAAAAAAAGGACACTGAATAAAATGTGCCGGAATAAGTTAAGTTAATGAAAGAAATTTATTTTGATTTTAAATTTTAAAATAAATTTCTTAAAAGATTCTGTCCATGATTTGAGACAATTTAAGTGATTTTTAAGAAAAAAATTGAAATTTTTGAGTTTATTGCAGGGTGTTTCATAGTCGTTAATTCGACGTGTTCATGCGCATATCAAATTGTCATTGCATGAGCTTTAAAAGTTTCAATTGTGCTTAGCTTTGAAACAAACAAGCAGCATGAAAGAGTGAGAGAGGAAGAGAGCGATGAGTAGAGTGTGAGAGAGCATGTGATTGCCAGAGAGAGAGAGAAACACAGAGAGTAAATGAGAGATATCACTTACATTCATGCTTGATCCGTACGGAAATAGATGAGTACACATAATAAAATGATTTTCTTAATTTTCAGTTGTCTATTAGCTTTTCGAGCAGAGGATCGTTTCTATGGACTTACTATTCCTCAGCCGGCAAATTTATCTGGGCGATTGCAGCCAGGAAACACCCTTCCATGGTGGTATTGTTGTGGACACCGAAGGCATTATTAGACGAGGTAATAAAAGTTAAATTCATTGATTTTAAACTATTTTCGCATTCCAATTTGTACATAAATCTACATAGTACTCGTGTTATATATAGCACAATGTTGTTTGTTTGCGCTATTTGTAATACTTGTTTGTATTTATACCCTGTATCCACAGCGTCTTTATAAATAGCACGGCAAACAAGTTGAGACTGCTATATGCGCACTACTACGTAGAAAAGCAGAAACCGTTGGCCGTTGTTTTATCGAGGGAGCAGGACTGCGAAATACCCAGTGTTCTGTTTCCCAAGCTTAGTGCAGTACCTAGATGCTGATATCTAAGTATAAAGATAGAAAAAGTCAACTAGGTACAAGGTGGGCACTCAAATTGTGACCACAGAAAGTAACGGTGTGAGCCCTGTGCTCTTCTACCCACTCACCGCTTGCTTAAATCTCTGCTTCAAACTGTTTTAAATCACCAGTCTAAATAATATTTATTTTTTGAACATTTTATTACTATTTCTTGTTGAAAATATAAAAAGTATTTTGTAGTTACTTAAAATACTATAATTATTCGCTATTAACTTAGACATAACTTGGACTTCTTTGCTAGTTTGACATCGTTTATATTTAATTTCACTCCGAAATCCCATAATTAATTACATATTTCCTTTCCATTCAAGTGGCTATCTCCTAACGTTAGTTACAGCTGATTTTAAGGTCTAACACTGTGTAAACGCCTAAATGTATGCAGTAAAATTCAACAAATACCTTTAGGCTAAGTATGGCATATCAAGAGTCGAATTTAACGCCATGTCCCCTCTTTCATTAATGTTTACTCAGTGCTTCGAACACCGCAGGAGGTGAACACATATCTGTACAACACCGAATCGGAGGCCGTGTATGACTTTGGGGATCTGCTGCTAATGCCGGGACTGATTGACGCGAATGTGCACATCAATGAGCCGGGACGCAAGGACTGGGAGGGATTTGCAACAGTGACAAAGGCGGCAGCTGCCGGTGGATTTACAACGATTATTGATCGACCAACGTGAGTAACGACGAGGACTTGGTGCTCCATTTGTTTTTTGTTATTGTTGTCTACAGTACACACGGCACCCCCCCTACACACACACACACAGCAATGCCACACCCACCACAGTGACAGTGCAGGCGCTAAAGGCAAAGACCTCAATAGCACGGGGCAAGATCTACGTGGACGTGGGCTTTTGGGGTGGTCTTGTGCCCGGAAACAAGGATCAACTGGTGCCTCTACTCGCTGCCGGCGTCATGGGACTACAGTGCACACTCTGTGACAGCGCCCCGCCTGTTGGCCAGGAATTTGCGGCAATTAATGAGTCACAATTGAACGAGGCACTCAAACAGCTGGACGATGCAGCAGAACACGAAGCGATTATTGCGGTAAAGTGCACTCGAAAGCAAAATAAAGCTCATAGCTTAAGTAATTTTGATTTGAGTCATTAATTGCATTTTACAGAAATTTATTTTTCATTAGGAACTTTAGCAGAAAATCTAAAACTTTTTCAACTTAAGTCATTATCAAACAAAGATGTACTTCAATTACATATTTTAGTTTCATTAGTCTATTAATTTGCTACATAACCGACCATTTTGGCGTTCAAGAACCGCATCCTAAGTTATATATTCATTCGAAAATTAAACTTTGAATTTTAAAGTTAAAAACTTAGCACAATCTATTTTCTGTATAAAAATCTTTTAGATTTATAACTGAATACAATATTTAAGCTAAAAACATTTGTACCATGCGGCATCTCTTTGTCAACAGCTCAACTGCTTTAATCTCACTATTATTCCGATCAAAAAGCTAATTTATTTCTGTACAAGAACTTATTATTTATTGATTATAATAGCTTGTGGTTTAGTAAGCCTACAAATGGTTTATGATTTCTTTTCTTATACGGCACTTTTGTCCCTCTTAAAATCTGCATTCATTTTTAAACTATTTAATGGTTGCTTTTGTGCTTGACTTACCTGTAAATTGATTTCATAACCTTTGTTTTCCTTGCAGTTCCATGCCGAGCTGCTTCCAGCGCAACCCCTGCAGCTGCAGGAAGAAGATCCCAAATGCTATGCAAATTTTCTACGCACTCGTCCTGCCTCCATGGAAGTCGCGGCAATGCAATTGATCTGTCAGTTGGCAGCAAAGTATCCGCAGCGACGTTTCCATGTGATGAATGTGAGCACAGCCGAGTTGCTGCCCATGTTGCAGAAAACTCAGGCGCTTGGCGTGCAACTAAGTGCGGAAACGTGTCCGCATTATCTGTCACTCAGCGCGGAAGAGGTGCCTGATTGCGGCACGGAGTTCAAGACGTGGCCACCGATACGGAAAGGTAGCAATCAGTTGGCTTTATGGCAGGCACTGAGATGCAAGCCAGCGGTGTTGCAACAGATCGCGAGCGATCACTCGGCAGCAACGCCTGGTGCACGTTGCCTTACCTACGGACGTGGGCGTGGCAATTTTATGAACGCCTTTCCGGGCATTAGTTCGCTGCAACTGAGTTTGCCCATTGTCTGGACACGTGGCATGCAACTGGAGCAACCGATTAACCTCACGGAGCTACATCGCTTGATGTGCCAGCAACCGGCACAGCTTTGTGGTCTCTCTAGTTTTAAGGGACGCATTGCCGAAGGTTACGATGCGGATTTCTGCATTTGGAATCCCAACGAGGAATTTACCGTTTGTGCCGAGGAATTGCATGCGGCTAACAAATCAGCCACGCCCTATGTGGGAAAACGATTGAGGGGCGTGGTGCATGCGACTGTGGTGCGTGGACTGCATGTCTATCAGCAGTACGAGGGATTTGGGCAACCGCTGGGAAAGATTCTGCTGCGAAAGAGCAGCCAGAAGGTGGTCAAGTTTGTTCGGCTGTGAAATAAAAGTTTCTTAATTAAACAAATTTGTTCGGATTGAATTGGGATACAGTCCAGTTGCTAAATATATACTTTCCAGCTCTCACTGGCTCTCTTTTGCCTCCCTCTGCCCCATGCTATTTCTGCGTCAGTGTCAGTTTCATTGTGTGTATGTGTGTGTACCAACACACTTTACACCCACACACACACATTAGAGTTGACTTTTTTTTCATTTTCAAATAAGTTCAAATGAACTTAATCAGACAGCCATAAACTATGTGTAAATTCTGCTTAAAGTTAAACATAAATTGAAATGTAAAACGTTCTTAACTCTAAGCTTCCATTTCCTGACTTCAGACTGGACTTAAAAACTAAAGATTTTATTTGATTTACTTACGGAGGATTTAAATGAAAACATTTATTTTATATAATGAGATGAAACACATTTTATAATTAACAATTTTTGATATTTAAATAATTTGTAAAAATTCTTGATTATACCAAGTTTTTGACTTACATAAAAATGGGTTTTTCTTAAAAAATTTCATATTTTTATTTAAAAAAAAAGTTTACAGGCGCTAAATGTAAAATTAAATAACAATTTACAATATTTTTTAATTTTATAAGCAAACATTCAAATTTCTCTTAATATATAAAATTTATTTTTATTTTTCTTGATTTTAGAATTTATTATATAAGATGTTAACTACCTAAAACACAAAAAAAAATGCACTTTTTTATTTTACAGTTACAGTTATATTTAATTTTTTTATTTTTTATAAATATTCTTGATTTTAGGAAATAGTGATATGAGCAGAAGTAATCTGTGAATGACTAATCAACTAATTGAAATGAACTAATGAACTTGTTCTACGAACTGAACTAGGAATCACAGCTCTAGCACATATCATCTAACCTCATGCCTCATGCGTTCTTGACATTGTCGCTTTTCAACTTTATGAGACGTGCAACAAGTTGTCGCGTGGCAACGCTAAGCAAACACACGCACACACAGACGCACCCACACGTACACCAAGACACACACACACACACAGACACGACCTGCTGCATGTGTATGACAGCTTAAGTTTGCTTGCCAGGCGTCAACTCAATTTTTTGCACTGTGTGCCATGAGACATGTTTTCTCAGCGAATCGGCATGTGTGTGAGAGCGGAAGAAAGGCAGGAAAACGAGAGCCAGATAGGCAAAAAAAAAAAAAGAAAAGAATAATAGAGATATCAATGGTGTAGGTTGGAATGTCCTTCCACACACGGGTGGGGAGGGGGACGGGGAGGCTTATGCAAGCGAACTAAGCACAAATGAATTTCAACACCTTTCTTCCATTACAATTTATTTTGGCTGACTTTTGCTAAACTTTTTGCTGACTTTATTTATGGCAAATTATTCAGCAAACTACTGGTGTACACACACATGTGAAATGCATGACTCTATCTCTCTGGTAGCGCTGGCAAATACAATTATTTTGACATTTTCTAACTCATGTCTTAATAAAGTCAATAAAAACGAATTATTTTTGTCATCTAGAGTTGGTAGTTGTGTCAGCAAAACAAATAAATCATTGTCTGTATTTAAAGTATTTAAAGAAAAACTATTATAATAAAAAAATAGCATTTTAAAAAGTCTCTTTAAATAAAAGTGTTTTCATTAAAAAGAATTGAAGTAAAATAAAAATAGAAAGACAGTGTTGGATCATAAACATCGATAGTTAGCATAAGTTAGTAGCATATTTTAGTATAAGAGTAAATTAATGAAATTTTTGAAATGTTCACGAGTGTAGCCAACTGTTATACTTAAGTTAGCCTGTTAGACTAATTTGCATTCGGCAGTGCAGCTGTCGCGAGCGGCAGGCAGTTCGTTTCGTCGTCTGGTTCTAGCCACACTCACGCTGCCAAGCCTTTCCGCGATTGACTGTCTTACAATAAATTGTTATGTTGATGAACGTGCAATTTGTGCTTAATTAAAGTAGTTACTCGATTTTTTAGACAGTATTATTAATTTATTAAATTAAATTTATTAAATTTATTTTTTAGACTATTTAATTACACTTTTTAATGTCAATGCCAATTAACAAACCTAATTAGATATTGAAAAGTTAGTTAAATAAAGTTACCGTACACAAACTGTCAGAATTTGCGCTGATAAACTCCCAAAGGTGTGCAGTCAATTTCGAGTGACATTTCAACTGCGGCAGTCAAATATAAACTTGTGTGCCATATATCAAAACAAATGAAAATTATATTAAAACTAGCGTAACAAGTTTTAATTAGAGTTGAATAATTGTGCACGTAAAGTTTAAACAAAAGTGAGAAAACTAAATGAACACGTTTTGCTTGATTCCGAACACGGTGAAGTATTCATTTCAGGATTTTATCGGGGTAAAAAAAAGGCTTGAAAATTGAACGCTAATTAGAAGTTACTAACTAAGCTGTTGGCTGTCAATCTCTTTTGCGAAAAAAATGTATGACTATTGAATAAGGAAATACATGGTTCAGAGTAAGCCTTTAAGTCTACCACTTATCGTAATAAATAAAAAACATGCTACCATGTAAGTCAATACTATTTTCCACCAACACACATATGTATATAGTATATTTTTATACTCTCTGCAAGAGTATATTGGGTTTGTGCAAATGTATGTAACAGGCAGAAGGAGGCGTGGCAGACCCCATAAAGTATATATATTCTTGATCAGCATCACAAGCCGAGTCGATATAGCCATGTCCGTCTGTCCGTCTGTCTGTCTGTCCGTCTGTCCGTCTGTCTGTCTGTCCGTATGAACAAACAGATTTCAGAGATGGTAAGAGCTACAAGTTCGAGCTTGGTCTCAATCGATCAGATATTTAGTCAGTCAATACAAGAATCTTTTTATTTTTCGATGCCACGCCCCATTCGCCCACAATGAGCAAAAAACTAGACACACCTCGGAAAAAATTGGTGTTTTGGGCGAATATCTCAATAACTATTGCACCTAGGATCACCAATTTTGGTATGGAGGTTCCTAGTGACAGTGTAAATGCATTGACATTTAAATTTTTGGACTGCCACGCCCCTTTCTCCCACAATTAATAAAAATTGTCCTCAAATTTCGTTCCGTTTTTTGGCTTTTGTTTATATAGTATAGTATTGTAATTTATAATTCGTGTGGAGACTAACTATATCAAACTATCCTGAAAGGCGCATTGAAATCGCACGATAAACAAGAAAACTAGAAGCGTTACAATATTGATAACTGAATGCAATATCATGTATGAGTGCAAGCGAGCCAGAAACATACAAGCACATGTTCGAATGTTTTCGCTGCCTGTGTGGCGGCAGCGCTGCCCGCAGTCGCTGGCCGCGCTGAATACACACATACATACATATATGCATCATATATTGTTCTTTCGTATGTTTATTCGCATACAGACAAACAGATGTATGTCTGATTATGCTTAGATTGTTTTTGTTTCAACGTGTTTTAATGCAAGTACTACACATTGTAATATCAGACCGATTTTAATAACTTTAATAACTTAATCGGGAAAAAATGCAGAGAGTATACTACGGTCGGGCGTGCTCGACTGTACTTTTCTTTCTTGTTCATCATTAAAATATTCACGACGAATCCATTAGCGTTCGCTACTCGTATTCATAAAATAGTAGAAAGCGTATAGAGTTTTTTATTAAAAAAAAAAAAACGACAGTTTTTTCAACAAACAGTAACGAGCAAATTTTAATGATGTAAAGTTTGCATAGAGTTCGAAGTCAGTTTTAACGTACATTTTACTCAACTCGAACAAAATTTTAGTCAAATTAAAATTATATATTTTATTTTAATTATACGTATCCGTTTTATATAAAATTTCACGGTCATGTGTGCAACGACGAAGAAGAAAAGCAAAAAAGGCTTCATACCCAACAATTTTTTCATATTTCTGTTGGCTGTGCGAAAAGCACGTCCCAATTTGACAGTCGATGATGCTTTGATATTAGCCTGGCGTACCTGGAACGCGTACTCACCATTTCAGCGAGCCGTTTTCATTGTAAGTGCCCGTATTACACATACACTGCTGGGCAAAAGTATTGGCAATTTTATGCGGTTTTGATTTAAGGGAGAATTCAATTGTGGGAAATCTTTTTTGGTATTTTATTTACTTTTCAATACAAAAAATTCTTTGTTTCGTGGTATGCACTGTTGTAACTTTACTTAGAACTCACTATAAAGATTTCAAGCACTTTAATTCGAGTTTGTCAATACTTTTGCCCATGACTGTATGGATATTTATATTGCTAATTGCATTGGGTTTTTAAAAACACTCATTATTCGATGTTTTTCGATAGGCTAGACCAGAATTTGATATAGTCTGCCCGTTGGCCAAGAAATATACGACCTACAATCAACGGCGCAAGAAACGAAAGGGCAACAAAAAGCGACGAAAGTAATCAAATATTTTTCTGAGCATAACTCTCTTAAAGTAGATTTTGAATTTTGATTAAAATTGAATTAAAAGTGAGACAAAGGAAATGGTTTCTCTGTATGCAACACAGCTGGATAATGCACTGTGGGATGTCCAGTTCATAAAAGAAGCTTTGACTCCTTTTTGTGACTTTGACTACAAAGTGTACAAATTGCAGCTATTCCAGCTTAACCTCCTACCCACATTTCTACCCACTTTTATACAATCAGCAAAGCTATTTTGCTCTGCTAATGCACCTGACAACTGACAACATCAGCTCTGCTGTTATTCTTGCCAACGGTGGGAGTGCAAGGCAATTAAAAACATATTTTTCATCATTTTTTGATGCGCATACGTCAATTGCAATAATCGTCGGATTACAATTAAGCTGCAAAATGCGCATTACTTTTATAAAACTATCCTATTAAAAGCAAACTAGTGTAGGCGAATGGAGCACTTAAAATGGCGCTGCTTTGCCTGCATTGAGATAATTTTACGAATTCCTTAATCCCCATTAAGGGCTTGGAAAAATAAGTCTGCTTAAAAACCACTTAGGCTGTTTATAAAAATTGTAAGTCGAACGCCTAACGCGTGCAGCCCCACGCAAAATCAATATAAAATTGATTAAAGTAGTTTAAAAAACAAAGCATTTTTAGTTATAAACTGATAAGAAAGACAATTGTAAAATTGTAAATATATATAATTTGTTTAGTTTAAACTGCTTTATCTAAATTTATAATTGCTAATTTTATGCACACCGAATATATTTCCAAAAAAAAATAGAAACTTGGCTCAGATGATTTATACAAATAAAATTTTCCTGCTTCAAAAGGTTTGAAAAAACAATGTGACTTGAAAACTATTGAAATAAACTATATATGTCTGTCTATATACTGTCTGTTTACATAAATTATTCTATACATTTTAATATTTAAAGAAAACTTTTAGCCTAAAATACAACAAAGTAAGCTAGTTGAAAATCCTATTGCTCTAAAAATACAATTAAATTCTTTTGTCATATTTTTGTATTGATTTCAATCAAAGACTTAAAAATGTTTAGTACACATGGTTTCCTAACAAATGTCTTAGATATGCCAATCAAATAAAACAAATAATTAAACCTCAGTTTATTTTTCTAGGAATTAATTGTTCCTTTTGATTGACAAATTTTATTTAAACAAGTAACAAGGGCTACAGTCGAGCGAGCCGACTGTCAAGGACCCCGTACTCCTTCCAGTGCGCATGTTAGCATACAATAAATCAATTTATTACCAATATGTCCGAAGGGAGCTATGGGTTAAAGTTGTTATAATGGTATCACACTTTACTGCCTTGATCTGCCAATAAATAGACGGACTTTTATGCCAAATATAAGAACCAGAACGAAAGACAAACATCGCTATATCGTCTCGGCTGTTGATGCTGATCAAGAATATATATACTTTATGGGGTCTCCCTCTCCTCTGCCCGTTACGCACATTTCACTGCTGACAAACTTAGTAGACTCCTCTACTCTTTTTTTTTAAGTACGAGGTCCAAAATTTCTCTTTATATTTAATAATTTGTGTCTGTCTATATTGGAAATCGAATGTAAATTTGTTTTCCACAGCACCAGAAAAAATAGTTTCGTTCTCAATCTGTGTAAGAACTTTGGTTCAATCGACAATAATTTCAAAGTTTTATTTTTTTCTTTAAAACTAACAGGGCATCAAGTCTTTGCATTGTCAAAGTTTTTACACATGAACATAGTTTTGTCTTTGCTCTAGTTTTTTAACTTGTTTATTCTTTTTTATTTTTTTTTTTGAGAAAGTGTTATGAATTTTGTGTGGAATCACTTCCCTTTTGCAGTTGCCATTTTACAGTGCTGTTGTCCTGTTTGTTTCCTGGCTTGTTTGCCTTTTATCCAACGTCATTTTCAGCATTGATGTCCACGCGCTTTAACCTGATGATTCAGTTAGAGGGGGATGGGGGGCATTCGGTGGTGTTAGGGGGATGTTTGGGCATACTGAGAATGTTGTAAAATGTTGGGGTGCTAGAGTCCTGCTGGGGTGCCACAATACACTTGCTCTGGCCCAGAGCTTTGAATACGGATTTCAGTTATAAACGTATTACGTACAAACGCTTTACGCGCCCCTGCGCATTTCCTATTAAATAAATGCCAGAAGCAGCTCACTTTCAAATCACATTACCGCACAGGGACGGGAATTAGAGGGTAGCGTAGTGGGCGTGAGGGAATGCAGGGAATGTAATGGAGGGTATGTAGGGGCAAAGGTGGTGTATAAAGGTAGTTGCTCCTGCCAGTTTTTGGTTGACATGATGAATTTCAGTTTCATTTTGAACTGCGGCTGTCAGCTGCACACGCAACAGCAACAGCACACTGCGTATGCGTAATTTATGCAACGTTTATGAAGCATACGTCATGTACACCAGCAACACACACGCACACACGCACAATCTGACGCACAGAAATATAGGATATTTTCAATGTATCTTTGTCAACTGAAACAGCAACCGCACTGTGTTAGAGTGTGTGTGTTTCTGTCTATACGTTTGTATGTGTGCGTCCTGATTGTTACATTACGCATACGCCGCGTTCGCCAAATTGAAAAGTTAGCAATGTTTCGAGGCCCCGGGCATCGTTTGTTTTGCAGTTCGTTTCGAATGCATGAGTTTTACGTATTGGTTTTTTCTACCTATTTCTATGCTGTTAAAAAACAAAATGGAATTGGTTAAAACCAGCAATGGTTATGGTCCAACACAAATGGTATGTGTGCCATTCATGCAGCTGATGGTAGTGGCTATAGATGCAAGTGCTATGCCATTTAGGCTGATGATGGGGCTTTTCAAGTCTCAATTGAATATTTTATTGATTGCACACTGGACAAAGCTTCTTTACTCGCCTTTTTTTGACAGACTCCTATGGGTTTTCATGTGTTCTATTGACGATGATGATGCACTTCTTTAACAGATATTATGTGCAAGTTATAGTTTTAATTTTCAATATTTTTTAAATTATATGCAAGTCCTCTTTACGCTGAAAGTTATGCAATGTACTTGTCTAAAGTTGTTGAGGGTTGGATTAATAAGGAACGAACTTAAATGCCAATTACTCGCCACTTTAAGCGTAAAATAAACTGAAAGTATTTAAATGAAGTACAAATATAATGTAATTAACATTTGTGTTTAAAGCAAACGTACTTAAATCAATTACTCCCTACTCAATTATCCAACTCAGCCCCTCTCGAAAGTATTTTGGATATTATCTGAGCATGCACTTAACCACTTCAAAAGCTTTCGCTCTATAATTGGTTCAATTGACAGACAAAATGCAATTAATAAGTATTATGTACTGTAAAATGCACTCAACACTCAACAAATTGTAGTGCTCTCGTACTCCTTGTAACGAACACATGAAGTGAGCAGCAGACTGGAGGCGTACTCTGCCTACGGGGCCGACTAGAGCTCAGGGAAAATGGGGTGGGTTCTTTGCCACCTAGTGAGCTGCTGTGCCACATAACCAAAAATATAGACAGAGTTGAATAAAGGGACCAGGAAATAAGGATGATAACCATAAGGGTACAGCACAACGGCAGGAATGAAAATCTTTGAGGAAGGACTGAGATGTAAATGTCCTTCTTCTTGACCCTCCCAACCTGTAAAGACGTTAAGCTATATATCTTTACCCATAAAATCTATGGAACAATATTTACATCAGGTGCCCATTATACATGATATTTAATTCATAATTATTCAGGGAATTCACAATTTAAAGTAAACCATACGTTGGTTATAAAGATCATTTTAGAATAAGCTGTCTTTACAAATTCACAATGAGATCAGCTTGTTATTTATAATACGATTTTAAAAGAAGAAAAGCGAAAAAAACATACGAACTATAAACTTTATCGCAAAAAAAATGCACTACGATGTATGTTTGCTTTTGGTTTGTCTTGGCATGGTATATCTTTACTTTTAAATCATTTTAACTAGTTGTCATATACTCAATCATTTTAACTCACTCAGTTTGTTTTGTTCTTACATATGTTGATACAGCTGACAATTCTCCATAGTAGTCGACAGGCCTGAAGACGACGATGCACTGTTTGAACTTCAAATGGATTAGAAAATATATATATAACAACTAATATTCATTTTATACATACCATACCAAAATTTTATCTTCTTACTTACTTATAAAATTAAATTTAATTATTTAAATCGATAGGAATTTATTACTATTCTTTGCAATTGAAATTAATCTTTCTTTTTAAATACTTTCAAAAATTCATATATACGAAGGGAACATTGGCTTTGATTTAATTTGCTCATAGACGAACAAAAAGGGTCATGATGCTGACCAAATTAATAAATTTTATGATACATATTACATTTGATTGCCTTGATCGCGTTAGGTTCTTGCGACGGCCGAATTCACCAAAGAAAAGTGAAGAAAATATTGAGGAAAACTACAAACGATTTATTCCATGCTCCGCGCAACTATGTTAGCGCTGGCAGCAGGCTTTCAAACAAACGAACGGCGTTGTCACTCTTGCGTCGCCAGCACGCCGTCAGCACTATCCGCAACAGGGTTGCTCCAGCGATCAAGCACTACGAGTCCAAAACAGGTTCTTATGTGCGGTCTACGTGCGCCTCCAACGATGTGTACAGCGTCGTTAGCAGCGTGCCCGAGGCCCGCAAACAATGTTCGCACACACTGCGGAGTCAACAAGATGATATTTCCGATACGCGCCGTAGTGGCATCAAACATGTGCCCTTAGCACCTTTTTCGTATCTTCTTCCAGGGAAAAACAGTCCAAAACTACACGAAAAGACTCTTATAAGCCACAAGCCTATCAGTGTAAAAACACATACCTTATTTTGGCGATGGGCCTTGATGAAATCACTAAATAAGTGCACTTAGGCACGACGCACAATTATTTCGCACTATTAGTGCAGTAAAATAAAACAAATTTATGAAAATATGCTCGATGGCGCAAAATTAATTTTCCACTTAAACACTTGTGACTGGTTTGGTTAATGGTCAAGCAGGAAATAGGCCGATCGAGGAAGTCGACAACTTCTTGAAATATCGCATACCCCAAAGGTGATCTGCAAGCATTATCGATTGATCGCATACATGGTTGAGTCCTGCCATCGATCGATAGTTAACAGTGCGTTAACATAACAGCTGTTGCTATCGTGAAACAGTCGCGTCCAAAATAATTGCATACAAAAAAATAAATGTTGTGTTGCATACGTTAGGGCGCACCCCTACACCACAGGTTTAATCTTAGTCTGGACGACAAAGATAAAAGCTGAAAAAGGGTGATACATGAATTACCAGAGGTCTTTAGCGTGAAATGTCCCTAATTCTTTACCTTCTAAGTCTTCTAAAAGATATAGTGAATTTCCTAACTTCTTTTTGATACGAACTTCTATACCAACAGGTGCTAACTTTGCATTAAAATTTGCTGCTGCGTTGCTTAGGGCAAAATTTCGTTTAATAACTTGTTGGCCAATCTTAAATGAACGAGGCCTCGCTCGCAAATTATATGTTTGCTTATTTTTCTCATATGCTTTAGTGAGATGTTTTCCAATATTAGATCGAATCTTATGAAATTCGTCGGTCCTATCCAATCGTTCAGTGCCATCACTGAGTATTTTAAGATTTCGCAGTAGTTTGTAATCATTACCATGCGTTATCATATGTTGTCCAAACACTATAAAGTATGGCGACATTCCTACGGATTGATGAATAAAATTTCTCAGTGCCGAATTGATACTGGGTAAGTAAATATCCCATAAGCGTTGATCGCTTCGAACGTAGGCTCTTAAAGAAGCGTTTATGGAGCGATTAACTCTCTCTGCTGCATTGGACTGAGGGGCATATGCACCGGTACAAATGTGTTGAATACCATGCTTGGAAATGAAATTAGCAAACTCATGGCTTTTAAATTGAGTGCCATTGTCACTAACAACGATTTCCGGTACTCCAAAGCATGAAAATATTTCATCCCTTAAGTAATTTATTACAATCTGTGAGGTGAATTTCTTGACCGCCTTGAGAAAAGTAAACTTAGAAAAATGGTCGAGTATGATGAAAATTCCAACATTGCCTTTCTTAGTTCGAGGAAAAGGACCAATGAAATCTACATATATTCTTTGAAACGGTCTTTCACTTGTTACTTGGCTTCCTATTAGGGGTTTTAACGCACATGTGGGATATTTTGTTGTCCTACAAGTATTACAAGAACTTATGTAATTTCGCACATCGACAACCATTTTTGGCCAGAAAAACCTTCGTCTTATTCGCTCTAGGCATTTGGCGGTACCACAATGACTAGAGGTCGGCTGATCGTGAGCGGCTTTGATGACTGACATGCGTAGTTCGTCTGGAACTAACAACTTCCAACAGTCATCAGAGTCTTTTGTAAACATACAACGTCGATAGATAAATTTATCAATTACACGAAAATCAGGTAAATCCGCTGACTTGTAACTCTCTCTAAGCTTACAATAATCAGTGGATTGAAACGCATCAGAATCTAAGTCAATTTCAGGGAACAATTCAACATCCAGTTCGGCAATTTCTTCTACGTCTTCAAACGACCTTGAAAGCGCGTCGGCAACGACGTTTTCACTTCCTTTTCGGTGCTCGATACTAAAGGAAAACCCTTGCAACTTAATTGCCCATCGTGCCAATCTTCCACTCAGGTCCGACTGATTCATTAGCCAGCGCAAACTAGCATGATCAGTTACGACTTTAAAGGTCTGTCCTTCAATATACATTCTGAATTTCTTAATAGCTAGAACGACTGCTAAGCATTCGAGCTCAGTTACTGTGTAATTGCGTTGTGCTTTGTTTAGTTTTTTAGACATATACGCAATAGGCCTCTCACATCCTGAATCATCAGCTTGAGCCAACACTGCTCCAACGCCGCATAAGGAAGCATCGCACTGAATCACGAATGGCTTTTCATAATTGGGATGGATAAGAAAGGGAGCAGAGCATAACCTACGCTTAATTTCTTCGAAAGCAGATTGTGCCGAATCATTCCATTCATACGATTTGCCTCGTAATAATTCTGTAAGAGGGAATATAACTGAAGAATACTGGGATATGAATCTTTGGTACCATCCCGTCATGCCTAGAAATCGTCTCAACTGCTTTCGCGTCTTTGGAACTGGAAAGTCATTCACAGCTTGAATTTTGTTAGCGTTGATTTGGAGTGTACCTTCTCCTACAATATATCCCAAATAATCGACTTTACTTAGCCCAAACTGACTTTTGCTTACATTAATTGTCAGTCCTGCTTTGCGCAATTGAGTAGAAACTGTTGCAAGGTGTTGTAAATGATCTTCAAAATTAGCTGACATTACCAATAGATCATCAAGATATACGAAAACGTGTGATTTTAGTTGATATGGAATGACCTGATCCATCAATCTACACATGGTCTGAGGCGCATTGGTCAACCCAAATGGCATTCGCCTAAATTGATATAATGGTCGGTTGGGAATTGTGAAAGCGGTTTTGTGACGAGATTCTGCATCTAACCTAATTTGCCAAAAAGCGTCTTTTAGATCAATTTTTGAAATGCAATGCACGGAGGGAAGACGACTTAACAAGCCATCTTGAAAGTATTGAAAGGTATCTTATAATATGAGAATTGAAATTTATTATTCTTCTCTTCTCTTATTCTTTCATATAAGTGAAACGATAATTTTCGAAACGATATACGATATTATTGATTAGTTTGGGACTTATCCATTACTAAAATTGTTGCATTGATAAACTAAAGACTGTCATTCTGGGTTGTGTGTTTAAACGGACTCTACTATAATGTAAAAAAAGTGAACTCGGAAAAGAGGAACTTGTCGGAACGATCCATCAAGAGCAATCTCATTTTCCTTTCTTGCTAGGTAAGATATTGACGAACATTTAGGACTCTAACGCCTGGTATAGATTAACGTTACGTCAATTCTAAAAATCCAAAGCGAATAGAAGTCCTAATGATTTTTTATTCTTTGAAACTAACTGGCAAGAGCTAGTTAACAATTTAACAAACTGTATCATTATTGGTCAGAATCCGTGAAAACTAACAGAATTTCTGCTATTCCTAATAATGATGCGTCTGTTCTGGATTACTAAAAATTTGGATGGTGGTTACGAAAGGAGAGTGGGAGCGGGGGGGATATAATGGGAAGCTTGGGCGAAACGAAAGTGAATGCTACTTTTCTGGGTTTTCGGACCCACGTCCTGAGATACTACATTTTTTTAGCTAAATAGAAAACTCTAGAACACAAATAGAACACTCTTTCGTGCCCCACGTTTTGGGCGCCATTTAATTATGTAACGAACACATGAAGTGAGCAGCAGACTGGAGGCGTACTCTGCCTACGGGGCCGACTAGAGCTCAGGGAAAATGGGGTGGGTTCTTTGCCACCTAGTGAGCTGCTGTGCCACATAACCAAAAATATAGACAGAGTTGAATAAAGGGACCAGGAAATAAGGATGATAACCATAAGGGTACAGCACAACGGCAGGAATGAAAATCTTTGAGGAAGGACTGAGATGTAAATGTCCTTCTTCTTGACCCTCCCAACCTGTAAAGACGTTAAGCTATATATCTTTACCCATAAAATCTATGGAACAATATTTACATCAGGTGCCCATTATACATGATATTTAATTCATAATTATTCAGGGAATTCACAATTTAAAGTAAACCATACGTTGGTTATAAAGATCATTTTAGAATAAGCTGTCTTTACAAATTCACAATGAGATCAGCTTGTTATTTATAATACGATTTTAAAAGAAGAAAAGCGAAAAAAACATACGAACTATAAACTTTATCGCAAAAAAAATGCACTACGATGTATGTTTGCTTTTGGTTTGTCTTGGCATGGTATATCTTTACTTTTAAATCATTTTAACTAGTTGTCATATACTCAATCATTTTAACTCACTCAGTTTGTTTTGTTCTTACATATGTTGATACAGCTGACAATTCTCCATAGTAGTCGACAGGCCTGAAGACGACGATGCACTGTTTGAACTTCAAATGGATTAGAAAATATATATATAACAACTAATATTCATTTTATACATACCATACCAAAATTTTATCTTCTTACTTACTTATAAAATTAAATTTAATTATTTAAATCGATAGGAATTTATTACTATTCTTTGCAATTGAAATTAATCTTTCTTTTTAAATACTTTCAAAAATTCATATATACGAAGGGAACATTGGCTTTGATTTAATTTGCTCATAGACGAACAAAAAGGGTCATGATGCTGACCAAATTAATAAATTTTATGATACATATTACATTTGATTGCCTTGATCGCGTTAGGTTCTTGCGACGGCCGAATTCACCAAAGAAAAGTGAAGAAAATATTGAGGAAAACTACAAACGATTTATTCCATGCTCCGCGCAACTATGTTAGCGCTGGCAGCAGGCTTTCAAACAAACGAACGGCGTTGTCACTCTTGCGTCGCCAGCACGCCGTCAGCACTATCCGCAACAGGGTTGCTCCAGCGATCAAGCACTACGAGTCCAAAACAGGTTCTTATGTGCGGTCTACGTGCGCCTCCAACGATGTGTACAGCGTCGTTAGCAGCGTGCCCGAGGCCCGCAAACAATGTTCGCACACACTGCGGAGTCAACAAGATGATATTTCCGATACGCGCCGTAGTGGCATCAAACATGTGCCCTTAGCACCTTTTTCGTATCTTCTTCCAGGGAAAAACAGTCCAAAACTACACGAAAAGACTCTTATAAGCCACAAGCCTATCAGTGTAAAAACACATACCTTATTTTGGCGATGGGCCTTGATGAAATCACTAAATAAGTGCACTTAGGCACGACGCACAATTATTTCGCACTATTAGTGCAGTAAAATAAAACAAATTTATGAAAATATGCTCGATGGCGCAAAATTAATTTTCCACTTAAACACTTGTGACTGGTTTGGTTAATGGTCAAGCAGGAAATAGGCCGATCGAGGAAGTCGACAACTTCTTGAAATATCGCATACCCCAAAGGTGATCTGCAAGCATTATCGATTGATCGCATACATGGTTGAGTCCTGCCATCGATCGATAGTTAACAGTGCGTTAACATAACAGCTGTTGCTATCGTGAAACAGTCGCGTCCAAAATAATTGCATACAAAAAAATAAATGTTGTGTTGCATACGTTAGGGCGCACCCCTACATCCTTTGTAAAGCTTTTATGTCACTTCTATCCAACGTTTATCTTTCTACATAATAAATATTGTTGTAAAAAATTCAAAACTGTCTATTTGTCAGTATAGAGTGTCGTTTATGTTTGAAACCACTTTTTCGTTAGCGACTAAACATCAACAAAAGAGCTCTTCTGCATATTACGGCTCAAACTCGCCTCTGCAATTTACCACCCACACCCCCTAAAAAACAAAAATGATGAAGAAAAACAAGTTGTTGTTGTAAGGCACAAACTTGTCCGGCGGCATGAATACCAATCAGCCAGCATTTTGCAAAAGTTAGAAAAAAAAAAAATAAAATGAAGAGAAGCGTAGAACAGTTTGCCCGGCACAATCTACACAGTTTTTGGTGTGCGCTTTCTATGTAAATTTCGACATTTGTTGGCAACAACTAGAAAGTGCAGAAAGCAGCATTACCTTTTTTTTTTTTTACTAAAACTCAACTCAACTCAAGTGGCTGCCAATTTAGAAGCAAACCATGTATAACCATGTGTACTGGTAGTGTTATTGAGATGACTTGCCTTTAGCTAACTTTGCGATAATCTACTTAAAAAAAGCTTAAATTTGGTTAAATACATGTATTTTAAATACCGTAAATATGTTTGCGAGTTATGTTGCTTTTACTTTGACCACTATGGTATTTAATTAGATTGCAGCACACGCGTATTTTAGCTTTTTGCTTTTCGCTTTGCTTTCAAAGTTAATTGAATTTATCTCGTGCGCCCAAAAGTATGCAACAGTATCGGGCTTAACAATCAGCTGTAGTGCGAGCGAGTTAATATAGTTTGTTGTGTGCAAGCAGGACAGCAGGTGTGGCCACATCAACATCGCTATCGACGTCGACGTCGCTATCGCTGCTGGGACTCCCCCACCCCTAAAACACACATGTATTTATGCCCTGTACGCGATTAGTGTGTGCGAGCAACAACAAAAACTCAGTGAGACTTAAAATAATAATATCGCAAGTAGCGATAACGGCACAATTAGACGAATAAGAAGGTGAAGAAGAAGAGATCGAGGAATAACAACCGCAGCTCCTACGTCGTCGTCAGCTGTGCGTGTACCTCTCTTTCTCTGGGAGCGTGAGTGTGTAGGTAAAAATCCCACCAGAACATATGTTCTCAAGCAGTGCCTGCCCATAAGCTAACATTCTGCTATGATGAGCATGTTGAATGAGTAAAAAAGTGCATGAAATGGAATGCAGTGCATTTTCTGCCCACGTTCCTTTTGTTTTCTGTAAAATGTGTTAATTCTGTAAGTGCTTGGTTAAGGAAAAAATATTAATATTAAAAATTCCAGACGATTTTAATTTGATCTATAAATATTTATTGGTTTCCTCAACAATCTCTTGATTAAATATCGAATACTCAATAAAGTCATTTAAGTATTACAAATTTTTTTGTTTCAATTTAATTGAAACCCTATTTATTAAAATCATTTCTTCTATATTTAAAGTAAAATTTTAAAACTCAACTCCATGGGAACTGAAATGGTTCCGGCAACACTTTTTGGCAGCGATCAAGTTCAACTGGGTGGGTAAAACACACACACTCACACGCCCAAACGTATGTAAATTTTCCCACACAATCATACATATTTATGCTTATGTATAAAGAGACACATACTAATTGTAGAATTTGACTTTTTCGTTAGGTGTTTAAAAATATTTTGACCGTGTCTTGATGCTCTGCATGAGTAAGCGCAAAGACAACTCACTAACAAAGAGCGGGAGAGTGGCGTATAGGGGGGAAGTAAGAGAGCAAGTGAGAGCGATTCTGTTGTGATATTGGGAAAGGTGTGTGTGCGAATGAGAGTTGGGAACGTAGAAACGCCGGCATCGACATCGACGTCAGCGTCAAGCGGCGTGACTTTGACGTGGCGACGATAACGCTCATGTTTTGCTATTATTGTTTTTGTTTTTGTTTTTGTTACTGTTCGTGTTTGTGTTTGTGTTGCTTCTATTGTTGCTGCCGCTGCACTTCAAGAAGCTGCACATGCAACGGCAACAACAACAACAACGAAAACAAATACAATAACAAACACACAACGCCAATTACGAAACAGCCAAAGAACCACACACACACACACCAGCACGCACACTAATTTACACATATAGAACACTTACATATTTACGTACATAAGCATACGCATCAGTATCTGTATGGCTGCTTTTAGAGATGAGCGCGTGCCTAGCAATCTAAGCACAACTGATTCACAATCTTATCACTCACTCACTTCGATCTCAGATATCGTTAAATGTCTATTATTAGTGAATCACCTGAATTTATGAGCCTTATAATTAAGTCATAATTATCGCTTATGTGGATATGCTGTGACTCAGTCACATTTTGTTGGGTGAGGTTATTGAAATATATTAAATTCCACTGTCAATAAATAATAATTTTTTTTTGTGTATTTATAGGTAATGACATTCATACAGTCTTTAATTAAATTGCAATTTTACCATATTTCAAGATAATTGTTTTCTTATCAGTTGTTAAAGAGATTATATAAAAGTTTAATTTATAATAGTTTGTACGTAATTTATTTAGGTAAAATATAAAATCAATAAAATAAACTCAACTTAATTTAAGACTCATATTATATTTTTATTACAATTTTTTTCGCAATTTTATACTATGTTTAAAGCACAGAACGAGTTTTATTCCCATTAACAAGTTATAAGTAAATGAGTATCAGTAATTTGCATATAAAATTTCTGTCAACTTGGTATTTAAATAATGAGTTTAAACCAGTTTTTGAAGAAAAATTACGCGAACCTGTCGTTTTAGGCTCAAACAAAAAAATTATGGCAAATGTAACAATTAAAAACACAAAAGTTCAGTTAAATCATAACATATTTAATGACATACTATGTGTAATTGTTTGACTTTTAAATTTCTTTTGGCAAACTCAAGAAACTTTTACAGATTAGTTAACCAAATGCGGACATGAATGTGCTTGTTGTTATTAAAACACATCTTAATATAATCATAATACCTGAAAGAAAACAATTCCGTAAACATGAGCTTAACATGCATGAAAATTAATTTAATGCGCAAACACGCGCTCATCTCTAGCCGTCTGATGAATGGCGCTGCCGCTGTTGACGCTGACGTTGACGCGACCGCTGTTGCTGTTGCTGTTGCTGCTGCTGGTGACGTGTGCTGCGGCGACTTCGACATCGTCGAGTCTACATACAAACAAACACACACACTTACGTAGTTGTCGTTGTAGTCGCGTCGTGGCCGCTTAGTCAGTCATCGGCGTCAGTATTGCTTTTCAGTTTAGCTACGTAAAGCGGCGTCAGAGGCAGCAGCAGCGAACAGTGAGCAGTGAGCAGCGAACGGCAGCCCCAAAAAGCAGCAACAACAAATAGCAATCGTAACAAGCAGCACAATTCTCAGTCAGTTATCGGTCGCGTCGTCGTCGCGTCATCGAGCGCCGCCGGCAGCAGTTTCAATTCCAACAACACCCACAACACTGGCTACGCCAGCAGAAGCAACAACAACAAAAAGGTGACGAGTGCGGCCCATTTAAGTGTAAGAAGAAGAAGCGCGTACAAATTTGAGCGCCAAAAAAATATATAACAGTACCGAACAAAGCAACAACAACAAGTATATAAATATATATATATTCTAGTGCTTATACATACATACATATATGAAATGCAACAGTGTGTGTATGTGTGTGTGTGCTTATTTTTATTTACGTATATATATGTACGCTTTTCGCGCTTTTAACGTTTAAAATATTTGTGTAAAAAATTAAGCAAGTAATAATTATAGAGCGGCGCTCTCCCGCTCCCGCTCGCACTCGTACTCGCCGTTGTCATACTCTCCCACTCTGCCTCTCTCCACCTTTCGCTCCGAGAGCGCCAAACAACAACAACAGTATATTGTATACGTATTAATATTAATACATACGTATGCATGCAAATACATAGGCATAACTATATATATGTATATAAAATTTGTACATTCGTAATCAAATACAAATCGGCAAAACAAAAAAAATCTTGACGTAATCGCAACACAACGTAAAGAAAACGAAAAACGAACGAAGAAGAAGCGAAAAACAAAAATAAAAACGCAAAGAAACGACAGCAAAAGCAAAACAATAACAACAAGTGCAACAACAACAACAACAAAAGCTGTTTATTTCTTTCACGCTAACGTTATTTTATTTTTTTTGTCTTTGTTTTTGTTATTTATTTATGTACAATAATACATATGTACATACATATGTATTTTATTGTTAAAACATCCCATCAAGAGGCTGGCAAAAATTACAAATTTTCAGTAGTTACGCAAAATTTGCGTTTTTTTTTAATATTTTTTTTGCTTCCATCATTGCCGGATTTCATTGTCATTAGTCAGCGCAGCAACAGCAGCGACGACAGCAGCAGCAACAACAACAACAGTGGGTAAGATATGTATGTTTATAGGCGGGCGAAACAGTGACTTGACCACTAGACAAAGGGGTGTGCTCCTAATGACTCTTATCCAGGCGTTAACTGATTTTTAATGCATACAACAAATGCAACAAAAACATAATTGAAAACGAAAAGTAAGAGAGCGAGAGAGGAAGAGAGAGGTGAGGGCAAGAGAAGAGAACCCACACACAGAGCTAAAATCACAGTGGGTCACAGCTTCATGGCAACTAATTTTGAATTGTGGAAAACTCTACAGAATTGTTAATCACTGGCACGTTTTATTTTTGGCTCAAACAGCAAGCAAAAATTGCGGCCTTATTGATTGGGATTTATGAATTTATTAACTGATAATAATTTATTATGTATGCAGGCACAAACGAAAAGAGGGGGAAAGGGGAAAAACTTTTTTTAAATTTCTCAATTTAGTTTTGCATTTTCAAGTAAGAATTTTTGATAAGTTATTAAGAAATTAAACATAATGTGACAGCTAAGAAATGTGAAAATTTCATATATGAAGAAAACTTAAATTTTAATAAAAATATTTCATACTTGGCGTAAAAGTCTTGGGACTTATCATGTATTCTTTTGGGGTTGATTCCAACTTTATCTTTTCAACAAAAGTTGGTCCAATTATTATATGAGGAAAAGGCTCCCTTCTTTAAAATCGCTCACAAAAAAATGGAAATTTCTTAGTACAAATTTATGACACATTTCCCAAGTCTAGAAAAAAAATTAAATGACCATAAAAAATTCCTTTTAATTACTTAATTCGAGGTTAACATATTTATGTTTAACTCAATATTTAAAATATTTCTGCACTTCCGACATCACTTAGTTTCGATTGCAAACTTTTTAGCTAACGGAATTTGATTCACACATAAAATGCCAGAAGTTATTTAGCTTTTAATTTCGTTAGGTCACAGAAAATCTATACCAAACTCAATTTGTGGTATCATAAACTGTATATGTTGTTAACATGCATACAAATACAAATAGTGGTGTTTGTAAGTTTTATGATGTGGTTAAACTCACAGCAAGGACTTTCTTCAAAAGTTTCGCAGTTGTAATTGCATTTACAACTAGTTTCGTTGTACGTGTAGAATTCATACACGATTATTTATTGGCCCAATACCACTACCACCATTAGTCATACACATATTGAAGGCCAATCTATGCACAAATAACTACACGTGCAGAGCTAATACCTTATCGATAACTGACTGATATGACGAAGTTTACAAAATTCCTCGAATTCTCTAAAGTTTTCGATTGTGACAGTGATTACAGCTTACTCTAAGGATATTTATGGTTTATTTGGTATTTCTAAGTTCGTAGTAGGGAAATATCTGAAATTCTGTTGATTAAATTCAACATTCTCTTATGTGAAAATATTTGAACCTGAAGCTGCAACATTTTAACACAAAGCTGCGATGTTGAACTGCTTTAATGCCTTGCATTTCAACCAACTAAATCCAATGCTGATAACGCGCCTTTCGAAACTGATAACATCAACGCTCACATGCATGCATTGAAATGTAGGTACACACATGTACACACCTACATACATACACATGTTTGCATGATGGATTTAGATTCGTGACATGTAGACGGCTAACGGTAGTACGACCATATTATCAAATTACTGCTAGCTGATAATCCAAATCTAAGGTTGTGACAGCACACAAAAAAGAGGCACTGTGTGGGGGCATACGAAAGCCTACAATGGCGTTTGGCTGTGTGCAACAGGATCCAAGGCAAAAACGAAAAACATTGCAAGTTGAAACCTCAAGTTACCGACTCAAGTTATCGACTACAAAACACCCGTTAAATGTCCGCGTTTTTTGAAGAAAGTATTGCATACGTTTAGCCGCTACAGTGGCCACAACTTTTAAGTAGAACAACTTGACAAAAAAAAAACAATATAAAAAACTGCAAGCAAAAGTCAAAATTTAAAAAAGATAAATTTTCAATGTAAAATCTTGGTCCCTGAATCAATTTTAGATACTTTTATTCGACACAAAAATGTGTAAACAATAGAAGTTGAAATTTTCGAACGAGTATTGAGTAGTCAAGCGGCATAAAGAGTGGTAAACATTTATGAGAACGTCGATCTATTGTCAATAAATTGTAATTTGTTAAGAAACTTCTCAAATAATCTATAAACTTTTCAAATATTTCTTATAAATTTAAATACTTTTTTATTTTAAATTTATATTAAAATTTATATATATTTATAGTATATTAATATTATTTTGATGGTTAAAATCAATACACCGCGCCCCACAAACTTAATAGACTCGTTTTTATCCTTTCATGGGACGGGTTAATAAAACAGTAATAACTGCCAACTGTGCGAACTTTGACAGAAGCACCTGTCGCTCTAGTAAGCTAGAGAGTGGGAGTTATAACTCTCACTCCCTCTCTCATACAGACACACGCACACACTCACACGCGTGCACTCTTTGAAATTTTGCTGTTCAAATGAAAAATTCTCTTTAGAATTTCTGCTGCTGATGTTTTTGTTGCCCATTCATTTAGTTTTAATTAATACGGACAAATAGAGAGGCGTCAATACACGTACATATACACATGTTTGTACACACACACGCACACATGCATTAGTATTTGAAATGCATTGCATGGGCTGGTTTAAAAATAAGCATTGTTGACGTCACATTTTGCGTGAACGAGAAAAAGGAACCAAAAACCCAAAAGCGAAAAACGAAATACAAAATACAAATGCAAAATGCGAACTGATTGGAATTGATTAAATTGCAGCAGGCAAGCAAATATTGGTGTCTCTTCGCATGCAGCGACGACTTATTGCTAATGTCAAAAGCAAAAAAAAAAAAGAAACAAGCTAAAACGACAACAACAACAGGCACCACAATAATAGCAACATCAACGACATCATTTTATGTGGCGCGTGTTTTGTTTTGCTTTGTTTGTTACTTTTTTTCTCTCTCTTTTAAACTCCTCGTAATCAATAAGCCACGATGATGTCAATGACGTTGATGACGTTGCCAGATTCATGTGTATTTATGCTTTCAGCTTTTCGACTTTGCGCACCCGCCTTTGTGTTTCGCCTTCGTCATTCTCCCTAGTGTTTCGGCATTTCGGTGTCAATTACCTTTTTGTATAGACGCCACAAGTATTTTAAAGTTGCGCTTTAAACACTGATGATAAGCACAACCCGACAGAGCACACGGACACACACAAACACACACTTAACGCACACAAAACAAATCGCGCTTTTGTGGGGGTGCTGCCATTATTGTAACGAGGTGGGGCAAGGGTTTGCGCAGCCTGACGACGGACGTTCGAGTAAAAGAAACGCCAAAAACAACAAAAACAAAGTCAAGCAACAAGCGCAGGCAACTTCACTTGTTTTGTGGTGACATTTTACAACACTTAGAGATGGTTGCGTGCTAATCACGGTATATATGTATGTTAGGTGGTGGGGCGATCAAATTAATTTAACTGACTCAATCACTAGGAAATCTGTACAATTTGTGTGTTAACCACATACAGAGGCAATTTAGCAGTGATGCTGTACAAGAAAGAGAGAGGTGCGCTGATTCACGCCACAGCGACTTGAGCTAAGTGATGAGCGCGTGACGCACGCAAGTTGATTAGAGAGACCGTACACTACTCTTTCCTCGCAATTTTTGCGTGTATATCACTAATTCACTATTTTATTTTATAATTTCTTGTGTTCGACAAATATAAAAATCGTTTATTTGTTGCTTGATTCAAAACAGATGTATGTTTGGTAAATAAGTATAATTTGCCATCAGTTGTTTAAACAAAACTCAAATGATTTTGTGTTTTCAACTTTAGCAAAGTTCAACTTAAATTTATTTAAGCTACGTCATTGGGTTTTCTATCAAGAGCTGGATTAAATGAAGCTGTCTGAACTAACCTAAATCTAGTCAAGTTTACTTTGATTTGTTAGTTATAAATCTTATCGGAGAAATTACAATTCAATGTGCACTTTTGCTGTGCGTGCGTGCTAAGTTCGTGTCACGCACACATCTCAAGCAGAGACAACAATCGCTCGCATTGGAGTGAATCAGCGAACCTCTCACTTCCTTCGCTTTTGCGCGAAGCATCGTTAAATTTGCCGTAATTTTTAACAGCTTCGTCACTGCGCTTAATGTTTTATGCTGTCTGTCTGTTTTTGCTGCAGTGCTCAACATTATCTGCAGCAACAACGCCATTTTAATCAGCTGCGAGAAGCAGATGAAGCACAAGGAGATGAAAAGAAGGAAAGAGCATATACAATGCGACAGCGAGCGAAGGACAACTGCAGCAATAACAATAGAATATTTGCAATGCCATTAATTGCGAATCATTGACATTGTTCACTTTGTTGCTATTTAAAAAATACATATGTTGTTTTTGAATGTAAACAACATTTCACTCGCAAAAATACTTCATGGCCGAGGAAATCAGCAACAAAAGCTTAAAGCAGAGTTAACAGCATCTTAATAAACTATCAAACCATGTTAATATTTGTTAACCAAAAAATAACACACTCGTACATTAAACAAGTATAACTTTTGCACATTCAAAATGTTGGTTTAATTAACTGCATTTCGTTAGGCTTATTGGGAGTAAATTGTGATTGATAGGATTTCACTAATTAAATTTAGCGAGTCATAAAGTTTATTGAAATTCGCTTTTTAGCTTAGTTCATGAATTAGTTCCACGCTGTGACGTCACGCTAATTTCTCTAGCTTCAGCTGATAAAAACAAACACAACTTACACGCACACACACACGTGTGAGTATGTGTGTGTGAGAGCGAGCATGCATGTGTTTTATTTATTTTCTTGGAGTTTTTTTTGCCTCGATGGCGCCAAAATGTTGTTTGTTGTTGTTGGCTAGTTGCCGTTTGCCTTTCGTCTTACATATTACAACAAAAACTACAACAACGTGAACAGTAGCGGAATTAGAAGAGGAGCAACGACATAAAAATATGCACTGACTCAGTTAGTCGGGCAGACTCAGTTTTCGTCTCTGTTCCGTTCCCTGTTGTTGTTCCGTCCCTGTCTCTGTTAGACTATGTCCCTGACTTGCACAGACAGCACGGCGTTTTGTGGGGAGACCGAGAACCACAAACAGAGTCACAGTGGGATATGGCCATATGTGCGTGCTTTGGAGCAATTAGTGGGCGTCACTATATTGTTAGCTTGGTTGGCAGTTACTATTCCAAATTAAATGCGCTTCCCATTTCGGTCAAAAAGTTAGTCAAGTGTTACAACACTAAGTGAAAGGTCTGTTTGTGTGTCCCTCTCTATCTCTATTTGGTCTTCTTCATTGGTGTTACTGTCATTTTCTATCAGTTTGTGATAGCCAGGGCACATTAAAGAGTCATTTGTGAACACAAGCACTAGCGGCTAAAAACAACTTTCCAATAATTATTTAAGTAACGGCTATAATTAGCGAACAGCTGTTACAGCTGATTATTGGATTCTACTCGTGTGTTTTTTTTTCTTGTTTCACTTATGGATAATCGGTGTTCAAATATAAATTATCGACCGCCTGAACTTAATGTGAGTGCAGCCCTGGTAGCAACAGTGTCGCACAACCGAACAGCTGTTATATGTGTTGCCAGCCTTGTACAATTTCAGCGCGCGCTTTTCTTATGCTTTCACTTTGCCATAAAAGTTTTTTATATGTGTGCAATTAAGTCATATAAAATATAATATTTACTGTTAATTTAGTTTCTGTACGACTTGATTTGTTTTATTTGTACGATTTGTGTCAACTTGATTTGGTCAAATTGTGGAAAAACAGTCTGGCAACGCTTGACTGTAAAACGAGTCGTTGCTGCGTGCGCACACATCTGTGTGTTTTCGAGTGCGTGTTCTCGGTGTGTGTTGTGTGATTGTGTATGTTTGCGCCAGTACTAAGGCAGTGAAGCAGCGCGAGCGAGCGAGTGAGCAATACAAAATAAATTTTGCGCAAAAAAGGGCCAAGAAATTGATCAATAAATTATAGTTAAAATTTAATGTGACCTGAAACGTGTGTACACGAAAATTAACAAACAAATTGTGCTCCAACATTCAATCATTTGCCAGGGCAGCTGACAAACAAAACGCAAAGGCGCTGCTCTCTGCTATGAGAAAAGAACGTAAGCAACGATAACAGCAGAAAAAAAATTATTTTTTTTTTGTGCTGTGCGCGCGTGCTGCCAACTGTGTGAAAAGTGTATTGCCATCGTCCGCCTGCCATCGCCATTGCCACCCAATATAAGGAAATCACAACAACAATACCCGTTGACTTATTCTTAAGATTTAGGATACGAATTCGCGGCCACAAGTAATGCGGCAGCAGCAATCAGCTACGTAGTAGCGTTAAACAAACGACCGACTTGCTCGGTTCTAGTGTGTGGCGTGCGTACAGTTGAATTTTTCAACAAGTTGCCAGCACAGCGCGCAACGCGACACAAACACACACACTTACACACGCTTACATGCACACTAACTCACACACATACAAGCGCGCGCAGTGAGAAGAGAAATAGCAACAGCAACAACAAGAGAAGCAGCAACGTTTTTAGTGATGTCATCAGAAAGTAAGTTTGCCTTTTTTTTTTGTTTGCCTATAACACAACGTCGTCATGACGTCATTTCATAAAAATACACACAACAGTTGAGATGGTATGGACAAAAGTGTTGTTGTTGCCATTGTTGTTATTGCTGTTGTCGTTGTCGTTGTCATCGTCGTCGTCGTCGTCATTTTTGTAGCAAGCAAACAAAACAAACCAAACAACAGTTGAAGGTAGTAGAGGAATCAGCAGCAGCAGCAACGATAGTGACAGTCAGCGGGTGTGCTAGTGTGTGTATGTGAGTGAGTGAGTGAGTGTGTGTGTTGTTGCTGTGTTGTGTACAATTAACAATTAGCAATTAGCAATCAAACAATATTGTAACCAAAAATCCATGTAACTAACTTTGTGCACATTTATTTCTATCTATCTCTTCGTACCGCCTGCTGATCGCACCGCCCATCAGTTGTCGTCCAGCATCAATCAACTTCAAACTGGCAAAATTGAAACGGAAAAGACGCCAAACTGAAGCACTTATCGGAGAGCGTAACGGTGCTGCTGAAAATCGCTAAAATGGACAGCATCGTCGAGGAGAATGGCAACTCCGCCTCCAGCGGGAATGTCAACGATGTTAACGTTGATGTCGCTGCAGCCGCAGCCGTCGCCGCAGCAGCCGCAGCGGCAGCGGTAGCAACAGGCACCCAACAACAACAATCACACAACCAGCAAAGTACAACGGCGACGGCCAACACAAACAATGCCAGCGGTGCCGCATCCGTGCTGACCACCACCAACTGCAATATACAATACCCCATCCAGGCGCTACCACAACACGGCCTACAGGTGAGCGGATTCCCCTTAATCAATCCACCTGTCCACCTGACATTCTTCGCAGCTTTAGTGTCTATCGTATTACGATTAAACGACACACGTGTAGTTAGTAGTTGTATGCTAGTAATCTGTTATAGATTCTTGATAGTATTCTTCAAGAAACTAGAACTTCTTTTCAAGTCCAATCGTATTTATGCAGCATTTCCGTACTTGCATCAATATAACTGCATATCGATAAATAATCGAATTCACGAGCTTAAAATTAAAGTTGGAGTTATCGATTCTGGGCTTTCTAAACGTTAAACTCTTTTATTGCTCTTGTTACCAACATTTAATTTAAGCCGATTTTCTTCAAATTATTAACATATTTGTCTATCGATAAGCAATTTAATCGATGAACATTTTGCAATTAAAATTGGTGCATACGACGACATTTATTCCCGACTTTCTTAATAAGAATTTTTCAATTTCTTTTTAATATTCATTGTTGCTTGTTATTTAGACTGTCACCATTTGTTAATCGATATAAATTTTGATCGAAAAAAAATAGGGGTATTAGAAATCTAAAAAGCAGTACTTGATTTTAAAGTTTAATAACAGCATTGCAAATAATTTATTTCGGTTTCAAGAAGGTATCAATCCGAGAAACTTCTTAGCTCTGTTTTATACAATCGATTTTATCGATCAACAGAAAGCAACATAGTTAAAAAGAACGAAGTAATAAAAAAATAATAAATTTCCTTCAAATTAAGCACATTTACTAGTTGCACTAAAATTGATTTTATCGATTAAATTGGCTTCCGATAATCAGCCCTCTTTAATAAATGATATGAATGAATTAATTTCCTTGAGTTCTCTTAAAAAGCAGACTTACTTTAAATATTCAACTATCAATTAACAATAGTTGATTTTCAAATTTTAGTTATACATTAACGACAATTCTATTTAATTTTATTTTATTCAATTGCGTTAATTACCATATTTTAAAGGTCGTAAATTCGATACTTTTATAGAGGTTTTCTTAGCTTCTTTGTTCTTTATAGTCAGTTATTCTACAGATGGAGAAAAGATACTTAAGTATACCCATGAAAATCAGGGGAATATTCAATTCTTGTAATATTTTCAATTTAATTAAGAATTTTGTGATTTAAACATACATTTTTGAGTTTAGTTTTAAATATTTGTTTTGAAATAGATAACGACTAACGGAATGTGCACTTTTTTTTGGCAGGTACAATCCGTGATACAAGCGGCTAATCATTCGGGTGTTATACAGACCGCTGCAGGAACACAACAACAGCAACAACAGGCGCTGGCCGCCGCATCGGCGATGCACAAAGGAACCGGAGCCGGAACCGGAAGTGTGGTATACGTAACAAAACCGGCTAATTCAACGGTCATTCATACGGCAACTGGCAATGCAGTGCAAGTGCGTAACAAACAACAAGTGCGTATCCTTGAAATCACTATCAAAATAGTTATTAATCTAAGGAATAGAAATATAAATTCTTTTTTTAATATGTATGACGGCATTTCCACGCGTTATTTTCAAAAGAATTATTAGTTTCCAATTTTTAAACATCAGCTATTATTAATTTTTATGTGAATTTATTTAAAACTTTTCTTATCAAGTGCAAATTCAAGAAATAGTTATTGTTGGTTAAAAATAATTAAATTATATTATTGACTTCTTAAATTAAAACACTTCAAATCATTATGAATAATGTTTAAATATTATTTTGTTATTAGCTCAAAATTTATAAGCCTAAAAAATTGTACTGAATTTGAAGGTTTTTCAGTTTTAAATATTTTATATGCTCATTATTTTATGATATTTTTACTACATATCTAAGGCTATATTTGCCCTAATCAAGTATTGTGGAGATGCCTATATACTTTGAGTCTTAAATTTTATAATTAATCAATTTGCAAACAATTTTCAGATCCCTCCAAACTTTCAATGTAAGATCAAACCCGAACCGAATACACAACATCCGGAGGACAGTGATGAGAGTTTATCAGACGATGATTCACAACATCATCGCAGCAATCTGACACGAAGGCCATCATATAATAAGATATTCACCGAGATCAGTGGACCGGATATAAGCGGTAATATTTCAATATCTTTTCAAATTCATTACTTTTCTTTCCCCTGTTTTTTTTCTGTTATTTTTCTCGTTTTTCTTTTGTTTAACCTACGCTGAACGCCTTACTGCCTTTCGCCCCTTTTACCCATAAACTTCCAATATACCACTCTAAATATCTATCGATTCTTTCCTCAATATAATCTATTATTTCATGTTCTTAAATCACCTAAATTTTAATAGAGAATTAAACTCAAAAAGTATAAAATTTATATAGGCAGACAAAGTAAACAATATTAATAACTTAGTGGAGAATTAATTTTTAGCAGAGTAATTATTAAATAATTACATTTTCGAACTTATGTTTCAGAATTTTTTCAATTTATATTGCATTTAAAAAATAAAACAATTAAAACAATTTATTAATTTATTTTATATTAACAATAATTATGTTCAAAACCAATCAGATTCAGAAATTTTAAACTATTTACAGTGAGCGCAGAAACTATCCACAATTTTTTTGTTGCAAAAGAAAATTTGTTAAATACGAAAATTATTTAAAGAAAAACTTTTCTAATTTTTGTGTGTCGGAAATTTAGCCGCACTCACTGTATACTCATAACGTCAATAATTTAGCAACATTCATTACGCTGTTTAATAATCATGTTTGTTAGTAATACACGGAATCACTGTCATTGTCACCAGGACTAATAAATTTCGTTGTCAATATGTCAGTCTGTCATTCAAACCGCTCAATAACAGAATTTGCATCAATCATTTACCGTTCCTAACAATTTGCTGTTCTAGTTATTGTTGTTGTGATTGTTATTCTGTTTGGCAAAATCATTCAGTTTCTCTTACACTAATACACATATCCATGCGCGAGTCCACACACATTACGGCTAGTTTTATTTATCTCCTGCTCTTTCACACTCTTTACTACTCTTTCCATCGCTTTTCTTACTCTCATCTACACTTGTCGTCATTATTAGCTGTTGTTGTTGTTGTTGTTGTTGCTTAACGAAAGATCGAAGCAAAAAGAAGCAAAAATATTCGCGAAAAAGTCAAAGTAGAACTCCAATAAATATGTATGTAACTGTAATTAAAAAAGCAATAAATAATCAAGGCTCTCGCACACACATACACATACACGTACAACCACATGTGTAATGCATAATTGTTGTTTTTGTTATCGCGCGTCTTATTTTCGCTTTGTTGTTGTTGCTGTTGCCGTTACACACAACCCCCCACGCCCCTCATCAAGCCATACGCATACATTTACGCACACACACATACATATGTAACTATAACAAACGTCGCCCGTTGCCGTCGCCGTTGCAGTTGTTCAAACTAACAAAAAAAAAATATATCGACTCTCTTTCCTTTTCTCTCTCTCGCTGGCTGGCTCGTATGATCGTTCGCTCACTCGCACTCACAAGACACTCACAATGAACAAAATTTAAAACCAAAAACAAAATCAAAACAAATATTTAAAAATCAAGTCGAAAAATATGTTTTCTTATAATTTTTTATTGTTGTTTTTTTCCGTTTTCTTTTTGACTGCTCGCGAATATGCTACAAAAATACCATATAAAAATTACAATAAATATGCCAACAACAACAACAACTACAACAACCAATCAACCTAAAACAACAACAACAACACCCCCAACCATCTCCCCAAAATTAAAAAAATACAAAAACAAACAAAAAATCCCCTCAGCGGGTCCAACACTGCATATGCCCGACGGCATCGTTCTCAGCTCACAACTGGGTAGTGGGGCGGGGGGTGGCGGCGGCGGCGGCAACACATCAGGCAGTCCACTGCTACACATGACGCCAGACTCCTCGGCCTTCTTTATATCCAATCGGATACCATACAATACCAGTAAATGCAGCAGCAAACAAACTTAACTAATTTTATTTGCTCTCTTAACAATACTCTCTCTTAAACGCAGTCAATTAACTAAATTTTCACTCTCTTTTGTTAATGCAGATAACAGCGGCATTGCAGAGGATCAGACGCGCAAAAGAGAGATTCGGCTACAAAAGAATCGGGAAGCGGCGCGCGAATGTCGACGCAAAAAGAAGGAGTACATCAAGTGCCTGGAGAATCGTGTGGCGGTGCTAGAGAACCAAAACAAAGCGCTCATCGAAGAGCTCAAGTCGCTGAAAGAGCTCTACTGTCAGACCAAGAATGATTGAACGTGGCGCCGATGCTGGGATGGGCAGCGGCGCTTGGTTCTAGCAGCAAAAGCGGCGATAACAGCAGCGGCAGCAAGAGCGACGGCAACAGCAACGCCAGCTTCAGCATCAGTAGCAGTGGCATTGGCAGCGGCAGCAGTAGCGACAGCAGCAGCTTTAAGTCTAAAATGGCGGCCTGGCGACTATGCTCAGGACGAAGACACGTACAAGGACAGAGACAGGGACGGAAACAGAGACAAAGACAAAGACACAAACAAAATCCAATGCAAAGACGATAACGATACATTTTACGACGATGACGATAACGTTAACAGTGACGACAAAGACACAAACATAAACCAATGCAAAGACGATAACGATAAATTTTACGACGATGACGATAACGTTAACAGCGACGACGGCAGCCAGCCGCATATCATGGTTTACATACGTATAAAACACTATATGTAGCATAATTTATCTAAATATGATCATGTTGTTGTTGTTGCCATTACAAACACACATACACACCGACACATACATATATACAGACACCCACGACTGTCCTTCCCCGACTCCACTCCACTCCCCTCCCTGGTCTGAGCTGCTGACTTGCTGGTCACGTGTTGGCAGCAACAACACGTGCAACACAACAAGAAACAGCAGCAAAAGGACACACGCACACAGGGACAGACAACCCCACACACACAAACAAACAAACACAAACACAATGTAATTATGTTTATAATTTACTCGTAAATGTGTAATATTATTTTAAAGCTTATTTTTATGCTTTAGTTATTATTGCTAATTAAATTATACTACACAGTAATGTAATTTTACTGTTGATTAATTATTACATATTATTATTATTTTTTAACTTTCTATCAATACATGTAAATCGATATACATACATATATACATATTTTTTTTTGTTTTTTTGTCTATTCACTACTTTGTTATATGATAAGATGAAATCCGGAATTTAAAACAATGCAAAAACAAACTAAAAGAAAAAACAAACAAAAAACTATAAGAAAAATGTGTTTAGATAAATTTCAAAGCGGCGCCTAGTAAAATTCTCTTTCCTTACCAAGCCTCTCTCCCTTTCACTCCCACAAACACCGCCACAAACAAAGAGAAATTAAGTTTTAAATTTGTAACTAGTAGAATGAAAGAGAAACGTACAATGCATGAAATGAAAAGAGTAAGCAAATAAGGCCGTTTCACACACACACACACACACACACAAACCCTCTCCTCTCTTCACCCATAGCATAGGCTACACAATTTTTTTCTCTGTGAGCGCACGCCACAAAAACAATTTATATATTAATATATGTGCATATGTGTATGTACACATACATGTACATGTATGTATGTATTTATGTAGTTAGCGAATATTTGTACACTATTTGTATTTTAACTGATTTTGTGTTAAAACTAAAAAAAGGCAAAAAGAAAATGAAAAAAAAGAAATAAACAAATAAAACTTCTGTTCGCTTCGCAACGGCAGCAAAGCAAGAGCATAAGCAAGAAGATGAGGAAATTAAAGAGAAGAGAAGAAGAGGAAGACAGAAATCAACGAAACATCGTCATATTTTGTAATTGTAAAAATAGAAAGAAGTGCAAATGAAGTGACTAAGGAAACGAAAACAAAACAAAAACAAAATACACACACACACACAAACATACATATAAAGCAAAAACTCTCGTTATCTCTTGTGATCAACTCAGTTGTTGTTATGAAATGAAAATTGTTTGTAATAAAAGGAAGATGTAAAACAAAACAAACAAGGCAAAGAAGTATATGCAAAAAAAATCAAATAAGAAACGCATGCGACATGAAAATGTTGCATGCGAATTTTTTTTAATGTAAACTAAAAACAAAACAAAAAAAAAACAATATAGAAAGTGCAACAGAAACGGAAACAAAACCCGAAACGGAAGAGGAGACAATGTCAAAAGCAACCGTTAAAAACAATATACATATATATGCATGTGTATGCGTGTATATAGATACATAGATATATCTATCTATTTTTGATGTCAAAATCAAATCCATGCGATACATTTTCAGAACATGAAAAGCGTAAATTTAAAAAATATTATATATTAAATATTAAAAAACAAAAAAAAGTGAAAACAAATTGCAAACTTTTTAGCAGTTGAGCAACGCGAAATAAAAAAAAACAAAAGCAAAAATGTTGCATAAAAAAAAATAAACAACAAAATAAACAAATATTTTTATTGTCATTGCATAATTTTTAAGGTAGTAATTTTAATATTTAAAACTTAAGCAACAAAAACAAAACAGAAACACAAAACAAAAACTGAACCGAAAACAAAATTGCAAAAAAAAAGAAACAACAAAACAAAGCAGTAGAAATTACAATATTGTTATAAATATTTGTCTCAATGAGAAAACAACAAACAACAAGCAACAAAAAGAAAAACAAACAAACAACAAAGAGAAATCTACATAAAAAATACAACAAAAACAAACAAAAAAAAAAATAATAAAAACACAAAAAAATAAAATTTTTAAATTGGTTTCAATTACAAAAATTTACTGGTATTTTTCAAATATTTTCTTTCAGGGAATAAACTAAACTTACAAAATATTTAGAAATTTCTTACAATATTTTGTTTTCTAGGAATTAATTGGTCCTTTTGACAATGTGTTTAAATTTTGATAAAAAAAAACAATGAGTGACAAATTTTATTTAAATAAGTAAGAAAGGCCGACTCTGAAAAGACCCTGTACTCTGTATTTTCGACCGATTTGTCCTATCGTCGCTATAGGCTAATGTTGTCCGAATCGGATCAAATTAGGTAAGTATAGCTAAGATGGTCCAATAAACATACTGTGTGAATTTGGTCATGATAGCTCTGATAGTTTGGGAGTTGTCGTGTAATTTAAATAGTATCTTACAATTTTCAGAGGCGGTAGTAGGCGTGGCACCAATTTAAAATAAACGTGATCTGCTCGCAAAGGAGACGGACCATCATTACAAATTTGCTGGCTCTAGCGCTTATAGTCTCTGAGATCCAGGTGTTTATACGGATAGACAGGCGGACAGGCTATACCGACTTGAAGCTGATCAAGAATTTATATACCTATTTAATGGGGTGTTCCACGCCTCCTTCTAACTTTTCACTTTTCGAGTAACGGGCTCAAGCTAAAATAGCTAAAGCGACAGCACTGACACAGTGGTATGTTTTGATATATTTTTATAAATTTTTTTAACTTTTAAGAGTTTTATTAAAAAAATGCATGATTTATTAAGTAAAGTGGTTAAGTACATACTAACTGAGTACATGTGCTAATTAAAGTTAAAAGCCAAATACAAATTGAGGAGATTCACAGTGATTAATCAGTTCCCGAGGCTGTGATGCCAAAAGTTGCTGCTGTGCAGGGTGCACAGCTGTCTATCAGTCTCTGGCGGGTTACCATCCCTCCCTCCCTCCACCTCCTCCTCCTCCTCCTCTACCCTACGATATGAACAGATAGAGCACAAACATTCCGATGCCAATGTAGTGACTCAAGTAGCCCGCAGACGCCCAGTGGTAGAGGTAGGAAACCTCCTGTCCGCCCGCCTCCAGTTCGAGCGTCTCGTTGAGCAGCACCACGCCCAGGTACGCCAGGTGGGCGATGGCCAGCAGCGTGAATCCCAGATTGGTTATGCCCACCAGCCAAGAGCTCCAGCAACGCCAACCACGACGCCGCGGGCAGTGGGAGTAGCGACAACGCTCGGCACCTGGACAGCGATTGGCCGAGACGCAGGCGTGGCAGAGCGTGGCCAGATGGCGTCGCAGCATGGCCTCACCCTGGGCAAAGGTGGCCAGCGATAGCAGCACTAGGTAAATTCTGAAATCCATGCCATGCAGCAGCGAGGAGACCACATACGTGCAAAAGACCGAGATGATGATGTTGTGCCGGGAGCGTCGTGGGTGGGCGTGGCCGTAGACATAACGCTTGAGCCACTCGTGCATGGGAATGTTCCAGGAGCGTACCAGATCGCTCAGTGAATGTGGCCACTCGATGTGCCAGGGACGCGACACCAGATCCCCCAGCAGTCGGGAGGAGACAGCCCTGGAGGAAGAGGCGGAGCCACTTGGTCCTCTTGTCTCGTCCAGTCGCTGTCCCGCTGCCGCAAGCAGCGCTTGACTCACAAAGCTGACAAAGTAGTGACTGCTACGCACACTCACGGCGCCCGTGTACATGAGCAGCCAATGGGAGCGGCTCAGCTGTCGCTGCTGCTGGTGCTCCGCCAGCGCCGGTGCTACGCAGTTGGAGACAATGAGGGCAACTAGAGACAGCAGCAGATTGCAGCTGAGCTGGAGCAGACTGCGCTGCCAGCGTGGCTTGTGGTATAGCGAGTCCAGGTAGCGTCCATAGCTAATCCAGGGACCAAGCACGCAGCTCGCGGGGCTGTAGATGTAGCCAGCAAAGGCGAGTGGATTGGGCAGGCGTGACAGCTCCGAGGGGCCACCTGCAGCACTAGCCGTCACTAGGTCAAAGGCCAGCGAGATGAGCTTCATGTTGGCCACCATTTGGAATCCACGCAGCTGTGCCCAATCCTCGTGCTGCCGCCAGATGACCAACTCGTAGACAAACTGGCTGCCAATGCTGAGCACAGCAATAGTCGCCGCACCGTTGCGTCCCACACTAACCAATCGCACCAACAGCAGCAGCATGTAGCTAATCCCGCCAAGCAACAGCAGCAGCAACCACAGGCGCTCGCCCAGCGTAACGTAGAGCATGGAGAGGCCACAGCCTACCTGTAGGAGATGCAGTGCAGCAGGTGTCGCAGTTGTCGCAGTTGTGCTGCTCTGCTGCCGGTGCTGGCGCAGATAGAGCGCGCTGAGCAGTCGACAGAGGAGACAGCCGGTGAGCAGTGGCAACAGGTAACTTAGCACCTGGAGCAGCGAGGGCAGTGCACACTCCTCGTAGCTATCCCACAGTTGATCCTGCCAGTTGCCCGTGTAGTCCTGCTGGGTATATCGATTACCGGCTGCTTCGTTCCCGTCGCCATAGACGTCCTCCCCATCCACCAAGCCATCACCATCGTCGTCTATGTAGTCTGGCTCATCGTAGTACTGGTAATCCATTGTGTGCAGAACGGGGACACGTACTTGTTACTTGCTTTGTTTCTCTGTTTAATTGCAAATTAGCAAATTTGCTTTTTAGTTACGCTTTCGTTTCAAATGCAATTTCATCTTTGTGCTTGCCACTTTCAAGCAGCCACCGCAACGGTTCATCGCGAACCACTGGTTACTGTTCGTTGTCTTCTGACTCCAGCGATAGCCGGCGATTATTTCACTTCTCTGCTATCGATAACAACTATCGCATGGAAATGGCTTCGTGCTGTCGATATCGATCAGCTGTTGCGCTTTTGCGTTTCTGTTTTGCACTGTGTTTTCTACCTGCGGCGGGAAATTTCGTTTTATTTTCCCTGGAGTTTGAAATCAAAAAATAATTTCTTTATTTCATAACAGAAATTTTAAATCTTACGTTCAGTGTCATAGAAACTCTAATTTAATAGTTTCTGCTAAGAATAAATATTAATTTAGGTTGTAAAGTATTTAAATATGTTTTTAGAAAAGTAGTATGAAATTACTACTTAGTAGCAAAAATATATAAGTTGCTCTGGTAGCAGCTGTGTTGTAGGTATGGAAAAAGTAGTGAAATCAATAGTAGTATTAATAGAATGACGAGCTGAATAATTAGTAGTGGTTGTGAAAGTTATCGTAGCGATAACAGAAAAATATACAAAAGTATTAGTACTAAACTCTAGTAACAGAAGAACTACAAATGGTAGTAAGAAAGCAGTAGTTAAATTTAGTAGTAGTCACAGTAGTTTAGTAGAAACAGTGGCAAAAGTAGTAAGAGCAGTTGCAGTTATCAAATTAGTAGTATTAACACTTACAGTGTTAGTATAATTAAAGTTACCTAAAATTGTAGTGTTGTAGTAGTATTACTTATTCAATTTTAAAAGAAGTAGTATAAGTAATAGTAGTAGCTTTGTAATAGTGTCTGATTGCAACTGTTAACAAGACCCGATACTTATACCATTACCTTAGTCGCTACAAAGTTGACTCCACCATAAACTGCGGACTATCACAGTCTTGTTAAACGTAATCTAAAGATTAAGTTACAAAAAGTACATTGTTTATTCATGCGCTTAATTAAGGGGCTCGATTTTCATATCATGTATAAATATACACGTAGACACTTATCTTTTGTATGCTTACATATATAGGGCAACCTGCGAGAGGCAAACAAGTTTTAATTAGCGCTATTTTAGTTTCAGTTGCCAATTTCGACTATTTCAACTAATTGGCAAATATATGGAAGAAGATAAAAGCAATAAAGATACGATTCAATGAAGTGATAAGTGGAAATGGAGCATAAAACAAAGAGAAAAAATGTAGATAAAAATTGAAGTAATTTGGCAGCTGAAGATAACATTATGAAGAGAGCAGTAGCATAAAGACTGAGAGAGAGGGAGAAGGAGAGAGTGAACGTGAGCTGTTTGCGGTGGGAGGCTTGGTGAGAGCAATTTAACCGTTGCATCGCTAAATTTTCTGTGTGTGAGGTGTAGGGGAGTAGCGCCGTCTTTGTCTGTATGCGTGCCGGCGTGCGTGTGTGTGTGAGAGTGCGTTTTTATTTTTGCACTTGAGCTTTGAGAAGTTTATTGAACTGAAAAAGTGTTGCAGTGCGAGTAGAAGGCATGATGGAAGTAGAAGAGGAAGAAGTGTTAAAAACGAAATCAAAACAAATTTTAAATCGAAAATATGTTTGGATTAAATGCGTGACCGAATTGCTGGATTGTTCTGTGCTGTTCCACGCTTATCGCTCACACACAGACAAACACACACATAAGCATGTCTAAAATTTTAATGCTTCTCTTCTTGTTGTCGTTCTGCTTAGCTCTTCTGGAAGTTGTTGTTGTTGGCCTGTGTGCTGCTGACCTTGGGAACTGATAAAAAGCAACACACGATCCGAAAACCGAAACCAACCACATACATACACATACTCAAATACACACACAAACATAGCTACTTACAAAACAAACAAGTCCCAAAAAAAGTGTGCCGCTGAAGAAAACAGACGCGACTCACACACACGCACGTACATAGCTAAAAATGTATCTATGAGTGTGTGTGTGTTGTCAGAATAAACTCGTTTTTGAAATGCGTCGTGTGTTTTTATTTTGTTTTTTTTTACTTTTATTTTATACCAAATGTAGAAAAACTTAGCTTAGGCGTACAAAATATGCCACTCAAAAAAAAAAAGCAATTAAAGTGATACATAATATGCATGAGTGTAATATTAATTATTTAGAATTGTCTGGCACTTAAACAAATTGTAAAGCAAACATACAAAATGCGAGAGTCTTAAGCCAATAGCCACAAATTCGTGCTCTTTGAAGACAAAAGAGAACACGGTGTGGTAAGAGGTTGTTATAAAATAAATGAGACTAACTTTAAATTGCACTCATTGCTTATGCACTTGAGATAGACAAGTGCGTGTGGTAAAGTGTGCGTGTGGGTGTATGTGTGTGTTAAGTGGAATGGGTGACTTCAAGGTGAAAGAGGGCAGCACTCAATCCTTACAAACATTGCTCAAATCCTTGCCAGCCGTCTTGCAGTGCACACAATAGCGATAGGACACAGGCTCTGGCGGCTTATTGACACCGTTGCTGTTGTTGTTGCTGTTGCCAAATGGTGGGGGTTTTGTGTCCACAGGACTAATGGGAAAATGCTGCCAGTGGGGGCAGGGCATCTGCTTGGGCGGATGAATGGGAAACGGCATCTTTGCACCTGTCGCTGCACACAGTAGGCGTTGAATGAAGACTTTGATATGCAGCACAAACAATGCACTTTGACTACTGAAGTCTAAAGAGTTTGGCTTCGTTTGTTTGCTTATGGATGAATGACTCTGTTCTGCTTATGTTTTGCTGCTGCGACAGACGACACACGCTCCGACTTGCTTGAAAACCCGCAGACAACTGTGCGGCTTGCTAGAAGCGACGCCGCTCATATCAGCGACCAAAACAAAAACACAAAGAGAAAAGGAAAACAAAAGAGCGACGAGTGTATACTCTATCTGCCTTTGTTTAAAGAAGACGAAAGTAATTTGTGCAAGTAAAGTTTATTAATACTATAGTTTATGCGTTTTGTTCTATAGATTAAAATTAAATATTACAATTTTCACGCCTTGCATGTTTTCTTCTATTTTTTCATAACCACGTTTCTGCTGCGCTGCAATAGTCACTCTACTCACTAAACCTAAGAAAGAGTATGAAAACAAACGACCGGCAACAAGCAGCACTCAGCTGGTCTGGCGGGCTCGTCTAGCCAGCAAAGAAGAAGCACAGCACAAAGAGAGCGCAAATGGAGAGACCAAAAACGAATTGGCGAAAACATTGCAATAGATAAACAAAAAAAATAGGAAGAGCGAGAGGAATAGAGAGCGAGAGAGTGTGGATTTGAAGTGTCTTTGTGTCTGCTGCACTGTGGGTGTAATGACTTTTGAATTAAAACTTTTCTGTCGCTTCAGTCTTCAATGGAACTGCACTGTGGGCGGTGGGGTGACGGCAGGCGTTACTTCTTTGAAATTTTAATGTTTATGCTTTGTTTGCACAGCCATTCCCCGCCTTATGTTGCAACTTGGACTTTGTCCGCGCAAAACGGCGACCTGGGTTTGGCGACAGAGCAGCTGGCGACAAGTTAACGTTTCTCCTTTTCCGGGTTGTTTCGTTAACATGGAGCTGGGTGAAAAATGTTGTTAACCTCTGAGAGTGCTTTGTTTGCCTTGCAATTACATTTATGTGCATATCTTCATACAGAATTTATAGAACTGCTCGACTGTTAATCATGTCTGTCAACGTATTATGGAGAGCAAAAAGAAATTCCCATAAAATGCATTGCTCAAAAAAGCTCAAAAAAATGCAGTGTGTGAGTGTGTGTGCCTGTTTCAGTTGCGATTTCATTTTATAAACACATTTTATAAGTAAACATTACAAATTGTCACAACACCATCAGATGTTGTCAAACATATGTCGACAACATCCGGTGATGTCAGAATTTCAAAATCCAAAAAAAGCTAGAATTTAAAAAAAATATTAAAAGAGCTGAAAATTAATAAGATAAAATAATGCTACCTTCGGCTACTTATATAGTAACGTGTAAATAAAAAAATAAAATAATGTAAAATTAGCTCAATTATTCAAATTAATAATGTTTAACATTTTAAAGTTCATTAATGAGCCAAATGAAATCGTATTTTAAAGTGGACTTTGAACTCTGGACAGGAATACTTTAAAAATTCTACATTTTTAAGATCAACGTAAATTTTTCCCATCACTAATTTTGGTCCTTACGAGCTTAATTAGGTATGCTGAGTATGTTGAGTATACTAAGGTATTAAGAAAAATAAAATCAAATATTTTCAGTAGAAATTTGGATAGATTTATAACATACATTTATATATACCGTGAAAGTTCTAGCTCTAGACTAAAGTCTAGCCCTTAGAGCCTGATTTTCGTACAATATCCGTTTCCTCAGGTGTAACCGTAACTATTTGTCTACTGTAAATGGAGCTGAAATTGAAGAGTAAAATCGAAAACTATAAAAATAAAAAATACACATTTTGTTAAAGTTATTCATTAGATTTTTATTAAAGTTATGGGTTAGTCCAATATAAATTATGCATTTATTTAATTATCATTTCTTAATATCCAATTTGCACTTTCCATTGGGAAGTAGCGCTTTTCGATCTCAATCTAATTCATTTTCATGTTCATGTTCACGCATTTACAACTTTATTTTAAGATTCCTTATCTTACAGTTAATTTGATGCAACAAAAAAAAAAAAAAAAAAAAATAAGGAAACACAAATTAAAATGATAAAACTATTTGCTTAACTTACACATTTATTTACTCATTTTTACTCAATTTTTGTTATGTATTTCTGTACGTATTTATGCTAAAATTCCAGCTCACAGCACAAAAGCTGATACAAAGTGCCGAAGTTGTTACAAAATTTAAACATTTGTTTAATAATTATCATTTTAGCCATGATCTATTAATTCTTTGCTTGATTTACTGTTCTCTTGTTATTGTTTTAGTGGTTTTTTATGGAGATTTAAACTAATTATATTTTTATTATAATTAATATCATTATTATCCATATGTCTTAGGCTTAAGATTATTAAAAAAAAAATCCTTTACATTGTTTTAAAATTAAATTATTTCGCATTTGTTGTATAATTGTATAAATATTTTGTATTAACAAATTGCCTACATATTTTTCATAATGTTTTTATTACTTTTAATTGTTATTTAATTATTTTAAGATTCGTTTCGCTTGATGCTGATGTAAAGTAATATGCGTTACATTTGTTTAAAGTAAGCTAGGTGCTATTACAGTAATTATTTAATTATTATATTTATATGTATATGTATTTGTATATGTTTGTATATATTTCGGCTACCACATAAACAATAATAATAATAATATTTGTAATAATAATAATAACTTGACAATTATTTGATTTGATTTATAAACCTTTTCTTCTGCTCTTCTCTCTACTCCTTTCTACTCCTTCAATAGATGCCTTCATTTTGCCGCTAGGGAAATATTTACAAAACAAAGCTCTTAATTATGTGCTGAACCCAGAGTGTGACATCGAATGTTGCGAGTTGTTTATATATATAAACAATATATACGTATTTATAGAATATATAGTTCAAAATGCTAGTCATATTAAGTTAGAAAGTGTGCTCTCTATGCGAATATCTATGCATATATTTATAGTAGAAATATAATTGTAATTGTACACAATATTGTGTTAGAGTTGTACACATCTATACCATAGTTATATATCGTTTGACAAAGAGAGAGATTTTAAGAGAGTTGGAAAATTGTTTGAGATTTAAGTATTTGCGAGTTGATGATCTATAAACGGAAATGATAAGCGAAATGCAACGGAAACGGAAATCATAAATTATAATTCGAACACCTGAGATTGCTTATAGAAATCATCTATGCATATGTGTATGTGTGAGTGTGTGTGTGTGTGTGTATAATATGTGTATGTGTCTGTGCTTGTGTTTGGTCTATTACCATATTAATTGTTGCTTCTGCATTTGATACCAAATGCCAAATTGTCAAAACTGTGCCTGTCTGCATACGAGCTAAAAAGGATGGAGATTTTTAAGTAATAGTAGTAACTACTTAAGGGGTTTATCGCTAAGGTTAATTAAGTTTCTGCATAAATATTTTACATAGAAAGTTTAGCTGATTACTCATTGATTGCTCGGCGAACACAAAACTTTAAATTACATATTGCCTTACGTAGTTCTTCTTCTTCTTCTTTGCGTTTTTTCCCATTACGTCATCAATTTAAATAATATTCATAGAAATCATAAACTAACTAACATAACAGGCAAACTATTAAATTAAAAAAAAAACACAAATTAATAGACAGTAACATAGAAAGTGTAGAAAGTATACAAATTAAGAGAATTATATTTAATGCATTAAGAATTAGGGGTACTCCATGTTGCCATCATTTTGCCTATGCAACTCCGTGGGAGCTTACGAGGCATTCGATGCGGGCAGCGTCACGGGCGCCTGTCGATAGTAAATGTTGGCACCTTTGATGGGCAACGGATGCGCCTCTGTGTTGAACACCCATTCGTCCAGCGGCAGTACAGAGTCGTCCGAGAACAGCAAGTACAGATACTGCAAGTGAGAAGTGTGTGTAAATGGATCTTCAGGGTCTCCCTTTCTTCGACACACTTACCTTGAGCGTCTCGGCCAAAAAGAAGCTCTGCTGCACATCGTCCTTCTGCGGTTCCTGCTGATAGACATTGCGCAGTCCACAATAGCCATGAGCAGTGCGACAATGCTTCTCCAGAGCCAGTACCGCCTCCCAGCCCCAGTCGCGATACTTTTGGTCATGCGTGAGACGCCATAGAACGAAATAGCTTTCAAATGTCTCTGGTCTGAGAATGTAGTACTTCTCCTGGGAACGCAGAGCACGTGCCTCCGCCGCATCACTGAAACTGTGGAAATTCCCACCAAAGAAAACGATTAGCAGATTGAAGTGTGCGTGTGTGTGTGTGTGAACAACTTACCGGAAGGCCTCGGGTCCCAGTTGAGTGGGTGTACGTATGTAGCTCTCGTGACAGGTGTTGGTTATTCCCTTGCCCACGTCCATGTACTTATCTGTATGCTCATTCTGACGCGTTGCTGCGCCCAAGGCAAAAAGTCCACCTGGTGACAGCAAGAAACGGAGCCATGAAAACCATTTCGTTAGCTGAATTAATTCGGTGCACTTACCTGAGAAGCAGGCCAGATGGTCCATTTTGTGCTCCAATCGATCAAACTTCAGATCGGATACATAGGTTAGGCCATTGGGACTGGTGCGCACCATTTTGTCCATTATGGCCAACATGGCCTCGTCATACATTTCTCTAGCCTCCTCATCGGTTTGGCCGGATTGCAGCCATGCCTTCAGCAGGTACTCGTAGTAGCTGTCACCGAGTGCACCCAACGACATGTGAACTGCAAATGAAAATATGTTTTCACATCTCACATTTATAACAGACAAAATTCTACTTACGTTGTCCCCATTTGCCTGTTTTGGGATTGAGGAAGTTGGGATAGAGTCCCTTGGGTTTCTCAATCTCCTTGAGCACCTGTCGAATGGTCTGGACACGTTCGCGATACAATGGATTGCCCGTTATGTCACTCAAATAGGCAAACTCCAGATGCAATGTGCCAAATTCCGATAGAATCGAACTGCCACCAGAGGCCCAGCCATAATTCTTGGCCATACCAGTTTTGGTATTAACCAGAGCATAGGGTATACCGGTGGGTGTTTGGAATGCGGGCAACAGTTTGTCCGCCACATGCTGGGCCTTCTCCTTGTACAATGGATCACCGGTGAAGGCATAAAGTGTCAACATGCCGCCCACAAATCGTATGTTTGTCTCGAATACCGATAGCTCGGCACTGATGTTGTCCAGCGAGAACTTGCGTTCGATCCAATCCCTTCCCTCTTTGTACTCCTTCTCCAGGCCCATTATGTACAGTGTGTCCAGGCCATCCACAATTGTGGCACCCAAATCATACGATCCAAAAATGCTGCCCGAATGCGGGCGTTGCGACAAAGGACGCAACTCGTTTTTGCCCCAAGCATAGAGCTTGTAATTATGCCAGGCATGCTCCATCATCTGCAAATGGAAAATGGGAAAATTCAACGTGAATATACAGTAGTATGTTGGAAAATAATATTCTTTAAGGGGTGTAGCATATAAGGCATTTTTAAGTGGTGCCTGTTTTAATCGCGCTGAAAAGTATGCTATATTTTTAAGCTATTTTTTTGTGCTCCGAAGCTTGTTATAATTTGAACTGTTTGAATTGAATATGTTTCTATGTATACGCTGTTTTTATTTAGGTATCACTCTGAACCACAAAATGTTAATTGCTTTTTCTTTACAGATTAACTCTTTTTTTTTTTTTTTTTTTTTAAATTTCTGTTTTTTATATATTCTTTTAATTTTATTGTTGTTTCTTGACAACCTGAATTAAAGTGTTTAGAATATTTACAAGTTAGAGTTACAACTTAAAGTTCTAAGTGATAATGTAGATTGTGGTTTAGGATCCACATCCAGATTTGAACTCATATAAGCATGAAGTTCTCCTTATGACAGGTCGGCAGCTCAGTTCTCTGAGCTATTGACACGGCCACACATTAACTCTTAACTTAAAGTTTAGTGCATTTTCCCACACAAACTAAAACATACATTTATGCAGCTTTATGTTTGTATTTCTCTTATTTTTGTAAACTTAAAATACAAAGCTTGTTTAAGCGGCTTATTGTATTCAAAGTGTCTGCCATTACTAAGGCAATAGCTTTTAGCACAAACTTGATATATATAATAATATTGCACTCAATCGCAGTCCTTAAAGCGCGTAATACTTCAGGGAATAAAAGCCATGAGCTTGTAATATTTTAAAACGTTTGCGTTGCCAAATCACAGGTTGGAGTTAATAGCACAGTTGTGTCTATAAGTATGCAGCCATTTGCATAAGTGTCATCGACATTGTTTGTCCAAGGTCGAGGACTTTGTTAGCGATTGCAAGTGGCATGAAAAAAAACTGAAGCACCTGAAATAATTTTGCATGTTTTTGGAATATTTTATGTGTTACCAAAAACTCAATTGAATTGAACTCACTGCGAACAAGCACACACACACACACACACACACAAACAACGTGGAAAATGCTAACAAAATGGACAACGCGAAATTTCGTTTGAGCCTCGTTTAGTTTCGCCGAACTACGCGCCTTTGCCTGCATGGAATTACATACTGGCTTTTCTGCTCCACGGCACATCCGGTACACACAAACACACACACACCAGTGCATGCAGCGCTTGTGTCTGTGTGTGGATGGCGGCACCGGCATAACATAATTTTGCATTGCATACTTTTGAGCGCCTTTTTTTTGTGTTCAGAAATTAAATTACGAGCGCACAGCACAAAAAATAAAAGGAGTGACAAATTGTTCCACAAGCGGAGCGCAGCTAGCAAATACCCTGTATGCATTTTAATTTGTTACATAAAAGGGCCTAAAGTTATTGAATAATATCATAGGGTTACTTAAATAGACGAATTAATTTAAGTAAACAGCATGAATATTTTTGAATATAATATATAATTATACTTGTAGTTTATTAATAAACTAGCATTTAAATAAGTTAAGTATATATCTCTGACTTTTCTTATGTTTTATTATATTTTTAGAATCCCAGTCACTTTTAAATATACAATATTTGAACCTAGTTATGACTTAAAAAATAACCAAACTTTATAAATTAAGCTTTTCTCAGCTATTCTCATTCCCTGACTTTGTTTGACGCTAGTTGTATATACCCATTTCGTACTTTTTATAGTCACTGGGTAGATTACAACAGAAAAAAGCCCCTTCTGCGCCTGCTGTTGGGCTTCAGCGGCTCAACTTGGGTTTTATTGTGGCCCGTGTATACGAGGTAGGTAGAGTAGGGTTTTGTGGTTCGTTTTGCGGGGTACGGTGTCCGGTGTCCGGTGCTGGGTGTTGGGGGTACGACAGTCGGGTCTCTGCATCACTCGTTCGCTTTGGGCCACGTTGCGCTCTTTCTGTTTGTTCAGCAGTTCTCTTGTCGCTTGGTCGCGGTCTTTGAGGCAATGCAAATATTAACAGTTTTCCGGTAATTAATTAAAGTTGGACACATTCGTACTCCTCGATGTGCTGTTCTCTGCTGTGCTGTGCGTTCAAGGCCCAATGTGTCCAATTGTCAGCACAAGTTCTCGTCACAATTGTTCTAGTATACACGCTGAATACTTAAGATTCTGAAATTATACAGCCAATCCTTTTGCCAACCTTACACAATGCAAATCAAATTGGATGACACGCCTTGGCAACCCCGGCAAATGCTTTGCTACAATTAACGGTGACAAGAGTCCACCCCAGCATGCCCCCCGGAGTGTTAAACGAAATCCCCGAAGGAACCTCAGAGGGGAAAAAAGCACTGAATTAAGAGTCAAATCGCTTAAAACGAATTACAAATGAACAAGCAAATTTACACTGTACGAAGCAAGAAGAGAAAGTGAAGAAATCATTAAGAAGATGAACAAAACAAAATGATTTCATACCATTAAATGAATTGAAAAAATATTAAAAAATCATTTAATATAATTTAAAAATTGTGCATTGAAGCAAAGCTAAAAAGAAATTCATTTGTGCCGAGAGTTTTGTTTAATTTAAGTTAAGAGCTTGTGCTAAGTACAATTTTTCTATGGAGCACGCAGTTACGGTCTCAAAATTCTGCCTTTATTTCAGGAATGAATTTAATTATATTTATACCCACGTTTCTAAAACAAAAATGGATAAGAAATCGGATTTAATTACACAAAATTGTCGACACATTTCAAAATTGTTTCACTTCATCTCCAAAGTTTTTAAGTTCGAAGCTTTTCTTAAATTTAGCGCTCAGTGTACTTTTATCTGCACTTTAAGTTAAATGGACTGAATCTGATTAAAGCTTGACTGTGTCCAAGTAAAGCATGAAAAGTCCTTACGATTATTTATCTAATTCACGAGCTTTCAACAGCAACTGCAGTTGGCTACTAAGCGACCGTTGAAATTGTCTCCAAAGCGGGAGAGCAGAGGCAATTAGAGAAGGAGTAAAGAAGGGAGGGAGAAAAAAAGGGTGCTCTGCGACCTCAAAATGACCTAAGCAGAAGTGGGAGCGGAACTAGTGTTAGGTGCAGGGAGAGTGAAAGAGATAGGGATAGGGAAGGGTAGCCGTAAATCATCAGCTTGACTAATTTTACGGAAATTGCTTGATGGATTTGACTGATTGATTGAATTCTTTCTTTTTTTTTTGCACTGTGGTGGCTCCAAATAGGATAAATATGTGGCAAACACATACATATTGTTGTGCGTGTATGTGTGTGTGTGTGTGGGTGTGTTTGTGTAGATATGCAGCTGTAGTTTCAGTTTGCACGTCTTCATTACGAATTAAGTTACATCCTTCAAATGTGCAAACGTCGCACGAAACGTGCCCACTAAACGTGTGTGTGGTTCCCTGTGTATATGTATGTGTGTGTGTGTGCTACTAGCGCTGAACGCGGGCCTCATTATTTAGGACCAGCACGACTCAAGTTGGAAATTTATGGATTTGGTTTAGAACTTGAAAGACCATAACTCAGTCAAATGAAGCGAAAGATATGTCGACTCTTTTGGACTGTGCACAACTACAACAATCGATTGGAATACAAACTGAATAGTTTTTTTGGATCGACGCCATTCAAATTTTGTGACATTTTCAACTCTTAGTTCTCAAGAGGAAACACAGCTGTGTGATGAATACGAATATAGTTTATCTGAACAACTTAGCAAACTTTTAAATAAATCACAAAATTTTCCATTTCAAATAATTTTTATCAAGTGTTTTCCGTACTCGTGACGTCACGTGTGCATCTCTAAAGCGGATTGATGACTGTGTGTGTGTGTGTAACATCATTTCCGCAACGAAACGTGAAAACGTACAGACCGTGTGACACAACACACCCACACACACACACAGCTGCCTCAAATGCCTCACATACCACACATAGCAATTGCATCCTTCCGTGGGTTCCTAACCCGCTTTAGGCCGTGTGCCACCCCTTTTGGCCCCGCTTTTCCCACTGTAGACCTCGCTTAATTTATGCCTAGTTGGTGTTTTTACCACTAAGGTAACGCTGGGAATTGTTTTTCGGCTTTGGGCTGATTTTGCACTTGACCTGACGCGGATGTGAATGCGAATTCGAATGCGAATGCGGATACGGGTGTGGATGTGGCAAGTTGTTGCCAGTTGCCAGTTGGCACTTGGCACATGCCGCTGTCAGTCATTGTGTTAGCCATTTTATAGCCACTTTTAAAGCAATTGCTGCTTTGCTTAAATCATCTTTTAATTGCCTTAAAATACGCAGCTGCAAAACTTGTGGGGCAGGGTCAAGGAGCTAGGCATAATTGAATGCAAATTGCGAATGCATCTTTGAAGCAGCAGACGCAAGTTTTAGCCACAAAATTTAGCCGCTTAATGCCGTGGGCCAACAACAATTGCAAAAACAATGCAAATGGCAGCAAACGGAAAAAAAAAGAAATTCAAAGAAACGGAAAACGATGAAGGGAGAAAGGGAGAAAGCACAGACAGAAAGCAAAGGAGTAACTTTAAAATTGTTGTAAAAATATGCATACACCAACACCAGTAAATACACAGCAAGACACACACACATACACCCCCAAGCACACACACACACACTCGCACACATTTACACGCAAGTTTCACAGAAAACTTTTTGGCAAACTCTTTTGAAGCCGAGCGAAAATAATTTGCTTAAGGCCATAAAATAATGCGAAAGACGTTGGCGCTGCCGACGCTGCTGCCGCTGCTGGCGTCGCTGCTTGTGAATAGTTAAAAAACAAAAATCCTAAAAAAACTTGTGAGCTCAGCTGAACGACTACAGAAATACCCGTCTGTCAATTAAGTTGGTTACAAAGGCAGAATAAAAAATCATAGCATGCTTTTAGGCACTTTTAAGAGCATACAGCTTTCAAGCAACATAACTTTTAGTTACACCTGTATAACTATTTTTTACTCAGTTGAACTCTTCTTAATCAATGTCTTTATTAAGTAAACTTTATGTTGCCGTAGCAACTCGAACTACATAAAAACTGGTATGCATAAGTCAAGTTACTTCGACTTTGTGATCTCAATGAAACTTATTAGAATATACCCTAACTCTGCAGTTGACGGGTAGCACAAACTACCGACCAACTATTTATGTGGTCGTGTGGGTGTTTTGTATGCTTTTTCTTAACCAAGGAATGAAGTCAAACTTAACTAAAAGAAAAGAACAACAACAAGTGTATTTGTGTGCATGTTTAAGTGTGTTTTTGTTTGGCTGTGCGTGTGTGTGCGTGTGTGTGTGTGTGTCGCTGCCAAACTATTACGAAAATATGAGATTGCATAGAGGGCTAGCAAAGCGGAGACAAAGTTTTCCTAATGGAATACCAGCTATCTATGTTAATGGCAGAGACGAGAGGTGTGTAAGCTGAGGGGCATGAAAGGCGAAATTGATTGCTCCCTAGAAACATAAGAACAGATGGAGACAAAAACATGCAAGTCTATAAATTTCGATTCTAAAAATAGTATCAAACTGAAATAGTGTCAAGTCAAGCAGTATAAAGTTGTAAAAATCACATTTAACCTACCTATAGAAATAAATTCAAATAATCTTTGACTTTTCGGCATTTAAACTTTGATGTGTGTAATACCTTTTGATACTCATAAAATGACTTACTTAAAACAATTGTTTAAAATTTATTCAAATTGTCTGTTGGCCCGAGAATTCTTGTCTCTAATTAGCCGTAGAATAAGCCAACTGGAATTACCAAAGATGAAGCTTGTTGTATTTTATACAGCACGCATTATTTGATGTCATGTTTTGGTTCAGCATTGAAGTATTCCCAATCCTGCAACAATGTCAAGCCATCAATACCCACATCGATGGTCATTTCAGCCCACTAGCACTCTGGCTTCCATTGACAATGAAACAGACGGTCGAATGGTCAACAAGGTTGGCCGAATAAAAACAGAAGCAGAAGCAGAAACAGCAACAGAAACAAAAATAAAGCAACAAATGTCCAAGCAGAGAAATGGCCAGAGACAGAGGCAGAGCCAGAACTAAAGCCAAAGCTTCAAACTAGGTTAGTGTCAGCAGCGACGTCAACGTCAACGTCAACGTCAACGTCAACACAGTGAACGTTGTCATTGTTATACCTGTTACTGCTTGTAAAGTGCAGGTATACTGCAATTGTAGCTATGTATAGAGTTGTATAAAACAAATGCCCAAACTCAGCGCAAAGTATACTAACTTAACTTACAATTAGTAAGAGTTTAACCCAAGTTTTCTGTCTAAATAATGACGGGTATATTGAAGTCGGCCACTTGCTGTTCTAACATATTTGAGTTGCTCTGTCGCAGCTGCTGTTCCATGGGATTGAATTGATAAATGCAACGCTGTCTGCACAGTGGCACAAGCACTGTTATGCTGCTCACTCCACACTGCATCCCCCCTCCAAACTCCCCCGCTCCCTAACCCGCTAAACAAGCGATGGGCACTGCGCTTTATGCATTCCTTAAGCTGTTTGGGGGCTTCACTGATTGACTTTGAACCATCCATAGTTCGAGTGCTGTGTATTTGTACCTTTTGGCGGTCAGTTGTAGTGACTCACCTTGGATTGTCGATACCCCTACGATCCCCCCAGACCCAGCTGTCTACGCTGAAAAGTTGACAACAGTTCTTGTCTTGTTGAATGAAAGAAAAAAATGGGAATACCTTGAGGGTACAAAACAAATCAAGAAACACGAGAGAGACGAATGAAAAGCAATAGACTTAAAGGGGTAAACTGTAGAACTCGAGCTGAGGTAGATTAAATAAATGAATGAAATTCGATTATTAGCTGCTCAAAGTAAGAGCATGTGTGCAATGAAACTCCAATTGTAATCCATTATCAACTTATCCCCATTTCCGCTTTTTGTGTTGCTCCACTTCCCACTTTCCCCCTTTCAAGCTGATTAACTGCGCCCAGCGTCGTCTTAATATATGTCCATCCATTTCGGGGTTATTGGGGTTATCAATTGAATGCCAATTTCAGCTAAATTTATTGTTGTGCACTAATCAAATGACTGTCTTTGGTATCAGGCACTGCTATGCTTCAATTAAGTTCACCTTTTGTACAAAAATCGAAGTTTTAATCGAAAAAAAAATACAAAACTCAAACGAAAAATTATTTATTATAATTTCTAGCCGCTTATCATTATTTTATGAATTTTATTTATCGTGTATTCAAGAGTTAATGGGGCAATAAAATGATGCACAAGTTGTTTACTTTTTTAATTTATTTCCCTTTTTTTAATAAAATTTTTAAATACATTTTTTTGTTTTATCTATTTTGTTTCTTCTTAGCTTATGCCTAGGTTATTTTCTTCAGTGTATTTGTGTGCGATTGCCATTTTAACTGCCGTGAACTGTGCATACATCTTAAAGCTGACAACAGCAGAAACTACGCACCTGAATAAGAAAACAGCAGTTGGGGGTAGAAGGGGACAAAATGGCTTCTCAGGCTGCCAGGAAATGTGTTATCCTAAATGAGTTAAACTGAGTGTATGTGTGTGTGTGTGTTTGTGTGTATTTCCATATTCAAACTGCCAAACTTTCTCCTTTCACCGCCAGCAGCTCGGCTTGTTTAAGTGAAATGTAAGGCATACACATGTTTGAACAAGCAACATTCATGAATCTTGTACGCATCCGCAATTGAATGAACAAATGAATGTATTCGCATGCTAAACTACCTGTAATATTTACACACACCGACAGACATTACAAATTTACCTCTGTGTGCGTGTGTGTGTATGCGAAATATTTATTACAGCAGTCAATAAATGGAATTTCATTTAAATGGCATTTGCATTGCGTGTGTTTTTTTCTACATCTATCTATCTCTTTCTATTGTTCTTGCCGTCCCTTTCTGCCACTGCCTTTGTGCTGCATAAAATTCTAGAATTGAAATTGATTTATGAATTCGTGTCGAACTTCAACTAAGGCCACCTCCATCTTCCATCTTCCCTTTGAATAGCTTTACAAGGCAGCCAAATAATAATATTCCAATAAAATTACTAAATATACCTACATATATTTATATGTTTAATTTCAAAGTCTATTCAAATTTGTTCTCGCTCGACATAATCGGATTAATATTGTACACTTGTTTCTGACAATAAAAGTCTTTTGTGGAAACTTTTAAGTAAATTTGACTTACAACTTTTATTAGTTGGCAGCTTGGAAATGTTGAATGAGTGCATACATTTGTAATAAAAGAAAACAAGTAATTATGTATTTTAAAAATCACTTTTATGAAGATAAAAAAATATGTTTAATCAAGATTGAACTATGAGTTTTTATTTGATAAAAAAAAGGGCATACTAGATTAAAGTTTCTTAGGCATAAATATTTATTTTTTTCACTACATTAAAATTCTCAGCAACGTGTGGAAATCACATGTTCATGAGAATTTCTTTGCGCAATTTGACCTTATTTCTGTTATGTCTGATAAACTAAAAATAAAGTGCTTTGCATAATTATATTACATGGAATAGAGTAGTCTGTTTTATTTGTAAACTTTTATAGTTTATTCATCATATTTTATTTTAAATTTTGCCTTGTTTTCTTTGCTGTTTTCGCTTATAACAAGAATGAAATGAATCTATACTTTTTTGCTACGCACATTGAAATTTGATTAATGTTTTTAAAATCTTTTTGACAGGGAATTCAGTGACGTTTTTACTGTTTGCCAAATACAAAGGTTTCCTTTGTCCTTTTGCTCATAATGTAAAGCAAATTCGCATGGCAAATTAAATTGCCTGCTGAAAAATAATTCACATGCCATTGATTTTGTTTATCGCAAAAAGAATTTAAAAATAAACTGATATTTTTATAACTGTAGCGCTTTGTAAACTCTGTTGACACTAAATGTTAGTAAATTCTATTGGCAATAGCTGTTGAAAGTTTTGCTTGGAATTTCAGGTATGAATTGCAATTAGTTGGAAATTAATTCAAAAAAAAACACGTTTGATAATCAATTTTAGTGGCTGAATGGGGAAAAATGTTTGAGATTGTTTGTTGAGGCCATAAAAGGGAAAACTGTAAGACAGAAAATTAATCGCATCGCGTATCCTGGCCATGTGGTTATTTATTGTTATTGTTGTTGCAATGCCAAGTGCCAAGTGGCAGTGGCAGTGGCAGTGGCAAGTTGTAGTTGCAATTGCAGTTTGAATTTGTTTAGCGCCTCGTTTTGGCCAAGGCCTCGACACGGCACTCGAGTCGAGAAAGCGTAAAGCAATTGACGGTCGAAGCAAAAGGACAGAGGCACAGACAGCGCGAACGAGCGTAGCAAAAGCTGTTTACACTGCTACAAAAATTATCTAAAATTAAAGTGTTTTTAAAAAATCAATTTTTTAACTAAACCTTCATTTATTTACTAACATACTTTTAAGTATTTATTTACATTAAATTTATTATACTACAAAACAAAATTTAGAATTTTTTTCACAGTGTACGCTTGCTGGCAAATGCTTAGAACTGGTTACAGGCCAGACCATTGCCGTTTACCGGTTACCGGCGCCCAGGTGAGCCAAGTGCGCGTAATAAACGTCAAGATTTAGACCACAATACTGAGAACTGAGCATGGAGGACCGAGAGGACCGAGCACAGTTAGCCTGCGAAAGGACACTGGCGTATGGTGAGTAGAGGCAAATGTTTCTGCTGCTCTTGTCACGTGCGTGTTTAAGGCGTTGATGTGGGCGTAACAGGAACTTTTTGCTCATTCACAACCACACCCCTACACCGCCCCTAAAGCCCCCTTCCCGGCTACAAAATTACCCCATCTTTGCCAGCCCTTTGGGCATTATCTCCTGCTGCATGTGTGTGTGTGTGTGTGTGTATTGGCTGTTTGGGCCTGTCTGGTTTAAATAGAGTAATAACAATAACACGAAACCAGAGTAAAGTTATCTGGCAAGCACATTTTTATCTTATAAGATCTAAACATTCATTTAATGATAACAACTGAGCACATTTTGGCAATCAATATTTCTTAACGATAAATGAATCGATAACACTTGTGAATCGTGAATACATTTTTGAGTGCAATTTGTGCAAGTCGTTTGGCAATGGCAATAATCGATTAAACAATAAAACTGTTGTTGCTTTTAACGATTAAAAAATCGATAACGATAACGATTCTAAAAGTGTTAAAGATTATACAGTAGAATCCGGTTATAACGACACTCAACCGACCGACGATCTTACGTCGTTATAACCGGTAGACGCTTTAAACAAAAGCAGAACACCGGAGACCAAGGAGAAGGGGACCAACCAAGTCATCGAATTTCTGACGCAATAACCGGACGGACGGACGCTTTAAGCGGATTCTACTGTAGGTTCAAAAGTGAACATATTTTATGAGCGATATTCATAACAAACGATAAAAAATCAAAATCAAGCTGTTTAAAAATGTTAAACATTTGTTTAATTTGCTGACTGACTGATCATGCTAGAGACTAAGTGGTTAAGGCTAGACTTCACATAGTTTTACACGTTTAATAAGTAAACCAATTTTAATTAGCTTTAATTAATGTCGTTTCATGTTAAACAACATACATTTTTTATTTATAAATAAATAATTTCCTAATTCTAAACCAGCTTTGGGAATTGAACTTATTTATGCTTGGACATGTAATTCATAAATTAACACATTGTAATTTGAGTAATATTTGGGTAATTATTTAATAACTTTGTTGCCTGCGTTTTGGGGGAGTTGTGGCAAGTGTGTCTGTATTGGGCTTTTGGCCAAAACAATGGCATGTTTCACGCTGACATTGCTGTCAGACCGTGTGGCAGCCAAACAGCTGCCACATTGTGCGGGGGTGGCAGGCGGCCGGGTCCTATGACAGGCCCCCAAAGGTCAGATATTTGAAATTGATACGCAATACGAATACAGACAGAATTCGACTGCCCCCAGACCCCTAAACGTTTCCATCTGCTGTCGATGCGTATAACTCACCTTGACGATTTGGGCGCGCTTCTCGTAATCAATCAAATCTTTTCCTCCTGCACCGCCCATTGGTTTGGCTGGCAATAGAAACGGCGTTGGAATTGACAATGTAGATGACTTTTCATCATCCCTGGCATTGTTATTAAATTTGGACTTTTCAACATTATGCGAGATGACCGGCAATACTTTTGGCTCCATTACCACCGATGACATTTCCTGTCGTATCTGCTCCAAACTACGTGAATCTCCATTATCATTGGTATAATTATGCTGCTTATGGGCATTTAGATTCTTGGGATGATTGTTAACATAGTTGAGTTCATTCATTTGATTCTCATTATTGGCACTAGCGCTATCGCTAGCCACCTTCTCATTCAGCCGTATTATGTTGGACAAATTAATGTTATTGATCAGTGTTATGCCGGTAATCGCTACCAATACGATGACAGTTACAATGCCAGCGATCAGCAGCAGTGGCGTCGTCTTTGATGTTTTCGGGCACATCTCGTACTCGTTGTGTCTTCTTTTTCTACTTTTGTGCAATTTTCAATTTTCAATTTTTTAATTCACAGCTCAGAGCTTGGAGCTTGGAGCTTGTAGCTTGAAGCAAACGATTGGAATCGTTTTGCGTTGCTGGCATATCACATGGTCGTCGTGTCTGGGCACTTCTATTGATTTATTTTGATGGTTTCTTAATTGGACGAAAGCGTTGTGGCACGAGACAAAATAAAACAAAAAACAAAACACCGCATAAATACACACAATTTGCACACACACACACACACACAGACAGGCATACACAATCGGTTGGTGTTTAATGTGGCAACAGTTCAGTTCGATTGGGCAAACAGAAATTTGGTTAGAACCCTTTAAATACAATTTATGTTTACTCAAGCTCAACATTTGCTGCTCTCCAAAGTAATGGCATTTCAATTGAATTTAATGTCGAAGTTTTGTAGGCTTAACTATTGAAAAATTTCAAGATTTAGTGAGTATTTCAACAGCCTTTTAAGTTCTATGAATTCTTTTAAAAAATCTGTTTATTTAAGTCTTGTTTTTACTTCCAGGTATTGCATCGATTGAAGCAATAATTAAAGCCATTTTTTTGAAATATATTCTATCACATAATATATTAGCTTAACTAACTGCAATTCTGCAGTTGAAAGCGTAAAGGAGTTTTAAGATAGTCGATGACTTTTATCGATATCAGCACCTCCAGCTCTACTGTTTCCGTATGCACATAGAATTTCATATGCAAATTAAGTTGCAATGTTGCAAATGTCGTTTCATTATCATTGTAATATTCGCACCTACAAATGGCAACACCTGCTCGCTTAAATTGCACTGTCTACAGCTCTATACTCTGGCCCTTAAGCACATTGCTATTAATGGCATAAACTGAAGGACACAGACATTTTGGTAGTGGCTCGAAAACGATAACGCCATTAATGTCCGACCGCCATAATAATTGGCCACAGACCCTCAAACACCCAAAGCATTGACAAAGTCAGGGATACTAAGTATGGCCGAGAAAGGAATAAAAAAAGGGGTGGTAAAAATTTAAACAGCTGAGGTAACCGTAATTCATGTCAGCTGAAAAAATTCCTGCGTCGTTTCTATGCTGTAAGAGGGGAGTAGGGGGGAGAATGGGAGCTTCCCAAGTCTCTTTTCTACTAGTGTTTAAAGTTTTAAGTCTTTCAGATTTCTTAACGATTGTTTCATAATCACGAACTCTTCTATTTATTAGGATCTCAAATTTAAATACTTGAAAATGGCCAACAATTCTTAAAATAGAACCCATTGCGTATGCTTAATATTTTCAGTGTTTACTTATTGGCGACTCTTTATGGTCAAATATATATTGCTCAATCAAAAACTAAAAATAAAAAACTGTCTGGCATTGCCAAATGTCCAGTTCGATTATGGAAACCAAGGAACGACAATCGTTTGCTCTAATTTAATTCACATCAATTTATTCTTAAGAAATTGGCAGACAAGTAGAACATTAAGATTGAAAATGGGGACTGTTTCGGTTGGTTGGATTTTGATTTGGTTTTGTTTGGTTTGGGCTAAATATCAACGCAAATATATGTATATTTAGCTATACTCTGTGGAAAACGCTTATGAGCGCATTTTCTTATGACTTTTCTAATTTTTTTTCTTCGTTTGTCGTTTGTAATCTTTTTTTTTGTTTTTTGGCTTGCAACTCTCAAGAGATGCGTTTAAATATAAACATTCAGCGAGATGTGTTTGCGGGCGACATGCGTTCCGAGAGAGAATAAGAGTGAGAGATTCTCAAGGACATGACTATGCGGCAATTAAAAAAAATAAAAAAGAAAATGTATAAAATAACGAAACGAAAATAAAATATAAACACACAACTGGCAAAACACACAGAGCAACACACTCACACACCTACACACACACATGCCCAGGAGGCTGTGCGTCAACAGCAAATGCTTTGGGAATGCATAAGAAACGTGTCAAGCGGCCCATGTACTTTTAGCCACCCTTCGCCTTCACCTCCCCTCCGCTCCCCTCCCCGCACTGTCCTCCTTTGCCTGAGCACCTTTGGGGCACATGCAAGTTATGACTGTGGATGTTGTTGCTTTTGTTGATTAGTTTGTGTTGTGCATAGTAAAAATATGAGTGTAAAATTTTGTTGCCGCCTAGCTGAACTGTTGCGCACACACAAACACAGCATCACGAGCCCACACACCAACGCACACACACACACACACGCCGACAAACAAGCAAACACTTAAAACTTGGTTTAATTAAAATTATATACGTCTTTCAGCTTGTTACTGTTCTTGTTCTTGTTAGAGAATATCAAATATTTAACAAAATTTGGCAATACAAGTCGTGTTTACTTTTTGTTCACGCATTTATGTTATTTATTTACTATTTATTTCTTTCTTCTTATTATTGTTTCACTCTTGGTGTTCTTCTTGTATTCGGTATTTGTTTTTGCTATTTCTAATACAGCTACTCTTGTGGTTGTTGTTGTTGTTGCGCGCAACGCGTGGCCGCAGCTGAGCAGACACAACAGGCGAGTGCGGTAAGTGGAGCCAACTGCCCAACTGAAACAACATGGCAATGGCATTGCCAATGAGTTGTCGCCGATGAGCACACGAGCGTCATCGTTAGCACAAAGGCAAACCGAATGGAATCGAAACGTAACGCAATGAAAACGAAACGTATTTAAGAAGAAAACAAAAAAATAAAAGAGCGTGCGAGACAAAAAGCGCGCGCACGAAACGAAATGGCAACAGGCGAAACATCAAAACAGAGCAGCAACAAATAGCAAAGCGAAACGACACGAGACGCGACCAAAGGCGACTGACGATGAGCCGAATCGAAGCGAAGTGAGACGAAATGAAATGAAATGAAATGCGTGATGCGTCGCGCTGCTGCGAAAGCTCTCTGCATTAATTGGGTTGGCTAAAGTTGCAGTAAGCTCAGCCTTGAACAAAGCAGCACAGGATCAACAATGCGATCCAATGAGCGAGCGAGATAGCATGAGTGAGTGCGAGCGAGCGAGCGATAGCTAAATGAAATGCGCGACAAATGAGTTTCAATTAATAATTGCCTCATAAATATCCATGCAATGGCAATAATAACAACAAAATAATTAGCAGGCAAGTGGCAAAGGAGTAACCCGACACATGTTGTGTTTGTATGTGTGCGTGTGCTTGTTCTTGTGTGTGTGTGTTTGTGTGCGTGTATGTTTTTGCTGCTCCATTTACATTTTAATTATGTTTAATTTATGGCAGCAAAAAGGCGACTCTCTAATGGCAACGGTGAATGCCGCGAATGTTAAGTATACGCCGTGTGCGCCCAACAGGCGGTGAACGCCATGTGGCCACGTCAAATGAATGAAGTGCCAGCAGCCCCGAAACGGTAATATCCCATAACGTCTCATCTTGTCCCGCCACGCCCCTTCCGACCAGTTGTTTTCGTCCTTCCGCAAGCATTTAAGGGTTATGCCCTGCACAAAAAAGCTTCAGGTTTTAACTGCATCAACTTCAGGTCATTAAAAGCTTTAGCCAACAAATAATGCCCGCTTAATGTGGCTGGTAATTAAATGCTTTGCATTACAATTAATTTCAATTACTTAAGTAATTACCAAGAAAACAGTACAGAGAGTGCGAGCAATGTGATTTTCTAGTCTGCTGTTTTTGTCAATTGCCTAGAAAATTTAATTTAGCACACAAAATAGTTAACTGGAATTAGCCGGACAATTAAATAATTTAGTTTAATAAACAAATATTTTCTATATTTTATAGAAAATGTTTCAACTGGTAATGTGCTTTAATTATGAGTTATTATTGAATTTATGTGTAAAATAAAAATAATTCAAAACGAAAGCCAAACAAAGTAACTGCACACAATGGCAATTATGTTTCAGTAATTAATTAGTTTATTTAATGGCTTTGTTCATAGAACAGCCACTGAATTAACGAAATTCATTAGTAAAACCAATTTAGGTGAAAAGTTGTTCGTGGAATTTAATATTTAAATTGACTAATTGAGAAAATCTGTAGTTTATTCAATTAACATTAATTTTAATGCCTTTTTTTCAAGTGGGAATATTTTCTTTTTAATATATTTGCACAATAGTCAAACTGCTTATATTTTATGCTATACCTGAATTTATATTTTTAGCTTTTCAATTAATTTTTCATTTAATATTTTTTGAGACAATTTTGCTTGAGGGCATGTACGAGTTTCTCTTGTGTTGCAGTTAATAACAGAAAAATTCAACTGAAATTAATGTCAAGTCATTTATGGTACAAAGCACACGCACTTTCCTTTCACTTTTACTTTCTCATCTCATCTAATTTCTTGCTGCTCTCCTTCCATCAGTCCCTGCGCTGTCTTTTGTTTGTTGGCCAAGTCTTGTTGCTTTCATATTTGACACTTTAAATAATTTTCCGACATTTTTGGCGCCTGCAGGCAATGTAACTTTACTAATATCACTTCCCATCGCTCTTCCACCATTATTCCCCACTCTTCCCATTCTTTCCTTCATTTCCTGTCCCCAGACTGCCATATCCTATCTACATCATATCTCTAGCTGAAACCTTGCACAAACAAACAAACCTTTCTGCCATCATTTTCATTTTCATATTAATTTTTTTTTGCCTTCACTTCTTCTTTTTGTGCAACAGCAAGACAAGTAGTGATGGGCTAAAAGACATGGCCAGAAAGAGGCTGGAGACGGAGACAGTGTCGGGGGGAAAGGCACGACACAAAAGATGCCAACAGTTATTATTGTATGCGTTGCTGCCGAAAAATAAGCCTGGACCGTTAAGTAAGTAAGTAAGTAAGTAAGTACGAAGGATTCTTGCACTTGTCACTTGCCTTTAAGCCTGACAGCATAGGACGATGCGACAACACGGACACGGCAACACGACAGTAACAACAACAACAACAACAATAGCAACATAACAAAGGCAAACACGGCACAGCGTAAGACAATAAACAACCATAACAATGCCAACAACTACAACGAAAATGAGAAATAAAAACATGCAAACGGCTTAGCTTTGATTAGTAGTGCTCGACTTTGCGATACCCGTTACTCTAGTTTCAGTTAATATAGAAAGTTCTTTAGGCTTAAACTAAAAACTGCCTTCAACAAACAATTTTTATAAGTTTATTTGAACTTAAGCAGTTAAGATAGGTCTTCGAATTCAGCTGGGTACAAAAGTTAAGTGTAAGAAGATAGCATGTTAACAATATACACGTTCTAACGGGTGTACAAAGAAGTAAGAAAGAAATGAACCGCTGATGTTGGCCAGATATTATGCGAATCGTTATTGTTGTTGCCTCTTTACATACTTAGGCAGCAGCAGGGTTATGTGGGCGCGGCCAGACACACACAAAGACTAACACTAACACCACAGCTAGGTAACAACCCAACAACAACAACTGCTAAATGTTTTTGTTTCTTTTATTTTTTGCCACTTTTGAATTGTTGTTGTCTCAGCTTTTTAATAAAAAAGGTAACGATGACAACAGCAACAGCAACAACAACAATGACAGTAGCACAGTAGCATCCACAACAACAAGTGTTTCTCCGTCCAAAGACCAGCAGAGAAAAAAATTCAAACTACGAAAAGTTTTCCTGCTCACGCGTAGAAGATTTGATACCCTTGTAAAAAAAAAACTTTCTTACTTTATTAATGACAGCTGACAGGTGCTGTGTTAAGCATAATACACAACGGTCTCAACTTTTATCAGATTGAGGGACTTGCGTAAAGTATTTGTAGAGATTTGTTTATCACTTAAATAAATAATATATTTTTAATGATATACAAAGTCTCATATTTTTTTATTAAATATTATTCGTTTCTGTGTGTTCTCCCAATTATCCTTAGGTGTGAAGCTTACTAAACTTTTCTAAAACTAAATAAACAAACAGAATATGTTGCAAGTTTCCTGTCTAAATTGTCATACCCCCATTAGAGTGTATAACAATAACAATAATTACCGAATGGAGAATGCAGCATTAGATTTTTGAAGGCGGAACGCAGCTAACAAATCCCATGAATGGAGCAAGTTACAACCAAGAACAATGCCAGCCACCATAAGATCCTTTTGCATCCTTTTGTTGCTTTGGAGCCGTCACAATTAACAATAGCGCGTGAATATAAAAAAAGAAAGCAGTTAATTAGCTGACGACGATGGTGGCGATTATGAAAAGGAAACGGCAATTTGTTTCTCAACACATTAAGGCATTGTGGCAACTGGGAGTGGCAGGGAGCAGGGAGCAGAGAGGAAGTGGGCATGGGACACACCAACTATGCACTGTGCAGCAACAAAGTGCAGTCAACAGCTCAAACCCCTTCGAACAGATTTACAGTACAATGTGCGGAAAAGAAGAAAGAAATAAATAAAGTGAACACAACGATGCGATGCAAGGATTAAATTGTTCAATAAAAGTCAACGGTTGACTATGCGAATACCCCTTATTTATGTTAACTTGTGTCCCTGAGCTTCAATGCCATTTAAACTGTTGCCTACTTTTAAGCGCTAGCTTTGCCTCACATTTTTAAGCAGCTACAACTCTTGCTCTGCACAAGAACTCAATTTAAATCAAATATGAAACATTAATGTTTCATTTTAAGGCCATTTTTCACTTTTAAAAATAAAACAGATTATTTGTCATTTTTAAAAGCTTTTTGGCTTAAAAATTGACCTACTTTTTTGCCCTACTTTTCAGTATGAATTGAGCATGGAAAAATTGCACCTCATTACCAGATTTGAAGTCTGTCAATGAAAATAAATCTGCGCAAATTGATAAACAACATTTTATGCCATAATACTGAGAAATAAGTCAATAAAAATGAAGATAGACGTGAGTGTTAAGTGTTAAAAATAAACTGGATTTAATTCAAAGGATTCTTGTAAAAAAAGTGTTTTTATTTCTGTACTGTTGATTATGGGTTTCCAACTACTTTATTTCAATCTTTTATACCTATTAAAAGTAATTATTTTTCTCTGGAAATTGCAAGACTATTTAATAAATTTGTTTGTCTAGGATTTTGGATATAAGATTGCCCCGCAAATCAAATAAATTTGTCTTAATACGACAGATTAGCTCGTTACTGTAAAGATGGTTAGCAAATATACCAGAAATGCTTAGCAAATTAACGCTAGTAAGCTGGGCGTGTTTAACCTAAGGGTAACCATCTCAAAAGCGAGAAATCCACGTTGCAGCAGTTCAATTAAACTGTAGGAATTCACTAGGGAAATGCTGGCGATTTAGCAGCTACTGCTGCTGTGACACGCCCATGTTGTGAAAGTCACGCCCAACGCTTGCCTAGGTTGGCCAATAAGCAAATGAAATAATAAACTTGGCCTTACACGCAGAGCCGAACGTGGCGTATACGCAATATTGCGAAAGGGCACAACATAACAGGGAAAGGCGGCACGTGGCGGCATCTTTAAGTGATTTCTTGCTCGCAAATAAATTTCTTCATTTTATGAGGTCACATTTTTTTCTCTTCACATTTTCACAGCAAGCACCAGACGAGCAGCAGCAAGTAGAACAACAAAAATGACAATGTAAAGAACCCTCGCATGTGTTGAAAGTATTTATGAATATTTAAATTTTTATATTATGACCTTCATTGATATCTGCAACAACACACAGTGCTCTTCCCAGGAGACATGCTGAATATAGCTTATGTGTGTATATAGACAAAGTTCGACAGGCTACATTAATGCCCTTAGTTAAAAGTTAAATAAAAGTTAATGTCGGGCTTGGAAACCTTTCAATTTTGTGGCAGATAAGTAACTGGTTATATGTGAAAGTTTGGCTCCAAAATGTATTAAAAGTGCATTGTATGTTTTTATTTATTTATTGCTTTTTAAAAATACTTTAGCATACTTTCTGGGATATTAAAATAAAGCTAAAAATACTCTGACTGCGTTGTACTGAGAATTAAACTTTACAATCTGCAAAATGCTTGTTCTAAACGAAACCAATTAAACAAAGCTACAGCTGAATGTGCCAACTGTAAGATACCCTGTACTTTAAATGAAACAATGTCATTAAGAGGGCTTAAAAAAGAGTCCTAGATTATATTTTTTGGGGGTGTCCTTTAAATAATAATTTTAATTTATGCTGAAGCTAAGAAAATTTATTTATATTATTTTAAATAAATCCATTTAGTGCTCTTATATTCTTTACAACTACCTTAAAAACCTGTTTAATTGCAAGCTAATTAAATATGAAAACTGATCTGTTCTGTCCTATCAATGTCTGAGCTGCTGTCAAGTAACATATTTTGTTTAGTTTACAGTTTATTGTTAGGGAAATTGAAAACGTCAGTTAAATCGAAGCGTTTACTTAATGTAATTGCTGTCTAAAAACTTCACAACTAGTTTATGTCCAATGGAAATCCCCTCAGACGATGCCACTGAACATTTCCCAACACTGCAATCAATGTATACGTGTGACTCTGTCTGTTTGAGAGGGAGAGAGTGGGTATGTGTGTGTGTGTGTGCTTGTGTCTACTGCAGCACATTACACACACATTAAATTTATGGCTGGAACAAAAAACTCTTTACAACAAAAAGCACTAAACATTATGCCCATTCCAGGCGTTTATTGTTGGCCCCTTTACTGAGCAGCCCTCAGCACTACCACGCCCACTGGCCACAATGCCAGTGTCTGTGTGGAACGCTGCGTTTTGGCATGAGAAATATGGCAAATGCAGCGGCTAGAAACGAGAGAGGGAGTAGGGAATGGAGAGCGAGTTGAAAAAATAAAATAAAATTAGGGCAACAAAATACTTTTCTGTATTCATGAAAATTCTGTTTTGTAAAAATGGAAAAAACTCTGGAAAAATTGTTGCTCAGTTGTAGTGCCCACTCGTAGTGCTGTGCAGAGCACGTAGGATGTGACATGCAGGATTAATCAAGGGTATCGACTAAAGCAACCAATAAAAATCAATTATGAGCTGTATGTGTTTATTAAAGAAAACGAAAATAATCAAACGGCAATTGTAATAACAACATCTTTTTTTTTTGCTTCTTGGCTCTTGACTCGATTAGGCATTGGGTGGGAATGTGTTTGCTAATGTGGGCGTGGCAGTATCCAGTTTATTAGCCTCATTAAACGCACACAGTCCTCGAAACTGGCAAAAACTTTGGCAACGCGAGCAAAACTCTCGAATGAAATTGTGCTCATGATTGCGATTACGGTTATGACTGCAGAGAATTATTGCTGCCAGCTGGCCAGAAAAATGGAGGGGGAGAAAGAGTGGGGGAAGAAGGGGCTTGGAGGAAATGCAAGTGGGATAAGAGGTCGCATATTGGATTTAAAGTTTTTCACAAGCTTCGTTAGACGCGGCCAGAGCATCCAAATCTAATTACCAGCAACCAGACAAACGACAACTGCAGATCCGCCAGTAAAACTGGAGCCAGTTGCCACAGCAATGGCCATGCAATTAGTAACAATATATTAAAATCAGAGTTCGTCTCAGAGTGAGCATAATTAAAGTCGAAACACTGCTCAAAAGGAATTAGTATTTGAAATATAGACCACTTTTAAGTAGTAAAAAAGTTATTATACTTGGGGGCATTCAAGTTTAAGTTTTAAGTTTAACTTTAAACATTAAATAGTCAGATAATAAGTTGTGTAATATATTAATTAAATAACATATATATATCTTGGCCATATTTATTTTTTTCAGTGCATAACCTCCACATGCCGTTCAATCTACTCGCAGATAAGTGATGAACGATTCGCTTCATGGGACGCTGCTAATTGCCTCGTTTATTGATGCAATCCGGTGTGGAAACTACGATGTTCTGATTTCTCGCATTCGCTAATTGAAATCGCAAACGAAATGCTTGTGCACAAAATAAGTGCCAAGTATTGCGCATACGAGTAGTATATCAAGGTCGCATTATCAAATAATTATTTAGCACACATCTGAACAACAAAAACAACAAAAACTGTTCCATTTTAAACGTATATGATGGATTGCAGTTGTCAGTTAAGCCGCTTGTTGATGATTGACAGTGAAGAGCATTTTATGTGGTACAAAAGATAACTTTGAAATGCCTAGAGTTAAAAATCTTCTAATAGAAAACTGACTTTTTATTTCGAGTTAATTTCCTAAATAAATGTGAGAAAGATGCATACTTTTAAGCTCCAACTCATTCGTCTTAAGTAATTTTTGTATAAGAGACATGTTTAGTAGACTTGTCTTTAGCCATAATCAAATCAACTTTATAATCCACACAATAAATTCCTAAGATAGAAATCTATGTTGGATTTATTGTGCCAATAAAACTATATAAGTATAAACGGAGTACAAATCATTGCCTTTAAATTATGTTAAAAACAATTTAATTTTCTGTCTCTACAAACAAAAGCCAACACAAAGATAGCAAACTAAAGCTAACACTAAAACATTTACAAGTTATTATTGCATAAAATAAACTTAACAAAATCTATTGCAAATCTTGTTACAAACAATGAACACAATTCTCCTAGGTATTCAATTGAAGCAACACTCAATTGGGATTCCCAAGTGTTTCGAGTGTGTTATCGCCTATCGTCTATCGATGAAATTGCCATTTACATGACTGTGCGTGTGTGTGTGTGTGTGTGACATTAACGCTGGCCCATAATTCATGGTTGTCTGACTGGTTGGTTGGTTTGCTGCCTGTTTGGCCCGTTTCAATGGCCGGCTGGGCATTGTCGTGCTCAGCTTCCGGCTAAAAACATTTCCCGCATATAATATGGACACAAACCACTCGGCATTATCATTAGTATCATTGTCTGCATCAGCATCATCATCACGTTTATTATCAGCTTTATCATCATTATTGTCATAGAGTTTGCTGCGTGTAAAACCAATTTTTTATTTTGTGCCCGGCGAGCCATAAACTTTTGCGTATTATTTTTTATGCGCTGTCATAAATAAAAATATGTTTTATTCTATGTATGCATACACACAGCCAGGGGACTGTCTCTAGTCGGTGGGACGGGAGGGAATCATAGGATAGCCCATTAAAGCGTGCTAATATGCGATTTAAAATAAATTGCCAAAAGAAAACAGATTTCACGCCCAAGCGACTTTTCTTTTGCTGGCCTCAAAATAAAAAGAATGAGAAAGATATATATATATTTATATTTAGTGCAAAATACACGTCGTATACGCAATTTGCACCATGACATTTTGCTACCAAGCACTGTCTTCTGCTCGCATGCTTAATGTCTTTTATGCTGGCATCAAACTCAACGTTAAACTTAATTTCTGAGCGACTCTGTGGGTGTGAGGGTGTGTGCTGGCAAATTCAATAAACTTATAAAGTTAACGCGCATTAAATACGCTCATTTCACAGACGCAGAGTCCTTCTGCCAGACAGGATGCCAGGCAGCCAAGTAGTCTGACTAAGTCACAAAAATGCCAGATGCAACCTGTTGCCGCCCCAAGCAACTGAAATTTCTCATACCTTATACTCTTGTTTGATATGGGAAAATGTTAAAGGTTGCCAAAAGCAAGCGGGAAAAAAAAAGAAAAGCTGCAAACTGCTCTCAACTAATTGTTGGCAGCGTCTGTTGCTTTGATCTCATTACATTTTAATGCAAAATGCCATAAATTTAATAAACAAATTACATTTGTATGCTAGAACAGCATTGGCCTTGCTCATTCTCTTTAATTCTCCCCACTCGATTTCTTTCTGCCTCTCATTCCACACTCTTTTTTTTTGCACATTTTTATCGACGCTTTCGATTCACTGCGTTTTTGGTTTTTTAGTTAAAATCGTTTTTATATGCTTTTGCTTTGTTGTGCAATATTTTTAAAATATTCCCTAATACCTGTAACAAATCAGTTAAGAGTATGTACTAAAAGCGGCAGAAACTTTATCTTAAAATTATTTTCATTAAAATATTTATTTATTTAATTTTAAAAAATATTTTTTTAAAATTAACTTAAGCTTGTTAGCTTTTATTACTGCTTACAGGGTCTTCTGCAGTCAATTTCTCTCCACCACCAATAGTTTTCAATAGTTTTTGCTTAATGACTGCTGATAAAAGATTGCTCAACAAATAACAATAGCAAATAAATAGCTAAAAATATAAAATAACTCAACTAACAACGAAATGTAGTGAATAATTAAAAAACAATTTAAAGCTTTGTAAATAAACTTAAACAAGTGAAAACCAAAATGATGAACAAAAAATGTAAGCAATTTATTCAACAACTTTTGAGATTAGTTTATTGTTGAGTTTATATGTGGAAAGTTACGTATACGCCCCCACACGTTGGCTTGTCACTTATTTATGGCATTGACTATTCCATCTGCTGGACATTGAACATAAAAACTGATTTATTATGACATTTTATGCACTTCAATCCCTTACTTTTTATGCGACTAAACTGAAGCGTGTTTGCGGTGGGGTCTTACACATGGGTGTTATGCAAGTGCTATCCATAACTAAAAATAGTACAGCAATTTTAACCATGCAGTTTTACTTCTTCTTCTTCTACTTGTAGTTTACTATTTGGGATTTTCCCTTTTTATTTTAGTCACAAAGGTCACGTTCATATAATCTCTGGCCAAATTGGCAGCCATTGACATTTTGGCTTCAGCTGCAAGTGATTTCTGCGAGAGAGGAGTATTGCTCTGGGAGGAGCTCGACTATGAACTTCCGTAAAGACTTAACAGAAGTATGAACTAGTGTTTTGGTTTAAAACAAACTTTAAATCGTAACAGACTGTGGTAGTGAATAACTGGCAACCATTGCGTATACTTATCCTCAACTTTAAGCCATAAAATGGGCATAAGTTATGTCAATTTCGGTACTCACAAATACCTTGAAGCTATTTAAAAAGTTCTGTCGTTTGTATAGTCATTAAAAATTCTTTCATCAAATCAGTTGGGAATTACTTGTTGTAAATCAACACAAAATATCGTTTACTTGAAAGTTCTGATGAAGTTATTTTTTCTCACAATCATAATTTGCATAATTTTATACAATTTTGTTGTTGCTTGATCTACCGAAGTGTTAAATGGACTGCATGGATGGGAAGCCAGAGACGGTGAGACAAAGGAAGTGAGAGCGGGTTAAAAAAGAGGCTGTCATATGCAGTTTTACATGTAAATTGAATGTTCGCTCGACTGGCAAGCAATGAATATGATTTATGAGTGAGAATGCAGCAGCAGCAGCAGTTTCCCTTGTGTTTTCAGTCACATTTGCATATCAAATTTCTAATTGCGACAAGGAGAGGCACAAAACTGGACAAAACCATTTAAACTGGCCATGGCCAACATTAATGAATAAATATCGCATGCCATTGCGCTCATTAAAAGCCACAGAGATGCGAGGAGATGCAACCACCGTTTTGCACCACACCACACTGCACTATATTTTACCACACACACACACACACTACACATACAGTTGCCCTCGCATATCGGACTCGACCATGTGGTGCAGCTTTATGAATGCTTCCTCCATACGTTTTATGGCAACAAGCGCGTTACAACAGCTCGAGGATGTAAAAGACGGCAAAGGAGAGCGTGAACTGTGCTTGCAAGCTGAATTAAGAGAAAGACAGAGCAGGGGAGGATGGCAGAGGAAGAGAGAGAGAGGGAGAGTGAGATACAGAGAGCAACAGGATATGTAATTGAATTCATTCCATTGCCGTTGTAGCCCGTCAGCAATTACATTTAGCATTACATGCAAACCGTTGACCGTATCGGTATGACTATCGCAAATTGGCTCAAAATGGCCAAATGCTACACTGAGCGAAACAATCGCTATCAATAAATATAGAGTCTGCTTAAATGAAGATTTCCTGTAACTAAATGAAGGTTACTAAGTATTTATTAACTACAAATTGTTCATACTACGTTTTTCTTGCAGTGTACCAATTTATAAATACAGGTAATTGAACTACCATTTTTAAGTAAGTAATGTAACTTATGAATGTTGCATCAATCGCATATTGCGCTGTCGATTATGTCATCAATTATGCGAGTGCTGAGTGCATTGAATACCAAGTGAACACCGAATTGGGCTCATTCATTGGCTCACTTAAAAAGATATATGATAAAAACTTGCTTGCCTAACAAATATTTGTTGTGTCATAAAAAACATAGACTACCAACACAGCAGTGGGTGTGAGTGTGTGTGTGTGTGTGTTGTTAATAACATCGTCAAAACCAAATGTTTGTCAGCTAGTTTCCTTGCTGTCTGTTGTCCTGTCAATCAATTGATTGAGCATCGAACCCCAAAAAGGCACACTTCATATATTCTTAGCTCTTGTTATCTTCTTCTCCTACACTCTCCAGTTTCAGTTCCAGTTCCAGTTCCATTTTCACTTTACCATTTCCTCTCTTTACTTTGCACTCTACAGCTGCTTCTGAGTTTCCTTCCGCTCATTGATTTGACCGGACAACTGGGTAAAAAGATTCGCAGATAACACGCATCATCATCGTCCTGAGGACGTTCTGGATAAAAGCGTTTTCAAGCGATGCTGTCAGCACAAAAATGTTTCAAAGCACCAACCTTTTACGCATCTAAGTAACCTCGATGATCCCAGTCCCCCAGCTCCCTACTCCCTAAACCGCCTTCTTCGACCCTACCACTAGCAAGCTACTTATCATGCCGTTGCTGACCTTCGCAGCCGAAAATTATGCAACATAAACTAAAAATTAAACAAACGCTCAACGCAAAACAAATATTTATGCGATAAAACGGACGAAGGGAGAGTGATGAACGACAGTGGGAGGAATGTGGGTGTTCTGAGTAGCCGGTGAGGGGATTGGGGTTGTTGTCCACATAAATGGAGGTCAGCTTAGTAAATTTGTTGGTAATTTCAATGAAATGCGGGTGATGCCAGTTATTGTTGTTGTTGTTGCAACCACAAAGTCAGACATAAACACTTCACAGCCAGAAGTTTTCATTGTCACCAGACAACAAGAACGGCAACAACCGCAACAGAAGTAACAACAACTTGAAAGCATTTTAGTAAAAAAAACTAACTTCAAAGTTGTCAGCTTCTCAATTGTTGTTCTTATTATTGCTGTTGTTTATCCTGCTGTCTGTTGTCACTGACGATTATCTCAAAGTTTCCAAAAGAGATTTTTGTTAAAGTCTGTTTTAAGCAACAACAGCATGCTTAAACTATCTAAATGAATTACAGATAAATCTCATGGTGTCAGTGAAAAGTCTGATCACAAGCGAACTAAGCTGTGTAGGAAATAGTAACAAAAGTTTTAAGGTGATTTAAGAATTTAGTTTCATTTATAAACTCTATCTGAAATACTGCAGTACTTTATTTAATACTTGTTTAAAATGTCTGTACTAATTCAAGAAAATTGATTTGTTGATTATGCACTTAGTACATAATTTAATCATTCACTTTAACTCGTAACAATTTACAGAGTATACAAGTAGAGTGCATAATTTGTTCACTCGACTTCACTTGACCCGAGCACACGCATATATAAACACACACTCCCTCTCTCTCTCTCTTTCACACACATTCCGACACACACTCAGTGAGTTGTTAAATCAGACAAAATGGATTCGAATTGTGCTGCTGATGCTGCGGTAGACCACCGCAATACCCGCAAACACTCCCGTCCCATATCTCTCTCCCACTTTCACTTCCACTACCCTCACTCTTCTCTCTCGTTCTCACGCTGTATCACTGTCTTGCTCTTAGAAGTCTCATCACATATTTATGAAGGCGACACGCTTTTTACGACCAGCCAGAGAAATGCCTATGACAATGACTTCGACGAAAAAAAAAAAAAGAAGCACACAAAGTGGGCAGCTGCTGAGTAGGCGTGGCGCACTCACAACACTTGCACTGCATAATGCCAAGTAATATAAAAAATATAAATAAAATGAAGCAGGCAACTTTATCTGCAGCACACCGAAGATTTCTGACCTTTCAGAAAGGAAAAAAAGCAGATTGGTAAAAACTTAAACTTTGAGCCGATTTGATAACTTTACTAGTAAGTTTGAACTTGTCTAAGAAGTCATGACTATATAAAAATCAGAAACTGTGTTGTAGGTTGAAAATTACTCAAAGTTTTATATAGTAAAGTTAGACTTAAAACTAATAGTTCTCAGGACAACCTAAGGATAAGACTAACAATCCAATATGGCACTACTTAATGCAGTATACCGTAGAATCCGGTTATAACGACACTCAAGGAACCGACGATTTTACGTCGTTATACCCGGCAGACGCTTTGACAGGACGGACGCTTTAAGCGGCGTCGGTATAACCGGATTCTGCTCTATATGAGAGTTAACTAGTTAAGCTAAGGTTGCTTTCAATACGTAACAAATTTCATGATAAAATAAAAACGTTCTTAGTTAGGGTATATAAAAAAGAACCTATAGCCAAAGTTGAAACGGTTGTTGGAGCCTAAAAATCGGAGAGCAGCTGCGTTAGCATTAAGATCCCGGTGTGGGATTTAATTGGAAATTTCTGCTAGGCAATCGCTTGACTTGACTTGAGACTCAGCTGGTGCTACGAAAATTTTCATTTCTTTTAGACAATTTTTTTCTTCACAGCTACGACGTTTTTTTCTGGCTTTGACTTTGAACTAAAGTTTAGCCGAAACAGCGGGTGACGAAAGCGTTTTATATTTGCAAATTTGCAGGGAGGTGGGAAAGTGGAGAAGCAGTTCCCAAGAAACACTTGAAACTTTTGAAATCATGGCTGAAACGCATATAGCCAGGAATTGTCTTTAGCCAAAAACTCAAAACAAAAGCCAATTGATTGGCTTTAGGTACACACTGTTTTGAGCCTATCGTCTTGTCGTCTTTTGGGTCATTTACAATGTTCTGAGGCTTTAAGTGTTGTCTGTTTGCCTTTAAGAAAATTGCACCCCCACAAACCGGCTTTTGGGGCCAATTTTATGACCAGTTCATAGGCATTTCTCACATGGGTTAAGAGCCCCAGAGTGGTGCTCGATTTAGTACTGCGTCTCGATTCATTCACTTCTCAGTCGAAAAACTCGTCTCAAGACCATAAAACATTTCTTTTTATCGCCGGCAATTTCCTCCTACAATTTCCCAAGCTCCAAGTCAAACTCAGACTGTTCGATACACTGACCAATAATTTTAGTGCGAAAGCTTCAAGGATTCTTTTTGGTAGCAGGAGGGTGAAAGAGAGGGAGAAGAGACAGATGGAGACGTTGAAAAAATAGGAGGAGCAACAGCAATTAGAAACAGTCGTAAACCAAACGATTACCAAATGTTACATTCTTTTTCTCCTATACCCGTAACTTGTTTAAAGTAGGGGTATATCCTAACCGTTGTCAAGTGGGTAAGAGCATGGCCAGACGGTAAAGAAAACGGGTATCTTCTAGTCGACTCTTAGCTTTACTGCATTTTTTAGGACTCTCCCGTTGGAATTGGCAACTTTTTGTAGAGCTCGTTAGTAGATGAATCGAATTTTACGAATGATCTATGAGTTGGGGATACATCTGGTATAAAAAATTGACTTGGTAATCTATTAGCCAGCTAATTGAACTGCAGCAAAGGCAGTAGCAGCAGTCCAAAGTTGTTTTAGCCCGCATTTAAGAAGTTCCTTTAGCTATTGACCTACCCTTTAGTCAAAAGATTTAAGTCATGTTGTGAGACGAGTTAACGACATGCTGACACTCTGACACTGTTCAAGGAAGGCGTTCCTGGCATTTTTCAATAGAGTCGTAAATTCCAGTCGCTTTCAGCTTCTTATGTTCGCTTGTAAGTGGCAAGCTGCATAAAATAATTGAGCGAGAGCCAAGAAAAAGGAGAGAATGAAAAAGAAAAGCAGTTGATTGATAGCCAAAAGCTTTTTATGCTATCAAATAGTTAACGAAGCGTAACAGGTAAGAAATACCTGAAGCCGCATATCCTTAACAATCATATGGGTGTGTATGTGTGTGTGCTAGGTGTGTATGGCTGGTTAGGTGTTGTATGTGTGTGCGGCCCATTCACAACAATAGCTGCAAGTGCTTCACACAGCCGAGGAAACACGCAAAATACACAACACACAATTGTGTAAGTGCAAGGCTTGCACAGTGGGACAAAGCGTGCATTTTGGTGAAAAAAAGTTCATCTTTTGCTTTGTCTCTGTCTGACACAAGTATAAAATATTTATAAATTCTGTGCAGAGCTTATAACACTCTTGAATTAATCAAACAAACTAATATTAATACAAGCCACTATCTTTTTAATGAGCAATTTACTATGCACACAATTTATAGTTTTTCCCACCGTACCTTAGCGCCCTAAATTCCTACTGTGTGCTGCAATAACAAGAGGAACTGCAACAACAGCTCCAGCTAAAGGAATTCTAAAGTTGGTTAAAGTACCTTTGCCTTCCTTGTTAGCTTTAGCCTTTCCTTCTATCAGAAGCAGGACCAGGGCCCAGGACTTAGACTGAAATGAAGACCAAACAAAACACAAACCCACAAAAGCTTGCACCAGAATGTGTCGATGCTTAAGAATCTCTCCAGAGAACCAGAAAAGCAGCATCGATTTCCACTTGGATTGAACATACAAACAATGTGACTGAGTGTTGGCTTCCCTCTCCCCGTGTTTGTGTTGTGTCAAGCTGCAGCATTGTAAATTTACACAATACTTATAAAAAAAAACATGGAGCGTGCATTTTATGAACAACAAAATATTATGATTCAAAAATTTACATTTAATTTTAAACCATTTTTGGGTAAAACTTTAAATGAGAAATTTATGTTTAAATAACCCAAATCTTTAAAACTCAATTAATTCACTGTTTTATTGTAGTCCAGAAATGCATTAAAAATACTCCACTGGGGAATAAGAGACCGTCGATATGATTAATTTGCATTTACATTTAAAATGTCACCACTAATGTCATTCAGTGCATAACTCAATTAGCTTTTATTTGAATATTGTGTGCATTAAATTTTCTTTCTTTTTTGTATTATTTCTGGATTTTCATTCGTTTTTGCCGCTTTTTAGTTTAGTTTAAGTTTTTTCTTTTTTTTGCCATTTTTTTTTTCTTTTGAGGTTTTTGCATTTACGGTCAACACTTAAAATGATTCAGCTGCTGTTGCAATTTCCTCTTTCGCTTTACGCAATCAGTGATAAAAGTGCGTACACAAAGATGGAACAATAAGAAGCCACAGTGAGCAGCGGAGTACTTCAGGTGGGCGGCACTTTAGGAGGATGAGGAGAAGCTGGAGTAGTAATCTATGTGTCTACACTGAGCAAAAGAATTGAATGTTTAAGAATAGAGTAATGAGGAATTTATTTGTTGTGCCAATGTTCGCTCCGTTATAACCGCCAGATAATTCATGAGCCCTAAAAACCTTCTAAAAATATATAAGAAAGTTAAATAGTATATTTTCTTATATATTTTTTAGCTGTGTACTTTTGTTGTCTTTCCCTTTTTCGTGTGCTGTCATCAACGTGCAATGTGCCATGTCTGCGTCTGTGTTGCCGGCTCCGTCAGTGTCCGTCCGTGTCCCACTGTCATGTCCTTTTCATGCGGCTGTCTGTTGCTGGTACTACGGACTGGTTTTGTACACGTTTCATGTCATGCGGAAATTGAATAGTTTCCGGTATTGAACAATGATTACTTTCGTCCCTAAAATGTCGGCTCACAACTGGAGACAAAACAACTGAAGACTTTCTCCAGTCCAACCTCGTATTCTATTTACCATTTACCATCCTCCACACACACACTGCTCTCGACTATTCCCTATTCCGTGTGAATCTTGTCTTTAGTTCTTGTCATAAATTTGCAAAAGTTTTTTTTCTTTATGCCCTAGCAATACCTGGAACTGTCAAGGGCTTGTACTTTTGCCTTGTAAAATCCATTTGCCTATTTTTGGTTGCATTTGATATTTGCCATTACGGTACCTGAAAGGTTTGATTGGAGCAGGAAGGGGAAACGGAATATGGAGGAGTTACTATAATTGAAAGCACTGAGGCATTACCATTTCGAATTAGTTAGTCACAGAAAAGAAAACTTTTTTTTTCTGTTTTAGAACTCTGTACTTAAAAGGCACAAAGGGGATTCGACTTTTGTGAGAAGACTTGGAAATTTAGAAATGAGCAAGAAACTTCTATACTCAACAGGAAAGAAAAGGTTTGGATTTGAATCTAGCTCATTTCTAATTAAATTAATTAATATTCTAAACACTTCTAACAATATATTTTTTTTTAAGACTCGTAGTTTCTACTATTTTGTATTGCATTAGAAATGTTTCTACTTTTAAGAAAGAATTAATTAATTATCCCAGTTCTATGGTATATGAAATATTAAAATTTCTATTTTATACCCAACAGTTTTTAGCGCAAACAGTTCTTACAAATTTCAAAAAGTTTTGCCCTTTTTATACCCTTGCAGAGAGTATATTGTTTTTGTCACGAAGTTTGTAACGCATAGAAGGAGACGTTTCCGACCCCATAAAGTATATATATTCTTGATCAGCATCAACAGCCGAGTCGATATAGCCATGTCCGTCTGTCCGTCTGTTTCTATGCGAACTAGTCTCTCAGTTTTAAAGCTATCTTAATGAAACTTGGTACACATGTGTATTCCCTTTGCACGCAGAACATTTGTTAAAATCGGCCAGATCGGATCACTATATCATATAGCTCCCATAGGAACAATCGGATAAAAAAAAAATTTTGAGCTATGTGAACCAAACTCGCTCCATAAGCAATTGGCATAAAATCCCGTGTGCAAACCAAATTTCATCCAGATCGGACCACTATATCATATAGCTGCCATAGGAACAATCGGTTAAAACTAGTGAAAATGCTTGGTATGAAAATTTTCTGTGTCTCTTGTACGATTTGAACCAAATTCACGCAATACGCATTTGTTATCATTATCCATCTGCCGACCAAATTTTATCCGGATCGGACAACTATATCATATAGCTGCCATAGGAACAATCGGTTGAAAATGCTTAGTATGAAAATTTTCTGTGTCTCTTGTACGATTTGAACCAAATTCGTCCCATATGCATTTGACATAGTGTACACCAAATTTCATCTAGATCGGACTACTATATCATATAGCTGCCATAGGAACAATCGGTCATTGAGAAATAATTAACGCAATGTGCATGACTGCAAGGGTATATAATCTTCGGCTAGCCGAAGATAACCTTTTTTTCTTGTTTTAACAGTTTTAATCTTGTGTATTTTTACTATTTTTCCATGACACAAAATTACTCAAATCAATAAAAATAAAATTAAAAATTTAATTATTTTTTTGGTCTAAGAAATAAATTAAATTTTCTATGTGTTCTATTTTTTTTGTTTCAGTTGTTTATGTTCTTGAGCACTTTAAAGCATATATATTTTATTTTTTCCATTTTTTTTAATTAAAAGCTTTAGTGACTGCATTGAGTTGTCAAGTAGAAACAACTCCTACCACAAATAAGTTTAACAGCTATGCAAGTATGTCATACATAACACATGTTGGTCCACAGTTGGGCAATTAAAAAATACTAATGCTACTAATGAAATAAGCTAATGGGTTTTAATCTGTCGGTGTCTCTTGTTTGTGGATTTTCACCAGTGGTTTGCTTTGAGCCCTCGTTTGTTGCCCATGACGATGATATCTCCTTGACATTAGACCATCAATGCTATTGCAATATCCTCTTTGCGCCAAATTGAAGCTTATTGCTTCAAACGTAAGCAGATATCAGACTATACAGAGTTCACCACCTACCTGACATTTTGATATTGCAGTAAAAGCACCACCCCCACTATCCCGGTACCAACATTATTCGACTAAAGTCGCAACTTTTGCAGGTAACATTAACTCTTCACTGTTGTTGTTGTAGATTTTCAGTTGCAACTCACCTGCAAGAAAAAAGAGAAAAATAGGGATTTAGTTTGGTTCAGTTGTTATACTTTTTGGTTCACTTTATGTTACGGTGATGAGATGTATATTGAAAAACAGAGAAAGGTTAAGGCAAAGTGGAGCTTGGCTGGGCGGGTTGAAAGGGGTAAGCGCGTGTTTTTCATTTAAAGAGGCTGCTTTGCATCACAATTGTTGATATAAATTATGCCTCGACCTGACGACTGACGACTGACGGATGCGGATGTGTTTGACGACAGTTGCGGGGCAAAAAGATACAGAAACCCAGACAGAAACGGTAAGGGAATGAGTAGAAAGCAACAGGAAACAACGAGTCGCTTAACAACACAGAGGCGCGGAGGGACGGGGCAAGGCTTGTCAGGAAACGGCAAAACGACTCCAATCACAAACAAGAACCAGTTCAAAAACCATAAAATAAAAAAATGCTCAAATGCTTGTCGGAAACTGTAAGTAGCTCGTCAAAGGAGCAAGCTAAAAAAAGTGTAGAGTGCATAACATTAATAAAAACTACACAAAAATGAGATATTTATATCAAAATATAAAAATTAATTAAATAAATATTATAAGAAGAGTTTAGTAATTTAAAACCAGACCAGAAATAGTTTATGCATTATAATTAAATTAAGATATAAAGCCAGAAAAATAATTCTTTTGCAACCATAATAATTAAATTAAAAATAATAAATAAGTTTTCTTTACTTTTTATTATTATTAAAGCTATTTTTGCTAGAATTTCGTTGGCTATAAAACATCCTTCAATAACCCAACATATTTCAAAAGTTTTCTCCCACAAATACTTACTAAATACTCTAAATTTTTAAGAAAAATTTACTATAAGATGACCCTTAAAGTGCTTGTAATAATTATAATTTAAATAACAGATTCATTGCTTAGTTAATTCCTCTGCTTATTTTACCACTCGCCGTCGTGTTAATGGCGTTAAGGAGTGTTGCTAAACCCTATGCAAAGCCCCTACCCGCCGTACCCCCACCCCTTTTCTGTAGGGGAAACACTCTGTGATTTTGTTTACCTAAAAGTTAAGCAATTTATTATTAAGAAACTTTTACAAGCCCTCGCGGCATTGAGCAACGCAAAGCCGCGCCTCAATCCAAAAATTGTGGTGCGACTCTGGGCCAAAAATACATAGAAGAAAGAAAGAAAAAATGTTAAATGGGGGACCTGTGTATGATAAATGAGCAAATTAAATAAAACATAACAAGAAGCTCGACCCAAGTATGTCCCATAAAAGAGCTAGGCAAATATGCGAAAGGTTTCCATGGGACAGCTCCAAAGTCGTTCAAAATGAAAACAATGTCTGAGTCCTTGTGCACAAAGTACAGTAAAATATACAAAGTAAAAGTGTTATTAAACAACACATATATATACACACATACACATACAAAGTACAAATTTTTAGCTTCTAATTTCAGCCAGTAAAACGTTTGTGGATTGGGAGCTAAGAAGATTTCATTGTAATTTTGACTTTTTACCATGAACTAACTGCTGTTGACTTTGGGGATTATTTAAAACTTGAATTAAAAAATTCTAAGAGCGTTTGTCACTGCAAATATTAGAATATAAAATACAATACAAAATCAGTGAATTTAACTAGTGAACTTCGTTAAAAAAATTGTAGGGCTTTTCAACAAAAATGTATTTTGATTGTTGCCAGTAAAACCTTCCGGCATTTAAGTGAAGGAAGTTAACATTAAGCATATTATTTTTTAAAATTAAAATATAAATATTTGATATGATATTAGATAGTTTATATGATAGTTTATAAAGCTGCCTGTGAAACGTTTAAGAAATCAAGAAAGAAATCAGTTGCCAGTAAAACGTTTACGAATATCAAATGACATAAGAAAAACGGAGAATAGTAATAAAAAATAAAAACTACGGGTTTTTCAAAACAGCCTATGACTTGTACAATATTAACTGTACTTTAGCATCCGATAAATCGATACATATTTAAAACGTTAATAAAAACCCGTTAAGTCACGCTGATATGCATTTGACAATAATTATTGCCTAGATCGAATTTATTGATGTGTGTTGTTTTCATTTCAATTGTCTTTTTATGATAATTGGAATAGATTTAAATAATTGTATGCACATTATACGAGTGCAACAATTAACAATTAACGGAAGTGCTAAAATTAGCAATGTGTGTGAATAAACAACGCATCAAAAATTCATCAGCTTAATTTTGTTTGCTTTATCTTTAGCACAACAACGAGAACAAATAATAATGATAAATAAAAAAAAAAACAGCAAGAAGTATTTTAGCTGCATAGCGTTACATTAAAAATCAAGTAATTAATTTCACACGGAATAAGTTTGCAAAAGTTAATTGGCTTTTCACTGACTGACTGACTAACTGACAAAGTGACGGGTGGCCGATGGCAGTGAGAGTGAGGGGCAGGGAAACAGCGAGTGTTGAGCTTTCAACATTAAACATTCAACAACATTCACTCTGCTCACGATTTTGCTACTCGTTGCTCTTCTCTCTCTCTCTCTCTCTCTCACACAGCTTCTCTTCTATTTGTCATCTATTTCAATGCCTACCGTCCAACGCCCACTAACAACTTTTTCTATTCAGTTAAGTTTTTTGCAATTGCAGTCGGAAAAGCTTCTATCTGAACTTTAGCATGACCCCAAACAAAAGAGAGTGAGATACACAGAGAGACAACGCCAACGCCAATGCGAGCGCAACACGACTCCATCTCAATAATCACATTAAGCATTAGAGAGCTTAGGAAAAACTTGCGATTTACGAGAGACTTTGTGGTTGCTGCCCTCCACCTGTCTGTACGTCTATCCCAACGTCCATTTTTTTTTCTCACATTTAAATAATCGTTTTTTGTTATCTATAGTGTCATTGAAATGATGTTAATTATTATAATTTGGCACAAAGATGCAGCGACAGCAACACACAAAAAAAATTTAAAAATCTAATAAATGTAAATGAGCGTTGCGGACTTTATAATGCCCTGCACTGATGTGTTTAAAGACAATGAACTGCATAGTTTAAATTTTTTTCAATACAAATACTTTACATAAATATATAATTCAGATCGCAAGTCACCAACTGTCTGTTATACCCTTTGTGTGCAGGGCTCAAGTTCAAGTTTGTCATCACTTGAAGAAAAACTTATTTTCTGCTCTTGACTATTTCAGTAATTGACATTGTAAAGTGCATTTCTGTTGATCAATCGAGTGCAGTGATTCGAATGAACAAGTTCCAACGGCTGACGGTCTGGATTAAGCTTAAAGCCATTAGCTAAGCAGTTAAGTATCCTTCTTAAACAGTCTCGAATTGATTTATTGCTTAAAAAAAGGTTATAAAATATATGAGTTTTATAATTGAAAGCGAAACATCAAAATAAAAGAAAGCTTAAATATCTGAGTCAACATTTTTCGTTGGTTAAGGTTAAGGTTAACACGATTTTAAATTTTTTGTTTAAATTTTTTGCATGAAGTCAAGCATTATTTGTTTAAAATGCTGTTAAAAAACCCTGGATTTATTCTTGTGAAAAAGTTTTCTTTTGATATTTGTTTTACATAGTATTTTATTGTAACAAGAACTAGTTTCAATATTCTAAACCATATTTTCCTATGTTTTGTTTTTTTTTGTTATTTAAATGCTTTTCCACAAGTATTTAAATATAAATTTAATTTTACATATTCTTTGAAGTCTAAGACATATTTATGCAGTTCAAGTTAAAATCAAAGTTCTTTTGAAACAAAGTTTAAGTCAGGTTGAACCGATAATATGAGTACGACGCTTTTCATATTAGTCAAACTGGTTTGAATTCCTAGTTTTAATTTGCATTCACAGAGCTCTTCCTACCTGCCTCTCTCCTTCTCTACAGCTTCGATATAAAATAAAAACTAATATGCATGTATGTAGGTAAGTGGAAAATATTTCATATTTTCATGAATGTTATTTATTTGTATATTTAATTTTTTTGCTGTTCCATTCAATTACCGTTTGTCGCTGTGGATATGACAATGCGACGGTGATTAGCTGGAAAAAACAGCAACAATAAAAACAGTAACAGTAGCGGCAATCATGAGTCAAACAAAAGCAGCGACGCAAAAATTGGAAATTGATTTTTCGAAATGCGTCCGTTAATTTTCCATTGTGCAAATTGGAAATGAAAATTAAATTGAAACACAAAAATAAATAGAATATTGTGAAATATGAAATTTGGCAACAGGGCGATTCAAATCACACCCGAACATTTGTCGACTTCAGGTACATTATGCAAATGAATATTACCTTCTTGATATGGGAACGTCGCTCAAATTCAATACCCGCCGGATTATGATCGGCAATTCCAAAGATGTGCGGTGCAGCAAATGTAGTAGCTGCTGTAGTAAATGCTGTAGTTGATTCCATTGTTGTGGCTCTAGTAGTTGCTGTTGTTGTTGTTGTTGTTTCGTTAGTTGTACTATTTTTAGTTGTTGCTACTACTGCCGCTGGCAGGGATATAGAATCCACATTACCGTCCATTAGCGCATCGGCTGCCTGCAACATATGCGGTATGGGTAACATGTTGGCAACGCCATTAAAGCTACTTTCATTGTTGGTAGCGTTGCCACTGTTTCCGCTATTTCTTAGCCCAATTTCGATAACAATTTTATTGGACTGCATGGAGGCGGGTGACGGTGGCGTTGGCGCTGTGGCCATAAAACGTTGCAGATTTTTTGGATGTGTTGCCGCCGATATGTAATTTAAATCACTTTGGGACATATGATGTTGCTGCAGTGTCGAGTATTGCTGCTCAACAAGGGCGGCCCGTGTTTGTGCGGCCTGATGACCGCCATTGGCTGCCGCCGAATCGCTGGCGACTTTTTCACGCAGTTTGACAATATTCGATATGTTAATACTGTTGGTCAGTGTAATGCCCGTAATGCAGACCAGCACGATGGTCAGCACAACGCCGCAGATGACTAACGTGGGCATGCGAAAGCATTTCCTGCTGCACATTTTGCTAGCACTTAAAATGGTGAGCTTTAATTATTATCAATTATCGATTATCGGCTTGCGTTAATCGTTT